>CM053572.1:118930543-119198137 GCA_028646485.1 Cryptoprocta ferox
CTGGGTGGCTCAGTCGGTTGAGCGTCCGACTTCGGCTCAGGTCATGATCTCACGGTCTGTGGGTTCGAGCCCCGCGTCGGGCTCTGTGCTGACAGCTCAGAGCCTGGAGCCTGCTTCGGATTCTGTCTCCCTCTCTCTCTCTGCCCCTCCCCTGCTCACTGTCTGTCTCTCAGAATAAAATAAAGACACAAAAAAAGTTTAAAAAAACTGTCAACACTTGTTTTTTGTGTGCGTACCTCTACCTGGTATATTTTATGGTCCTACTTTTCCTTCCTCCCTTCCTCCCTCCTTTCCTTCCCCTCTTTCCCACCCTCTTCCTCCCTTCTTGGTACATTTTCATACCATTCCAGTGAATCATGGTCATATTTAATATATTATTACCTTGGATATGTACTTATTTATTGGATAGTTAGAGAGAGAGGTGGGGGGGGGGGAGAGCTCTAGACCTCTCCCAGAGTTGCTTGTTTGCTTCAGCTGGCGGTACATTATTCCAAGGGCTGTGAAGTCTGTTAATGGGAGTCACTGTGGCTGTACAGAGGGAGGCACTCATGGGCAGGTGTCTTTTCCAGAACAGATTGCAGTGCAAGGGTCTGGATGTGCTCCACAACCATTAGCTGGTGATCAAGGCAGGGACTGGGGGGCCCATCTGTTCTGGAATTAATTGGCATCCTTAGGAGATCATCTCGATTGAAGTTGATGAAGAGTTACTTTTTCCCTCTCATTGTGTGAGGCTGGGAGCTCCTTGGCATCAGGGACCATGTTATATTTGTCTTCAGTTGTTTGGTACTGAAACACTGCCTTGCACATGTAGGCTTTTTAAAACATGATGTCTGTTTAATTCGTGTGAAAGAGGAGAAAACAGCTCTGTTTCCTGTCCTGCTTCCCTCCGTAAATATCTGGGAGAAAAGTCACTTCTTTTTATATAGGGGAGTCTCTGTAACCCCCCCCCAACAATGATGTCAGTAACTGTTCCTAGGAGCAGTCATGCCTGAGGGTCCCCCAGGGACTGGGATGTGGAGGGGGACAAGGATGGGGTAGCTTTTCCATCCCAGCCCTGGGCAATCACTGTTCTTTGTCTCTCAGGATTTGAATTTTAAAGAAATACCATGTATTGGAATCATGCAAGATGTCTTTTGTGTCTGGCTTCTTGCACTTAGCATAGTATTTTTGAGGTTCATCCATGTTGTTGCATATATGAGTGGCTCAGTCTTTTTATTGGCGAACAGTATTCCATTGTATTGATATATCATAGTTTGTTCATCCGTTCACCAGCCGATGGACATTTGGATTATTTCCAGCTTTGGCTTTCAGCTCTAGGCTACTTTAAGTCCTGCTGCTGTGAATATTGCATACGAGTCCTGTGTGGCTGTCTGCTTTCATTTCTCTTGAATGGATACCTGGGAGTAGAAATGTGGTTATATGAAAAGTATATGTTTAGTCTTTTAAAAAACTGCCAAATTGTTTTCCAAAATAATTGTACTTTTTTATATTCCCACCAGCAATATGTGAGGGTTTCAGTTTCTCCAAATCTTAGCCAACACTTGGCATTGCTAGTCCTTTAGATTATAAACATTCCAATGGATACATAGTGGTATATAATTATGGTTTTAATTTGCATTCCCCTAATAATTAATGGTGTCGAACATCTTTTAGTAAGCTTAGTGGCAAGTCCTGTCTTTATTAAAGTATCTGTTTAAATCTTTTGTCTGTTTTATAATTGGTTTGTCTTCTCATTGTATTGTAAGAATATACTGAACTCAAGTCTTTCATCAGATACATGTTTTATAAATGTTTTCTCCCTCTGTGCCATGTTTTTTTCTAAAAGAGACCTTTTATTATTTTTTATTTATTAATGTAATTTATTGTTGAATTGGCTTCCATACAACACCCAGTGCTCATCCCAACAAGTGCCCTCCTCAATGCCCATCACCCACTTTCCCCTCTCCCCCACCCCCTTCAACCCTCAGTTTGTTCTCAGTAGTTTAAGAGTCTCTTATGGTTTGCCCCATCCCTCTCTTTAACTTTTTTCCCCTCCCCCTCCCCGATGGTCTTCTGTTAAGTTTCTCAAGATCCACATATGAGTGAAAACATACGGTATCTGTCTTTCTCTGACTGACACTTCGCTTAGCATGACACCCTCGAGGTCCATCCACTTGGCTACGAATGGCCAGATTTCATTCTTTCTCATGGCCATGTAGTATTCCATTGTACAGATGAACCACATCTTCTTGATCCGTTCGTCATTTGATGGACATTTAGGCTCTTTCCACGATTTGGCTATTGTTGAAAGTGCCGCTACGAACATTGGGGTACAAGTGCCCCTATGCATCAGCACTTCTGTATCCCTTGGGTAAATCCCCAGCAGTGCCATTGCTGGGTCATAGGGGAGTTTTATTGATAGTTTTTTGAGGAACCTCCACACTGTCATCCAGAGCGGCTGCACCAGTTTACATTCCCGCCAACAGTGCAGGAGGAGGGTGCCCGTTTCTCCACATCCTCGCCAGCATCTGTAGTCTCCTGAGTGGTTCATTTTAGCCTTTCAAAGAGAAAACATTTAATTTCATTGAAGTTCAGTTTATCAATTTTTTCTCTTATGTATTGTGCTTTTGGTATCGTGTGTAAGAAAAAATTTTGCCTTATCCAAGGTCACAGTGATTTTCTCCACATATAGTTTTAGCTTTTGCATTTAGGCTCGTGATCCATTTTGATCTAATTGTGTACGGTGTGACGTAAGTACCATCTGCATTCTTTTCCATGTGGCTATCGAGTCTCAGCTCCATTTCCTTTCCCATTTTCCCTGTCCTGTCCCCATTAAATTGCCTGGGCTACTTTATTAAAAATTAATTTACCTAAGAATAAGGGTTAATTTCTTAGCTCTCTTTCATCATCCATCGATAGTACATCTTTCCTTACAACAGTACCACACTGCCTCGATTATGGTAGCCTTACAATAAGTTTTGAAATGAGGTAGTGAATTTCCAACTTTGTTCTTCTTTATAAAAGTTATTTTGGCTATTCTTGGCATTTTTTATTTCAATAAAAACTTTAGGATCGTCTGATTATTTTCTATAAAAAAAAAACTCCAGAATTTTGACAGGGATTGTATTGAATTTATAGATCAGTTTGGAGAGAATTTTTCAAAACTGTGTCTTCAGTCTTTGAACATGGTATGTCTCTTCAACTAGTTAGAAATTCTTTAATCTCAGTGAAATTTTATAGATTTCAGGTTATAAATCTTGCATGCGTATTTAAAAATTGACATAATTATTCTATTCTTTTTGTTGCTACTGAGAATTGAATTGTTTTTTTTAATTCTATTTTTGGGTTGTTGTTTCTAGTATAGTATAGACATACAGTTAATTTTTCTATATTTACCTTGTGTCTTGAAACCTTGCTAAATCACTTGTTATGAGTAGTAAGTTTTTTGAAGTTTTTTAAGGATTTTCTAAATATAGGTTTACGTTTTCAGAGGAAGACAGTTTTACTTGTTTGTTTCCAATCTGTATGCTTTTAATTTCTTTTTCTTATCTTATTATACTGGCTAGAAACACGGGTACAATGTTGAGTGAAAGTCATGAGAGGGGACATCTTTACTTGTTCTCAGTCTTAGGAGGAAAACATTCTATTTTTTACCATTAACTATGAATCTAGCTGTTGGGATTTTTTTAAACATTCTTTTTATCATGTTCAGGAATAGCCCTCATATTTTTAGTTTATTGAGGGTTTTTGTTATGTATTGGTGACTGGTTTTTCAATATATACATTGAAATTTATTATTTCTAAAAGAAGTCATGCTCTGTCTATGGCTGTAAGCACAGTAATGATGGTAATGATGTCATTGTTTTTGTTGATGCTCAACAGCCTCCTCGCTCCCACCCCCATCCTGAGCTTTTTTTCCCTCTCTCCTTGGGCCCTGTATCCACCTCAGAAATCCTATTCTCTCATGGTCCTCCATTTGCTGCCCTGTCCCCCCACAACCCCAAAGTATAAATGACTTTAACTTATAGTATAAATAGCTTTAATTCATCCTCAAGAGGAGTTTATACTTCCTGGGGCCCAAAGCCCTGAGATAAAGAGACAAGGTTCTGTTCATGGGGTGTAGGCTGTGCCAACGATGATTTCTCTGAGGGTAGAGACATTCATGGTGCTTTTCGTCCAGCAGTTCCCAAACACCGTCCCACTGACTTTCAGCAGCAGAGTAGGAGAGGCAGTATTCTCAGGCCCTGTTACGCAGAGATTGTGATGCAGCAGGTTTGAGCTGGAGATTCGGAATCTGTATTTTTACAGCATCCCTCTTGTTCCTCCCTTGGTGAGTTTGTGTCATAGTATTGCTTTCCAAAAGTTGAAAACACGATTTTCATACATACACACATGCACACACACACACACACACACACACACACGAAAGTTTAATTCATTAAAGAGAAAACCAGCAACATAGTAACACTGGCATAAGAAGAACAAAAGGAATAGTTAATAAGTGAGAGGGCTGGGATATGAATGCCAGGTCAGATGCAAAATGGGTTAATGTTATATGAGGCAATAAAAACTAACCTTCAGGAGTATATTCTCTACTGGGCAGTAGCCATTTGGATTTCTGTTGGGCAAAATCATTTTCAGCTTTTCAATCTTGTACAAATTAACCCTAACTTCACAGGGTCTGGACTCTCATCAAAGGTAAATAGTAACTTGGGCACCTGGATGGCTCAGTCGGAAGAGCATGTGACTCTTGATCTCAGAGTCATGAGTTTGGGAGTAGAGATTACTTAAAATCTTTAAAAAGGCAAATTGTAACTCAAATAAGAGCACATTCTTCTAGAGAATTAGCCTGTTAGTGGGCTTGTTAGTGTGCTAGTATGGAGTCAAAAGGAAATGCTACCATCCTTTTGCATTATTTCAAAATTTTTGATAATTTTTCATAATGTGTACAACCATGCTTAGAAAAAAAACTAGCATAATTCACATCCATACAAGCACCCCCAAAATGTGTTATTTGGTGCTAAATTAGCTTAAATGTCAATTCCTCTGGAGAGTCTTTTCTGGAATTCCAAGGTTCTTACGTACTCTTACAGAATCCTATACTTTCCTTATCAGGGCTTTTATTACAATATGCTTTAGTTGCTTGTTATTTCTCTGTGTTCCTCACTAGACTATAAACTCCACAAGGGCAGGTGGATCTAGTTTGTTCACTGTTGTATTTTTAAGGCTTCGAAGGAGAAGCTGTCACACAGGAAACCCCTAATGCATGCTTCCTGATTGGGTGAATGAAAGTTGCGATCTCCAACCGGGTTAGTGTGAAGTTCAACAAAAATCCAATATAATGGATTCAGAGGAAACCCAGCCAGCTGCTTTCCTTGGACGATGCTTGATGGTCAGCTGCTTCTTATCAGTGTTTCTCTTAATAAAGGGCCAGCTCAGCCCCCTCTCCCCCCTTCACAATAATGGATGTGTGTCTTCAGAAAAAAATCAGTCATCATCAATATCCTAAAAAAAGCTCTTTTTTTTAGTAGCTCAGGGTGTGTGGTTCTGCGCTGGGCTCCTGGGAAGAAGGCATTCAACATCATTAAGGCCTGCTTGGGGTTAAGTAGGATACAAGGTGTAGGGTAGACAAAACTGATACATATGGTCTTTCTTCTTCCAGTTTTAAGCATATAGTTAAGTCCATGCAACAACAGGAGTTGGGGGGGGGGTAATTCTGAGCCCAGTGACATAGAAAACCAAACCCTAGTTTATCATACTGATGGCCACAGCTGTGACAAGCCATGATAGGCTCTGTGGTTGATACACATGATGCTGGGCCATCAACTGTTTGAGAGCAGGCTTTCATTTTGTAGAGAACATAGTTCACCCATCAGCAACCAGGGCTGTCTTTAAGCTCTGAAAGTAAGAAGGAAAACTAGAGGGAGCATGGTTCTTAAAGCTGTGAAAACTTCTCTGCCTGCTGTTACCCAGTTCTAACCAAAATATCAAGAACATGACCTTTCTTAGTATCGAGCAGACCGATTATTGAGAAGTTGGCCAAAGAGATACTGTATTGAGCCCAAATTCAAGAAGAGACAGGCTCTGGAGCCTGAAATATAACTGAAAAAAAAAGATGAGTGACAAATACTCTCCTTAAAAGAACAAAAAAGACTTGGAACAGAAGAGTCAATCAATCAAGAACAGCTCACAATTTTTTTCTGGAACTCTGGATATCCCTTGTACCTTTCCTATCCGGGCTTTGTGCAGTCTTTTCACTTGTCTAAAAGTTTCTCCTCCCCAGTGTAAAGTGCTATTCATTCTTGAAGGCCCAGATCACAAGTACTTCCTTTAGGAAACCCTCCCAGATAGAATTAATTTCTTCTCTTTATACTTCCACAGCGTGGGATCTGTTGCTTCTCATTGCCCACTTTGTATTAGACTTGTACATGTCTGTATCAGAAGGCAAAATACAAGCCTTATTCATATGTACATCACATGTGGTGGTGCTTATCTTAATGCACTTCAAATAGTAGCATTTGAATGCTACTATTCAAATAGCACTCAAAATAAATTGAATCCAGTGAAAACTTACGCAGTATGCACCAGCTCAGCTCTTAAGAGTAAAGCAGACCTGGGGCACCTGTTAAGCATCTGACTCTTGATTTGGGCTCAGGTCCTTATCTCACGGTTGGTGTCCATTCTTTCACCAATATTGTACTGTCTTGGTTACTGTAGTTTAATAATAAATTAAGTTGGGTAGTGTCAGTCCTCCAACTCTTCTCCAATATCGTGTTGGTTACTCTGGTTTTTTGTTTTTGTTTTTGTTTTGGTTTTGGTTTGGTCTTTTTGCATCGGCTAGAACTACAGTACAATATTGCAAAGCAGTGGTAAGATAGGACATACTTGCCTTGTACTTGATCTTAGTGGGAAGGCTTCAGGATTCTCACTGTTAAGTATGATGTTAGTGGTATGGTTTTTATAAGTATTTTTTATCAAGTTTTTTTTCTTTGGTGTGCTGAGGTGGAGTATTTTTGGCATTTTTCCTGCATGGTGTTATCAGAGCTTCCTGGATCTGTGTTTTGGTTTCTGGCATTAATTTGGGAGAAATTCTCAGTCATTTTTGTTTCAAATATTTCTTCTGTTCCTTTCTTTCTTTATTCTCCTTCTGGTATTTCCATTATGGGTAAGCTACACCTTTTATGGTTGCCCCAACAGTCCTTGGTTAATCTGTTCATTTTTTTTTCAGTCTTTGTTCTCTTTGATTTTAAATTTTAAAGGTGTCTATTGATCTCAAGCTCAAAAGATTCTTTTCTCAGCTGTGACCAATCTGCTAATAAGCCTATTAAAAGCATTCTTTATTGCTGTCATAGTGGTTTTGATCTCTAGCATTTTTTTTTGGTTCTTTCTTAGGATTTCCATCTCATTGGTTACATTTCCCATCTGTTATTGCATGCTGTCTTCATTTCTATTAGAACTCTTAGCACATTAATCATATTTGTTCTAAATTCCTGGTCGGATCATTTTAACATCCCTGTCATGTCTGGTTCTGATGTTTGCTCTGTCTCTTCAAATTGTGTTTTTTGCTTTTCGTATGCCTTGCAATTTTTTTAAAGAAAAATTATATATGTTTATACATGATATTTTCATATATGTAGTGAAATGTTTACTACAGTCACGCTTATAATTAACGTATCCATCTTGTCACATAGTTACCATTTGGGGGGATAATATTTCCTTGATAAGCAGACATGATACACTAGGTAAAAGGAACTGCCATAAATAGGCCTTTACTAATATGGTGGTGAGGTTCAGGGGAAGGGAAGGTGTTCTGTAGTCTTATGATTAGGTCTCAGTGTTTTACTCAGCCTGGCCTCTGGGCTCTGCACTTTAGAGCTATTTCTCTGTTTTTTTTCTCCCTTTCGATGGGAAAAGATGGCTTGAGTGGACTGGAGTTCAGTATTTCCTTTCTTCCATATGGAAGGGTAGAGCTATTTAGAGTTGAGTATTTCCTTTCTCCAAGGTAAGTCAGATTCTGATAATACCCTAGCAGGTTAGGCTCTGGTTAACTAGTTTCATCTTCTTTTTTTATTTTTATTATTTTAATGTTTGTTTATTTTTGAGAGAGACAGAGCACAAGTGGGGGAGGGGCAGAGAGAGAGGGAGACACAGAATTGGAAGCAGGCTCCAGGCTCTGAGCTGTCAGCACAGAGCCTGACATGGGGCTCAAACCCAAGACCATGAGATCATGACCTGAGCCGAAGTCAGACACTTAACTGACTGAGCCACCCAGACGCCCCTGCTTAACTAGTTTCTTCTGAAGGCAGGTTTTGTGAAGAACATAGTATACTGGAGTATTTCAAAATACTCTGGCCAGAAGAATGAGGGGATTGTTTTTTCTGATATTTATTGTGGGAGATTTGGTCCAGGTTTTAGAGGTAAATCTCAGTGTTGTAGGGGTCCCTTATGATGAGTCCCAGTGGAGTTAACTCTCAGAGTTGTGTCCATGCACAGCCTGCAGCAGTGTATCAAAATCAGTTCAGTTTTCCTGGTTCTCATTCCCATGGCACTTTCCACTCGTGAGTCTCTGTTTCGGTAAGCTGCTACTTCCTATATTCACCAGTCTGTCTCTCCAGGCCTGGGGATATCTTCCCCTGAATCCTCCCCTCTTTTAGGGATCCAAGAGGAGAAGTTGATTTTTCAGTCTGTTGAGGTTTTTGCTTGTTAGGATGGAATGGTGACTTCCTAGCTCCTTACATGCGTAATGGAAAACCAGAAACCCCTTATGTACCTATTTTTGCCGGATGGATATTTCTTTTTTAGTTAAAAATTTTAGTAATAAAAACGAATCCTGTCAGGAGATTTAGAATATACGAGAAAATAGAAAAGAGGAAAATATCATACAGAATGGGACTCGGTGTCTTGGTGAATGCCTCTCCACTTAAACCTCCACTGAGGCTCTCATCTTGTTTTTCTGTGATTTATTAGGATCTGCTCCCAGGAAAGGACTGAGACCCACTCATTTAGTTGGAGACCCACTCATTTTTGTTTGCATGGTCAGGGGAGAACTTTCTAGAACCTGACATGAGAAGTGTATGTGTGTCTGCAGGAAAGGGATGAGGGAAAAATTGAATGCAGGGACCCTGAAATAACCTGATTTCAATGATCCCCCAGACCTAATGAAAAGTAGATGCTGCTTAGACCCCTGAGTTTTTCTGAACGCATATTTCAGTTAGATTTGAGAAACACTTTTAAAAACATTTTTATATTGCCACGAACCCCCTGCTAAAGCTGGGAACATAAAATCAATGAGAGCTGGACTTATTTGAAGTTCCTAATGTGTCCTGGGGGAAGTTGAATCACAGGCAGTTAAAGACTTCCCTTCCCCCAAGGAACGTATCTAACAGGGTACAAATTACAGAGAGTGAGAAAGGATTCAGCAATGTCCCCACAGTTTCCCAGGAGACTCTAGGAAGGTTGAAACTTGTTCCAAATGGGATCTTTTGTTCCCCACAGATTTCCGATTTTCCTATACTCAGTTCATTGTCGGAAACACCCAGGTCCCAGTGCATAAGACTGTTTCCTCCTCAATGCCCTTGAGGTCAAACAGACTGTTCTGGGAAGGTCTTTTTGGAAACTTTGGAATGAAAATGCGTTTAAAACCATGAGCTCATGCTTTCCATAGATGAGACTGTCACATTATTAAAAAAAAAAAAAAACCACCCACCATCCCAGGCATGTGTTACTTTGAAAGAAAACTATTAGTAAAATATAATTGTGATTTGCAGTAAGTCTTTGTGATTATTCAGCTGAAAATGATAGAGGGCTGTGCAGATGTATTATTTGCAGATTCATGTCTATAGTTTTATTTGCCTTTCACTATACTCATGGGAAGAAGGCAGGGAAAGTATTATAATTTTCATTTTTCATCTGAAAAACCTTAGATCTGAGATATTCAGTGACTGCATACAGTCACATACCAGGGTAAGACTGTCTCCTTATAGCTTTACATTATTCCATGTCACCTCTTGCCTTCTACCTCAGAGTCCCAAATCATATGTTAAAATTTCTAGAAAGACAATAAAATATCTCGATGCTTTCTGTTTCTGACTTTTCTTCTCAGTAGAAAGAGAACTGTATTTCGACCCTAACAAACTTGACATTTTCTTTGCACTGATTTGGCAGAAATTCCAGGGGCTGAGATGAACTCACGCTGCTGTAATTGATTTAAGGTGAATACAGTGGCCTTTTTTAAAGTTATTTCAAACTCTTTAGTCTGGACCTAGTAGCTAAAATTCCCAGGGAGCAAAATTAGCCCTTTCCATCCACCCGAGGGCTGGATACTAGCTTTTATCTAAATTTAGGTAATCTTCTCTTACTTAGAGCTGACACTCTCCTTTTGCACTCAGTGTGTGTAACCATATTGTTGTGAGTTTCCTATTGCTGCTTTAACAAATTGCCACAAGCCATGTGGTTTAAAACCACACAGACTTATTATCTTACAGTTGCGGAGGTCAGTAGTTTGACATGTATCTCGGTGAACCAAAATCAAGGTGTCATCAGGGTGGCGTCCCTTCTGCAGATTTGAGGATAAACTAGTTCCATGCTTTTTCTAGCTTCTAGAAGTCACCTCCATAGCTTATGCCCTTATTTCTCCATCTTCAAAGCCAGCAACATTGGGTCAAGTCTTTTTCACACGCCATCTCCCTAGTTATTGCCAGCTCCATCTTCCATTTATAATAATCCTTTGGATTACATCAGCCCTCCCCCCCGATAATCCACGCTAATCTCCCATCTCTGATTAACAACCTTAAGTCTTTATTTTTCTTTGCCATGTTATCTAACTTCGTTCCAATTTCTGGGAATTAGGACATGGATATCTTTGGGAGGCCTTATTTTGCCTACCACACATATATTATCTTGTTTTCTAGTTGTCTCCTTTTAACAATATGCATTTTAGTATATAACACTTTGGGTTGTCTATCATGCTGCTAAATGTTCCTGAACACTGTAGTGAGTGGGATCCTATTTTCCTATAAGGAACATATGAATCAAATAAATTATAGCTAAAACCCACAGTATGCTATATATAAAAGGTTTAGACATTTAAAAACATTTTACATTAGTTAGGATAATAATATTAAACCATAGACCCTATAAAACAAAGATGAATGTATTCTGTCCAATAAGTACCTATTGCATTTTCATCTACCTAAAATTATAAAGCTAGCAAGGTATGGTTTTAACTTACATCATTTAAATACATTTTAAAACGAATATCTTGGCAAGTCAAACATCCATAAAATACTTGGTTAATGAGAATTTTCCTTTCTTTCTGGGTCAGAAGGGATTTTGAAATAGTGATGTTGATACCCCTAAAGCTTCCAGAAGCTTAATGGTGTTCTTTCGCTGTAGCTGGCAGTATATTCAATCTACCCCCTGCCTCCTGCCCCAGGCTTTGGAGATGTGCTTTCCAAATACTTGTCTTACCTTTCTCTCTCTTCTGCTGTGAAGTAAACAATGAATGACTAGGAGGAGGAAGTGAAGGCGGCAGGGAGGCCTGGAGTGTGAATGAACAGCACAGTGCATGTGGACAACGGGGAGACGCCTGTGTGTCTATGTACACAGCACTCTTGTCTGCCACCGGCATAGGCATGACTGGTTGCCTCTCAGAACACCTTCTTACAGCTTTTAAACCTTTTTTTAAACAAAATAGGTGCTGATCAAACCCTGATAGTTTATCTACTGATTAAGAACATCTCTCACCCTGTACTGTTGCCCTTTAGTGAGTTTTTTTTATGTCATTTCCAACTTCCTACTAAGTACATGCTTTTGCTCTACCTTTCCTGCCTGTTCCTTGCTCCTGTTCCATGCTTCCTACTTTTTCCTCTTCTACTTTTTCTGTTACTCTTTTCCTCTTCTCTTCTGATCCAGCATATTTGTCGTTTCTCTCCCATCAGTGTTCTCCAACCTCAGCGCCCTCCTTCCCAGCTCCAAGCTGCTTCTCCTATAGACCCTGATTAGCAATGTGATTGGACAGACTGGTGATAGGATATCGGGAACAGAATGTATTCTAAAAGCACTTCCAGGTGTCTGGGTGGCTTAGTTGGTTAAGCGTCTGACTTTGGCTCAGCTCATGATCTCGAACTCCATGAGTTCAAGCCCTGTGTCGGGCTCTGTGCTGACAGCTCAGAGCCTGGAGCCTGCTTTGAATTCTGTGTCTCCCTCTCTCTTTGCCCCTCCCCCACTGCGCTCTGTCTCTGTCTCTCAGAAATGAATAAACATTAAAAAATTAAAAAATATATTTAAAACACTTCAATTAAACCATGCTTCCTAAATAAATAGTCCCCAAACATCACATTTGATCTGTGTAGATCGCTTTTAATGATACTATTAAAATTATTTTCCTAGCTAAAACATGTGTTACCACTTCAAGGCATTGAATTACAAAAGCTTAATGAAACATTTTATACATTCTGTCTGGTTTTAAAAATATCACCTGCTAATACAGAGATTTGAAAAATTCAGAAAGGCATGAAGAGGAAAATAAAAATTACGTGTAATCATACAAACAAAGGCACTAGGAAATGTTTTGAAGATAACTTTATTTTTATGATAAAGGAAATATGTACCCAATGTGGCAAATTCAGAATTTTCAACAAAAGTGTAAAAGAGATAGTAACCTTTGTCCAGCAATTCGGGAGTGACTACAGTTAACAATACATGTGCATATATTTTTTCGTTATTTTCTCTACATTTCTAAATAATTGGAATCATGCGGAGCATACAATTTCTTATCCTTTCATTTAATCTCATACAATGAACATCGCTGATATCATTAAAAACAGCACATTTTTTTATTTGCTGTATAACATCCTGTTGTGCAAATGTTACTCCGCTTCCTTCCCAGTCCTCTGTTGTTGGTCATATAGATTGCTTCCTATTATTCAGCATTGAGAATAACACTGTGATAGATGTCTTTGTGACAAACTGTTTTCCTTTGTTTGGACCGGTTCTTTTGGAAATAATTTTATAAGTGGAGTTTTGGGGTCACAAATGTGCTTTTCTGTGGCTTTTGATGCAGATTGTCCCCAAAGGGAGAAGCAGTCCTCCCTCTCTTCCCTGGAGGCATGTGAGATTTCCTCTGACCATATTGGGATGTGGCCCCATGGACAGAATCATTGCACAGTTTAAATTCCATTCTCAGATGTCGATTGAGATTAAGCTTCCATCAGTTTTAATCCTAATACAAAAAAGAAGGAATTGTTTGTAATTTTTTAAATAGACTTTTTATTTTATTTTATTTTATTTTAAAATTTTTAATGTTTATTTATTTATTTTTGAGAGACAGAGAGACAGAGCGTGAGCAGGGGAGGGGGCAGAGAGAGAGGGAGACACAGAAACAGAAGCAGGCTCCGGGCTCTGAGCTGTCAGCACAGAGCCCGACGCAGGGCTTGAACCCACAAACCGCAAGATCATGACCTGAGCCAAAGTCAGACGCTCAACCGACTGAGCCACCCAGGCGCCCCAGTAGACTTTTTATTTTAGAGCAGTTTTAGATTTACAGAAAAGATGCAAAGATAGCACCTATGGTCGTATACATATACCTGACACCCAATTTCCCTTATTATTAACATCTGGCAATTGTGGTGTAATTGTCACAGCTCAGGAACCGACATTGGCACATTCCTGTTAACTGAACTACACACTTTTTTCAGGGTTCACTGGTTTTCCGCAGTGTCAGTCTTCTGTTCCAAGATCCCATCCAGGACACCACATTGGATTCAGTTTTCACGTCTCCTTAGCCTCCTCTGGGCAGTGACATTCCCGGGCTTCCCTTCTTTTTGATGACTTGACAGTTTGAGGAGTAGTGGTCAGGTATTTTGGAGAATGTCCCTCACTTTGGGTTTGTCTAATGTTTTTCTCATGGTTCGACTTGGGTTATGAGGGTTGGGGAAGAACACACAGAAGTAAAGTGACTTTCTCATGACATCATATCAAGGGCACATGCTGTCAGTGTGACTTACCACTAATGACGCTGACTAACCTCCATCACCTGGCCATGTCTCTCCATTGTAAAGTCATTTGTTCTATTTTCAGTACCCCACTCTGTGGAACCAAGTTACTAAACAAAGCTGACACTGAAGGGTAGGGTCAGAAGAGTTAAGTTTCATCCCCCGGAGGAAAGAATATTTACAGAAATGTCTATAATCCTTCTTGACAGGAGAAGTAGTTTGTATTTTAATCTTATAAAATAAATGGGTCACATGGAGATAACCACTGGCAAATTTTAAAAAATAATTGTTTTGTTTATAAAAGGAATGTATATCAAACAGACATGTATATATGTGTGTGTATATAAACCCTCATCTTAGTATCTTTGCTGAGGTCACAAATTCTTGATCAGACCACTGTACTTTGCTTAACAATTACTATTCATTAGTAACTTCCAGGGTCGTGTGTTAGTGACAAACAGGTTGGCATTTGCATCAGGCCCAACTCATCTCCAAGAACATTTCCCTCATCAGGGTTGAGGTCACTGAAAAGATCACAAAGGGTGGGTAACTTTCAGCTGTCATTCAGATGCTTCAGAAAGTTCTATGGGAGTCACCAAGTACTTTCCAGAATTGAATAAATTACTTGTGCTATTTAGATTTTAACAAGGATGTTGTGATGTTTTAGAGTAAATTATTCTATTAGTAGGGATCTTGACTGTTTTGTGTCACTCATGATTTCTCTATTATGAACTATTGGGAGCATAAACAGTTTTAGATTTTGAATTAAAAGAGAAGTAGACTTATTTTTCTAAGTTTTAAAAAGGTTGAATTTAATGTTGTAGTCTCTTTGGTGTCAATGAGAAGGTTTAACTCATTGTCTATTTAAATCTGTTAGAAATATGTTTAATGAATCTAATTATTTTTATTTTCAGTGTTCCTAAAACCATCACCATGTTTTCAAAGATGACAGAGATAGGTCTCTTTCCTAACAGCAAGAGAATAAGGGAGGAGTCATCTTAGGATATGAGATTTTGACAACAGGCTAGAAGACGAAAGTGGGACGAGTAATAACCAAGGTTTCATGGCCATGTGAGCTACATCTCAGAGTGTCACTGGTGGGATATAGACAAAAAGAAAGTTGATTTGACACAGGAGCACCCAGAGGGATTTGGGACTTGGAGATTCTAGATGTGACAGAGGGCAGCCTGGAGGCTGGAGGATGGAACTCAAAACAGAATGGTCGTCTGCTTCCACAATCTCCAGCAGGATTACTACTGCCCTTGAAGCAGTAGACTAGAGCTTTCTTCTCTGCAGGAACTAAATGGTCCGGAAAAAAGACCTTTATATTCTGGCATTTAGGAAATCCTTCATCCATAGGTACCTGCCAGACCTCTGCTTGAATAGTCAAAAGTCCTCCATGCTTGGGGCGCCGGGGTGGCTCAGTCGGTGGAGCGTCCGACTTCAGCTCAGGTCATGATCTCATGGTTTGTGGGTTTGAGTCCCGCATTGGGCTCACTGCTGTCAGTGCAGAGCCGTCTTCAGATCCTCTATTCCTTTCTGTCTCTACCCCTCCCATGCTCACGTTCTCTCTCTCTCAAAAATGAATAAACATGTATAAAAATAAGAAGTCCTCCATGCCTACATAGCTTCACCAGCTTTTCAGCACCCCCTCATAAATATGGATGATTAAGCAAAGATAGGAAAACATTAAGCACAAAAGAGGTAGAGCAAAGTAAATAAACAGGAAAAATTAGCTTTGGAGAAATCAGGTAATGCAGGAAGCAGAAAGGAATGCAACAAACAAGCAAACCATGGACCCTTTAGCCAGTGTTTGTAGAACTATTCTAGAATAGATTGTATCCATAAATCAAGAAGAAGGTCCTGTGAAAAAGAACAACTAGAGGCCAAAAAAAAGAGCTCTCTGGGCGGGGAAAAAGGATTGAATTGAGAAAGTAATCAATAGAAATAGTGCAAGATGAAGCCAAAAGACTCTCTCAAAAAGTAGATAAGATGCTTGAAAAATATGAGATAGTCAGGAAACGGAAGAGCAATCCAGGGGGTCTAACATCTAAGAGTATTTTTCATAACTGAAGGACTGAAAGACACAGTGTCCATAATGAAAGGTACATTTAACGTCCAGTACGATGGGTGTTCGAAGATTCCCTCGAAGGCACATAATTGTGAAATTTCCAAGTAGCATGGGTAAAGAGAAGATTCCTGAACCTTCTGGGGAGAGAGGTGGAGGCTCTCGCAAAAGGATGGAGAGTCAGGAAAGATTAGATTTCTCAGTTTTGTAAATGGATGGATGCCGGATAAAGCAAACATGCCAGTATGAGAGCCCTGAAATCAGTGGATCTCACTTGGAGGTACCCTACATGGAGTCCCTGGATGATGGCTGCGGGCTAGCCTGTGAGCCACAAGGAAATGAAGAGCCCCAGGGAAGGCTTCCAAGAAAAAGTAGACTCCCAGGGGTGCCTGGGTGGCCCGACTCTTATTTTGGCTCAGGTCGTGATCTCATGTTTGGTGAGATCAAGCCCTGAGTCGGGCTTCGAGCTGACAGCACAGAGCCTCCTTGGGATTCTCTCTTTCCCTCTCTCTCCGCTCCCACCCCCCGCTCACATCTGCGCAGTCTCTCCCTCTCTCTTTCAAAATAAATAAATAAACTTAAAAGAAAGGGAATTCCATAGCATAATGCCTGATATGTGTGGGACGTTAAAAGGATGAATGGTAGTAACAAAGGAGGCGATGCAGTAAGAGAAGATAAGAATTCCAAGAAAAACAAAAAGCTATACAAGAAAGAAAATACTAGTAGCCTGTATGGTGTAGAGGCCAACCTGTTAGAATAGATACTGGCTGGTAAATTATATCAGTACTTACTGGCTGAGGACCAGGTTTGCCTTGATGTTGTTTTAATAATGTAAATACGGTTTTATATATTAGTTTGATGGAAGTAACGATACTGGGAGAATGGCAAACGAATTGTGTAAGAGAGTCAAAGCCTCATGTATTATGGCAGGCACAGTACTTCAGAAAATGTCTAAAGCTGATTTAAAAGAAAAAAACCCAGCATGTTGTTTAGAAATAGAGAGATAGCTTCCAGAAGTACAAAGTTAAAAAAAGCCAAAAGTCATTACCTCTGGGGATTGAGTGAAGTAGAGCAGAAGATTATTGTTTTTCATAACAGACTTTTAAGAAATATTCTGTTTTAAAGCTATGTGCTTGGGGTAATATGAATTATTTTTGAAAAACAATTTATTACATAACCATAAAATGCCTGGTAGTAAACTTTATTAGATTCTAGATTACAAACAAACGAACAGGGAATATCTCTAAAAGACATTTTGGGGACGCTATGGGAAGGTTGAACATGGAATGAAAATTAGGTTATGTGGTGGAATTATTACTAATTTTCTTAGGTGAGGTAATGAAACTGTGACTGTATAAGAGAGTGTCTGCTTCTCAGGACAAGCATGCTGAAGTATTTATTGCTGAATTCCCACAGTGTCTGCAAGTTACCTTCAAATAATGCAGCATATCCATTTCAGAGGAGGAAAAATACTAATATTTGTTGAATCTAGGTGGTGGCATATGGGTGTTTATTATACTAATCCTTGAGTTCTCTGTACTTCGGAAATTTTTTGAAATAAAACATTGGGAAAAGAAAAAAAAAATCAATATGCTCTTTTGAAATCAACCTTTCCCCTGAAATGCAATATCCAGGCACTGCCTGCTCATTTTGCAGACAGCTTGGAGCTGTTTGCAGAGGGCTGGTTTTGGTGTGGTGTGTTCATACCCCAAATAGCACTGCCATAAACCGTTTACAGCCTTCTCCACTCAGATGCTGAAGGGATGGTCAGAATGCAGGGAAATCAAACTCTAATGAAGAAGATATCTGGCCAGTTCAGGGCCTGTTGAAGAAAAAAAATCATTAAACGTCAGCAAGCACTGACACATTCTGTCTTCAGTGGTGTCACGATGTATTTTGCTCAATTCTAGAGCTTATTTCCTGAACCCCACGTAATACCATGGAGAAAATAGATCTTTTGGTTAAGCCCTAGTAAAAGAAGTAAGTCCTTTATTGGACCAAATTTTTGCCTTCACTGATTTCTTCCCTGAAGAATTGTTGTGAAGGAAAAAAATATACTTTCCCCACTATTTTATTTCTCCAGAGTTGATGGCATTGGACAAATGACCCTCAATGTCATTTTAAGAGAAATATTGACAAACTATAGTATGGTTTCAGGGATGGATTGGCACCATGGGAAGTAAAGAAGGGTTGAAGGAAATGGAAATATGTACCCTGAAAAGTAGACGTCATAGTGGCACCTAATAAACGGTATCCAGTATGTTTACGTAGATACCACGTACGAAAGATACTAGACATATTCCCAGTATGACTCCAGAAAGCAGAGCTAAAATGATGGGTGGGAGTTATAGAGACACAGATTTTTTTAACACCACAGAGGGAAAGGACTTCTAATAGTTAAAATAATTTGGCAACAGTGGGTACCTTAAGAACTTCTCTCTCCTTGTAGAAGTGCCTATGTGGTGTGGATGAGCAGAGTCGAGGACATAGTTTGAGTATCAGCTGAAAAATTGAATCCTTGAAGGGTCTTAGGGTAACATTCTCTGATTTTAGAGAAAATTACTATTATTTCTGAATTAATGCTATGTGTAATATGTGCTGTAACAGGTGCATCTTCGCAATGGCTCCTTCATTCTTTATAACATCTCTGTCAAGTAGGCATTCCCCATTTCTCATATGAAGAAATGGTTGCATCTTGGATCATCTGTGGGTCCTTTCCCTTCCAGTGCCTCCATCTCCAGGGACTGCTTTGTCTATACCTGGATTATTTCCTGGACTCTCAACTACTCCTTTCTTTCTTTCTTTTTTTTTTTTTAAGTTTATTTATTTATTTTGAGAGAGAGAAAGAGAGAGAGAGTACGCAAGCATGCACACAAGTGGGAGAGGGGCAGAAAGAGACAGAGAGAAAGAGAATCCCAAGCAGGCTCCGCACTGTCAGTGCAGAGCCTGACACGGGGCTCTAACCCACAAACCTTGAGATCATGACCTGAGGCAAAATCAAGAGTAGGCTGCTTAACTGACCGAGCCACCCAGGTGCCCCTACTCCCTTCTTTCTCAAACACGGTCATTTAGGACTTCTCTGAGCTGCTATTTCGCTTCCCCCTACCATTTTAATGTTGTTTTCAAGGATGTGCAATTCTGCTCTACTGAGAAAGAGGATTTTGTGTGTCTTTGGCCAAAAACGTTAGTTACTTTTTGACCTGTTCTTACAGGGCAGTGGGGGATTACAAATAACGAAAATTTGTTCTGCTGTGTTTGTGACTTCAGGGGAGTTTAGGAAGTAGAGACAATGAGTGTGGCTTATTCTTTTTTTTTTTAATTTTTTTAATGTTAATTCTTTTTGAGAGAGACAGAGAGACAGAGAGTAAGCAGGGGAGGGTCACAGAGAGAGGGGGAGACACAGAATCTGAAGCAGGCTCCAGGCTCTGAGCTGTCAGCACAGAGCCCGACGCGGGGCTCGAACCCATGAACCATGAGATCCCGACCTGAGCTGAAGTCGGATGCTCAACCGACTGAGCCGCCCAGGTGCCCCAAGTGTGGCTTATTCTTTAATGAAAGAGTCCTTGGGAAGGCAAATCTTTTTTTTTTTTTTTTATCTTTTCATTTTAGAGATGTAATGAGGATATAAACATCTCACACTAGATCTCCTCTTCCTTTTTTAACCCTTTTTCTGCTGTGGCGCTTAGTGAAGCTAACATCTATCACATTCCCTCATTGTTTGCTGATTTCCATCACTAGGCCACCAGAGAAGCCATCCACCTTTGGCTCTAAGCCACGGTTAAACATCCCTGGAATGGTACGTTTCAGACCAAAATGGCTTTGGTGGCCATAGCAACAGTCTTGGCTGGCTGCTTTGCTCTTTCCTCCAGGAGTGGGAGCACTCGCAGCCAGGAATTGTTGACCATCATGGTGGGGGCAGCAGAACCACAGTCATGTTCTCCACAGCCCAGGAAGGGCTTTGTATCCTTACAGTGGAGGATGGTTTCTGGGCTGAGAAGGATGACCTGCTGGGGCATCATGAAAAAATAGTGCCGTATCTTGGCTAAATCTACCATCATGTTTTTCTGCTCCCCATGGGAGAAAGTGCTTTCACTTCTACAAAGCTGGTTCTCTCCCATTGTTCTCCTTAATAACATGTTTCCTGGGCCTCCAATATGCTGGCAATTTCCCCCCACTTCTTTTGAGTCGGGCTCCTCATTTTCTGGTGATGACAAATATGGATTGCTGCTTAGAGCCGCCCCTCCTCACATCCAAAGGCAAAGCCATAGAGAAATTCTGAGAAACGGAATATTTTTCTGATAGAGGATTATGGAGAGAAGGAGACAAGTAATCAAAAATGACCTTGAGTCTTTGACATCCCTCTTTTTGCTCAGGACTGAGACCATTTTGTAAGTCACCATCATCCATGAGGCTCCCCCCCGTCCCTGAAGACAGTGTGAGAGACAAGTTCTGATGAGTTTTGGTTGCTACAGTGTCTCTTAGCTGATGCTCCTTGATTTTATTAGCTTATCTAGGGGTGCATGATTTGAGGTGTAATGAAATTCCTTTTTTAATTTTTAAGAATAATAGGTTTGGTAGAGTTCTTCAGCATTTGTGTCAGGGAAACTTCTTGCAGATGGCCCATCTTCTTTATGTGAAATGATTCCACATTTCAAATCCAAAAACATTTTTTTAATTAGAGAATCTACTTCCTAGAATGTTTTAAATTTTTTTGACATTTTTTATTACCTGGATCTGCCAAGATATTATGGGCATTCTCTGTGAACCTCAGATTCAGGGAAACATTGTCCACAAACTGCAATCAACACTTGTCACAGCTGAGACTTCTTTTAATTGAGATGAACCGAGTGTTTAATTGGGGTCACTGCTAGTATTTTTCCATATTCTTAGTGTTATGCTGGTTTGGTGGTGGAAGAAGAGAAAAATAATCAAGCACCATCTAATATTATAGTGTCATGTTTTCCGAAATGTGATAAAATGTGTTTTGGGTATTTGTACCCAAAGCCCCCGGGTGCTCGCTAAAATGCAGATTCCTGGGTACATAGTAGAGGTACTGATGAGAATCTCTGGGCAAGGCTCCTGGGCATATGCATTTTTAATAAGCTTTCCATGATTCCTTTGCACACTAAAATTAGAAATCAGTAGGTCATCTGGTGCCTTGTTCTCTTTGGTAATTGCATTTTTCTTTCTTTTTTAAAATTTTTTAAACATTTATTCATTTTTGAGAGAGAGATAGAGTGCAAGTGGGAGAAGGGCAGAGAGAGAGGGAGACACAGAATCTGAAGCAAGCTCCAGGCTCTGAGCTGTCAGCACAAAGGCCGATGCAGGGCTCAAACCCACGAGCAGTGAGATCATGACCTGAGCTGAAGTCAGATGTTCAACTGACTGAGCCACCCAGGTGCCCCACAGTTTTATTTCTAAAGACCCACTTTAATGGGATGAGTGTCTCTCCTTCTATCAGGGACTTAGTCTTTCTTCCCTAAGAACAATAGTCAGGGAATCTATGTGAACAACTCTTGGAAATTATAATGGAATAAAAGTTCTTAGTTTCAAGTACTATCCAATGAGATCACAAATTGAGAGACAGCTTTTCTACCCTTATGTGAGCAGAAGGTTTTCTTCTGGAACAAAAAATGGAGTACTTTCAAAGTAAACAACTGTATTCAGCATGGTGCAAGATGAGGAAGTGACTTAGTCACAGAGAAGGGTCCAAATACCATCACCTTGAGGAAATCCATAAGGCATAGCAGCATTCGCTGAAGGCCAGGCACTGTTCGTGTATTACCTTGTTCAGTTCTTACTAAATCTCTGCAGCAAAGAACATGTTGTTGTCACCATTTTACATATGAGGAAACTGAGGTCTCAGAGAGACCAGATTACTTGTGCAAAGCTACACTGCTTGTTAGTGCTGGAGTTGACTGTTAACTTAGCCTTGTCTCCAAAGTTTGGCAGAAAAACTGTGCCGTAGATTCTGTTTTCAGGGGAAAAAAAAGAGGCCAGGACTTGGCATCCATGGTTGACCTAGAGACTTGAAATTAAGTGTATTGAAGATTTCAGCCTTAATTCATTTGGAGAAATCCCATTTTGGGAATTAAGCTTGATTCTGCTGGAGAGATGCCCTGGAAGTCGACTTTCCATGCTGAGGAGAAACCTGTGATGTGTCACAGGTTTGATTAGAAGGCTTTCACTGTCATTTCTGGCTCTCAGGCTATCGGCAAAGGAAGAAAGTGAAATCTATTAATTCTGTCTTCTCTCAGATTTTTCCAGACAACTCCGTGTACACCCTGTCACCACTGATTCTCCCCTAGTTAGTGTAGTATATACATACATACATACACACATACAGCAGATTTAGCATCAAGAATTGCCTTGCACAATTACGGAAGTTGCAAACTTCCATGATCTGCAAGCTAGAAAACCAAGCAAACCATTGCATAATTTAGTGTGAGTCTGAAGGCCTGGGAAGCAAGGGAGCTGATGGCATATAAATCCCTGTCTGAGGGCCAGAGAAGATCTGACTCTCAAGATGTTGGATGATGGCCACCCATACTAGGGAGAGCATTTTACTTTACTGGGTCCCACTGATTCAAATGCTAATGTCATATGAAAACACCCTCACAGACACATGCAGACGTAATATTTAATCAAGGCATTCCATGTCCAGTGGAGACATAAAATTAACCATCACATCAGGCATCTGTGGGAAATGTTCCTTAGACTATCATACTAACAGTTTTTAGGCACTTATTATGTGCTAACATTCATCCAGGTGCTTTATACTGACTCATTTAATACACACATACTAAGTCAACAAGTTACTATCACTATTCATGTTTTTCAGATGAGCAAACTGAGGCCCAGAGAGAAGTTAAGTTACTGGCAGCTAACAGACGAACCAAGCAGGTGGACTTGAGAGATTTTCTTTCATTACCACTTTATATTGTTGTGCTCACTGTGGATGATGCTATGACAGCATGAGCTATGGTGCATTTATTGAGTACCAAAAATATGGCAAAGCCTTCTTCTGGGAACTTTACATATGACATCTCTGATAGTTACAACCCTGCAAATGAAGGTAGATTTTGCCCCACTTTACAGATGAGAAAACTGGGGCTCTCTGTTTTGGCTAATTTGACCATGATCACACAGCTCATACTATTTCTGTTAAACCCTGTCATGACTTTTTGATCTTATATTTGTTTTGGAATCCATTTCATTAGCTGTTTTTAAATGAAGGGATTTCCCCCCCTACTATTTAGACTCTAAACTGCCAGCCAGTGAGTGGGATGTGGTCTTTTGTATGGTAGGCTTGTGGCAGGCTTCTCTGAAGGGCATGGGAGAGGTGTGAGGACATGTAGGTTGATATTCCAGGGCTCCTTCTAGAAGTAGAGCCTGGCTTCCAATTCTATATGATCATGACTCCAGTCCCAGGCTCCTGCTAGGACACCCACGCCCCTTCCATTCTGGTCTCAGGACAATGGTAGTTCCCCCCGCCCACCCACAGCCCTTCTCCTGCCGAATTTGCTCCAGATGATTCATTTTCACTTTGGCAAATGTTGCATTTTTTAATACTTACTTTTCTCTCTCAATTCTCTAAAGTCTGTGTGCAGTACATTGGTGTTTCCAAGCTGGCTCCTGATCGACTTGATCTCGAAAAACAAACTGTTATAGTGAAATGTCACATTTGTTTGTTTTCCTTTTAAAGCAGGTCTTCATATTTGCCTTGATGACAGCCTTCATCACTGTATATCCATACGCCGTGGATTTCCTTTGTTAGTCCGTCTCTAGAAATACGGGTCCAATATGGTAGCTGTTAACCACCTGTGACTGTTTTAGTTCAAGATAATAATTAAAGTTAAATAAAATTGGATCATACGGTATTTTTATTTTTAATTTTTTGGGGAACTTCCATACTGTTTTCCCCAGTCGGACTGCACCAATTTCATTCCTACCAACAGTGCACAAGCGTTCTCTTTTCTCCACATCCTCTCCACCACTTACTATTTCTTATCTTTTTGATGGTAGCTATTCTGACAGGTTTAAGGTGATATCTCATTGTGGTTTTGATTTGCATTTCCCTGATGATTAGTCATGTTGAGCATCTTTTCATGTGTCTGTTGGCCATCTCAATGTCTCCTTTGGAAAAATGTGTATTCAGGTCCTTTCACTATTTTTTTAATCATATTTTTTTTTTTTTGGTGTTGAGTTGTAGAAGTTCTTCATGTGTTTGTTTATCCTTATCGGAGTTATCATTTGAAAATGTCTTCTATTCAGTAGGTTGCCTTTCTGTTTTGTTGGTGGCTTCCCTTCTCTGTGCAGAAGCTTTTTATTTTGATGTAGTCCCAGTAGTTTTCTTTTGCTTTTGTTTTCCTTTGCTTTTGTTTTCTTTGCATGAGGAGACCTATCTAGAAAAATGTTGCTATGGCCAATGTCAAAGAAATTACTGCTTGTGTTCTCTTCTAGGATTTTTATGGTTTCAGGTCTCACGTTTAGGTGTTTAATCCATTTTTAGTTTATTTTTGTGTATGGTGTTAAAAAGTGGTCCAGTTTCATTCTCTTGCATGTTCCTGTCCAGCTTTCCCAGCACATTTATTGAAGAGACTCCTTCCCCACTGTAGGTTCTTGCTTTCTTTGTCATAGATTAATTAACCCTATAAGCAAGTGTTTATTTCTAAGATTGATTTGGGTGTCTGTTTTTATGCCAGTACCATACCATTTTGATTAAGACATCTTTATAGTGTATCTTAAAATCTGGAATTGTGGTACCTCTAGCTTTGTTCTATGATTATATAATTCCACTACGGAGTATTTACCTAAAGAAAATGAAAATACTAATTTGAAAAGATATATACACTCCTCTGTTCATTACAGAATTATTTACAGTAGCCAAGATATGCAGGCAACCTAAATGTCTATTGGTAGATGAATGGATAAAGATGTACATACACACATGCACATGCACATGCACACACACACAGACAGAATAATATTACACAGCCATAACAAATGAGATCTTGCTATTTGTGACAACATGGAGAGACCTTAGAAGATATTGTGCTAAGTGAAATAAGTTACACTGAAAAAGACAAATACTATATGATTTCAGTCATATGTAGAAACTAAAAACAAAACAAATGAATCAACAAACAAAAAGTTGAATCAGACCTTTGAATACAGAGGACAGAACTGATGGGTGCCAGAGTGGATGGGGGATGGGAGGATGGGAAAAATGGGTGAAGGAGAGTGGGAGATATAAACTTCCAGTTATGAAATGAATAGGTCATGGAAATAAAAAGTACAGCATAGGGAATGTAGTCTATGATACTCTGACAGCATTGTATGGTGACAGATGATGACTACACTTGTGGTGAGCATAATGTATAGCCTTACTGACTCACTATGTTGTACACCTGTCAACTATACTCAAAAAATTAAAAAATATAAAGTTAAGTGTGGCTTATGGCTGTCAAATTGGACAGTGCAGACATAAAACATCTCCCCATCACAGGAGGTTCTATTTGGCAACAGTTCCAGGAGGTAGGGACCCGATCTGTACTGTTAACAATATCTGCCTGACATATGGTAACTACCAGGTTGGATGCACCAAGGGATGTCTTCCTGGCTTGAGCTTTATCTCATCAAACCACATGACTTACCAGTGCTGCCAAGACTAATATGCAAAATCTTCATGAAGCTATGTCATTACCAGCCACTCTCCCCTTTGACTCCCTGCAGGCATGTCAGGGAGCTCTTGGGATCACAGCGGAGGGTGGGGTATTCCTGGGGGAGTCTTCTCAGTGGTCTTATGTCTATATTCTAAGGCTTCTGTCATCTCTTGACTTCTCACTTAGGGTTCTGGTTACATATTAAATGATAAGATGCTCTGCCTCTAGCAGACCAGCAAGAAAAAAGTTAAGAATTGTGTCATGGTTTTAGGGCTCTGCCAAGTGTTTTGTAGACTAGAAGGGCGGTCTTCTATTTTTGCCCTCTAAAAGCACTTGCCCTCACTGGTCTCCATCTTCCCTGAATCCCAGCACTGGAATCTGTACCCCTCACCAAATACACATCTTTCTCAAGGATGCTGTATATCAAGTCTTGTCTTCCTGGCTGCATTATAAGCCTTGAGGCAGGTGTCCCTACCCCTCTTAGAGGTCTTAGCACAGGCATGGCCAAGTGATAGAGATAGAGATTGATAACCAATAAGGATGATTTGGGGGACACATTTTTATCCTTTCTCTGTGTATTATAATGGGGAACAGGTGGTACCTCTTCCAGTGATTCATGCACTGTAACTGAATATCTTGGGTACCTCTTTATCCCACACCATTATGTTGTTCATGTCTTTGTCACCACGGGAAGAAAAAGTTGATCTGGTAACTTCTGAAATTTTCAAATGAAAAGGAATTTCTTTCCAGGACAGGTTGATGACTTTTGGCAGCATTGTTCCATTGCACAGCTCTAGGGTGTACATTCAGAGTTTTCCTAAGTGAATAGCACCCCCTTGACCCCTTGAGCTGTGCTTCACAGGGTCCTGAGGGATGGAATTGATTTGGTAGTTCTTTCCTATGTATTTTATAATATCATTGTTGTTACTCTTCAGTGTGCAGAGTTTTACCTGTGGTAAAACCGGAAGGCATGCCAGCACAGGTTAGATAACTCTTCAGGGTGTCTAGGCTGTGTGATTCTAGAACACTCTATTCATAGATTCCTTTGTTAGACACTGCCAGTTTCCCACTGGGCCCAAATCTTGGCACTAACTGAAGTATGGTGTCAGTTACATCAAGATGACTAACACTGTGATGGGCGGAGGAAAAGAGGTTGTAGGCAACTTTTCTCAGTCTGAGACTAGGGGATATAAATTGTGGATCTAAAGATTCTGTGAAGGTCCTTCCCCACCTTTCCTTAGAGAGAATAGTAGAGGTTCAGTGACAGCTGATTCACACCAAGGTGGCTCAGCCCCTCGTCTCATCATCACCATTTGGGCTTCCTGACAAGTAGAAAGCAATATGAAGAGTCTGATTTAATAGGCTTTAAGAAATCCATCGGCCTTAAAATCTTTTCTAGTGCTCAGTCTCTAACACTTGAAATCAATTAGTAGACATTTTTTTCTTTTGTGTCCAGTAATGCTTCCTGCAAAGGATTAAGGATAGACTTAAAATTAATTTATTAGTGTTAGAAACCAGGACAGTGGTTACTCTTGGGGAATGGTACTGACTGGGAAGGGAACAGAGAGTTTGTCAGCTGCTGGGAATGTTCTGTTTCTCCATTTAAGTGTTCCATCTATGAAAGATTTATGGGACTTTACAGTTGTGATTTGTATATCTTTCCATATGTTTATAAATCTTCAAATTAAAGTTTATTTAAAACAATTCTTAGAAGATAGCCTCAGGAAGCATTCACAGATATTTATAACGTAGTTAAAACAGGGACATGAGTTTATTTCCAAAAGGGAGTTAGCGGTGTGCTGACACTACTGGATGCCGAGGGGGAAGAGTAGGTAACAATGGAGAGAAAGGGCAAATTTGTCTTCTTTGAGCTTCTGCCTGGGGTTCATTCTGCCTTTGTTCTTCAGGGAACAGAGTACAAGTCTCCAGTGAGTTACATACTTCTTTCCTTTCGAGTCCATTCCCATTCTCCTTCAAGGATCTAAGAGAGGTGAGCAGGTTACAGAGAAGATTGGAATGAAGGGTGTCTTTTTTGGTTCAGATCCAGAACTGGTAATGGAAAGGTGATCCTCTTGGGCATTCAGCTTCAGGAATGCATGGAGCCAGTATTTGTTTGGAAAGCAAACCATAGATGAGTTCTCCCAGCATGACCTGGCTCTGGTTAGGTGGGAAGAGACCAATAAACTGTAGCCACCCGGATACCAGTTGTATACAGCTCTATGTTTATGTGTTGGTGGATGGAGGAGGCGCAGAGCTCAGCTAGGAAATCTCTCCACCTCTCTCTTTTCCACACCAGTGGACGTCTCTTCATTCCCTCTCCTTCTGTGTGACACACACATGGGGTCCGTGCATGTGAGCAGGTTCCCTTCTTCCCCTCCAGCTGGTGAGTCAGCCAGCTCTCCCAGGTCATCATCCAACTTCTGAGAAATATTTAGACCGAATAGGTGATTTCCGGATGCAGGCTGGCCTCGTGGAGGAATGCAGGTAAAAGTAAGCCTTTAGGAAAACGCTTGTTTGGCTTGCAGCCATTCTCTTTCATGTTACTCATAAATAGTTATATATTCTCAACTGGAGCCCCATTTGTTTCTTCTGTACCACCTGAGTCCAGAATGTGAGGCCAAAGAAACACCAATACATCCTTCTTGTTGGTGAATTTTTTCTCTTCAAGGACATCAGCATTAAGTTGATAGCAGTTGCACAAAGGGACCCCACATCAGCTTTCCCTGGGGAGTCCTTGAGTTCTTGTTTCTGTGGAACAAACGAGCTTTATCAGCAACAGGCTCATATTCTCCTCATGCCCCTGCTCTTTGTCTCAGTGTAGAAATGGAACCACATCTCAGCACCACACGAGTCTGTTTACAGCTATTTTATTACAATCTGGATTTGTCCATTCTTTCAATCCCATGGGTTTCCTCATAGAAAGATACTGAGAAAAATGTCATGTCTCCTAAGAAAGTTCAGCAATTTGAAGTCAGGCAGTAGTTAAAACATTACCACCCTGCATTTGTAAAGCACTTTGCGTGGCACTTTTCTAAGCCTTAGCTCATTTGGTTCATCTAACAACCCCATGAGGTAGTAGGCATCACCTCTGTTTTACTGGCTGGGTGACCTATTCAAAGTCACACAGCTGTTCTTATGACTCCCAGTAAAGTGTGCCATTTTTCCTTTTCCCCTTGTTATTAAAGATATTTTAAAGTCAGTAATCAAAACAGGAAGCCAGTTGTGAGAGTTATGTTAAGATCTGGTTATGTTACCAGTCTAATGAAGCAAATATTTTGGAAAGACACCCCAGTTAGGGACTGTCCATAGAGAGCAGCCTCCTTTCATGAGCCCCTCTTGCCTGTTGACTGTAGAGGCTGCTCAGAGAGTCTTCAGACTTGTCTGCAGAGCAGGGCAGCCCTGAGGGGCTGCAGGTACAGTGAGGGGCTTGAACTTGGAAGCTTTTACAGTTTCCTTAGGCCTCCAGCATTTCCAGGTTTACTTTTGCAAACTTATTATTGACTGAATGGCTATATTGATTCTATACAATGAAATGATGTAAAACATGGAAAGAGCTTAATGTTCAATGAGACTATGAGCCAGGCCCTCTCCTAAGAGCTTTGTATACATTAACTCATTTGGTCTTCATAGCAACCCTTGATTATCCCCATTTTACACTTGAGAAAGCTGAAACTGAGCAAGTCATTTGCCCAAGGTCACAATGCTAATAAATGGAAGAGCTGGGACTGAACCCAGTTTAATTCCAGAGTCTGAGCTCCCGATTACCTCAATATGTTGTGTTAGGCAGGTCTTCTAGGGCAAGCTCTTTTTTTCATTTATGTAAAATTCAGATCCTTAGATTTAAGTCCATCCTAGGATATCATTGGCAAAAGAGTTTTCTAAACATCTCAAATGGGCACCAAGACAGTTTCCTGAAGAGAAAAGAGAGTTCAGGCATATACCACTTCTAGACTGGACCTCTAGAAAGTTACTCATTGATGGGCATTCTCCAGCATATCTCTGATTCCCATAACTGTGAAATGAGAGTGGCCCCTTCCCCCTGGAAACTGACAGGGGACTTTGCACTGTAAATTCCAGGAAACTCAGTCTCAGATCAGGGACTCAGCATTCTGTTTCTTTGTTTCCTTGAGAGCATAATGGCACAAACACTTAAAGTCAAGCAGCCGTACGAACATGAGGCTGGGCTACCCACATACAGGTAAACGTTCTAAACAGTTGTCAGTGGAGTATGGAGTATAGGTACCAACTCCATAACAGGGCACCTGAGAAAGCATAGGTTCTTAATTTAAGACTCCTAGATACCCAGTGATGGGTTTTAGGGGCAGGAAGATAAACCTGCAAAATTGTGTGCCACATTTTGGTTACATGTATATAGGTACACGTTTTTCATTGGAGTCTCAAAGGGATCCATGACCCCAAAACATTGAATAACTATGACTATAAAGGCATCTCATTAACTTCTTTATGTGTAGCTTTTCTGTGAGATCAAATGGCAGATGATAAAAGCATTGGTTTTATGAGTTTTAGGGATCATCGTGATCTATGTAATTTTCACTTTACTAATTGTCTTTGCATAGGTACAGAATTGATTCAAGTAGACCTTTGCATTGTGTGTATTTACAGACTGGATTTTTCCATCTACCACACGGAGACTTCTTCATTGAGCCTGTCAAAAAGCATCCACTGGCTGAAGGAGAGTACCACCCACATATCATTTACAGGAGGCAGAGGCAGAGAGTTCCAGAGCAGAAGGAACCAACCTGCGGATTAAAGGGTATTGTGACTTAAATCTCCTCACTGCATTGAGGAGTTTGTTTCAGTTCTATTATTGTTTTATTACACCATGACTTGCTCTTTCTCAAATCTGTTATCTCCTCCCTCCTCTTCTGTTGCCACAAAGTATGCGCCCCTGTAGAATTTCACTTCACTATAGTCTATTCATATTCTTAATGGGAAGGGGAGAAGGCATCTTCTACATCCTTGCCTCATTAATCGATGATACTCACATGATATGCACAATGGTCAATTGTTTTTTATTTCTTTTCTAAGTAGGCTTCACGCCCAGCGTGGAGCCCAGTTCAGGGCTTGAACTCATGACCCTGAAATTAACACTTGATCTGAGATCAAGAGTTGGACACTTAATTGACTGAGCCACCCAGGTGCCCCTGTTTTTTTTTTTTTTTAACTTTTTGAATCCTTTCAAGGAAGATAGTTTAAATTAAAGACAATGATTTTTAGTATTACCAAAGTGATAGTGTGGAATATTACCAAACTGCTTGTCATCGGCCTTGGGAGGGCAGATTTAAATGCTTGATGATGCTGATAATTATGTGTGAAGATAAACTGAAAGAAATATCAACAGATATTCATCAGATGATGAGTTGAGCTAAGCTTCTTTTGGCTGCCTCTTGTTTGTAGTTCACTGATGTATGTGTCCTGCCCCCTCGGACCCTGGAGGGATCTGAACTGGTCCTGTCTGCCTTGTACTAAACAATTTCAGGTAGTTTTCAGAGGTACACTGACCCAAGTTATTTCCTTGAAATTCCTACATTCTCTTTGATTTGTAGAAGATAATAATCTATGCATAAAGGACCACTGGAAATTGAGACATTTCCTTAACTATTGTATAGTTTCTCCTTTCTTTAGAGGAAAAAAATTATGGGCCAGGGGGCCCGTTAACGAAATGAATCCATAATATTATTTATATGTCTTAAGGATTTGGAAAGCATGGACCTCAATGGTAAAATAGATATATAGTGAAGGAATTAGGGCTGGTGGATTCTGATCATGGTTTGAGAGGACTCAGAACTTGATCTGATCATGGTTTGAGAGGACTCAGAACTTGAGCTTTGCAGGCAAGAGAAGGAAAGGACAAGGCCACAAGTAATTTCTCTACAGACTTCACCCAGACCCTGGGATAGATGGTAACTTTCCTTGGAGTTTCTTCTGTAATCTTAGCAGAGTATGTAAACAATAAGAAATTTTGAGTCTATAATGTTTCCTGTACATGAAAATGGACAGATGCTTACTTAAATTCTTTAACTTTAGGAAGCAATTCCAACATTGTTCTTAATCGGATAACTTACTGTCTAAATCTCCTTCTTCTGGATGATCTGATTGATTAAATGACTAATCCAGATAACTTAGTCTCAGTGTGAAGTTTTAGGGCTCTGATCTAATCACTTGAAGACTTTCCCAATTCCTGTTACACATCGGATGATGGGATAACACTTTGTAGGTGTGATTTACCATTTTTTAGATCAGTGGGTCATCGCTATGGCAGAGAGAGTGATTAGGGCAGTGAGTGAACTTGCCTGGAGAATCACTTCTGTAGCCACAGTTGCTCTGTGAAATGAGTTAGGCTAATCCTCCAGCCGCCTTGAACATCTCTCTGTTGAGGTAGAGTTGATTAATAATGAATTGGGAATGGCACATATTTAGTCATAAAGGCAGAAGGGATGGATAGGAAAAGAGGGGTTTACAAATGTCACATCCCTGTGAGGTCATGCACAATTCCTCAGCTATGGCATTTGTCATACCATTTCATTATTGTGTTTCCCCACCCACCCTAAGGCTTACCATTACCTTGGAACCTTCTCTGATTAATCCTACTTGCAGCAATCTTTGCATTGTGAATTTCTTCACACACGTCTTCTAAAAAATATTCTCTTAAACTTGCTTAAAACCTCACACTGTCAGAATGGAACAGCTCTGTTGGTAGGACCTTTCAGAGTGCCTAACACAGCCTGCTTTTTCATCAAAGATGCAATGTGATTCCGAGAAGGGAGTGAAATTTCTTTTTTTTTTTTTTAAAAACTTACTTAAATGTTTATTTATTTTCGAGAGACAGAGCACAGGCAGGGGAGGAACAGTGAGAGAGGGAGACACAGAATCTGAAGCAGGCTTCAGGCTCTGACCTGTCAGCACAGAGCCTGACGTGGGTATTGAACTCATGAACGATGAGATCATGACCTGAGCCGAAGTCAGACGCTTAACCAAGTGAGTCACCCAGGTGCCCTAGCTAAGGGAGTAAACTTTCAAAGCCATCAAGGCAGTAGGTGTTCTAAAGTTAGCCAAACTGAGAAGTCAAGGTTTTATTATACCCAGGGCTTTATACTCCCTCATGTTTATTCTTATGTCTTCTTTGAATATCTAAACCTTGTTTTATCAACAGTCTTGAAAGCCCATTGGAGTAGGAATTCCCTTCCCAAACAGTGTGTAACATAGTAAAAGGTGCAAACTAGAAATTTAGTAAATCATTGAAATGAAATGAGTGATTCATAGCCAAATAGATGAGACTAGAGTATACTAGCCTCTTGTCTACATAACATTGATAGACAGAAAAAAGAAATGTGCATTTTCTAGAAGTTCAGAAAGTGTCAGTTGTTCTGTGAACATCTCCCTTCCTAAGACAACAATATGATTTAATGCCTAAATGACAGCTAGAGATCCAAGAAACATCTAACGTGCTTGTGAATATTCTTAAAACATATGTGACATTTGGATTTTAAAAATCTTGCTTTATTGAAATGTACTTGGTCTTGCTAAACAAGGTAATTGTGGTGTTCTTATACTGCATTACCCTGCTGAGATGATGGAATTAACTGACCATGGCCATGTCACTAGCCAACATTAAGGTACACTTCATATGTAGGTCAGTTGGTGTTTCGAGGTTGAATTACTGTGATTATATCAAGAAAGACCACCTTTACTTGTGTAAAATGTTCTGCCTTTGTAATGTTCAACGCAGGAACACCCTTGGTAGTGAAAAAAAAAAAAAAGACGTACTTTAAAAAAGCTAGCAGTTCAAGAGAGAAAATGTATCAATTATTTTCCTCTAAAATGTGTCCTTTTACTTATGTTTTTTTCCCATGTAGAAAGGTGTCCAGGAATTTCACAATGGGTCCCTTATCAATATGGTCCAAAATTTCATTTTATTAATCTTTACAAAGTTCATTTTACTGACAGTGACGAGTTCCTTTATCTGAAGTTTTTTGTCGAGAACGTATCACACTGGGACCTAAGTGAGTTTTAGAGGGAAGTATCTGGGGAAACTATGGTTTTAGGAGGCTGGGGAAGGGGAGAATTAACACTAGTCAGATAGGTCAGATGCTAACATCTGTAGGGTTATCAATGGCAGGAAGAGGTCCAGGCAGGTAAGGTCAGAGTTTGGGATTTTATGCGTTAGGTATTCTAGGTTAGGAATATAGGGTCTGGTTCCTGGCATGCACTTTTGTGTTCAAAATTTATTCATTCAGCAACTATCTATTGAGTGTATTCTTTTCTTAATGTTTATTTATTTATTTTGAGAGATAGCATGAACATGAATTGGGGAGGGGCATAGAGAGAGGGAGAGAGAGAATCCCAAGCAGGCTCTGCGCTGTCAGTGTCTGGAGCCTGATGTGAGGCTCAAACTCACAACCCATGAGATCATGACCTGAGCTGAAGTTGGACGCTTAACCGACTGAGCCACCCAGGTGCCCTGAGTACATTCTTTATGCCTGGTGCTCTCCTAGGTTCTGTGGGTTCATATGTGAATAGGATATAATTTTTGGTCTTTAGAACTGACAGCCTGGATATAAGACATGGGTAAGTGGGGATCTGGTCCTAGTTTTATTTTTATAATATCTGGTAAGACTATGAATGAAAATGGAACCTCAATGCATGAATTGGGCTTTTTGCCCTCTGCGTTATATTTGTGCCAGGATATGTAGCTGTAATTCATTCATTGTCCCTGCTGTAACTGTATTCCATTATGTGAATGTTCCATTTGATTCTGTCTCCTGTGAGTAGATCTGAACTGCTTCCAGTCTGGGGCAATTATATAGGCCAACTAATCTTCAACAAAGCAGGAAAGAGTATACAATGGAAAAAAGACAGTCTCTTCAGCAAATGGAGAGAAAACTGGACATGACATGCAGAAGAATGAAACTGGACCACTTTCTTACACCATACACAAAGGTAAATTAAAAATAGATGAAAGACCTAAATGTGACATAAGAAACCATCAAAATCCTACAGGAGAAAACAGGCAGCAACATCTTTGACCTTGGCTGCAGCAACTTCTTACTAGACATGTCTCCAGAGGCAAGGGAAATAAAAGCAAAATTGAACCAGTGGGACCTCATCAAGATAAAAATCTTCTGCACTGCAAAGGAAACAATCAACAAAACTAAAAGGCAACCAGTGGAATGGGAGAATATGACCTATTGTATGAAGGGTTAGTATCCAAAATCTATAAAGGCCTTATCAAACTCAAAACCCAAAACCAAATAATCCAGTGAAAAAATGGGCAGAAGACATGAATAGACAATTTTCCAAAGAAGACATCCAGTTGGCTAACAGACACATAAAAAGATCATGAGGGAAATATAAATCAAAACCACAATGAGATACCACCTCATACCTGTCAGAATGGCTAAAATTAACAACTTAGAAACAACAGATGTTGGTGAGGATGTGGAGAAAGAGGAAGCTCTTACACTGTTGATGGGAATGCAAACTGATGAAGCCACTCTGGAAAACAGCATAAAGTTTCCTCAAAAAATTAAAAACAGAACTACCCTACAACCCAGCAATTGCACTACCAGGTATTTATCCAAAGGATACAAAAATACTGCTTCGAAGGGGCACATGCACCCCAATGTTTATAGTAACGCTATCAACAATAGCCAAATTATGGAAAGAGCTTAAATGTCCATCAACTGATGAATGGATAAAGAAGATGTGGTAGATACATACATTGAACTGAATAATATTTGACTCTGCAGTTACTCAAAATTCATGTGCTTTTTTTTTTTTTTTTAATCTCGTAGGCTTTCTTTAAGGATAACAGGGTGGTCTCTGTGACTAAGTCAGTCCTTACAACGTGCTATATTTATACAATGGATAGCATTTGTCATCACAAAGAATGAAATCTTGCCATTTGCAACAATGTGGATGGAACTAGAGTGTATTATACTAAGCTAAATAAGTCAGAGAAAAACAAATGTCATATGATTTCACTCATATGTGGAACTTAAGAAACGCAACAGATGAACATAGGAGAAGGGAAGGAAAAAAAAGATAAAAACACAGGAGGCAAACCATAGGAGACCCTTAAATACAGAGAACAAACTGAGGGTTGCTGCAGGGTGGGGGGGAGGGTGGAGTGATGAGCTAAATGGGTGATGGTGATGGGTATTAAAGAGGGCGCTTGTTGGGATGAGCACTGGGTGTTATATGTAAGTGATGAATCTCTGGGTTCTACTCCGGAAACCAGTACTACACTGTATGTTAACTAACTTGAATTTAAATAAATAAAATTTTTAAAAAAGACTGTTCTTGTACGTTTCTTAAGATTCAAGTCCATAGAATTCTCAAAGATATATATATATATATATATATATATACCAATTAGTGGAATGAATATCTCATAGTCTATATACATCTGACTTTACCAGATGATGCAAACTTGTTTGTCAAAGTTAATGTTCAGGCGTGGTGAGTGAGAGTTCCCATTGTTCCATATTCTGTCCAATACTTGCTATTCTCACTTTTATATTTGGCTGGTCTGGTGGATATGAAGTGGTATCTCTCTATGCTTAATGTTGAACTTAAACATATTTGTTATGAAGTTGGGCCCCAAATCCGTGGCTTGTGGCTATAGATTCCCCATGAATCTATAGTTTTCTCTGCTGTCCCCAGAGTTCAAGCCTGGAGAACCAAATTTAGGTTTACTAGTTTCTTTGTTTTCTGGTTCAATTTTTCATTTATTCTATAATCTGAGTTTTTAAAATGTTTATCTATTTTGAGAGAGAAAGAACACGTGCAAGTGTGCACATGGGAGTGGGGGCAGAGAGAGAGGCACGGGGGTGGGGCCATGCTATCAGCACAGAGCCCAATAGCAGGCTCGATCTCATGAACCATGAGATCAAGACCTGAGTGGAAATCAAGAGTCAGACCCTTAACCAACTGAGCCATCCAGGCATCCCTCCAATCTGACTTTTAAACTTACCTTTTTTCCCCAGAGCAAAGGTAGCAAGCAGCAGATGCCCCAGCTCGGCAGCTGGCTGTGTGCATCAGAGTTCAGCCAGAGAAGCGGAACCAGTAGGAAACGCACATTAGGAGATTTATTGCAAGAAATTGGTTCCCACAATTATGGGGGCTGGCGAGGCAAATCCGCAGTCCATGGGCAGACCTGAGGAAGGGCAGGCTGCAAGCCTCAGGCGTAGGCTGAAACAGCTGTCCAAGGCAGAATTTCTTCTGGGAAGTCTCAGCTCTGTTGTCTTTCGGCTGATTAAATCAGGCCTACAGATTATCAGGAATAATTCTCTTTACTTTGACTTTATTCATGGACTTTAATTTACATCTATGAAACACGTTTCACAGCAACCTCCAGAGTAGTGTTTAAATACTGGGAACTGCAACCTAGCCAAATTGACACGTAAGAAAGGATCATCACAGTGAGTCTTTTACTTTTCTCTCTGAATTTCTACTTACTTGTATTTGTTTTTCTTTTTTCTATTTTTAGCCTCTGAGGATTTATCCCCTTTTTAAAATGTTTACTAAGGGGATTAACACTGGGAGAGCTTTTTAGAGTGCCTAGTCTACCATATTGCAAGAAATCAGTCTTGAGTAGATTTCTTATTGAAGTCATTTGGAAAATTTTGAGTTGCCTTTTATTTTGTTATTATTATTTTTTTTAACGTTTGTTTATTTTTGAGAGCGGGAGACAGGGTGTGAGTGAGGGAGGGGCAGAGAGAGAGGGAGACACAGAATCTGAGGCAGGCTCCAGGCTCTGAGCTGTCAGCACAGAGCCCGACGCAGGGCTCCAACTCCGGAACCATGAGATCATAACCTGAGCTGAAGATGGACGCTTAACTGACTGAGTTACCCAGGTGTTTTTGGTTTTTGGTTTTTGGTTTCTTTTTGTTTTTTTTTTTTGTTTTGTTTTGTTTTTTTGAGTTGCCTTTTAAATGGCATGCACAGACATTATTAAATACTAACAAATATTATAAATGTTATAATATTAACAAAAGCTCATTAGAATAATTAGCATATCAGATCACTAATTGATATGGTATGGTTGAGGGGTTGTTTATAGTTTTGTTCTGATTTTTGGAAGTCCAGTTAGTTGATTCTTAATCATTTCCATATTCCATATTGAATCTAAAGTGCACAAGTTTTGTTTCTTTGTTTTGGCCAGTAACAACCTTCCTTGGTACAACCTGCCTGAGACTTGTCTTGAATTTCCTGATGTCCTGATTATCTTATGATTAGAGCCACTCCAGAGTGATCCATACCAACCCTTTAAGTGTTGTTCTATACTTTGTTTTTCTTTTAGTGAGATGGCATATTGCTTTTCATTATCTGCTTTCAGAGCTGGTGGGAAGATTGGTAAAGTGTTTCAAGCTTGTACCAATGAGAGGGATGGGCAGACAGTTGGGAGCATTGGAGGAAATACATTAATCTATAAATATGTGGAAAGACTAATTGGTAATGCAGTTAGCTTTTTTGCTTAGTAAAATCCAAAATGACAGGAACTCAAAGCACAGTTGCCTCGGCCCTGGGGTAGTTCTGTAGTTCTGAGATGCTCACTTATCCAGTCAGAAGCCTTTACTTATTAACCAGACCTCACCACATAATCCCTGCCTTGCATTTCTTCACTACGTGACAGTTCCTGGCCTTGTTCTGTCACCATTTCAGGGCCATGGGTTCCCACTTTCCAAACAGGAAACTGCTCGCTTTACCTCCTTCAGGATGCTGTGTGCTGAGCACGTGCTGTCCAACTGGCCAGGACAGCACTGAAGTGCAGGTAGAATTTGGAAGGGCACAGAACCCTGGGGGGTACATCCGAACCTGGGAAGGGGCTTTGGATCAACATGAGCAAAGAATTAGTTTCGACCGAAAGTTGATTCTGTTGTAGGGCACAAAGTCTCGGTCACGGAGGAGGGCACTTGTGGGGGAGAGCACTGGGTGTTATATGGAAACCAACTTGACAATAACTATAAAAACAAAAAACAAAAAAACAAACAAAGTCTCAGTCCTGAAGACATGCTATTTGAGATGTTAGCTGTTAAGCTCTATTGCACTTCCCATAACTCTTTAAAGAAATATGCAAGGTACATCCTGGCTTTGCCCTTGGCCCTTACTGTGCTTCCATATGCCTTGGGTGGGGTCAGGAGGAGGTGTATCTTGTCCTGACCCAACATCTGTCTGCCCCCTGCTGCCTGCAGAGACCTGAGGTAGCTGTCTGATCATTCCATCCCACTCTGATCTGCTCATCATTGGAGCCATCAATGGCCCTAACAGGACAGTGGTGTTGTCCCTGAAAAAATGAATGACTTGACCTCTAGCTTCAGAGGCCTGTGTGGCAAACTACTCCTGGTGTGGGTTTTCTTCTTTTATCCATGTCTTCAGTCAACCCACATGGCCACGTTGTGTCATTTCCACCTCCCAAATAGTTTCCTGTCAGCGCAGAGCCCAATGCGGGGCTTGAACTCACAAACCGTGAGATCATGATCTTAGTCAAAGTTGGACGCTTAACCAACTGACCCACTCAGGCACCTCAGTAAAGCATTTCTAAAGCGTAAATCAGGTCATAACTCTCTCATGCTGAAGACCTGTCAACGTATGCCCTCAGTGTAAAGACCCAGTACATTTTAGGTGTGCCTTTTTTGTGCAACCCTGGCCCCTTCCTCTAGTTTCATCTCTTACCACTCCAGGTATAGACTGTGACATTCTGAACTAGTTTTTATTCCTCAAAGAAGCCTTGCTTTTCATTGCCTCTAGCCCTTGCACTTAGGTTCCTTCTGCCTGAAACTTGCTTTCCCCCAAAGCTTTACCGAGTTACTTTTGTTCATCTTGAGGACTCATGCGTGGCTTCCTTTAGAAGACCTTCTTGGCTCAGTCTTCATTAGATGGCTCTCCTATGACTTTAACACCAGCTACTTCCTGTATTTCAGGCGTTATAAGATGATGAATATCTGTTTGTGTCCTTTGTAGTCTATACTGTAAATTCAACAAGGACAAGAATCATGTCTGCTTATTCACAGGTGTGTGTCCACACTCTGACAGAGTTCCCTACTGGGGTAGGAACTCAGAAATAATGAACTTGTACGTATGGAGCTTACTGACCATCTATGATGCATGTGGCGGCTTATGAAATACTTGCATTTACCTATGTGGAACCAGTTTAGCCTCTGAGAGGACCCACTTTCTGGAAGAAAGTTAGCATATACTCTGATGCCTGGCTGCTGACAGGGGTGCACACGAGACATTATGGTAGCGAGTGGGACTCTTGGCCTGTAGTTGTGGCTGAAAGTGATTACTTCAGATTTTTATTTTAGAAAAAAGAAGAGGTTGGATGGATGGATGAATAAATGGATGACGTATAAGAGAAAGCAAGCTCCTACTCTGTTCTAGGAACTGGGGATTCAGTGGTGAGCGATGGAGGAATGTGGCGATGGAGGTCTGAGAGAGCCTGAAGCAGGCAGGAGAGGTGTGCCATCATCTAGACAGAGGCACAGAAGAGCGAATATCTTGGAGATGAGAGAGCCAAGTCAGTCACTAGCACCTCGAGTACTGGCCTCTGAGCCTGGGACACGTGGATTTTCAGCTTCCTGTGGAGAGTTTGGGAGGACAATTCTCAGCCGGCCGGTGAGACAAATTTCTGGCCTCCTTTCAGTCTCGTTTCAAAAGCTTCCTCCTTGTGAGGTCCCGTTCCCCTACATGTTCAGCCCTAGGAGGACTGATGTGTCCCTTTCCTGAGCTCACTCTCCATTTTGACGTGTAGCCTTCTACCTTCCTTCCTCCCCATCTCCCTCTCTTTCCCTGCCTCCTAGATGTTCCTTCAGATGGGCTCACCTCAGAGCTTGTACATTCACTGTTCCCTCACACTGGAACCTCCCCCCCTCCCCCATCTCCTCATGGCTTCTTCTCTTCTACTGCTCAGATCTCTGCTAAGATTCACCCAATCAAAGAAGCCTTCCCAGACCACTGTCTAAGATAGTTGTTCTTCTGTCACTTTGTAAACCATTTATCCTGCTTTCTTTCTTTTCACAGCACTTGTCATCACCTGATGTTCTTCATCTATGTATCAGTTAATTGTCAGTCTTCCCGCAACTAGAATGTAGGCTCCATGAGGGCAAACGTTTCCTCACATTTGTTTTCTGCTGAATCCCCACTGCCCAGGACAGAGCCTAGCATAGTGAGCACCTAGTAAGTGTTGAGTGAATGAGTGAGTAAATCAATGAATGAATCGTAGCTTCATTAGGGATTGTCCCATTGAACTTGTATTCTGTTTCCACCACTAGACTCATCTTTATATCCTAAGTACCAAGGATACTTGTGGTCCTAAATGTCAAGCCCAGTGTCTGATGCCTAATAGTTGCTTGTTGATAAATGTTTGTTCATTGAACAAGTGAACGATGTGTCTTTGCGGCGGCGTCCTGCAGGTGTGAGCAGACACTGATCTTACCAGGGCTAGGGGTCCAAGCATTCCAAGAGTGCTCTGAGTCACTGGGCAGCAGTTAATGTTAACCATGTATTTGTCCCATAGCTTGATTAATGTTGGTGTTTGGGAAAACAAGCATTCCCACTCCCACATAGTCCTGGTTTTCTGTGCAGCAGCTGGAAGTCTCATAAATAACCATGAAATTGTTTCTCTGTGGGGAAGGAAGTTTACTTGTTAGACTTGAAATAAAATATTTGAGGAAATTATGAATACATTTTATGCTCCAAATCCACTTCTCTAAAGGTAGAGAAGTGGATCCTTAGGGTGATTTCTGGGCCAATAAGCCAAAGATTAGGAAGTTCCAGAATTTGAGTTACATTAGGTTGTATGTCATTGGTTGACCTTCCTTCCTTCAGGAAATATTAATTTGGTGCTTTCTGTGGGCCAGCTACTAAGTTACACAGCTTTGAACATGCCAAGCTGGACCGTGCCCTCATGGACCTACAAGATTGTAGGAGGAGAATTTAACAAAAATTGTAAAAATAGTACATTTGAGCATGGTGACAAATGCTGTGAGTGTATAGAAGAGGAACCCAATATGAACAGAAGGGTAAGGTCTATCTGAGAGAAGCCATAGACTGGATATAAATTCTTAGGGAGCCATTTTCCCCAAGATCATTTCTACAGAACATCTAGCATTTGAGGAATGATGCCTGTTAGGGATTATATTGTGTCCCCTCAAATTCCCTACATTGAAGTTCCTATCCTTGGTACCTCAGAATGTGACTATATTTGGAGGTAGGTTCTTTAAAGAGGCAGTTGAATTAAAATATGGCCATTGAAGTGAGCCCTAATCCGATGTGACTGGTGTTCTTAGAAAAAGAGGAAATTTGGACACAGACACACACAGGGGAGACCAGGTGAAGACACAAGGGGAAGACAACCATGTCCATGCCAAGGAAGAAGACCTCAGAAAGAAAGCTGGCTGCCAACACCTTGATCTTGGACTTCTAGCCTTCAGAATTGTGAGGAAATAAATTTCTGTTGTGTAAGTTACTCAGTCTCTGGTACTTTGTTATGGTGGCCCTACCAGATTAACACAGCAGTTATTTGTTAGCCTGACTGCACTGTGACCCTCTAGTTCTTTCAAGCTATGAGCAGTTGGTTATGCTGTATGAGCAACAGAAGACTGTACACACAAAATAAAGTTTAGTCAGGACTGGCTTTAAGTGTGCAGTCACACAGGGCCATACTCAGAAGAGCAGCGCTCTGTGGTAGCCATCTTGAAATTATTTTTTTTTCTAATCTATTTATTTAAATTAAAGTTAGCTAATATACAGTGTAGTATTGGTTTCAGGAGTAGAACCCCGTGATTCATCACTTACATATCACACCCAGTGGTCATCCCAACAGGTGCCCTCCTTAATACCCATCCCCCATTCAGCCCATCCCCCCCCATCCCCTCTAGCAACCCTCAGTAAGTTCTCTGTATTTCAGAGTCTCTTATGGTTTGCCTCTCTGTCTGTTTTTATCATATTTTTCCTTCCCTTACCCTATGTTCATTTGTTTAGTTTTTTAAATTCCACATATGATTGAAGTGAAATCATATGATATTTTTCTTTCACTGACTTATTTTGCTTAGCATTATATTCTTAATGATTTTATCTTTGACTTCGTGCTTTGTTGGTGAAGTCTGATCAGACAGTGGAGCATGGGCCGTGGGCCTGGAGCCTCATCTCTTGCGTGTTCTTGCCTCTTGCCACCTCCCTGCCTTTCCAGGAGGGGTTCTCGGCCACCTTTACTCTCCACTATGACTCCACTACCTCTCTGGCCCTGTCTGGGCAGTGACCAGGGCACAGCAGTGTGGGAAGGCCTGCTTCTGTGGCTGTCTTCCGCCTCCAGTGGGAGCCTGCGCATACACATGAGGTTCAGGATCGGGTGTGTGTCTTACAGTGTCTTGGGATGAGGCATGGCAGCAGCCCCCTCCATCCTAAGCTGGCATTTGGGTAGGTGACCTGGCTGGAGGGGACTGCTTCTCTATATCCTGGTGTAGGGTTTGCAATTCCATGCGGTCACCCACCTGGGTGGGTTGGGATCACAGGCCAGAAAGCAAAGATTGACTTCTCTTCCCCTGCCCAGGGCCCTGTGTTTCCATTTTGTGTTGTATCCTGAGAATCATGGGGCTGGGTTTAGATTTCATTCACTTTGCTGGCAAAAGATTCAAGTGTATCTGACACATATTAGCGCTATGCGTGAGATTGCTGTAGAATTAGCCATTGATGGAAAGTGATTATTAATCATTATTTTTAGTTTTGCTCATATATAGATAAATGGGTTTTATATTTTTCTTTCACAGTAGAGTTTCGAGAGGGATGGGGTAGAAATCAGGAGAACCCCATTCTGTGTCACCTTTGTCATTCTCTAACTGGGACACAGAATAGGAACCATGGCCTCCCATTTCCTCATCAGTAAGAGGAAGGGCTTGGAAGATCTTGGTGGATTCTTTTTACTCTCATGCATTGTGAGTCTGTTTCTGTTTTTATTCTCAGTCTCTAGAAGCAAAGCAGTGTTGGCATTCTTTACTCAGACCAGTGTGGTTTAAAATCTGTCAAGTGGGTTTGTATACACTGGCGTCTCACACATAAAAGGCAAGGATCTTGACCCATCTTTCCAGTTTCCCCCAGGCATGGCTGCCAAGCGCTTTTCCCTTCTGGGCCTTCAGCGTGCATCCTTCACACACCTGCCCTGTCCCAAACTGCCACACCTAAAACACGGGCACACAGGCTACTGACTCAGATGCACCCGCTGGGGTGGCCAGTTCAGGGGCTGTGAGGCCGAGGCCGCCCAGCGTCAGGGCCTGAGTTAGCGGATGCGTCTGATCTGTCAGCCGGAGTTGGAGCATCAGATGGAAGAAGTTGCAGTTTCAATCCAGAAACTGAATTTGGACTCAAGGTCCCTAACATCTTGGAGAGAGGTGAGAATACAATGTTGCAGTAGGATTAGAGGACCTATTTATCCAGGTTCCTTCTCTCTCTCTCTCTCTCTCTGTCTGTCTGTCTCTCTCTCTCTCTCTCACACACACACACACACACACAATTTCTCTTGAAATATGGTGCTTAATTAAAAGGGCTCCACATATATTTGAGTGTGTCAGATACAGTGGGATTGTTATTCTAGACTCAGGACTTCATGTGTTAACTAAATTTCGCTTGAGTGGGGTGTGTGTTTGTGTGGTGTGTGTTTATGTGGTATGTGTATGTGTGGTGTGTGTGATTATGTATTATGTGTACACGTGTGTTTATGTGTGTGGTGTGTACTTATGTGTTTATGTGTGATGTGTGTTTATGTAGTATATGTACATGTGTGTTTGCATGTGTGGTGTGCACATGTGTGTTTATGTGTGGTGTGTGTGCTTATGTAGTATGTGTCCACATGTGTTTATGTACGTGTGTTTAAATGCACACATTGCACACTGTTGGCTCCAGGAGGCAGACGGCTTGCTCAGCTGTGATGACTCAGGATTTTCTGGAAGTTCTTTCCATTCTCATTAACTATACCATGTTGAAAGCCCAATGTATTCACTTAGTCAACAGAGGAGTTGCTTGTTTAATTTAAGTGAGGGAGAGTCCAGGCCCCTCAGAAAAAGGCTTTCCCTTGCTGCGAGGTTGTGCTAAGAATAGTGCCAGTGATGGCACCACAGCTACATTTCTGAGGGAACCCCTGCCCCTGAATCTTCAGAGAACGGGCTTCATTTTCTATGAAGCCACTTCTCCCTCACTCCATCTCCTCAGGAAACATGTAGCTGGAGTCAGCCCTTCCCACCAGCTCCTCTGGAATGCCAGACCAATCTCCTGGTGGGATGAGCAAGTGCTGAGGTGCTGCAGATGGCTCTGTGCTTCCCCGGCCAGGTGAGCGCCATGGCGTGGCCTCTGACCCACGGTGGCTCTCCCAGGATGCTAACGTTGGTGTGCAGAAGACAGGCGGCTGTGAATGTGGGTCTAGTAGGAAGATAGACTGATAGATCTATAGCTAAGAACCACTCCTCACCAAAGGACAGGGCAGCCGACATCAGACAATGAGGGAGGAGAGCCAAAGCTTTGATCTTGCTCGTTCTGTCAAGCTTCAGATCCCTTTTGGTCTTGTTTCTCTCGGGAATATGCAGGAGATGTGCCCGGTTGAGAGACTCAAAGACCCTTCTCATTTGCACACCTTCTGTTTCTGGGGACTAGTCCCAATTGAAAGCACATTATTAAATAGTGTTGAGGGGAAGGGGGAACAAAAGCCCACTGATTGGAGCTATTCTGTACTTGAGTAACAAAAGATCAAAGGACAGTCCCTGGGGACACAGCAGTGGTTTATCCTGCTCATGATTGTGGCTCAGAGGATGGCATGAATCACGGCATGTGGTGCCTTCCCAGGGGGAGAGGCCATTATCAGAACCCCCAAATGGCTCCATCACACGCATCTTCCACTGATACCCATATTGGGGTGAGTTCTCTGGGATTCTTTCTTCACATTTCAAAGGACTTCTTTAGAATTCCATTGCTGGCTGGCCATTGGGAAGGTGACCATTTTCCTACCCCTGTTACTTTTTATTTCTATTTTCTCATTTGTAAACTGTGAATAATGAAAATTTCATACCAAGACGGGTAGGGTAGAATCAGTGAGAGCTGCAGCCTCACAGTTCCTGAAGAGCAAGTCCAAATTCCAGAGAACGCTGAAACCCAAAAGTGATTTTAGTGTTTAGCAACCTCATTTGGTGGCAAAACACAATCTGAACTGATGTGAGGCTGCTTATAATTTTTTATTTATCTTAGTGAGAGTAGGTGTACAGTTTGTTGTAGAAGTTAGCCATGTGTTTGATTTCAGGGTACTACTCTAGATTCTGTAGGGTTGTTCAGTAATACAGAATATATGACCTAAGGTACTTTAAAAAAAAAAAAAGAGTGGCAAAATACGTGTACCATAAAATTTACCATCTTAACCCTCTTGAAGTGTACAATTAAGTAGTGTTACGTACATTCATGTTGTTGTGCAATCAGTCTCTACAACTTGTCATCTTGCGAAAGGGAAACTCTACACCCACTAAACAGCCTCTCTTCTCTCTCCCCAGCTAACCACCATTCTACTTTCCAAATTACTTTTATAATTGCAAAAATTTTGACTTCAAGGATATCTGGCCCCAAAGGGTTTTTTAAAGTGTTTTTCTAATGACTTGAGAGAGAGAGAGAGAGAGAAAGAGAGAGAATGCAAGTGGGGGAGGGGCAGAGAGAGAGGGAGACAGAGAATCTGAAGCAGGCTCCGAGTTAACAGTACAAAGCCCGATGTGGGGCTTGAACCCATGAGATCATAACCCGAGCTGAAGTCAGACACTCAATGGACTGAGCCAGCCAGGTGCCCCTCCAAGGGTTTTGAATAAGGAATCATGGACCCTGACTGGGGAAGAAGAATGACCAACATCTGGCAGTCACCACCTTGCTAGACAGTCCCGAAGAGCCCTGTTCCTCTGATGGTGCCGGGATCCTCCCGCTGCGGCTCTCCACTTTCCAGCATCAGGTGCCCATGTGTGAAAGATCGCAAAACACCAGGGGCAAGATCTGCGGGCTTCTGACCAACAGCAGAGAGTGTGGGTGCTCGAATGCAGTGATTAATGCACTCTCCTTTCCAGTCGTTCCCTCAATCTCATTTTTTAAAATTTTATTTATTTATTTATTTATTTATTTATTTATTTAAGTTCAAGTTACTTAACATATAATGTAGTATTGATTTCAGGAGTAGAAGGCAGTGATTCATCACTTTCATATAATACCCAGTGCTCATTCCAAAGAGTGCCCTTAATGCCCATCCCCCCACCCCCCTCCCCTCCTGCAACCCTCAGCTTGTTCTCTGCAGTTGAGTCTCTTATGGCTTGCCTCCCTCTCTGTTTTTATCTTATTTTATTTTTCCTTCCTTTCCCCTATATTCATCTTTTTTTCCCTCGGAAGTAGAGTGGCACACGTTGGCAGCTGGTTGTGGCATCAACTCTTTAGTTCTGTGCCACGGAGCAGGATGTAGGGTGCTGTCATGGTGAAAATGCATTCAAACCTTCCTGCAGACTCTACTCTGGGGAAAGTGCCACCAGCCTATGTAGGCCCCGCTGGAGACCTTCGAAACTGGATTTAAGCATTTTGCAGAACTCTCCAGGCATGAGAAGCAGTGATGCTTACCTTGTTATTCCCAGCAGATCCAGCACAGAGGCCGGCGCTGAGTCACGTGTTCTATAGCTGGAATGAGTCAGTCTCTGGTAGTTGTGCAAGGACCACTCAGGATCATCATTGGAAAACCCGACAGTGGTCGAGCATCATTATTGGAATGTCTCCTCCACACCACTCATTTTGTGACCATCCTGGGGGCAGATGGAGAGGTTGTTCTTTGCAGGAGGCCTGTGGTTTCTTCCCTGTTTTTAATCGCCAGGAAAAAAAAGTGGGTGTTTGAAAATTTGAAAGCCCCTGAACACAAAAATTCAGAACACGAAACCCTCTGATGGAGAACTCCTGATACATACAGAATAACCCTGATACAAGATCTTCCACTTTGGAGTTCTCCAAACTATGTAAAGAACTACATACTTTTTTGAAGGGGAAGCCCCTCTCCTTTTTTAACAGGTATTTATTTTTGAGAGAGAGAGAGAGAGAGCACGAGTGGGGGAGGGAGAGAGAGAGAGGAAGACACAGAATCTGAAGCAGGCTCCAGGCTCTGAACTGTCAGCACAGAGCCCGATGTGGGGCTTGAACTCGTGAACCACGAGATCATGACCTGAGCCGAAGTCTGATGCTTAATGGACTGAGCCACCCAAGGGCCCCAAGATTTGCTTTTAAAGCAGATGACACTGATTTGGGTGTCTTTATTATCATCATTGCTATTTTCAAAAATCCATAAGAATCCTCTACTCCCAAAGAAAACAACACTAAATAGAGAACTTGTAATGGTATCAGGCCCTGGAAAAATCAAGCAAATGATCCGTTTCCAGACATCCACGTGGGACATTCCAAATCCGTGGTGACCAGGATGCCCGTGAGAGTCGGAGGTTTGGGGCCAGCTGCAGAGGAGGTTCTTTTCCTTCGTGGCATTGTTACCACAATTCCTGCCACTTTGTGGCCTGTGCTGGACATTGGTCAGACTCTCCGCAGCTTGAAGGTGAAGTGTACTTTTCTGACTCAGCCATCAGGCAGCTGGGACCTCAAGCAAAACAGGGAAACAGGTGTGGGGTGGGGGGAATGCAGGGACCAATACCAGAAATTAGTCTAGAGTCTAGACCACAAGGCAAATAAATTCCCCTGCCTCCTGTTTTGTGGCTTGGGAGCTAAGAATGGATTCTATATTTTTAAATGGTTACATTTAAAATGGTTATATGAGTACTTGTATAATATCCTTGATTTTTCCTTTGATCCACAAAGCATAAAACATGTACTGTCGTGGTCCTTCATAATAGTTGCTGACTCCCTCATTTAGACCATTGGTTCTCAAAGTGTGATCCCTGGACCAACAGCATCAACATCACCTAGGAACTGGTTAGAAATTCAAATCCTCAGAAACTCTGGGAGTGAGTCCCAGTATCTATCTTAACTGGCCCTCCAGATGATTCTGATTCATACTAAAGCTTTGGCAACCACTGATCTAGACTATCAGTGCAGCCATTCATCGTTAGTTCATTCATTTATTTTCTACAGAAAGAAGACCTGGGGCAAATAACTTAACCTCTCTGTGTCTCGGGTTTTTCATCAGTAAGGGTTTTGTTGGAGGCATTAAAAGAGCTAAAACATGTACAATGTATTAAATGCTTAATGCATGTCAGCTGTTGTTATTTCGAATTTATTATTGTTATTAAAAAACTCTTTATTAGGTTTCAGATCAGTTAAAAGTCAAGAGAACCCAAGAGAGATCTGAGATCTTAGCAGTAATCATCAATATACCTTATACCAGGTATGTCCTTGTGGAAATCAGACATGCTGGTCTAGAAATTGGGGGCCAAGAGCTCCACACCCTGTCAAGGTAGCCCATGAGTCATCCCCCAGCCAGGCTCGGGGCATCTCTCCAGCCCTGACCGTGTCCCTGGCTGATCTTTCTTCCAAAGCAGTGCCTCCCAGTCTGCTTTGCCCGCCTTGTCAGGCCCCTGGGGATTTTCATCCTTTAGGGCAGTGAGCGGCCCACTTCCTCACCCACCCTCAACCTGAGCCTACATACTTTATTGGTGAATCACTATCTGGAAACTGGGCTCATAAAAATCACTCTCAGGGGATAGGGTTGTTGTAAGGAATACAAAAAGCTACAGGTGTTTTTTTGTACATTAAATTGAACATGTGATACATGTTAGCTGCTGTTGTTACAGTTTTTAAAATTTGTAATTGTTTTCCACGAATAGATGGTGATGATGTCTCAAGCTGGTTGAGGTCAAGGGAAACTGTAAGTTCTTCTGGTCAGCTGCGGTTTTCTTGCCCATGTTGCTGTCCCCTCACAGGGCTTTGTGCCTCTGTCCTTCCTCAGGACCGACTCTAAAGGGTTATGTTCTCCCTTCTGACCCAGAAGCACTTTGAGCAGTTCAGGCAGAGCCTGAGAAGTCCCACTTTGTCTACTGGGGGCAGCTTTCATTCCAGAGCACCGGGAGTGACAGACATGGCCACTCACTAGAGAGACAGAGGGACTTGGTCTCCAGGTACTAGCAGGAGACTCAGGGAGCACGCCCCTTGATTTCTGGTGGGGGGTGGGGAGGACAGAAAGGAGGGGATGGGGCCTCTCCACTCCCTCTGATGGCTTGGCCAACTGCTCGGTGCCATGCCTTCCCTGGCTACTCAGCCATCCTCCAGAGGCATCCTGACACTAATAGCTGAGTGTGGTGTGTGTGTGTGTGTGTGTGTGTGTGTGAGTGCAGGCTGGTGTGAATCTCGACACAGAGCAGCACTATGACCTCAGACGAGTTTCTGAAGTTCTCGGAGCCTCATTGTCTTCATCTGTAAAATGCACGTGGTCCTTGCTTGGCTGTATCTCTGTATGAATCGGAGAGGATGAAGGGCTCAGTACGTGCGGGCCTCTGTGGTGGGGGCTGGTAGCAGCTGTGTCTTGCTGAGTCTCCCTGGCTGGCTTGTGGAATGATGGTTTACGAGATGGCATCGACGATGATTCTCAGGAAACTCAGCCCACACGGGTTCTTTTGGCCAACCACAAAGCTGCCTAGACTTGCACAAAGCATGATCATGTCGATGTTTATTTGGAATGTAGGGAAGCAGGGATGCCAAAGCCCCTTTCACTGGCTGACACTCCTCTGTACCCCTCAGAGCAGCTAGCGATCAGGATTAAGTACCTCCTATGGGCCAAGTGTAATGCTGACCCCTTGAGAGTGTCTCTTACCTGAAGACTCACAGCTGTCTTACGAGTAGGTACTATTATTATCCCCATTTCACAGGCAAGAAAGTCGAGGCTTAGAGAGCTTAAGTGACTTGCCCACACTCACATTATTAAAAATGACAAAGGTCTGTGTGAGTATAGAACTTGCTTTCTGGCCCACCATGTTCCAGGACTATTACCAACATTTAGTTTGCTTGAAGAAGAAAGCTTCATGGACAGTTTTAGTCAAATCGGATTAAAGATTTTTACTGATTAAAAGAAATAATAAACATATTATTTTTTTACTCAGGAAATATAGAAAAATATAGATGAAAAAAATAAAAATTACTCATAGCACACAACGAAAAATAACCACTATTTGTGAGGATTTTATTTATTTCCTATGATATGACATATATGACATGATGATATAATTTCATATTGTAAAAGCACAACACAGTGTAGCATATAATGAAACATACAATTGGGATGGGCAAAATCTTTTCATTACATTAGTCACGTTATGTTGGTAATAGTAGTCATAAATCTTTCTCAAGTTATTAAAAACTATTTCAAAACAACTTTAAGGATTGCTTGGAACTACTTTGCTGCATAGATCAAATTTTATTTGGACATTTCAATTTTTTTAACTTTATAGTTTATTGTCAGGTTGGTTTCCATATAACACCCAGTGCTCTTCCCCACAAGTGACCTCCACCAAGACCATCACCCCGCTTTACCTTTCCCCCTCCCCTTCCCCCCTCAGTTTGTTTTCAGTATTCAAGAGTCTCTCGTGTTTTGTCTCCCTCTCTCTCCCTAACTCTTTTTCCTCCTTCCCCTCCCCATGGTCCTCTGTTGGGTTTCTCCTGTTAGACCTATGAGTGCAAACATATGGTATCAGTCCTTCTCCGCCTGACTTATTTCGCTTAGCATGACACCCTCGAGGTCCATCCACGTTGCTACGAATGGCCAGATTTCATTCTTTCTCATTGCCATGTAGTACTCCATTGTGTAGATGAACCACATCCTCCTGATCCATTCATCAGTTGATGGACATTTGTGCTCTTTCCATGATTTGGCTATCGTTGAAAGTGCCGCTCTGAACATTGGGGTATGTGTGCCCCTTTCAGATTTTAAAAAGTTTTTTGTTATAACTCTGTACACTTATTATTCTTATGCTGCAAATTTTGCCCACATTCAAAAATATTAGATTCCTATAAATGAATTACTAGAAGTATTTTCAAGTATTTTCTAAAAGCAACATATAAAAGTTTCCACTTCTGTTCTTACCAACACTGAGTATATTACTGTCTTCTCTGATTATGTGTGCATAATGTGATCTCATGAGTTCTTGTATTATTTCTTTGACCAGGAATATGTACATTGGTAACCTAAGCTTTTGAGGCATTTAAAATTCTTCCTTAAGAAGACATCTCTCTGTGAAATGCCATTTGTCATTTTTCTATTGGATCATTAGTATTTTTCTTAATAATTCATAAAAAGCTTATAAATAAATTTGTAATGCCTTTGTCATATTTATGAAAAATATTTTCCTGCTCTTTTTATTTTTAATAATTTTTGATGCTCCTATATTTTACATTTTTGTTGAGATGTTTGGTTTTCTTTGCGATTTGTTTCATTCCTTTTGTGCTTACAACGTTCTTTCCCATCCTGGTATCAGATCAATATTCACCTTTTTTTTTTTTTCTGGTACTACTTTCATGGCTCACAATTGGATTTTGAATGAGAAGGGAGATGGTGAGTATATGTGTTGCTATTTCTGCCTCCTGATCTCTGGGCAGACACCACTAGCCTGTCACAGCGCCCTATCAGTCTCTGCCTGGAGGAACCCCAGGATATTTTTCTCCAGCAGCTGCAACTGTAGCCACTACCAGTGTGGGTCAGAGTTGAAACATACAGTCTTACCTTTTGACATCTTTACTGAAGAACACTGTATGATATTGACAATGAGGATGAGTAGTTTTAAACTCCTATGTAACCTATAAATCTTGTGTATTTGGAATAATTCATAGTCTTGCTCCTAAATCAGATACAGTCTTCACATTTCTCGGTCAGAATCACAAGCCATCTGCAGACTTCTGGCATCTTTCCACTGGACAGCCTCTGCTGGGACAGAACATCTTATTCCAGTCACTGGTGCTGCCTTTCTAGCCAGCCCCAAATCTGGGTTTGTCAGCATATCTGGGTGAAGCTTAGGATTGCATGACCAGGCAGCAGGAGTTCCTGTTGTTTCAAGCTCACTGTACTATAGAGGAAAGAAAGATAACAAGCAGAGGGGAAACGAATTTATAATTCATAATAACAGTGATTAAAAAATAAATTACCATTTATTGTATGTATGCTACTGAGTGAAATAGTTTGCAAATAACATTTATCTCATTCTCACAATAACATGGAGGCCATTTTTAATATCCCTATTTACAAGGGAGAAAACCAAGGCAGGTCAGAGATCTTCAAGTAGGAAAGGTAGAGCTGGAGCCCGGGTTCGATCCAGATCTACCTGACTCCTGAGCTGTTTACCATTATGCTTCACCCTTACACAGTTTGTGGTAGGACAGGGGGCCTCCACTGCTAGAGCTTCAGGAAAATGATTAGCTTATCCTAAATGAGCAAAGTTAAAGGACCGTGCAAAGCATTGCCTGTCTTTCATGGCCAGTTAAAAATTTGTTAAGACACATCAGTGGAGTTAACAATATTGTACCAACGTGGAAAACACTATATGAACTGGAGGCTCCCAGTGAAACAAACCCCAGTGTATAATTAGGTGGAAGAGGGGCCTTTCTGTCCTTTGACACTTGCTTCCTGTAGATCAGTGGTGTGAATTGGCCTCTGGAAGACCACTGACTGATTGTAATATATTTTCCTCTTAGTGAATAATAATAAAACTATAGATTTTTAATCCATACCCTTAGAGATTAAGATAATGAATCAAAATTTTATACAAAAAGTTAAAATGTGCATTTAAACTGTATTTTAACTATGTATAGAAGCAAGTACATGAGCAGGAGACATAGGGAAGGAGATGGAGGAAAGACAGGTTCTGTGGTCATTCCTACCTCCCACCTTTCTGTCCACCCACCCCTTCCAAAAGAGATTAACTCTTACCAAACAGACACTGATACACACACACACACACACACACACACACACACATACACACACAAGCGCGCGCGCTCGCGCACACACACCTACCTCTAACAGACTTTACTAACATAATGTCGCCATCTTGTGGCTTTATGCACCCTTGATACAATGTCACGGATACGCTGTTTTTGCAACTATTGGCATAAACTGTGTACAATCCCATTTCACCTAGAAAGATTCATACGGACCCTGCACGAGGAGGGTTTTTTTCTAACCCCGTGTAGGTGGTAAAGGACATTGTTAAGAGCACCGGGGTGCAGGAAAGGAGCCTTCTACTCTCTGACTTTTGCTTGGAGTTTAGAATTGAACATTTGCCCATAAACATCCCCTTAATTATTATGTATTTTTAAAATGTTGAGTATTTAATAAGTGCTATTTGAAAATCTACACATTCTGTACTAGTGATTTATAAAACACACACACACACACACACACACACAGAACCTTCTTGTTCTAGTTCTGAAACTCGGTGTTAAGGATCTCGCAACTGCCAAGATTGCTTCCTTTTCATTTAGAGGGAAAATGGGGGAGATCCTGCCACTGGCTAACAAGCGGCATCTGCCTGGCCTGCCAGTTGCCACAATCCCAGATGTTCATTTGGGCAGTGCCTCTGATTCTCAGAGTATTTCAGAGCCTGATCCCATTGGATCTCATATCTACCCATGCACTCGGTGGGCTGGAAATTATTTTCCTATTAAACTTTTTCTGATTGTGTAAGCTATGTCAGCATAATACATTTGGAAACTTCATAGGAGTATAAAGAATATAAAGTATCAGTATACTCTTCAACACACAGAGCTACTACTAACGTGTCCTATTTCATGTGCATCAGTTTTCCTGTGCACCCATACGTATATGCACATATACGTATATGTACACACATGCATGTCCATGTATATGCAACCACACACACATGTGATACATGTTACTTTGTAATGGGATACTTTATGAATGAGATCATCACAACTGAGACGTCATTCAGCCATACCTGACATTCCTGGATAGTCATTTGATTCTAGAAATGCTTTCTCTTAATCCCTGTTCTAATTGGCCTTTCCTCTACACCATGCTGTCTGAGCTCTCCACAGGTTAGGTGGCCTTTGCCAGCCTGGGGTTTGTGAAAGAGCCTGTGATGATCTGAACCCTGGCTAGCATGGACACTGCTCTACTCTCAGCAAGAAGAAGTAAGGTTTAAAGAGCAAATGGCTTGGGCAGAGAGGGTCCAGGGATGGCTGATCCCACCAAGTGCTGGCGATCAGGGTCTGTCCTGAAAGGATGTGAGGGCCACCAGGCAGAGGGCTTGCGAGTCTAATGGTCACAGCTTTGTGGAGGGACAGGGGAAGAGCTGGAGGTTGTGGGCACCGGGAACTCACTCTGCCTGTGGCTGATTGTGCCACCGAGGGCCTGGAACATGAGCACCTTGTTCTGTGGCAGGCAGTTCTGGGCAAACTGGCCCTGCCCAGGCTTTCCTCATGGGCTCTTTTTCCCAGTCAGTGCCCTGGCTCTCCTCCTCCCTCCTCCCTTCTCTTTCGCCTGTGGATTTTCAGCTGAAATGTATTATTTCAGTAAACATCCCAAGTGCAGCAACTTCCTCCAGTCCCAGGGAGTCCAGCAGCATACAGAGAGATGGGGCCTCCTTCTAGGGGAGGAGGATGGGGCTCAGGGCTGCCCTGGGAGGGGCCAGGGTGTCCAAGACTCATTTAGCTGCCACCTGAGCATTCCACAGACACGCCATGTGTTTGGGCCAATTTTTGTTCAATTTATTTGTTCTTTAGAAAATAAAAGGCTGCAGTCTCAGAGCTTTCAGTCAGTCCACAGATGTGTATTGATTGAGTGCCTGCATTCTAGATGCTGAGGCTAGAGTGTGAACAGAACAGGCAGGGAGCCCGCTGTTTCATAGGAAGACTGATAAAGAAACAGATAAATAGGAAAAATAAACAAAAATAAATGCAAACCAGTACATACCAGAAATGGAATTAGCAGTATAAAGCAACAGAGGACCAAGGGAATGATAGGATGACCTGTAGGACTTGTAGGTGGAGAAGAGGCTGTCCACTGAGAATCCAGGAAAACGTGTGTTCTGGGAACAGAGTGCATGAAGACCTTGAGCACAGACAGCTTGGCTTGTTTGAAGAATTGAAAGAAGGTTTGTGTGGCCGGAGGGACAATAAGGGAAGGAGCCTCGAGAGAAGAGCCAGGAACCCCTTGAATAAACCCTGAACCATCACTGAAATCTTATCTATAATAATCCAAGTCCTTGGAATATCTGGAAAGTGGAAATGCCCAGGAAACAGACCTCAGGATGATCTGTAAAGCAAATGTTTGATTTGCTTTAGGTTTGTGTTCTCTTCAAAGTGGAGATGCTTAGAGTCAGGAAACTGCTCCTAACTTTCTCTGAGGAACGGATGCAAGACTGTGAAATGCCTCCAAGGAGAAAGAACAGAAGCACAAGCCTGAATAGCTGCTCTTGGATCAGCCAAGAAATCATTCGGCAATGCGGGGACATGTATGTGTACTTGTCTTCCCAAGCCGGACCTCCAGGCTGGACCTGACCTTGACCCAGATTTACAGGACCAGGGAAACCTTGATTCATGGTCCCCAGCCCAATTCTGTCTTGCTTCCTTGTTTCATAGCCCTGTTCCTCTAGCAGGTGAGGCAGGAAGTCGCCTCTCCAGGGGAGGTGAGAGAAGAGAGGCATCTCTGTGGGAGCCTCTGCGGGGGCTGGTCAGCTGACTGGGTTAGAGCCAGAACCTTCCCCTGCAGCATGGAGGAGCCCAAGAGCAGCTGGTGAGGATCAAGTCAAGGAAGTACTGTCTTGACAAGCAGATTTCTGGACCCTTCCAAAGGGTAAATTCATGTGGCTTCAGAGTGCAAAGTGGAGAGTGCCAGAAAAGTGTAAGGATGAATTTTTAGTACAGTACTGAAGACAAGTTGATGATTTCTAGGTGGTCAGCTCACCAGAGACTTGGAGCTTAACCACTGAATTTCTTTAGGAGCCCATATCTGCAGTCCTCTGCCCAGACCTCCTTACACAAACATACAGTGTGAGGGAAATCAATGTACTTGCCCAGTGAAGGAGTGTCCACATTACTCCCCTGGACACTCCTTCTGACCAGATTGCTGCCTTAAGCCCCTTGCTTATAGACTTTTTCGGTGACACTGTGTACACTGAGTCTGTCTGGTGTTATTGCTTCAGTAGTAGAAGGTGACCTAGATCAGGACACAGAAGACCTCGCTTATCAGCCTAGCCCTGAAACTAATAAGCTGTGTGATCTAGACCAAGTGACTCAGCCTCTCTGGGCCTCTATTTTGTTTCCTCAGCTCTGAATGAGAGAATTCGGAACGTGTTTCCTAAGATAGCGGTGGTTCTTGAACTTGAGTGCACAGCAGAATCCCTTGTTAAAACACAGATTGCTGGGTGCCTGTCTTGAGTTTCTGATTCAGTAGGTTTTGAGTGGAGCCCAAGAATTTGCATTTCTAACAAGTTCCCAGGGGATGCTGTCACTGCTCGTCCTGGGAGTGAGTATACTTTGAGACATTTCCAGGGGATCTTCAAGCTGAGTTATAGCTGTGATTGCAAACTTCACAAGGTGGGGGCCTCCTCACTGACCTGGCAAGGTCATTACCAGCTGCAGCTCCCGTTCCTGTTTCCTTGGGGTTCTAAAAGGTGCCCAGCCCCTGATTCTGTGTTTTGGTCCCTGTGATCTACTCTCAGTAGAGTCATCTGAGCTCCCCATCTTCCCTCCTCTAGCTTGGCAAGCTTATACACATGAGCGCTTTAAATATTTCAGAGTTTTGAGCTTGGAATGGCAACAGAGTTTGCTATTATAAGGGTGGGGGGAGTTCTGGGTAATGCAAAACCTCACTCCTTAGGGCTGGATGAGAGGATAAGGCAGGGAAGGAAGGGCGGGGTCTTGTGCCAAATGCCTTCTCTTAATGTTTGGTCTTATATAATCAGATCAAGAGAAACTGTCTAGACAGCCAGACGGCCCTGGAGAAGGCACTGGGAGGGGATCAGGATTGGAGCTGGAAGCAGAATACGAAAGCTAGTAGGACTTTAAAGATCATTTAATTCGGGGGTCTTTAAAAATTAGTATTTCTGCAAACCGTATTGAGGGCTGTTTCAGGGGTGCTAATTGTCCGCCCCTCAAAGCTGACCAGAAACCCCTTGCTGGCTTAGCTAGCGTGGTTAGTCATGCTGAGTCAGGGAGGGCTCGGCGGGGTCCCCCGGTGGGAAGTCAGGACAGGGCACTGAGCATTTTCAGGCCTGGGGTGGGTGATGTCAAGGCAGGTCTTGTAAGCGAGGAAATGGTTGGGACTGGGAAGATTTTATGATATACCAACTTTGGATTGGTGGGCTCAACAAGGTGAACTTATCAGCTCACATAAGCAAGCTGAGCATTGATAACTATGCTATTTAGGAGATTCATAGCCTTTGTAATCTTCCAGAAAGAGGAATGTCCAGAATACGCAGCTAGTATATTCTTGCTTGGTCTCAGAGTTGTTTTAATAAGAGCAAAAAAGTATGTCTGTTTGCAGTATCATTTAGCATAAAGAAATCAAGGGAATTATGTTGGCCTCAGTTCTCAGGAATCAAGGGGAGCAGTTAACTATGTGGGGTCCCTGCCCCCCCTCGTCCCCTCTCAGTCAACTTAGGGCATCTTTACATTTTTCTATTTCCTTTCTTTATTTAAAACATTTTTTAAATGTTTGTTTATTTTTGATATTTTTGAGAGAGACAGAGTAACGGAGGACAAGCAGCAGAGGGGCAGAGAGAGAGAGGGAGACACAGAATCCGAAGCAGGTTCCAGGCTATGAGCTATCAGCACAGAGCCTGATGTGGGCTCAAACCCACAAACTGTGAGACCATGACTTGAGCCAAAGTCGGATGCTTAACCAACTGAGCCACCCAGGCACCCCTACATTTTTCTATTTTCTACTTTTGGTCTCTAGATCAGATTGCATTGTAGTAAGGGCTTTATGTTTGGAAAAGGGATAAAAATCCAGAGCTATATTTTTGCAATCTCCATTTAGAAAGAATGCTGAAGTCCAGAGAGGTGATGCAGTCACCCACAGTCATACCTGTTTATCGCAGAGGAGAGGGTCAGGGTCAAGTGCACGACTCCCTGGGGCAGTCAGGAGAATAACACTGAGCCCAGCCACAAGTCACCACCAGATTACTAGTTTACCCAGTAAATGTATCTTCTCTCTTAAAGAGAGAAGGGGGCAGGCAGATTTCCTGCATCTACCATCATTACCACCTGACACATGAGCTCTCCAAAGTGCTGTGGAGGGAGAGAGAAGGAAGGAGATAGCACACTGGCTCTGACAGCAGGTGAAAATACTTGTCCCCTCTGTGCACAGGCTATTGGCCCAACCTGACTGCAAGGGAGTCTGGGAAACATAGGAAAGCACATGAAATATTCAGTGAGCACTGACTACCTCTGCCTTGTCCATGATTTGGGGGTACAGACATACTCTGTCCTGTGCTGTTTTTACCTTCCAGTTTCTAGAGGAGAAAATTCAAGAGCAATGACGATAAGCAACTTGGCCAGTGTCACCCACGTTGTAATTGATGTGGACAGCACTTGAATCTAGCACTGATTTAAGATTAGCCCTCTTGTCTAGGGAAAGAGAGAGATGTGTCAGATGATGAGGCCAATGCCAGGTTGCTGTGAAGTAGGACAGCTTTATGCACTTTGGAGGCAGAGAGGCAGGAACAGGTGGACAGGAAGTTCAAGTGAAAGGAAGACTGATAAGATCTTAGTGAGAACATTGGAGCAAAAGCACAGATAAAATGTTAGCAGCTAGAAAGAGATGGGATTGTGTCTCTTCCTTTTATAAAAGGGAGAATAAGAGAGTAGTTTATAGACAGCAAATATAAGGATGAATGGAGTTTTCCTTCCAAAGCCTGTATACAAACTGGAGATGATGATTATGCTCTCCCTGGCTTCTCTCTGGCTTCCGTGATCTGCTCTCCTTCCCCTCTTGCTCCTGCAGCTGCCTATTGGGAACTTCCCCTCTGCTCACAACCCTGCCCTACCCCAGGTCTAGACCAGTTTGCTATTCCAGTTCATTCAGACCTTGGTGGTCACTGTCTGCACTATCGTTCTGACTTAGTGATGCCTCGGTCGCCCGCCTCTGACTCACCTGCTTCTAAATTGCTCCTGGTGAATCCCTCTCTACACCCTGGCTTGTTTGTAGAGTAGTTCTTTCTCTGTACTCGATACTCTTTCTGTCTTCCTAGCTAGTCCTCATATGCAGAGCAAAAATGCACTAAAGGAATCACGCTGAGTTTGATATTTGGTCTAAGAAAAAAAAACCAGGAAGATTCAGCCTTCTTAGGGGAGGCAGTGAGGCTCCTTACATTCAAACCCAGCTCCACACCTACCCAACTCTGAGGTTTTGCACAGATTACTTAATCTCTGGACCTTGCTCATTCTTTATCTATGCTATGGGGATAGCAGAAATTTCTAACTCATCCAACATTTCTGAGCATTAAAATTTGTTAATATATGTAAAATACTTGGAACAGTCATAAGAATAGTGTAACTGCTAACCGTCATCATTATTGTTACTCAGCACACAAATACACTCTATAGGTTAGTAGTGGCAGTAGTTTTATTATTTGTCTAGTGTAATGATCTATACCCTGTTTTGCTATATTCTTTTTTTTTATTAGAGAGAGAGAAGAGAGACAGAGCACAAGCAGGGGAGGGGGAGAGAGAGAGAGACAGAGCACAAGCAGTGAGGCAGGGGAGAGTCAGAGAGAGAGTCAGAGTCTCAAGCAGTGTCCACGCCCAGCACAGAGCCTGATGCAGGGCTCGATTTTATGAACTGTGAGATCATGACCTGAGCTGAAATCAAGAGTCAGATGCTTCACTGACTGAGCCACCCACGGTCCCCCTGCTTTGCTATATTCCAATAGCAAATATTTGTGGTGGACCATATTGCTACTTTGGTGATAAGAGCATTTCATTAGGTTCAGTTATAAAAGCATATCTTTTGAGTTTGATGGAAATGTGGTTGCAACGTTGGTCAGACCGCACTTTTATACTCTTGCACGGGAAATACTATGACCAAAGGAATGCTTTAATCTCAAGTTATAAGGGAAAGTTTTATTGAAGCCAGGATGAGGGGGAAATCTTGTCACACTGCCATCAGAATAAAAAGAAGCCTTCACATACTGATCCTGCTGCTTGTTTGTGTGAGAAATCTCAGCTTCAGATCGCTGGGAGCAGACACCACAGCACCGGGCCTGGGCCTTTAGAGACTCAGAGGACTGTTGCAACAAGGGCAATCCAATTTAGTGAGATGGTTGGCTGAGCGGCTGAGTTTCTCTCTCAAAGTTTTCTGCTTGAAAACAAACAAAGGAAAATGCAGGTGGTGAAGGGGGAGGCCTTGGAAGAGACCCAGTAAAGCTGAGATAAATCCAACTCAGGATGCGGAATTAAAATATTTACTCTGGCATTGATATGAATGGCTGGATTGAGTGCTTGCTTTGCTATCTCAGCAACATCTTCTGTCCTGGCCACTTCTCTTTCACTACCAGTCTTGAAGCCTTTAAGTTACCAATACTTAACATTTTGCAGGTAGAAATCCAGGTTTAGAGAAAAGGAACCCCTTCCACGCTGGGAGGTCATGGAATCTTTTGCTTCAGCCATGTTGGAATTGTCTAGAAAGGAAAAGGCAAGGCTTGTTCCACCCTGCTGCCTGATCTGAACACTCTTCCAATTAATTGGATATGGTTTTTCTTTAACTCTTTCATCCATTCAACTTAAAAAAGTTATCAAATATAGGTACACAGCTTGTAGTTTTCAAAAATTGAACACACCCATGTAACTAACACCCAGATCAAGAACAGAACATGACCAGCCCTCTAGATGCCTTCCCGTGTCTTTGTTCTACCCTGACTTCTACCAGAAGAGATTGCTTTTGCTTTCTTGGTACTTCATAAGATGCAATACCTCAGTATATGGTCTTTTGAACCTGGTTTTTCTCCCTCAACATTACATTGGTGAGATTCAGCCATCATATTGCCTGTGGTTAGAGATTATTTTTTACTGTAGAGAAGTCCATTAAGTGAGTGGTATTGTGCACATTATGGGTTTGTGTGTATGTGTGGGTGTGTGTGTTTGGGATACCCAGTGTGGGATTTCTGGGTCATACAGTATGCACATGTTCAACTTGAGTTGATGCTGGCAGTTTTATAAAATGGTTCTACCAATTCAGTGTATGGGGTTCTGTTAGCTCTCCATTCACCGTTTGTCGCCTGAGATTCTAGGACCAGGATGGCAAACTGCACAATGGAATAAGCACATATAACAGGGAACATGCATTTTTACTTCAAATAGGCAATTTCCCATTCTTTTCTAAGTAGAGCTGGTATTGTTCCTGCTCACCTCAGCTGCCCTCAGTCTGACTCATGAGATGTTTCCTTGAGCCATCAAGTCCCAAGTGATGGAAACACAGATCATATCCTTGGTTCTGGTTTTCCTTCGGCCACTGAGAATTCTGCTGAGCATCTTTTTGTCCATGGTGGCTGTCAAAGGCTGAATATCCATGACCCATTTATGACAAGAAGGGCGGAAGACCTCGGAGTGCCTACTCCTGAATCTGGAAAAAATACTTAGACTGGAATTGGAACATAAAGCTACTTTCTGGAATTGGCAGTCATATTTTGCAGGGTGAGGGGAGCATTAAGAGCCTATTAAGAAGCTTGATATGTTGATGCCAGAAATCTCTTTTATTCTCACTGAAGAATTTATTTTAATCCCACTATTCAATTGGATAAGAGTTGCTCACAATTTTAGAAGTCTCTGGATAACTTCTAATGTGGATATTTGTTTGGATGTTCTTACAAGCAGTGTATTTTCTTGTGGAATGTTTGGCAAACGTTTTTAATAAAGATTTTGGATTGGAGGTTGTGGACACAGATGGATAACATTATACAATCTTTTTTGGTAAAATAAATACACCAATAGGTAACATTTTAAAATTTAAATTAGATATAAATGAATGCTTTGACTTTTCTTTTCCTCCCCCCAGTCCCCAAATATTTCTCTTTAGCTTCTATCTTTCAATAATTGTTTAGCAGGTTTTTAAACTTTTATTGGGTTTGGGGCAAAAGACTTAGAAAAATAACATCTATCTTGCAGAGTAACTTCTTTGTTTTTAAGAGAACTAGTAAAATTGCTGCCTGTTACTCATAAGTTAAGTTCCAGTGAGTAAAGATGACCAAAGCCAGTGGCTAAGAGTTGAGGAGCATTTGTTCTGTGGGCAAGATATTTGGTGTGAAGGGATTTTAGATGTTGCTTTGCATGGGGAACCCCTTTCAGACTCTTAGAAGTTACTAGTGCTGTGAAACCACTGTAATTACTGATTCTTGTCAGACAGCTGTGCCACCTGTCTTATCACTCCTTGGTCAGAAGAGCAAGCCAATCACATGTACAGCTATTTTGTAGCTCAGTTTCTAGAAATGGAATTGCTAGGTCAAAGGGTAAGGATATTTGAAAATGTTAGCGATACTGCCAAACTGTGGTCCACAAAGGTTACATCACTTTTCACTCAATCCAGACCATCCAAGAGTGTCTGTTTTTCTCTTCACCTCTTTTAAAACCGGTCACAAAAACAAATCCCTCTTGGTTTCCCTTTAGAGCCTCCTCTTACAGCTCCACTTTGCATTTCCTTAGCATCGATCTGTTTCCTTTTCATGGCTCCTATTTTGCACATTTTCACAGCTTACTCATGTATCTTTTTCATCCACCTCCTCAACCCACCTACCTGCCTAGGAATGAAAACCCAAGTGGAACGGAGGAACTGTTAAATTCTCGTTTGTGGATGTTAGCTTCTGTATAATTTTAATTTCATAATGATTTATTAGATAGACAAATTGGGTAGGTTGAGGATTGCCTGTATAATGATGAACGTATTAAGATTAGGAGCATTACATTATTCACAGCATCCAAGGTCTTTTCCTTGGGATGGGGTGGTCAGTGAGGGATGAGAGTATTTATAAGGCAGTGCAAGGGTTTAAGAGCCAAATTGCCTATGTTTAAATCCCTGCTCTGCCACTTACTATCTCTGTGACATCTGATAAAGAACTATGTCATCTCTAAAATGGGGGTAATAGTTGTATGTGCGTCACGGAGTTATTGTGTAGATTACTTAATATATGCAAAGCACTTCTAATAAGATCTGGTGCCAGGCTATTGTTATTAGTTCAGGACCATTATTAGTTCATTGTTTCCTTTTCTTCAATGCACTTAACTATTCCACTGGCCAAGAAGATGAAGACTCTGCTCTGAGTTGCCTTCATAAAACTAGCTGAAATTGGGATGCACAAAGGCAGTTTACTTGAAGACTAAGCTTTTCTGTCTGAAAAAAATGGACAAAATGGTGCCTTTTAGCAAGGGAGAGGTGCAAATTTTATCTATTTAAAAATATTGCCTGCATGAGCCTCAGTTTTTCCTCTATTGGCTGGACTCTGTGGATAATAACATGAGTGCTTTTTTCTTTCTCTTCATGGCTCATCTGATGAACCTTCAGCAAAGAAATAGAAGCCATGCAAACCCCCTGATGCCAGGGCAGAGGACCCCCTTCCCTGGCCAACAGCACCTGTCTTCTGTGACATCACACAACAGAGCCAAAGAATGCAGAATTTCCCTCTTAATCACTTTCTACTTACACTTAACTTTCCAGCCTCTAAATCCATAAAGTTTTTTTTGTTTTTTTTTTTAACTCTGTGGTGGAACCAAAATTGAAATTCTGTGCATGTCCCTAGACGTTCCCCTTCCTAAACCAAAAGTATAAGGATACTGTTTGGAAAGCTCAGTGACTCTCCTGTGTCCTCTGAGCAGGGCTTAGTCGTACTAAACTAGTTTTTTGGAGTATTTATAATGGAGAAGCAAGAGGACAGTAACAGTGGAGGAGAATCTGAAGCCTGTGGGCTTGGGTTAGAAGAGGAGATTTTGGGGGGGAATTTTGGAGGGATAGAGTTTAAGAGATTGATGATTGTGGTGATGATTCATCCTTACAAGTAAATTATTTAAGTTATTTTAAATTTATTTTGTTTGTGGCTCAACTGTATTTCCTGTTTCATATAAAAATATAATTTTCAATTAATAAAAAAGCACAGTTCTGATGAAAATTCTTTTGGCCATGTGCTAGGCTTAAATTGCCACAGTAATGAGGGGACCAGGAAAAGACAAAGCTGATGTCATGACATGACATGAAAAACTAGCCTGTATGCAGCCAGTAAAGGGAAAACAAAAAGAACACTTCCATTAAGAAGAAACTGCAATAACCTTGCTAATTTAGACACATAACTAGTTCATTTCCTCCATAGGCCAATAAAACTATAACCTTTGGGTTATCTTATCTACTGGACAAAAAGCATTTGTAGTTTGTAAGTTCTCTACAAATTAACATCTATCTTTACAGAGTTGTAAAATGCCTAGGTCCTTATCAGTGGTAAATACTAAGTCAAACAAAGTTACATCCCTGAGCCTGGAGAGTCAGATGATCCTTGGGTGGGCTTGTTAGATAACTTCCTGCACGATAACAAAGATTACCCAGTAATCTTTTTGCATTTCTTCCAAGTTTTGTTAACAGTCCCCTCTGTGTGGTCTTAAATAGTCTCCTAACATTATTTTTGATCACAAGAAAAGACTGGGCTCATTGTGGTTTGTGTCCTCTGCCTGGTTCATTTGCAGAGGACCAGTGTACATAACACAAACCATTGTTCTTGTTTTCTTTTTTAATTATTTTTAATTTTTCTGATACAGAGAGAGACAAAGCATGAGCAGGGGAGGGGCAGAGAGAAAGGGAGACACAGAATCCAAAGCAGGCTTCAGGCTCCGAGCTGTCAGCACAAAGCCCTACTTGGGGCCCAAACCCACAAACCATGAGATCATGACCTGAGACAAAGTGGAATGCTTAACTGACTGAACCACCCAGGTACCCCAGAAGAGGACAGATTTTTAATAAATCTTATGCAAATAACTATCTTTCCACAAGAGGGTTATATGGCATTGGGGTCTAGGTGAAAAAATGGGTTGTTGGCATTTTGTGATATAGTAAATGCCAAAGATGATTTGACTTTTTAAAATACTTTGGAAATATCTTTTTTTTTTCTGAATTTACAATTGTAGTTTGAAAAGACAATATTAAAAAGAGCTATCAAAGAAGAGCAGGTACTTATTCAAACCAAAGCCTAAGTACCGAACAACAATAAATGGCTTTGCTTTGTTACCTATTTACCAGAACGGTAATCCAATATTCAGAAATAAATACATCAAGTAGTATAAGGAACTTCCATCCTTTCAGCTCTCTGTTCTTATTTAAAAAAATTTTTTTTAAAGTTGTTATTTATTTTGAGAGAGAGAGACTGTGCATGTGTGTGAGCAGGGGTGGGGCAGAGAGAGAGGGAGAGAGAAAATCCCAAGCAGACTCCACACATCAGCACAGAACCTGATGTGGGGCTTGAATTCAGAAACTATGAGGGCCAAATTCAAGAGTCAGTGCTCAACCAACTGAGCCACCCAGGTGCCCCTGTTCTTTTTCTTAAATCAAGGACATACAAAGTCAAACATACAACACAAAAAGTATTCTGGGGAGAAGCAAGACCTCTACTCTCTGGACAAGGGGCACAGAAGATAAGAACTACGTGTTGTTAAGAGCAGACTGAATACTCCAAGGCCAATTTATCATTTTAATGAAATGAAAACCACACTTGAATTTTGCATTAATGTAATATTTGAAAGTAAAGAATGCCCCAGCATTTTTGGTAATGAAAATAGAGCCAGCTCTGTCAACATTGAACAAATTTCTTCTTTTCAGCCTTAAATGTGCAGGTTCATAAACTGAGGCAAGTAAAATTCTCTTTTCATTGAACCCTCTACATCCTGTTCACATTCAGGTTTTGGCTTTTGTTGAACCTTTTTTTTTTTCTTCCCACATTCTAGCATAGTCAGGTAGTTTACTGTAAGACGGAGATACTTTCTTTTTTCACTGATAAACAAAAACACATCCCGTGATTTTGCATACACACACACACACACACACACACACACACTTTAATACACATATTTGTTTGACACTGTTGTTCTCCGTGTATCTCAGCTACTCATTTATAACTTTTGACCAAAGTAACTAATTTCTCTTTCAGAGTGAAAACTGGGAGGTGATATTTAAGAACCATCTGTTACAGAGGAGCACCATAACACGCAAGCAAAGTCCATGAACACAATAACACAACCTGCGGCAGCCGTATACGATCTTTTACGTATACACATACAAGGAACTTGCAGCTTCAGTTCCATAACAGGGTCACAAATGGAGATACAGACACGAACACATATTCAAACCAACCAACTGAACTATTTAATTTATACATACATTTATAAATTAAGTCCCCTACTGGGTCCATTTGCAACTTCCAGTTTCCAATATGCCCTTTTGTAGTTTGAAGACCAAAGTGCTTTAGAATTAATAAGAAAAAGATGTTCTAGCTTTAAGTCTGTTCTTTCAAAAAGCTCTTTGTAAGAACTAATAAGGACGTTATTTTGTATGTTGGTGGCTTCTGTTTACCTTGTTCTGTTTGGCTTCCCTAGAATTTGATTTCCTCAGCAATGAACTAATAGCACTCACTGCTGCTGCTGACTGGACACGTCCATATACAATACATCTTGATAAAACAGTTATGCTCTGAGGAGTTTAAGTATAGCTCCCTGATTGGCCCTTTTGATAATACTGATTTTTCCCTTTGTTGCATTGCACGCTATGAATGAAACTCTCAGAACTGAGTGGGAAGCATCTCCTTCATTTCAGAAACATCTATTCAGAGCGTTAAAGCCCCAGATTACAGGCCTTCCACATTTACAAATCCAGTGTGGAATTTGGGGTATTTGACTAGTATTTGTTTACAATCAAGATGCGGATCTCTGCAAAGTCCCAAAGTTATTTTAAAATGAGGCCAGGCTACGTGAAGTCTAGCCAGATCCCCATGTTCTGCCATGACCCGAATTGTTGTTGGGTCCAGGCCACGATGCAGCCAGTGGTCCACAGGCAGCTCTGCAGTCCCAAGGCCAGATGTTGGGTTGAGTGAGCCAAAGCCCTCGAGTCCAGCAGGAGGACACTGTATCAGCTTATCTCTTTGGGAGAGTTGAGAGGCCAAACTAGTTCATCTCTGCCAGTTTATTATATGAATAATCATCACTTCTCCTCCACTTCGCTGACCTTGGACTTGGCCCTGTCTCTGTCCTTTACCTTATCAAGCCTCATTCACTCTCTTCTCCACCTCTGGCTCCCCTAAGACCTATGGTAACTTCCTCACATTCACACCCAGCTGAATCCTTGAGGCTCAGTGCGACAAGCTCATCCTCCCTCCCCCGCAAGGGGCGAATCTAAAGCAAAGATGAAGATTTCTATATTTGAAGCCTACCTTTGAAGAGCATTTGAAAGCTTAACTCCGGTTTTCTGTGTGCATTTGGAGGATATGTTGAGACCTGCTCTTATCATCCACAGCCCTGAGGCTACCTTTGCTATTACCTTACAGTGACTCTAGGTTTTCCGTCAGTTTTTATTTATTGAATCAATTACTAATAGTAATAGTTAACATTTGTTACATTTTTACAGTGTGTCAGCTACTGTAATAGGTATTTTGTGCATCAACTCATTTATGCTTATAACAGTTCCATCAGATAAATTCAGATATGTTCTCAATTTACAGATGAGGAAACCAAGGCAGGGAAAAGTAAATTACAGTCCCTCAGGAGTTACTAAGAAGTAGTGCTAATTTGGAAGCTCATCACACATAGACATCATTCTGTGCTCAAAATGAAGAGTAATATACTGATCTCTGTTCTGCTGGTATCCTCAGAGCCCTCAATCTCCCCAGGGTCCATTGTATTCTCTGTACTTAAGTAGTAATTGTTCCCAGGTTTGAAAAGATAACTAATACTGTAATTCTCACTCTCCAGACATTTTCAGAGAGGAGACTCCAAGAGCAGAGAGGGGGACAATGGTGATGTTCACTTGTGGCATTAGTTTCACATTTTGCTTCTGTAGAAAGATGTTGCCTGTGTGTCTGTTGACTTATTCCATTCTTTTAGAGCACGACGGTGGGGAGTAGTGCTTGAACCATGCACTGTGCTCAGAGGGGCGCCAAAATGTGTGTGTGTGGCGTGGACCCCAGGTCCTGGAGGCCTGGCTGCACCAGCTGCAGCCCTGCAAGGGCTTTAATTTAGAATTTCCTGAGCCATTTGTGGATCCAAAGTATGTCATGTGTGTTTCAAAATAATAATTGAAATGAAAGCAAAAACAGTAAGTCAGCTGTAAAAATTGTATGACATCTAACAATGGGGCCAGGTTACCAATGGTTGTCACCCCTGCTAGAAATTGGTAACCGTATGCCTTGGAAAGTTCCATGTTAACTTGAATGGGAGGGTGGGGTGAGCCTACAAGTGGGGGAAGGTTCAGGATCCTGGGAATAATTTGAGTAAGACAAGTCAGTTATTCACGGGGCTGGGATTTTGGATGTGAAGGGCGTTTTCTAGGCCAGGGTATAAAGCCAGCTTAGAGGACAGAATGTGAAATTTGAAAATGGTGAAAAGTCTTACTAGATGCTTCAGTGCAAGAGAGAAGAGGCAAAAATGATTGCATCTTTTCTAATATGCCTTTTGTTGTCATCTTTCTTTTTTAATTTTTTAATGTTTATTTTTGATAGAGAAAGAGACAGGGCATGAGCGGGGGAGGGGCAGGGAGAGAGAGGGAGACACAGAATCTGAACGAAGCAGACTCCAGGCTCGGAGCTGTCAGCACAAAGCATGATGTGGAGCTCAAATTCAAGAACCGAGAGATCATGACCTGAGCAGAAGTCGGACGCTTAACTGACTGAGCCACCCAGGCGCCCCCTGGTTGTCATCTTTCAAAGCCAAGTATCATCTGGCCCTGCCTGTGTATTCAGGATGGTCTCTTTTGCAACTTGCCTCATATCCACTGTGTCCCAACCAATCTTTCTGTTCGTTTCTAGTCCCCACTAGACTTGCTCTTGTCATGGGAATTCACACTTGCTGTTTTTTTTGTCTGGAATCTGCTTTCTCTGTGTCTGCACATGGGCTTCTCACCATGTAAGTCTCAGCTTAGATGTCCCTCCCTTGAGGTGTATTTTCCCGATCAGCCTAGCTGGAATACATTCTTTCCCCTGCCTCACTTAACCCAGCAGTCTGCCTCTGTCTTTCCCGGTACATCACAACCTCTGGCTTTTGATCAGTTCACGGTCTTCTCTTGTTTGTGGTAATTCTTCACTATTCAATTCCAAGCTCCATGAGGCCAGGGACCACATCATTATTGCACACTGCTATCTCTCAACATCTAGTACAGCGACTAGCTCATAGTAGATGCTTAATAAATGTTTATTTCAAAGGGAGGGGTTAGGAGGGAGACTTCAGTTGGGTTAGAAAAGGGAGGTATAGTGAGCCCCTGGAATGGTTGGTGGTAGGATCCAGTCTATGGCCTCAGCTCCTTGGCTATATGCTCCAATGACAGAAACTAGAACCAAGATCATTTCTACATGCAGTTTCTTTCTCTTTATGATGATGGTTGGGGTGTAGACCTGAGTGAAGAAGCAGAAGCTTGATTTGACCAGTGATTTAGCAGGCTGCATGAGCCTCCAGAAATTTCGTGGTTTTTTAAAATGCAAATCTTTAAGAATTCGGAAGTATTATAAGTTATTAATTCCAAATATGTACACAGAACTTTTCATAGAATGGCAGAACGGTCATATCTGTTATATCCTTGCAGTACTGTAATAACCCTGGGAAGTGACAAGCACACAATTTTATTCCCATTTCAGAGATGAAGAATTAGCCTCAGAGAGTTTAAGAGATTGAAAGTGTCATATAGCTAGGATTAGCATATAGGATGATTGCTTTGTATGGATTGCTGTTTTTATTACATTTTTTCAAACAATATTTGTTTTGTTTACTTGTATATATTATTTTTATGGTAGATTGATTGCATTTATGCCCCAAATTTTGATCTCTTTCTGTATCCATGCTGTTGATGATGTGACCCTGAAGACCCTCTTACTTTCTCTTCTGGGTAGGCCTTTTTATATAGCTCTGACTTTTAAAACCATAGTTATGTTGCACATTTTCAAAAAAAACTAAAGAACTAAAATTAACGGGGATGTGGGGGAACCAAAATACAATATAAACAATGGCAAATGAACCTAACTGTATTATAAATGAACATCATAACTACAGTGAAGTGGGTGTGGAAGAAAAGAACTAACCTAATACAAGAAAACTGTGTTTTGTCTGTTTTAAGGCTAAAGACCAAAAAGATACAAGAACACTGTACTCTAGTTAGTACTTTTGTTTTTCACAGGGGTGTAAGTTAACAATTCTGAAACTACATTCTGGGGGGGACTGAGAAAATTAGTAAATTTATTGTGGATAATAAGAAACAGTTTTCTCAATGAAGAAACCTGAAAAGGAAGCTATAAAGAAAAAGGAAGAAGGCCAAGGCAAATTCTATGATGTTGGATACCCAGAGGCATTAGTATGAACTCATGATTTTTAAGAGATAGACAGATAGATGGATAGTTAGATTGATTAATAGACAAATATATGCAGATGTTGATATAGATATGTGTATACATATGTGTGCATACATGTATTTCCCAGCTCTGTCTAGTGGAAAGCATATGACACTCTAGTAGCAACAAGAACATGTAGCACCCAGATGGTGGTTTCTAATACCATTCTCCAATAAAAGGAACTTGGGTTTGTTGTTAAAGTGATTGATTCCATCTCTAGGGCAGGGAAAATACAAGCTGAACCGGGAGTGTTTAGGGTGCTCAAGGAAGCGCTCAGAAATGTTGAACATGTTGAAAGTACACAGAGCCAACTTGAAGGAACCCTGCAATGGCCAAAGCTGGGACAATTTAAGCAATAAAATAAGTGATGATAATATTGAGTTGTATAACCAATCTATATAACAAAACAAATATTCATAAGCCCCAATTGTTATAAATAAATAATAGAAAAAATAGTGGTGAAGGGACAAATAGTAACTTTACAGTAGGGAAAACTGGCAGATAACATCCTAATCGAGTGATAGACGTTAGCATCATCAATAATGACACATATGGATATCATGTACCTCTTGATATGATACACTGGACAAGGCATAGCATCATGTCTGTAGTATTTTTGCCCAAAAAAACCATAATCTGATTTACTCCTAAAGAAACCAGAATAAATGGCCGGATCTGTCCCAAAGTGCCACCATCGGGAAAGGCGTGAATTGCTCTGTGAGATTTGAGGACACTAAGGAAACATGGCTGCCCAATGTAACGTGGGATTCTGTATCAGAGCCTACAACGGATGAGGAACATCCACTGGACCTTGGAAAAATTGTATACAGTCTGTGGATTAGGTAACAGTATCCTCTGTCAGTATTAATTTCCTGGTTTTGACACTTGTATTATAATAAGATAAGATATTAACATATGGGGAAGCTGGGTGAAGGGTATACGGTAACTCTCAATACTATTTTTGCAGATGTTTTATAAATCTGAAACTATTTCAACATGAAAAGTTTAAAAAGCCAAAAAAAAAAAAAAAAAGATAACAGTCCTTGCCTTCAAATGCGGTTTCTGCTTTCAGAGCACGTATAGTCTAATGATGGAAATTGACATTAATGTAAAAACACTCAAATAAATGTAAAATTACAAGTGTGATAAGTGCTTGAAAAGAAAGTAACTCGTGGCATGTGAGCACCTTTATGGGGGGTTTATTCCAGTTAGGGAGGTTGGGTAAGGGCCCATGAGGAAGGGACATTTGAGCTGAGATCTGAAGAAAGACTAGAGTCAGTGAGATGAAGGAGGAAGGAAAGAGAGTGCAAGGCAGAACAAACACCATATAAGTGCAGAGACCCTAAGGTGAGACAGAGCAGGATGCATTCGAGAATCAGAGTGTGGCTGGTGGGGATGGAGTTCCGAGAGCGTAAGGGCATGGGCTGGGAAATTACATAGGCAGGAGAAGAGAAATATTGGGGTAGTTTCAAAAGGAGCCAAGTTCATGGATTCAGGGAAGGAGGAGTTACCACTTACGTCTCTATCATCTGTTATATACCAGGTTCTGTACTGGACGTAGCCCTGAAGTAGATTGTGCTGTTAGCCTCCTTTACAGACAGAAAACTTAACTCATTTGCCAACATCATTGAAAAACTGCAGATTTTAGCTCATTGATTCTACTGAACCAACATCAAAACCACCAGCTTCTCCAAATCGCAAGAGTACCATGCAAAGCTCCTAGGGAAACTCTGTGATCTCAGTAGAAATGAATAGTGGGTTCATAAAAGCAAACAGCTCTCACCTAGGAAGGTTTGCGGGGACTGAGGTGAAAAATAGACTCCGTTCCATTCGCCACCCACAGGCACTTCTAGCACTGATTTCGTGTTGGGTAAGTTCATGTGAAGCTCTATCTTGTCCAGAACATTAGCTGATGAAGGGTTCAGGCAAACTTCACCTTCTGTTTGACTTTCACTCTTATCTGTGCCACTACGCATCCTCAGCATTTAAAAATACAGAAGATGACTCAATAGGGGAACTCAGATGGGCACAAGGATTTCTGTGATGATCGAGAGGGCATGTATAGATCTTCACAGACTCATGATCACCATCAATGCCATGTTATACTGTAGAAGTATAAGTACTGCTGTAAAAGTATATATGTATACTTTTGCTACAGTATAATAAAAGATGGAGTATCCTGTATGAAGCAGGGCCAACTCTAGAAAAAATGCTGGAGGTTGCTTTTTATAATTGCTGCTATCAATGTCTTTATTATTTGGAGTGCAGAAGAGGAGAATGAAGTCCTAGTTATGTATCAGATTGAACCTTGTGCTCATGAAGGTTCTATAAACAAAGTCATTTAGTGTAGCATTAATAAACACTTTGTGGGATAGGTTATGGGAGACTTTAATCTGTTCATAGCCATCTGTGAATACCCAGAAAATCCATTTGATCCAGTGTGTGCTTCACAAAAATCCTTGAAAGGTTGCTGCTGGTGGGTGTCCCTATCCTTTAAGTTGACATTGACAGGAAACCGAAAAAGAAAAATGACAGGGATTTGGGGGCTTTGTGGTTTGGGAGATTTTCCATCTTCATTTCAAATGGCTTCAGACAGAAGGTATTGTGCCCATGGTTAGGTGGTATGTATCTTCACATTTTATCCCCACGAATTAAGTCTCCAGTTGGTAGAGGATTTGGAAGACTAGAGCCTGACTGCCGTCTCTGAGAGTGGTTATATGGAAGGTCAGTCTCGGGGCTTGCTCCCACTGTGTGTGGCTATCACAGAGCACCTTTGCCATGGGCCTGGGTAACCTTCTTAATTTTGTTTAATCTTACTTTATATTTTAAACATATAAAATATGAGGAGAGCTTCTTAGTAATTCTAGACATCCACATTTGGATAACTTCTTACCGACTCAGATCTGCTCCCAGGGGCTGTGCTGGGACAGATGGGGTAGTTATCAATACCACTCCCTTTTGAGTTTCAAGGGAAGCTCAAAAGAAATAAATAGACAATGGTCTGTATGGTCCGTAATGCATGCAGATGGAACTCAGTGGCTCACACTTAATAAAAGGAGTCGCCAAGCAGCCACAGACCCAGCTCGTAAGAAAGGAAGGAGGAACATATTTTGGAAGAGAGCAGTGGTCTTGCCTCTCCAGGGACACCAGAAGATGAATGTTTGGGAACCAAAATCTGGAGAAATTCCCCAAAAGGTAACAACCCAGCTAAGTCTTTTTATAGGCTAATTTCATTTTTAAAAAATTAAAATAAACTTTTAATGTTTTATTTATTTTTGAGAGAGAGAGAGAGAGAGAGAGAGAGAGAGAGAGAGGAAGTGGGGGAGGGGCAGAGAGAGAGAAACACAGAATCCGAAGCAGGCTCCAGACTCTGAGCTGTTAGCACAGAGCCCAATGCAGGGCTTGACCCCATGAACCCAGAGATCATGACCTGAGCTGAAGTTAGACACTTAACAGACTGAGCCACCCAGGTGCCCCTAAATTTTTTTTTTAGAGAGAGAGGGAATGTGGAAGCAGGGAAGAGGGACAGAGGGAGAGAGAGAGAGAATCTTAAACAGGCTCCTTGTTCAGCCTGGAGCCTGAGGCAGGGGAATCATGGAATCATGACCTGGAATCATGACCTGAGCTGAAATCAAGAGTCAGATGCTCAACTGACTGAGCCACCTAGGTGCCCCAGACTAACTGTATTTGATTTACTTTATCTTATTTGTTTTTATTTATTTATACACACATCTCTAATTCCCATTCTTGGGATTATATCATGCATGCTATTGTTGTTAGGTGCTTTCCCTTTCCCTACCCTACCTCCCTTCCTCAGAGGTTGCTCTTCCTGCTGCTAAGTCCACGCACGCAAGAAACACAGATCGGGAGCCCAGAAGGGCTGTCTGAGCCAGAAGAGGAGTGGTGAGTCACTGACTCTTGATGAGGAATTGGGAGATTGAAGATTAGTTTTTGCTTTTCTTATTACTGTGTGAGCTTGACAAATAATTTCTGTTATTTTAATGAAGTTTTTATTGAGATCATTGTAGCTTCACGTACAGGTGTAAGATACAATAGGAAGAGATCCCATGTACCCTTGTCCCAGTTTACCCCACTGGTGACATCTTATAAAACAACAGTACAATATCATAATCAGGGTGTTGACATGGACATTACCCAGTGATCGTATGCAGATTTCCCCAACTTTCTTGTACTCATGTACTTATGTATTTGTGTTTATGTGTAACATTAGTTCTACACAGTTTTACTACGCGTGTGGTTTCATGCATCTACCAACACTGTTGGGATACTGAGTAGTTCTTTCCCCACAAGAATCTCTCATGTTGCTCTTTCATAACCACATCACCTCCCTCAGCACCATGCTCCCCATCCTTCATTCCGAACCTCTGGCAACCACCAAGCTATTCTAAAATTTTCTAATTTTTTTTCATTTGGAAATGTTCCATACGTGGAATGATACAGTATGACACCTTTTGGGATTGATTTTTTTTCACTCAGCATAATTCCCTAGACATCCAGTGCTGAGTAGCATTCCAGTATATATATGTACCGTAATTTGTTTAATCTTTCACATGTGGAAGGACAGCTGGACTGTGCCTAGTTATTGGTTATTAAAAATAAAGTTGCTCTAAGTCGGTTAAGCATCCAAATTCACAGGTCACAATCTTGCAGTTTGTGGGTTCGGCCTCTGTGCTGACAGCTAGGAGCCCAGAGCCTGCTTCAGATTCTGTGTCTCCCTCTCTCTGCCCCTCCTCTGCTTGCACTCTGTCTCTCTCTCTGTCTCTCAAAAATAAAACATTAAAAAATATTTTTTAAAGAAATAAAGTTTCTTTATTTTTATCACTGGTTTTCGGGTGAATGTAAATTCCCATTTCTCTAGGATAAATGCCCAAGAGTACAATTGCTGTGTCACGTAAAAATTTCATGTATAGTTTTATATGAAACGGCCAAAGTGTTTTCCAGACTGGCTATACCATTTTATGTTCCCACCAGCTGGGTATATAAGTGATCTACTTGTCCACATCCAGTATCACAACAGTGATACTGTCACTGTTTTTAATTTTAGCATTTTTTTTTTAATCAAGTAGGCTTCATGCCCAGGGCAGAGCCTAATGCAGGCCTGAACTCACAACCCTGAGATGCAGACCTGAGCTCAGATCAAGAGTTGGATGCCATCCAGGTGCCCCTTTAATTTTAGCATTCCTGATAGAGATGTAGTGATATTTCATTGTAGTGCTGTCTCATTAATTTTCATCTCCCCAATAGGTAATGTTGCACATGTTTTCATGTGCTTTTTTGATATCTGCATATCTTCGTCAGTGAAATGTTTGTTTCTGTCTTTTGCTCATTTAAAAATTTTAATGTTAATTTTTGAGAGAGAAACAGAGATCAAGTGGCGAAGGGGCAGAGAGAGAGGAGACACAGAATCTGAAGCAGTCTCCAGGCTCTGAGCTGTCAGCACAGAGCCTGACGCGGGGCTCAAACCTGTGAACCATGAGATCATGACCTGAGCCGAAATCAGACACTTAACCGACTGAGCCACCCAGGTGCCTCTCTTTTGCTCATTTTTAATTTGATTTTTTATTACTATTGAGCTTTGAGAATTCCTTATGTATTCTTGATACCAGTCTTTTGTTGGATATGTAGTTTACAAATATTTTCTTCCAGTCCATAGCTTGTTTTTTCATCTTCTTCACATAGTCTTTAAAAAAAATGACAGCTTTGTTGAGACATAATTCACATAAATATAATCCACCTATTTAAAGTGTACAATTCAGTGGCTTTTAGTATATGCACAGAGTGGTTCTACCATTACCACAGTCAACTTTAGAACATTTTTCTCACCCCTAAGTGAAGCTCAGGGAGCCACAGCCCACAGTCAGCCACGCCATCAAGAGGGGAAACAACCAGCACACTACAACCTTCTCTACCCATACAACCATGCTATTTTCACTTTCGGTATCGCAGTCAATAAATTACATGAGAAAGTCAATGCTTTAGTATAAAATAGGTTGTGTTAGATGATTTGGCCTAACTGTAGGTTCGTCTGAGTATTCTGAGCATGTTTAAGGTAGGCTAGGCTAAGTTATGATGTTCAGTAAGTTAGATGTGTTAAATATAATTTTGACTTAATGATATTTTCAACTTTGATGGGCTCATTGGGACATAACCCCATTGTAAGACAAGGAAGATCTGTATACAAATTGAATTTACTACCTTATTTTTGAGAAGAGAAAACTCCAGAGTTTCTATCTCTAAAGCTGGGAGGTCCAAAGCAACATTTCAGAGAGGGGTGTATGTGGGTGGGAGACCTATGACAGAGTCCCCTTCTTGGGCAAACAAGGAGTTAGGTGGAAGATTAGAGAGGAAAAAGTGTATGCTTGAAACACAGTCCAACAAAGCAAGCCCGTCTACAGAGGATACATCTCGGGTTGACAAAATTAAGCCAAAAAGAGCTGCCTAGAAATCTCTAATAGCCTCAAGAGGGCAGAAGTGGGCAGAGGCATAAAGGTTCAGCCAAGACCAGCTTGTCTTGCATTGATGGGTGGATTGTAGCCCTAGGACAAGGGGAAAAGTCACAGAAGGCAAGGCCAGCCAAGTTGCAGTCAAGAGTCCTGGAAAAGTTCAGGCAAAACGTTTAACTTAACATTATTGCCAAACCTCCTTTGTGTTGGAAAATGGAATTTCTGGCTAATTAAATGTTGAAGTTTATTTAGAAAAGTCTTACTTTGACAGCTGTACTTGTTGAAACGTTAATGCCTCAATAAGCAGACTTCAGTGATTGTGAAACAGTGATTGGTACTGAAGTCTCCTTAGGGACCTAAAGGTCACTCTGGGACTTGTTGATGTGGCCATAGAACTGCAGGAGGTTGGGTGGATCGGTGTTTACTTGAATGTCCACCATCTACCATGGAAGTTACCTTTTTTTTTACTTCATTTTTTAATGATGGTAAAATCTATATAAAATAAAGTGTACCATCCCATCGTTGGTCACCCATCACCACTCTCCATCCATCTCCACAACCATTTCCATCTTTCCAAACTGAAACTCTATACCAATCAGACAATAGCTCCTCACACTTTCCCTCCCCTGGCAGCCCTTGGCAACCACCGTTCCATTATCTGTCTGTACGAATTTGACTACTCTAGGTGCCTCGTGTAAGGGCATTCCTGCAATATTTGTCCTCTGATGCCAGCTTATTTCACTTAGCATAACGTCCTCAAGTTCCCTTTATGCCGTACCGGTGTCAGAGTGCTGAATTACACTCCATTGTATGTATACACTGCGCTTTGTTTATCTGCTCACCTGTCAATGGACAGGAAGTCACTTTTTAGAATCAATCTAAGTGTCAGAACTATCTGATCTCTCACTCCTAAAAAAAAAAAAAAAAAGTATGGAAAAAAGGATAAGTAAAATCACTTGCTTCCGAATGCTGCTTCCTTGTTGTTGTGCTCTAGTGCGTGAGGACCGAAGACAGCTTATAAGGCAAGGGCAGGGATGAGACAGCCAGGCTGGTTAAAGTCATGGCTCTCCCCAGTCAGTGAAACTAAATAAACTTAACAGAAGACAAGAGGAATGAGGTTTTGACCTATCGTGAATATCATAGCTTTAGTTGCAATTTAGATGGGGGAAAGCTGGGGCACCTGGGTGGCTCAGTCGGTTGAGCGTCCCGACTTTGGCTCAGGTCATGATCTCACAGTTCATGGGTTTGAGCCCCGCGTCGGGGTCTGTGCTGACCAGTGGCTCAGAGCCTGGAGCCTGTCTTCAGATTCTGTGTCTCCCTCTCTCTCTGACTCTCCCCTGCTCACGCTCTGTCTCTCTCTCTCTCTCTCTCTCTCTCTCTCAAAAATAAATTAAAACATTAAAAAATTTATAAAAAAAAAAGATGGGGGAAGGCAAAATAACACTTATGATGACCCCAGTATGTGGAGAGTATCATGCTTGATGCTCCCCCCACGTTACAATGTACTCCTTCTGCAAAGCAGTTCTGTGAGGCAGACTTTAGACACAGAATTAGGAGACCCTGGATTAATAACCAAGTGTCTTGGACTCTAACCAAGTTCTATGCAATAAAAATCTAAGGTACATCACATACGTCGTTCTCAATTTTATAGCACCCAAGAATAAAAAAAAATAAACAGGTGAAGTTTATTTTAATAATTTTCTTAGCCCACAATATCCAGAATATTATTTCAACATATAATGTTACTTGTTAATGTGATAGTTTACATTCTCTCTCTCTCTCTCTCTCTCTCTCTTTTCTTCATACTAACTCTTTGAAATCCAACACGTATTTTACACGAACAGCACCAAGTGCTCTGGCTCCACGTGGCTGGTGGGCTGTGGATTGTCCTGGGCTTCCCTGGACCATAATGTTCTTTCCGGTGCCCCAGGAAGTTCAGTGTCTCCCTTTATACCTCATGTATCTCTAGTCCCTTAATGAAATGCTGGCTCCCATTTTCATGTCTCTTTGCCATCACATGCCTTCATAGAAAAATGGCTGGCTGCTTACTTAGAAGGAATAATTCCTTTTTTTTTCCTCCTTAAGTTTGCATCTTCCCTCACCCTCGTCGATTTGCCTTCCTTTGGAGAACCAGAAAATGAATGAATAGACAAATTGGGCAGATTTATATTTCTCAATAATTATGTAGGTTACTGTGTGATTGCTGTTGCTAGAGAGGCATTCTAGATGATTGGGGAGAATAGCTTCTGGTTACTGGGTTAAAAGGGCAAATATTAACAAGAGAACTGGATAAATAATTCAGAAAAATGCTCCTAGTAAGCTATACATGTGAAGAAAATCAAAGGTTTTTCACATTTTTTAAAGTTTATTTTTCTGACTATAGAAATAACATAAAAACACAGTAAAGTGGATAAAAGAAAAAAAACACCCAAATTCCACTTTCTGTCCTGAGCTTCCAAGAAATTGGAGAGCTGAAATGGGAATGCCTTGTTACTTGTGGTTTCCCTGGTCCCTTAGGAGCAAGAGAACACCTTCCTCCAGAATAGCATTTCCTTCTGGAAACAAAATGCGCCCAATTTTGATGTGTGTGCATTTGTTATTAGCAACCACTTTGGGGACTGGGGGTTGGAGATGAGTAAATATGTTGAGAAAAGTATAGAAGTTGGAATGAATGAATGATGAAATTCAGATTAGGTTCACTAAAATGCAAACGCATTTTTTGTTTTGTTTAATCCTCTATATAACACTCCATCCCCACAAATAAATATTAGGGGAATGAATCCATATAATCACTCAGCAGACACTGCATATTAGAAAACACCAGGCTCAAGACTGAGTCCTGAATTACACAGATGACTGAGGCTCTGATCCCGGTCTCTCTTGTAAAGAAAGCCTTCCCTCTCAGGGAGATGCTGTCCAAGCCAGCAGGGTGGCCCATGCAGAAGATTAAATGAAACATGGAGCTTTGAGCTAAGATAATCCATTTGTTTGCTGCATTTGAGAACAGATAAAATCCTGCCTTTGATTCATAACAATACTAATATCATCCTGACTTTTACTAGAAAAAAAAGCAAGCTGCAATCTCTCTTTTTGGCAGTTGTCACAAGAGCAAAGCGATCCATGATTGAAGCAGATATAATGTCCCCTGTGATTGTAATTTGTCTCCTGAGTCAAGTGTATTTGTCCTGGAAGCCTAAGAAAAAATAATGTATTCAGTACTTTCAGTGCCTTTAGACTATTTAGGAAACAGATTCTTATAACACAGTGGGAAACTCCACACACGATAGCATTTCCTACTTTACAAAAACATTTTTGTAAACTGAATACACTATATTTATAAATATCATAGGGCTGAATTTCACCATGAAAAACAACACAAAATATGGTAGACAAGAAATGCTTAGCCCTCACCTCCAGTATGGGGAACTTTAAAATTCTAGACAAAGAGCTTTAAAAAATATCTTTTCTTTAAATACAGAAGTGGAGTGGACATGAACATGAACAAAGCTTTCAGAGGTTAAAAAAAACTGGGAGGAGGGAGAGAAAGATAGGAATGCAGACAGCAGAGGTTAACCAAATGCTAAAGACAAAGATGATGGTTTTCCTGGAGCTCTAAACTCTGGATTTTAAGAGTCCATTTGTGAGCAACTGGGGACAAATTTCTGAGCCCACAGAAAGTGGAAACCTTGGAAACTTTTTAAGCCGAAACTTGGAAAAAGTGTCATTCTCAGTGAAGGGATGTATTAGAAACCAAACCAAACTGATCAACCAACAAAAATTATCCGAGAGGAAAACTGTAAAGAAATGCACTTATTTTGGTCTAGGTTCTCGGTGGAGGAAGGCCATATATATGCTAGGAGAAGAAGAGAAACCTATATGAATATAAATATCATTCTTATAATAAACTGGTATGGAAGAAGTTGTATTGGTGTGAAATTAAGCATTAAGTAGAGTATGTAAATACACCCATTATGTATGTATGCATATAATATACCCATATGTGTGTCAGTATGACCATATGTAAATATGGTTTCTTTTACCTTTTTTTAAAAATTGTCTCTTCGGGGTGGAATTGTTCTTTTGGTGTCTGCTCAAAGATAGGGCAGATGGCTTCTCTGGTCTCTGTGATATAGCTCTCTGATTAGTGTGCTCAAAGATTTCTTGCCCTTGACTTGCAGCTTGACTACTTGCTGTCTTGCCAAGTTAACATTTATTACTCAGGATATCCATTTTCTGAGGGACTTCTGGGGTACAGAAGAGCTTAGATCTATTTATGCCCTGGAGTCAAGTTGGCAATTATGTGTGGGCTAGGGGGACAGCAACAGCAAAAGGAGCTATTAGGTTTCTTTCTAACAGACATGCTCAGCCTTTGATGACTGGGGAGAGTATTAATAGTCAACCCAATAGGTATCAACAAAAATGTTCTTGCTTCATTTAAGAGCACATAAGAAGTGAGGTTCCCAAGCATGAGTAGTGTTTTCTTTCTCTTTCCATTAAACCTTGGTACATTCAGATCTGTAAAGAAGACCATACAGGAGACTCCTAGCATTGTTTTCCCCAGAACATGAGTGGGCATGTAGCCTTTCTGAACATGCTATTTCTGGAAGCCATTTGGGGTGGTCAGTCATTCTTGCTATTGATACAGTGGAGGTATTAAAAGAGAACCCTTTGTTTATTTACACTTAATCAACTTACCGCTCTGAGGAGATGGATCAAATGCTGCCACTTGGAGAGGAAAGCAGCCCATCCCCGGAGGATTAAGGATAAGAAGAGGCAGTGCCTACAAACATGGAGAGGGTGGTTAAGTCATCATATACTTCAGGATTATATGTTTTTGTGTGACAGAAAACCCCAAAGAAGATATATTTATTTGAAATATTGCTATTGCATGCAAAGAACTAGTCTGGGTGCTGGGGATAGATGAGTGAACAAAACAGACAAAACAGCCCTCTTCCATTCTAGCTGAAAAATAGACCTTTATTTCTCTCTCACATAAATGAAATTTGGAGATACAATGTCCAAGGTTGGTGCGGTGCTTCACAATCATCAGGAACTCAGACTCTTTCTGTTGCCTGTCTTCTATCTTGTTCTATCTTCTTTGATGTCTGGCTTCATTACATAGAGGTAGGGGGGAGGGGATGAGAACACCTGTCCAAGGTCATGGGACTTACAAGTGGCTCAGTGCAGAAGTGGTTCGGGCCAGGCCCATAGGGGATGGGGAGTGAACAGTTGTCAATGGTGGGCTTTCTGGGTCCTATCAGACTTCAGATGCTCTTCTTTTTTTCCCGGTGCCATTTCTCCAGCCACCAGCTCTGGGGTGGAGAGATGCTACATCTTCTCTAAGTAGCATGTGTCTGGAATGAGACATTGTCCCCAGAAAGCCAGTTTCAAAAGATAACATATTACCTATTGAGCTTCCCCTAGACAAATTTCCTTCAAGCACTGCTTGGGACTAGTAGGGACTTGGAGCTTGGGGCCAGCTGCTGCCTGGTCCAGCTTTTCTGCTAGGATGACTGCCTTGAGTTAATCCTTTCTACTCCACACATTGTGGTTTCCAGGCAGGGGTTTTCCAGGAACACGACGCCTACCCCCACACCACCAATCTGCATGAGATTCAGACTGACTCATCTAAAATGCTGGTCTGCTGCTTATGAGCTATAGGACTTGGAACAAATTGTATAACTTCTCTGAATCTCATGTTTCTTATTTTAAAATAGTAATAATAAGACATCTCCTATGGTTATTGAGAACTAACTCGTAAATGACCAAATAAAACAGTGTTTATCACAGACCAGGCTCTTGCTCGGCATCCCATCAGAGGTGGTTGGCTGCGTCTGTGTCGTTGCTGAGTTGTTGTGCCTCGGGAACCTCACTCATGCTGCTGTCAGGAAGATGGGAGTCTAGAAGCTGTAGGGTGTGGCCTGGAGAAGATTAACTTGAGAGGATCTTCTTGAGGGAAGCTGGGCCTCAAATCTGCCAGTCGGTGCGGTTAATGACCAGGTTCCAGTTAGTGGTAAGTAATCCTTCATAGGGCAGGCAGAAATCCTCCTTCTCTATGAAAAATCTGTGCAGGGGGCAGCAGAAGAGAATTGAGATGAGGGAAGCACTGAGTCAGGGTAGGAGGCAGAGCCTTGAGCAAGACCCTCAGTAGAAGAGGTGGCGTCATTGCCCATGCCAGAAGCTCTTGGCATGCTAAAAAACATCCCTTAGAGTCCAGGAAACTTTATAATTTCCTGAGTCTTCTGCTCTCTGCGTTCACTTTCCTTGCTCCCCAGGAAGACTTGAGTCTTCTCCATACAACTTGCTCAAGCCATGGTTCATACCTACTTGCAGCTGGCCTGGCAACCCCCCGAGTCTGACAGATGGGCTCTCCTACCCAAGAAAGCTCTAAATGAGACAGAGCTTTGTGAAGAGCTGCCTAAAGCCCTTGGGGGTTGGGGAAGGGAAAAAGAAGTCAATTATTTGTGTTTCCCAGAGATCTCCAGGCCCTCTGCTCTGTTAGTGCACAGGGTATCCTGTACCCCTCAGCAGATAACTGTGTAGATATCTTCACTTACTTAGCTTCTGGTTTGGGAAAGTCAGTCCTGTGTCAGGACTGGAAATTGTCCTGCCATAAACTGCCCATCAGCTAGATGGGCAAACAAACACTTCACACAAACACTTCACAGTCTCAGTGTGGAGAATTCTTTAATTGAAACAAGTCATCCCATGTTGTATGGAAACCAATTTGACAATAAATTATATTAAAAAAAAAAGAAACAAGTCATCCCATAGGGAAAAGTAGACAACTCTTGCAAGTCTTCAGTATTTGTGGTTCATAAATTGTTTCTGATCGTCTTCAGTTTTTCCTTCACCCCTACACCAAACATTTATTGGGTGCCACTGTTTGCGAGGCATGGTATTAGGCACCAGTTATAAAGCTAAAGGAGTTGTCCTGGCCCTTGACAGAGCCAGCAAGGTCAGGCTCTGATGAGAGCTTCTCTTCTTTTAGTTGAAATGTGAACTTAAAGAACCTTTTGACAACCTTGGAAAATAATTTTACCTAAATTGCTTTACTGTCCGTCACCTGTTTTCTGAGGAAAGAAAAGTCATCCCTGCAATCACTTCTTGTAATTGTCTTGATTGTTCAACAATTTAAATTCTAATGTAGTCCTGTGTAGAGAATGTCACTATAGTTTTGAGTGTATATGTGTATGGGTGTTGCTAATTTTGTATTTTCTTTGGGGGTGGAAAAGAAAACAATTCAAGGTAAGAGAATTCTTAAATATTCATTTTTATAAATTTTATTAAAGAATTTTGTTAAAAGAAAAAAAAACCTGAACAGCTCCTCAAGGAGCAGGAAACTACAGCAGTGTGGAAAGTTCTCGGTTTGAGGCCTGCCCAGAAGAGGGATCTCTGAACAAAGTATATGTGGGGTATGGACGGAATTGTGTCCTCCCAAATTTCCCATGTTGAACCCCTAATCCCCCACCCCCACCCGATGTGACTGTATTCGGACACAGGACTTTTAGGAGGTTACTAAGGTTAAATGAAGTCATAAGGGTGGGGTCCTAATTCAACACAATTGGTGCCTTATAAGAAGGGGGTGAGAAAGAGATCTGTCCACATGCACACACTGAGGAAAAACAATGTCGGCAGATAGTGGGAGGGTGGCCATCTGCAAGCCCGGAAGAGAGCTCTCACCAGAGCCTGACCTTGCCGGCATCCTGATCTTAGAGTTCCAGCTTCCAAGACTGGAAGAAGATACATTTCTATCATTTAAGCCATGGTATTTTGTTACAGCGTCCTGAGCGGACTAAGTATGTGTGTGTTTGGGGGTGGCAAGGTTAGGGGAGCTTCCCTGACCTGCCCCTAAAGAACTGTCTGGCTTTGTCACCAGGCCTTGAAGATAAGTGTATGGTTGGCTTCCCGTACAGTCTGAAGTTCTTGAGTGGAAGCATTTCTTCTCTTCAGTCGGGGATGACTTCATGAGGACCCAACACAGTCAGCCTGGGTGTATACGATCCTCTCATCCAGCTCAGTCCCATCAGGCTCCAGGTTGAATCCCACCACTACCACTCCTGCAAAGCTTCTGGCACTACCTATAAGAGGACAGATCTCTCTCTCCTCGGTGATTATTTGAAACCTGAAGACATTTTCATTAGCACAGGATCTGGCCTTTAGCAAGTGCTTAGTGTAGGTCTTGTTGAAAATGTTACATCGATACACGTCTTTACCAGCCTGCATCTCTCATGTCCACATTTCCTTCTACACGCCCATTTACTGAGAACTCACCAGACTATTTGCTGGAAAAATGAAAATAACTTGATGGGCTTTAAAGGTATCTTTTTTCTTTCTTCTTTAAACTCTGTTGCTCAATATTGAGGAGATAAAAGGCGGAGGAAGGGGAGTAAAGGTAGAGATGCAAGAAAAACAAGGACTGGGAGAAGCAGAGAAATCACCTTTATCCTACCAGCGCCTTCCGTGTGCCAGCCTCCTGCCAGCTCCTAACCGTAGACACCTGTAATCTGAGAGGAGCAGCGTCTACAGGTGCAGACTGGGACACGGGCTTTAATGACCAGGCTGCACAATGCATACTCTGTGCCAGCGGAAACCTCTGCAAGGGCCCCCCCCCCCCACCAAGGGGCGGGTGATGAGCCTACAGGACCAAGTGAGGAGGCCCCAAGTACCATAGGCTTTGTGAGGGCACTGGGTGAAGACGCTTAATAGCTAGTGGCCCAGATACGTGAGGTCATGGAGAGCACTGGGCATCCTTGCAGCTTGGAAGAGATTACTAGCCCCACATGGCAAGGACAAGAGGGATTAAGAGAAGGGGATCACACCTAACCGGGTTGATAGGATTCCCCTACTTGTCCTGGTCTGCTAACACCCCTTCCAGAACACAGGCCCCACATGCACTTGAGTATGGCTTGCTCCCTCACTTGCACAGAGAGATTTGGAAACATCATTTAGAATGTTCCCGTCCTCAAAAAGAGGGTGACAGACAGGGTGGGTAGTAAGGATGCAGAGTTAGAACCCATTGATAGCATCTCTAGAGATTTCCTGGGGAAGACATACTTATCCATGCAAAGTAGGTGAAGGAAGGCAGATGGGAGGTCAACCATCTTCTGGTTCGCAAACCTTTACAAGACTTCCCTTCAGGGTAACACAATCTGGGTTATTTTCCAAAAGTGTTATACCTAGTACAGCTTTATGATTTTCAAGTAAAGCTCACAATAAGTGAATTTGAAATTGTTTGGACCTACAATTATTTCACTTATTATTATTTTTTTTTTGGTGAATATTACTCAGTATGTTCTGTCTTCACGTAGATTGTAAAACTGAGGAACCGGGAAGGGTTACATAGCAAACCAGGGTAATCAACTCCACCTTTATACCTTCTTGAAGTATATACAGCTTTTCCAGCTCTCATGGTCTCCGGCTGTATGCAAGTTTACTCTGTGGGAGACAGTGTGGTGTATTTGAAACATGCATGATTTTAGGGCATAGAAAACCCTGGATCTTCCAGACTTCATGGGCTCTGTGACTTTGGGGAAATTATTGAACCAGTCATTTTGAACATTAATTCCCACATTTGCCAAACAGAGATAGAAGTATGTCCCTCAAATCTTCATGAGGATAAACAGCTTGGTGTTTTAAAACCCAGTGCGCTGACTTGCACGTAGTAGGCACTGACAAATTTAGAGGAGGAAGAGAAGAAAAAGTTCTTATTTTTTGTTAAAATATCTTTTTAATAGTGAGGAATCTATTTAATGAAATAGGTAATAATTTTTCAAAGAAGTACTTTTGAACATCTCTATAGGATGCAAATTTCAAGGGTGCCTGGGTGGCTCAGTCATTTAAGCATCCCACTTTGGCTCAGGTCATGATCTTGGTGATTTGTGAGTCTGAGCCCCACATTGGGCTCTCTGCTGTGAGTACAGAGCCCGCTTCCGATCCTCTGTTCCCCCCCCCCCGTCCCTTCCTTGATTTCTATTCTCTCAAAAGAAATAGACTTTAAGAAAAGATGCAAAATTCAGTTATCTTGGTCATCATCATTTAAATTGGTCTCTTCCTCCATTTCAGTCATGTATGTAAGAACATTGCATTCCTACATTGTTAAACACACGTTAAACTTATGGTCTTGCATCTTGACAAGCAGAAGTGAGTCATATATGAGAGATACATAGAGTTAGCCCACTGTCTTCTCCTTCATGTTTAGACAGTCTTGCCGCCTCCCAGACACTAGAACAACAGCGAGAAAAGTGGGAGAGGAACCACTGGCCCAGCAGAGGCTTGTCTCGGCGTTCCATCAGCAAAGAGCGGTGGGTGGAGACGCTGGTGGTGGCTGACACGAAGATGATTGAGTATCATGGGAGTGACAGTGTGGAGTCCTATATCCTCACCATCATGAACATGGTATGTCAGACCGTGGGGTGGGGAGAGGCAGCTGGTGAACAGGTGTCGTTAGATATGCTCTACCCTCCCCAAATAAGAGAGATCTTTTTTGTTCTTTCTGTATATATATGTATATGAATCTGTTCCCTGCCTAAGTGAGGAAGGATGGAAATTCAGGGCAAATAAATTATTATTATTCTGTCTCTTAAAAGTGTGTATCCTATGGAAATTTGGAATTTGTCATATATTTTCTATGTAGGTATTTGTCAAGTGACCCAATCCTTTTAGTATGAGCTTATCTACCAATTTATGTTAGTGCACAGATAAGTAAACAGGCAAAAAATTAGAACATGCTTTCATCAAGGTAGTTAGAATTAGAATTGGAATAAAATTAATGACCCCCCCCCCCAATTCCAAACTTCCCTTTTGCACCCTTGGTGTTTCTTCCTTCCCTGGGAAAGTGTTAGAGAGTATTAGTCCTGTGGAGATAGGGAAAGGTATTTGCCTCAGGAACTGATAATACAAGAGAGAAAGACTATGGGTCATGGAAAGGGTCAAAGAGAAGAAAGGCACCAGTCCCTCCAGCACACAGCTGGAGCACACAGCTAGTCAGTCACCTTGGAAAGGTTGCCGTTAAGTATCATACGTGGATTGGGCCAGGGGCCTCTCTCACTCTTTGTTGCACTCTACCCAAAATTCCTAAGCTATAAGATGACATTTATTTTAAGTGTATCACTGCTATCCGCCCCCCCTCCTCTGGACTTTATCTATTACCTATTCATGTGAGCTAATGGTTTTCCATTTCTGACTCTAGGTCACTGGGTTATTCCATAACCCAAGTATTGGCAATGCAATTCACATTGTTGTGGTTCGGCTCATTCTACTTGAAGAAGAAGAGGTAAGGAATAGCTTCTCCACTCTTCTGACCTGCATCCTTACCCTCCCTACCTTTTTTTCCAGGAGGGCTCTACAGAGACCAGAAAGGGGGCACCAAAGGGTATTTAGAAGCACATTGAGAAGGAAAATAATATTTATTATTTTCTTGGGAATTTGGAGCTGTCGATTGGGAGATGGAGAATGTTTCTGAGACACACATCATTGGCATCACCTAACAGTCATTTCATCTAGTGACATGCAAATCAGATTTGCTGCAGTGACTAAGAGTGTTCCACAGTGAAAAAGACTAAATCATGAAATGGTTGCATGGTTTCAGTAAAAGTTGGGAGCAACATGGAAATGTTGAACCCTTTATACTGTTTATTTACCTCTTGCATAATTAATGAATGTCCCTCAACTCTGGACTGTCTTGTTTCTCTGCACTTTTACCCTTGGAAATGTCATCTGTTCTCAGAGACTTACATGTCTTCTACATGTGGAGACTCTCAATTGATATTTCAAACCCAGACCTCTTACTTGAGCTCCGGACTCACATCCACTTGCCTCCTTGCCATCTCACCCTGGCTGTGTCATAGTCCTTGCAAACTTAGTAAGTCCAGTGGAATTCTTGATTCCTTCCTGCCCTGATCATCTCAGTTCTGCCTCTCCCTGACCCCATACTCCAACCCTCTGTGTTATCCATTTGGGTAAATTTTGCTACTGCACCATAGCATAAGCCTAGGAGTCTTGAATCCTCCTTTTCTTCTCTTCCACATTCAACAGCAAGGCCCACAATGCTACCTTCAAAATACATCTCAAAATCACCCACTGTTCATCACTTCTACAGTCATTATGTTGCTTTAGGTCTTATTGTATCTTATTGCAGTGAACTCCCAAATGGTCTTCTATTTTAAGACTTGCCCTCCATAATCCATTCTCTATGTAGCAGTTAGAATGAGAATCTTAAATGCAAATTTGAGTTGCTCCACTGCCTAAAACCGTTAAATAGCTTTCTGTTGTTTTTAGAACAAAATCAAAAATGTCTGCTATGTCCTGCAGAGATTTTCATGATCATGCCTCCATCCACTTGTCTTTCCGTATGTCACTCTCTGCCTTGTTTCCCACCATTGGACACCCTGGACTTCAGATAAGTTCTGGAACACACAAGGCCCTCTTCAGCCCCATGACTTGTGCACTTGTGGTTCCCAATGCCTGAAACACCCCTTCCTTGGCCCTGCTGATGCCTGGAACTTTCTTACCTGTCAGACCTCTGTTTACATGCTGCCTCTCTCCAGAGAAGTCTCAGTGGCCAACCTACTCAAAGACAACCCTACTTGCTCTTCTCCATCACAGAATGAAGTTTACTTCCTTTACTGATACTACTCTCACAATTCATTCATATTCTGTGCCTTTGTTTACTCTTTTCTTGTTTATCTTAGCCACCTTCAGCATGTGAATCCCTTCTTTATTCTTGGCTATATCCCCAGCACCTAACAAATAAATGAATGAGTGAAGTGAAGCTTAATGTGTTAATGAACCAACCAACTTGATGAAATGTCTTTGCAATCTACAGACCTTACCCAGCAGCTGAAGAATGGCATCATTCAATTCCCTCTCAGCAAGAGACCTGAGGTCAAAGTGCTCAAGGCAGGATCTATTGTTTTCTGGCCTCCACAATCAGTTAGAAGATTTAAAAAACAATGGTATCTGGAGCCTGGATCCATTCCTTTTTCTCTCCCCTACCATCCCCCACTTTCCTAATCACTCAAGGCATATTTTGGGTATCTCTGAATATTGATGGATGTATTATTTTCCTTCCTGTGAACTTTTGTTATGAAAATTCATCCATTATTTAGAAACCAAGCAAAACAAAAGCAATGTATCCTTTCAACACCTAACATGACTTAGCTGATTCTTTGAGAGTGTAACCTTGATAATTATTTACTATTGATTAGGACAGTAAAGTATTAACCAACAGGGTACAAATGGTTTTTGTCTGGTAGAGGTGAAGATAATTTGTGTCCAGCAGAGAAGAGAACTCTGAAAGTTGTGGTTTTATGGGTCTATGGAACATTAACGGATTTTGTATCTAATTCAGCAATCATATTCAACCATTCTTTCTTTATAGTTTCACCAACTGTAGTGGCATCCTTTTCCTGTATCTGCCTTTGAACCAGCTTGGACATCTTGTCTATCTTCTTATTAATGAGTTAAATACATTCCTAGCGTGCTTACTATATATTTGTATGAGAATTACATTTTTAACTTTGTAAAAATTATGCTTTGATACTTTGGAAGACAAAATTTCACTACTGTGTAATGGTCTAGCCTATATGCATACTGAGCTGCAGAATATGTAAAAGTTTAGGGTTTTCAGACAAAAAAAAGAGAAGAAGAACGTTCTTCTGAACGCGAAAGGAAAAACCTTTCCCCGCAGCAGTCCCGGTGGTAGTGCTAGTCAGACCTCAAACTGTGGCTTCCGTGATGGATCAGGCCCTTACAACTCCACATCTCTCAGTCCCCAGGAAACAATGCCACTTGGAGTCTGTGGAGGTCTCCCGATTGGATATGGGGTGACCCCATAGTCTAGAGGCTGGAGGTGCTGGAAGTGGAAGAATTCACAAGGCAGAACAAAGGAGATAGAAGATTATTGCATACACCACAAGGGAGCAGTGGGCAGGACAGCAAGGGACAGACTGTGTGCCATAAAGCAGTTGTAGGGGAGCTGTTGTTAAGGGGGAAGCTGAGGAGGTATGGGAACATATGTAATTTTCCTTTTTTGGTGTCTGTGTCCTGGTGTAAGTAACCAATGGGTTACTAATGACCCATTGGTCCTCTAGGACTTATGGGTATTTTGAAGTGGGTCGCCTAATGGGCCTGTTTGTATTCAGCTAGGGAATTGGGGGTCACTGTGGGCCCTTCTACCTTACTCATGGTTCCATTGTTCAAAGTTGGTTGACTAAAAACAACACTTACAGAATCCTTTGAAAGAATTTGATTGGCTACTCTCTGACTCCATCACAATTACATTGTTTTTCTTTCTCCTGTCCTCATTTTGCAAGAGCAGAGACACAAATGATTTGCTGCAAAAAATCCATGGCTTTCTTCCTTTTACTTGCCAAGTATCTTCCTCATTCAGGCTTTTACAGAATCTCCCAAGTAATACAAGGTTCATAATTTGACAGTAGAATTGCTAGGTCATTGAAGAATTGCAATTTCCAATTCTCATTTTCTTGATTCCCAGATAGTGGCTCAAGCTATTCTTCAAATCTTTGACTAGTGAGCAGCCTCAACCACAAAAAACAATGATTCCAGCTTTAACTGACATCAGGGTAGCAGCCAGAAGGAGAAAGTAGAGTGTGAGCTATTGGGAGGGGACTCCTCCTCTGAGCAAGGAGACCTGAGGTCTAGTCAGACTTTGCATTCATCCAGTAGGTCACTCTGCAAAAGTGAAGTGACATCATTACTCCATACTCTGTTTTTCTCCATCTGTGAGTCAAAAGAGTATGTCACACACTGTGTTGGCTTCTAAAGATACAAATGCAAATATAAGTCTCATTTGCTGATTCTGAGAAGCTTACAGTCTAATGCACAAAAGCACAAAATAAGAAATTTTAAAATTGAGATTGTCATGAGTATAAGAAAGAGTAAAAGAGCACCCCAGATAGGAAAGCCTAAGCTGGGTTTTAGAGGATGAGAAGGAATTAACCAGTGAGGAAGGACATTCCAGGTAGAGGGACCTGTGTGGTTAGTAGCTTGAGTACTTACACTAGCACTTTACACATGAGGACTCATCACTGTGAACACTGATAATGAACCCCAAAATGGGAGCCTGAATAACCTTGCTGTTAAAAAAAGAGACAGAGGACTGTGCAGGGGACAGGAGAGAGAGAATAGCCAGTCACAGCCTGCTCACTTCCATGCAACAGGTTGGTTGCCTGTCTTTGTGCTGACATCATCACCCTTCCAGGTGTGGAAGCCAGAGATGCCCAAGACATCCATGTTACATCCTTCTCCCACCCCTCATATCCAGTCCCTCATTAGGTGTTGCCAGTTTTGTCTGATTGGCTCCATTTCTATTACTTTAATTCAAGACACCATTATCTCTTTCCTGGGCTACAACTTGTTTACTTTGGTCTACTTGGATTCCTTTCAATCTCATTTTCTCCTTGCATCCTGGATGATCTCAAAATGGTAATATGGGGTGCCTGGGTGGCTCAGTCCATTAAGTGTCTGACTTCGGTTCAGGTCATGATCTCGTGGTTTGTGAGTTTGAGCCCTGCTTTCGGCTCTGTGCTGACAGCTTATAGCATGGAGCCTGCCTCAAGTTCTGTGTCTCCCTCTCTCTCTGCCCCTTACCCACTTGTTCTCTCTCTCTCTCTCTCTCTCTCTCTCTCTCTCTCTGTCTCTCAAATAAACATTAAGAAAATGGTAATCCAATCATACCCCCCCCCACCCCCCGGCACCCATTCTCCATGCCCCACCCCTGGTTTAAAGCCATACAATACTTTTCTGATTCCCTCTCTCATCTGTTACCATGCCCTTCTTGCTTTTGGGATAGAACAGTATTCTCCTCATGGTTCTTCTGCCACTGGTCTTGTTGTTGCCTGGACTGTCTTCCTTCCTGTCTTCACTTAGCTGACACCTTAATCCTTCAGATATCTCCTCAAGGGTCAGTTCACTGAGGAAGCCTTCCCTGACCTCCATGCCTAGCAAGATTCTATTATATACTTTCACAGTGCTGTGTATTTCTCCTTTATAGCACATATCACAGTTGTAATTTTACATCTATTTGATTGATGCACCTCCCTTCTTTAGTATTTAAGACTTAAAGGCAGAGGCTGGGTCTGGTGTTGCTCACCATCTCGCCCTATTGGTATGTAGTAGATAAGGGAAAGAGTGAGCACGTGAAATCAGCTGTCAGGACAAAGGTGGGGGTCAACTACTGTATGACAAGCCTGGTAAGGGATAGAGCCTTATAAAGGGATTTGGATCAAATTCCATGGGAGCTTCTGGATGGTTCCAAACTAAGAGACGAAATGGAAAGGAAGGCATTAGAGAGATGGTTCTAGGGCTCTATGGATAGTGATATAAGGTGGGGACTGATGAGGTTTGGGGATGATAGTGGGGTTCATGGGGTCCAGAGCTGATGGCCAAGAAAGAATTCTTTAAGACGTCTTTGGTGCAAAAAGGTGCTTTTATTAAAGCACGGGGACAGGAATCCTGGGCAGAAAAAGGTGCTCCGGACCCTGTGGAGAGACTGGTTATATATTTGGGAGTTGGGGGAGGTAAAGTCAAGGGGAAGTTTCCGAAGAGATTTTCATATGCTAAAGAAGACTCACAGGATCCTGGAGGCCTGGCTTTTGTCAAGCTAAGGTTGTTTTTCCCTCTAGCAAAGCATTAACATTAAGACAGGAGGGAGTTCTTGGAGAAACATTTTACTCTATAAGGAAATTTAATTTTATCTGCCATTTCCCTCTGCCTTTGTTTCCCAAATCAGGGAATACTGAGGCAAGGTCTCTGAGGTAGGCCTATTCCATAGTGACTTTCTACAACTCTCATCTTTCTTATTCTAATCACATCTGACAACTAACACCATTTGGGGGCCTCATTTTCTGTGGTGGGTTCAAGAGACATTATGGTTAATATATAAAGTGCAGTTTCCGATAGTCATTCACTGCTGTGTAAAAACCACTGTGGCTTTTCATAGGATTTTGAGAATAAACTAGAGTGATCTGACACAATATTAACTTTGGAGCAACCAAGGCAGCTTCCTCAAAGACTAGATGGTCATATTTCAGACCATTGAAAAATGAGGTACTCAAAAACATATGCTGGAAGGACATGTCAGGCATCCTGAGACATTGTGGGCCAAGAAACCATAGTAGCCCCAGATATGAGCCCATGGGCTCTCATTCCCAGCCTGCTTTCCTGTAGCCCTGGACCAAGCTCTCATTGTCATTTTATGACCATAATCCTATCCTTTGAACTTTTCATTCTCCCTTAAGAACTTGGACACAGACCTGGCCTCAAGCCCTTTCCACTTTAGACCAATTCATTTGATGGCCTCCCTGTTCCCCTTTTGGATCAGGGGTTAGGGATAGGATTACTCTCCTCCCTCCAGTTGACATCAAGGAGAGAATCAGATTTATCATTAGTCCCTCCCCTTTCCAGCTGTATGACCTTTGGTAGGTTATTTGACATGTCTGTACTTCTATTTCTTCATTCTGTAAAATGGGGATAATAATATCTACTTTCTAGGATTGCTGTGAGAATCAGACATGTTAATTCCTGCATAAGTTAGCATAGTATCTGGCTTGTAGAAACCACTCAGTAAATGTGATTCTTTTTCCTGTCATCACGATCACGGAGGCCCAACCACAACCTGTATGTTGCTGTTATGCTCACTTCACAGACGAGGAAACCATGCAGAGTTGTTGGAGGAAAATAGTAAATCTGAAGGAGAAGATTAGTATCATAAGCTGGGACTTCTTTTAAGAAAAGGATAGAGGAAAAAACAGGGATGGGAGTGAGTTGGGATGAGGCCAGATGGGTCCCAGTCACTGTGCCATGGTGGGTCCCAGTCACTGTGCCATGGTGGGTGGAGCCTGAGGGTGTCAGGCTGGCTTGAAGGAGCAGCAGGAGGGCTGACAGACAGGGAGATGGTGACTGTTATCGCAGAGAATGAATTTCCCTCTTGGTCTCCTAGTGATTTACTGTTGGGTTCCCTTTTGTGACACTCTGGAGTTAACGACCTGTTAGCTTTGGGAATTCAGGCTGGTGATTTCCCCCATCCCCAGGGGATCGCTAGGTCTGTAATAACCTATATAATCAGTTCTTTGGGGATAAATGTCAAAGATATTGGCAAAGAATTTATACACTCATCACTTCTTTTTTAATGAAGAATCTTTCCCTCGGATGGATGCATTACTCCTTAGTTTTCATGTAAAACTTCGTACTATTTTCTCTTCTCTGTCCAATATCTTTTTTCTTAGGAACCTAAGCCTGGCTGGCAGAACATAATCAGGTTGTACATTGAATCACAAGCTGCTCCTAGGAATTCCCAAGGAAATCCATACAAGATTTTTTTTTTTCATTATAAAGAGAGCTTATAAGAGAGAACAATTTATAGCAAAAGCCACATTTTGCAGGTTCATTTCCTGTCTTCCATTTGGGGCTGTTCCTGTGAGCTGTTAATGATTTCCTTGATGTCTTCTCCCTGTCCCATGGAGTTGTGTACTCAATGAGTAGGAAGGAGGAAATGGGGAGTGAATTGGACCCATCTGAGACAATGAGGTGAGAAAAACAAAACAGTGAAAGAACAAAAAGGGAAATCTATTTTTGTTTACAGAGGAAACTGGGGGTAAAATGAGCACAGATTCGGGTTCGGGTTCCTGTTGACAAGCTCAGATAATTGCAAGAATGCTTTATGGAACACACTTAAGTCTCCCCATAGTCAGTGAGCCAGTGTGACCTCCCCGAAGTTCTTCTGCATCTTGGGCATGCTTAGGGCTCGGGGTTTTGAGGCATAGCTAATTATGCGTCTTGGGGCTCCTGTGATCAAGTGCATTCAAGAAATTAAAGGCCACGAGTGTTTCCTGAACCTACTGAGACTTGGAGAGTAAGGGGCCGAGGGAGCAGATAAAAATTGTGCTCACTTAAAATCTCCTGGAAGAGCCATGACATTTAGTAGAAAAGTAGTGAGGGATCCTGACGACCCCATCACTGAACTTGTGTTAAATACCACATATTGTAGATGGAAGTTCTACACAGGGGCAAGGGACCAGCTGCAAATGATCAGCAACTTAATTAATTATGCACTTGTTTTGTCTGTTAAAAAAAAAAAAAGACAAAAGCAGAAGGGAGAAAGCAAGCAGAATTTTGAGGGGGGACTTTAGGTCCTAACATTTTATTTTCTCATCAGTGACTAACCCCCAGGCTATTCCAGAATTGCTTTGTAGGAATGTTGGAATTCGAGAAGAAAATCCCCTTTGTTTGACATCTACTTTTCAGCTCCTTTTCCTCTCCTTCACTCCCTCTGCCAGTAGTCCCACTGCTAGAAAATCTCAACCACCACGCTGACCCATGTGTGTAGATGGCTCAACCTCAGCATAGTTGTCATGACTCAGTGGTCACCTCTTCTCCATTCTCCTCGTTCCTGTCAAGGACTATGAAGGGTCTTAGATTTTATTCTCCCTGCGAGCTCACCACTTATCCTGCCATGCTTTCCTGGATGCGATGCTGGGAGAAGACATGAGTCTTCTGGGTCAGAGATAAAGGACTTTATTACTCACAGCACAGCCTGCGGCAGGAGCTTCATGTTTGCAGCTGCCCCTCTTGTCCCTTCAATGGGGGTGAAAGGGACAGCCCAGGTGGATGCTGTGCACACAGTGGGTTTTATCACAGTGGTGGAGTCCCAAGGTGAGGAAACATCAGTCCTTTAAAGGAGGTTGTGAGCAAACCTGTCGGCTTATACCCCAGAGGGAGCCATTATCCTTTTTATTCTGGACGGCAAATAAATCTGTCCTCTTCCCTGGAGGGGGACATTCTCTCTGTACTCAAGTCTATTTCTACACAACATCCTCGGGGAGATGTAAAAGCTGTCGGTGCCTTTGCTCAGATGATGTGAAGAAACATGAGAGATCCACGTAGAACTGCCTCCCCGCTTCTTACCACAAGGCACTAAAGTTATTATTACAGATGTTTTTTGCTCTATTCTTACACTTCTGACCCCTTACTTTCCGCTTCTCTAATCCATAGGAGATCTTTCCTCTTTACTGATTCACCATGAAACCTCTTACCCATGTGAGCTGCACTTTTTGTCTGGCTCTGTGGATCTTCTTCATCTTTTCTCCATTCCTTGGGTAGGGGTGCACAGCCTCAGTTTAGTCTGTACACCTGCTGTGTGCCAGGCTATGTGCAGTGCCTAAGGTAAGTAGGGAAATAAGCCTCAGTCCTTGTTCTGAAAAAGCTAAGTGGGAAGACAGGCACTCAATTTGATCATTTTAACCAAAGGCAGTAAGTGCTATGAGCTATGTGTGTGCAAGATAAACTGGCAGGAACCTAATCCAGAGTGAGATCAGGAAGGCTTCCTGGAAATGCTCAAATTGAGTCTTAAAGAATGAATGGATGTTAAATAGGTTGAACAGGTAAGAGAGGAGAGAAGGGTATTCTAGGTAGAGGAACAGCTTGAAAAAGCAAGGTAAATAGAGCATGGTATATGGCATGTGCCGGTGGGGAAGGGGGCACTGGAGGTAATATCAGTAGTCTGAATGTTACCAGAGCATAAATTGTGAGATTGCAGATGAAGGGAGAGCTTCCTGGAGGTCAGACTTTGAAGGGTCTTGAGCCATGGATCATGATATGGGTAGACTTTGGTTTTGACTCGATCAGCCTAGCAACAGCACAGAGGATGGGTTTAAGACCAAAGAAGAAAGAGGCAGAACAGTGAAGAGATGATGCAAACAGAAACTCAGGCATGAAACGACCAGAGTTTCAGCTAGGGCAGTTGGGAATAAAGATGGAGGGGAGACTTAACAGCACCTGAGGACAGATTGGGAAGCGAGATATGGAGGGAGAGGAGACCAATAGGTGGACACTGGTGTTTCTAATATTAGACCACCAAGTTGATGGCGGTTCAACTTCGAGGAAGCAGGAAGAATAGCAGGTTGAGATTGTTGGGGGAGAATTTGGGGGATGCTGAGTGGTGCCATCCAGAAGGTGTCCATCAAGAGATTTGGGTGCATGAGTTGGCACTCTAAGAGAGGTTTGGAATGAGATGTGGATTTGAGAGTCAGCAGCATACAGGTGATGTCCCCAAATCTGACTGTGATTGAGAGTGAAATAGGCAATGAGCCAAAAGAAGTACAGAGGAGGAGCCTGGAAGGAGACTGAGAAGTGGTCAGAGAGCAGGAGGAGGATGGAGAGCTGGGGCTCTCAGAAATAGAGGGTCTCTTCCTATGTTTGTCTCCTCCCCAGGGGTGGGAGTGTGACCTGGGGGAGAAGAAATAAGCAATAATCATCCACTGGCTAATTGTCAAATCTTTCGTATTATTCAAATAAAGTTTAGACAAGTCTTCAACAGTTTGGAAATTATTAGTCCTGGACTAGTAGCTGCAAACCTGGGACAAAGCCCAGGTCTGCCAAAACCTGCTGTGTGACTTGGCTAAGGTATTGCCCCTCTCTGGCCTGCGTTTCCTCACTGTTGAAGTGAGAGGATTGGATGCATAATACCTAAGGCCCTTCAGGGAAATGAGCTCTCAGTAACGATGGGAAAACTGGAAACAGAGTTTATTGTTCAACATCTGGAAAATGACTCTGCTTTCCCCATGGTGAAGAAGATGTGTCCTTGCTGACATTGAAATTGGCTCAGGGAGAGTGGAGATTTGTAAACATTCACTTTCCTTAAACAGACATCCACGGATGAGTATGTAAGTCTTCCAAAATGGTGAGTCCAGCCAACGTTTAAAAGGACAATATTGAAGCAAAAATTGAGCTTTTCCAATCTTATGGTATCCCATTTTGAACTGTGTACCCCCAACAGGGATTTTGTGAGCCAAAGAAGAATATTCTGAGACAGCCTCCCTCTGCTTCTGTCTGTGTGGTCACCTTAACCCTAATAAGTTCTTATATTTATGGCTACTTAAACAGGGAGCTTAATTGAACCTCTGTGTGGGTGTCTGAGTGTGTGAGGTGTGGGCATGTGAGTGTATGTGCGGTTCCTACCTACTGTAACTCATCTCAAAGACTACAGTTTCCCTTTGATTCAGAGCTATGGGATTTCACATACAATAACCTAATAAGTAACCCACATAGAATCATACTGAAAAGTGCATTGTAAGATTTTCTATTGCAACCCTCGAGCTTTTATTCAGACCAGTTATTATTTTTAAGATATTTTTAAATATTTTTGTTTTGAATTAATTACAGATTCACATGCAGTTGAAAGAAATAGCACAGAGAAATCCTTTATATCTTTCACTCACCTTCTCCCAGGGATAGCATCTTGCATAACTCTAGTATAATATTATAACCAAGAAATTAATACAAACCCTTACCTTATTCAGATTTCATCAGTTTTACAAGTACTGATTGGTGTGTGTGTGCGTGTGTGTGTGTGTGTGTGTGTGTGTACATTTACTTCTATGCAGTTTTAACACATGTAAGTGTATGTGACTATTGCCACAATACAGAATAGCTTCATTACAAAGGCCCCACATGCTATGCTTTTGGACCTCCCTTCCACCTACCAGCCTAACCCCTAGAGAGCAGTACTCAGTTCTCTATCTCTATAATTGTGTTATTTGTAATATAAATAGATTGCAATATATTTCTAATAAAAATATATAAATGTAATCAAAGAGTACATAACCTCTTGAGATTGGATTTTTTTCATTCAGCGTATTTCTCTCGAGAATACATCCAAATTGTGTGCGTTCAGGTGTTTGTTCTCTTGACCAGTTTGTTTAACCATTCACTCACTGAGCGATGATGCTTGGGTTGTTCCAGTTTTTTGCGAGTATGAATGAAGTTCTATAAACATTCTACTGCAGGCTCTTGTGTGAACACAAGTCTTCGTTTCTCTGGGATAAATGTCCAGGGATGCAACTGCTGGGTCAGGTGGTGGTTGCATGTTTACATTTTTTTAAAGAAACCATCCGCCTGTTTTCCGTAGGGGCTATATCATCTTTCCCGCTCACCGGCAGTAGTCCCTGCGGCCAGCTTCTCCACATCCTCCCCATTGTTTGGGCACCGCCACTGTCTTTAATTGTATCCGTTCCGATAGGCCTGTAGTAACATCTCATTGTGGTTTTAACCAGCAGTTCTCTGATGGCTAATGATGTTGAACATCTTTTCATGTGCTTTTTTGTCATCTGTGCATACTCTTCAGTGAAACCAAACTATATGTTTGTTTTCTAATTGTCATCATTTTATTGTCGAGTTTTGAGAGATCGTGTGTTCTTTGTACAAGTCCTTTGTCTTACAAAGATTTCCCTCCATTCTGTAGCTCATCTTTTCATTCCCTTTGAAGTTTTCTGTCACAGAAAAAGGTTTTAATTTTGGTAAGGTCCAGTTTTTCAGTTTTCCCTTTTATGTATAGTGTCATTGGTGTCAAATCTATGAACTCCTTGCCTAGCCCCAGGTCTCTGAGATTTTCTCCTGTGATTTTTTTGTCCAAAACTTTTATAGTTTTACATTTTACATTTCAGTCTGTGATCTGTTCTGAGTCAATATTTGTATAAGGTGTGAAATTTACATTGAGGCTCCGCTCTTTCATCAGCATGTTGTGATTTTTCAGGATACAGATCCTGCATGTGTTTTGTTAGACTTACGCCTAAGAAGTTCTTTTTCTTTGGAATAATTCTAAATGATCTTATTTTTTTAAATTACTGAGCATTCTCTCAGAGACCTCCTCCCTCATACAAGACAACAAAAGCCTGTAACCAAACAAAGAAGTGAAGCATTGAAAACAGACCTCAAGGCAATCAAAATGTAGTTGATGCTTTGTTTGATAATCTACCTTCCTTTGTGAAGTAGCTGCAATGGGGCAGCCTTCTAATGAGGCTGGCCACCCACTGGAACCAAGGTTCACCCAGGAGCCCTCATTCTTGGAGCCTTTGATTCAATATCTGAGTTTTTCACTTCTCTGAGATTTAATTCCCTCTTAAAAAATGAAAATAGCAATGCTTTCTTTAGAAATAATGCCAAGAAGGTGCAATTAAATTAAATGAAAGAATATATGTGAAAGTATCTGGCACATGGATCGCACAGTGATCAAGAAATATTTCCTCTCTTTTCTTTCCTTCCTATCTCCCTTTTTATTTACTTCTCTTTTCTTTATTTTGCTTTCTTTTTTCTTTCCTTCCATTACTGCTTTATGCCTCCTTGTCAATTCCTTATGGTGGATGTGAGCCCTGGTTCTGGTGGGGTTGACTAGATGATTAGGAGGCTGATCCCTGTGCCCAGCTAGTCCCCCATAATTCCTCCTCGCCTTCCACCATACATCATCCTGCTGGATGACAGAACAGTGAGGGTTAGTAAATAAGGAAGTCTGTTTCTTCTGTTTAAATTCGTAATGCTAAGCAGTTCATTGAGTTTTCATGTCTGATGATGAGCCATCTTTCTGTGTTTCCATGAAATGCATGTGGTGGTTAATAAGCATGCATGGAGGGTGGGGGGTGGGGGGACCTGGAAGGCCTTTAACAGGCAGCTGAAGCCTCTGGATGTGGACCTTAGCAAAATGCAGAGTAGTAAGAAGCAAGTTCATAGTTTGACGTAGAGATTGCCTTGAATTTCTTAGACTGGGGTGAGAAGACTCAGGTTAGAGTAGACAATGGAAGTAGTCATTCTCCAGGTAGAATCCACCCTGTAGGAGGGCCAGCTTGATATAGAGACCCCAAAGAAATGGGGCAAGGAAAGGAAGTCTCCTTTAGAAATTCAAATGAAGATGATTATCCTTCCCCCTCCATTTGACAAAAGTTCAGCCAGTTAATTTGGAACAAGCCTTCTCTTCCCATCCTCAGTAGTAACAATGGCCCAAATAGATGACTCAGGAGCCCTTGAAATTGAGGCTGGGGGCATCCACTGCAGCATCCTAATTGCTACCAGACAGCCAATGATTTCAATTGGTCAGAAGCCTGGAGAGATTATGTCACCCTCTGCCCTTTATCCACAGATGTGAGACCAAAATGGAAACACATTAAGTGTAACCGCGGGTTGTAGGGGTTCTCACGCAAGGAATATTATTTTTGATGAAAATCTTGTTTTGTTGCATTAGAAATAAAAATGCCTCATTGGAATCGTATTGGCTTAGGAAGCAGAGAGCTGCTAGAGATGTGACTTCAAACAGCTCTTGGTCTTGGCTACTGCAGTTTTAATTTTTCTTCAAGGGCTACTTGTTCCAGTGATAACTTCTGTCCTGCAGTTCTGCCCTTCAGATTCTTTTAATAAAAGTCATGAGGTAATGGTATTTAAAGCAGGGAGTAAGTTGACCTCTGCCAGATTCCTGCCTAACGGATCTCTGAGGTGCCCGCCCAGGGCTTGTCACACGTGGCTGCTCCTTAGGGCTTCTGTGATGAGCCCTGAGCACAGTAAACTCACCCATGCCAATCTCTTCCTCTTCTTTCTCTAGCAAGGATTAAAAATAGTTCACCATGCAGAGAAGACACTGTCCAGCTTCTGTAAGTGGCAGAAGAGCATCAATCCCAAGAGTGACCTTAACCCCGCCCATCATGACGTGGCCGTCCTCCTCACCAGGTACCCCAGGGACCACATGGAAGCCAGGGGCTGCAGAGCACGGGGTTGGTGGATGGGGGGAGGGCTGGCAGGTGAAAGAGTTGTCAGCTGCTCAAACCCATGAGAATCTTCTGCTCTTTGCTGCTTTTGATCATTTTTAATGTTTATTTATTTTTGAGAGAGAGACAGAGCATGAGCGAGGGAGGGGCAGAGAAGGAGAGAGGGAGACACAGAATCTGAAGCAGGATCCAGTCTCTGAGCTGTTAGCACAAAGCCCGATGCGGGGCTTGAACTCACGAACTGCAAGATCATGATCTGAGCCGAAGTCGGACACTTAACTGACTGAGCCACCCAGGTGCCCCAACTTTTGATCATTTTTAAAGGCAGCGTCTACAATCTCGACAACTCCTGATGTCCATACCAGTGAGGGGGCAGTTATTAAACATGTGTGACAAAACTCCCTGTGTTAATAAACTGCATCTGTTGGCAAAATGCAGGCCTCTTTCATATCCCAATGATGATTTCATCTTTAAAATTGGCTTTTTCATGCAGCTCTATAAACCATCAGGAAGATTGTTTGAAGATCCTCATTAAAGACTCCTGTAACTCTTAAGCTTGGGATTTCCAATCCTTTATTTTCTTTTTAAAGTTTTTGCTGCAGTTTAGAAACATGCAACCTTCTCTACAGAAATCAGTCCTGCTTGTAACCCATCCCTGATTGGTGCTGAGGACAGAATATGGGCAACAGGCCCTTCCCTGAATATGCAGAGCGGTTTGCTTACACTTTTCTCCCTTGACCCTCATGAAGATACTATTTTGTTCTGATGACAGAGAAACTAATAAAATAATATGCTAATAAATGCTAAAAAATAAAATGCTAATAAAAACCATCAACCTTCTAAGCCTCATAGCTATGAAAGGCTAATGAACTTTTCTGATCAACCCAGGCTCTTGGAGGCTATGTTTGCTCATTGATTCAATAAATATTTATTGAACACCTGCTATGCACCAGACACTTTTTATTTTATTTTACTTTATTTTATTTTATTTTATTCTATTTTACTTTATATTTTGAGAGACGGGGGAGAGAGAGAGGAGGCACAGAGAGAAAGGGAGAGAGAATCCCAAGCAGGCTCCATACCATCAGCATAGAGCCTGACGCGGGGCTCAAACCCACAAACCATGAGATCATAACCTCAGCTGAAATCAAGAGCTGGACCCTTAACCGACTGAGCCACCCCCAGACATTATTTTAATCTAGATAAATGAAGTATTTCATTAATGGGGGAGATAAGTTTTCATGGGGCACTCCTGTGCAGATTCAGAGACCTCAAGAAATCCAGGGATATGTAATAGAAGAAGCTGGCCTTTCAGCCTCAGAGAACTCATGCACTGGAAGGCCCTGTGTGTTTGTGTGTGTGTGTCTGTGTGTGTGTGTGTGTGTGTGTGTGTGTGTTCTCCCCGGGGGAGGACAGGCTGCCCCTGAACATTTTGGCCTGTCACTTGTCCCTTTGGTATCCCGGTGCATGGAGTGCCTGCAAAGGATGATAACCAGCCTTCATTCCAACCATCAGAATCCCTCTTTTGAATGAAAATATCAAAACTTTAGTTGAACGCAAACAGTTTTCAAAAGAAGTTTGTGGAATAAACCGATTACATTAGGTTCATATTAAGGTCTGTGACATCAGTAGCTCTGCTGGAAGGTAGGTTAGTGTGAGTGTGGAGCATAAGCACTGGGGCCAACGTGCAGGCAGGGAACACTGAGGACCTGGGCAAGAAGCCAGGGGAGGACTTCAATTCAGGCAGGACCTAGCTGTAGGGAAGAACCCTGGACTCAGGACCACCATTAGAAACTGTTAGCTTCATCTCCTTCCTTGCCCTGAAAGCAGAAATCATTTCTCCTCTCATTCTCACATGAGGAAATGAGTGAGTTAAGGATAGCTGGCGTTTGTGGAGTGTCTGATGTAGCACTGTGTTACATCTACTAGAACAATCATTATTCCATTTAATCTGCACAACAACCCAGTAGTTGAACTGCCATCAATTATTCCCATTTTATAGATGGGGAAACTGAGGCTTGGTTATGTCTCTTGCCCCAAATCTCATTGCCATTAACAAGTACAGCTGAGATTTACTGAGTTATACTCTTAACTATTACTCATAAGAATATGAAAGATCTGCTTTCTTATTATATTTTTCTTATTATGATAATTCTTCTTCCTTGGAACAAGGGCCTGGTTTCAATGCATGATGAACCTCACCAACTCCTGAAGAGTGGCAAGAATTTCGAATTGTAAAGCAGGATGTCTTACCCGCAGCATCTTGAGTTGTATAATTCTTTGTTGTGCTGGACTGTCCTGTGCCCTGAGTTATATTTAACAGCCTCTATCCATGAGATGCCAAGAGCACCCTCCTCCAAGTCATGACAACCTGAACTGTCTCTAGGAGTGGGTGGGGAGCAAAATCAACCCCTGCTGGGAACCTCTGGTCTGAAGAAACAGGCAGGACCAGGGAGGTGGGTGTAAGACTTGCCTGTGGAGGACTGTATTGAGATTCATTCAACAGGCTTCTCTGCAGAGCTGCATTCAGGAGAAGGTGGATTTGGCTTGAACTTACCTCATGAAGCAAGGCTAGCAACTGCATACCAAGGCATGTTTTCTCTTATACGATTTCCAGTGCATGGTGGAGGTAGAGCTCATCTGCTTTGGGGAGCAGAAGTTCCTTGTCTGCATGACTCATATTCCTATAATTCTTTTATTACCCCCCTTTCTTCCTCTTTAGTGCTAGATACTGAGTAGGCACTTAATAAACAACTATTTAATGGACCTAACTCCTGCCCTATCAGAATGAGAAAGCCGGTGAATTAGCAATAGAAACCAATCGTCTTTTCCCATCAGCTCCAAGCAGGCTTAGACTTCTTAAAAAATGAAATAACAAGTACATTTTGCAGAAGGGGTGGAAAGATTAGTTGGTTGGTCTTCCCACAGATGCAGAAATTATTTAGAATGATTGGGCCGTATGATCCAATCCAGCTCTCCAACACAAGTCTACCCAACAACTATTGCCTTTAGAGTGGGGATCATGTCAGTTGACATGCCATGAGATTGGCTGCCTCCCTCTCCCATTGTCCCAGCCATTGCCTCCCGGAGAGCTGAGGACTCACCAGGGTTTTCAGAGCCTGGATCTTTTCCATGGCCCAGTGGAAACATCAAACAGACCATTTGCTGCCAGAAATGGTACCCACACAAACCTGATGAGTTGAGGGTCTATAACTAAAGAGCTCAGAACCTTGTTGGCATTTGTGCTATTTATTCTTGGCGAAGACCTCTTCCTGAATTGAAGAAAACCAAATGACTAGTTAACTCTTGTCAATGACTGAAATAATCCCCACAAAGTTAGGGAAGCACATTTTTACATTTAAAGACCATAACCAGTATTTTTTGAGATCCTAAGAGTCTTTATTTGTGTGTGTGTTCCCTCCCATTTGCCATATAGTTAGGGTAGTGGGGCTGGAGAGACAACTGATTTGATCTCTAGATGGATTTGATGAGAACAGTTGCCTTTTTCATGAATAAGCAAAAGTTCTCAGATGCACTTTGAGCACAGACCTCAGAAAGACCAAAAGGGGGTTCGTATGTGAAAACGCTCAGCCACTGCTGGTTATCCTTTATTTAAAAGTTCAAATAATACTCAGTTTTCAATCAAATCCTTCCCTCTTTGGCCAAACAATATAATTTGGTATCCTGAGATTAAGGGCAAAGGAACCCAAAATAAAACATTTGTCATGAAGTGCCTGGATGGCACAGGTAAGCTTCCGACTCTTGATTTCTGCTCAGGTCATGATCTTGTCGTTCTTGAGATTGAGCCTCACGTCAGGCTCCAAGCTAATCGTGTGGAGCCTGCTTGGGATTCTCTGTCTCTCCCTATCTCTCTCTGCCCATCCCCTGCTTGTGCTTGCTCAAGCTTTCTCGCTTTCTCTCTCTTTCTCTCCCTCTCACTCTCTCTCTCACTCGCTCTCTCAGAAATAAAAAAATAAATAAACCTTAAAATTGTCATATTTTCCCACATTTTTACGTGTTTGTGCGATTCAGTGATTAGAGGTGAAATCATAATAATCTTATGAATTCTGAATTGCTCCCTATGGACTTTTAAAACTAATTTAACCATGCTTCCCAGACCATATTGAATGTGAATTAACACCCAGGTTTTTTCCAGGAGGATTTTTTCAGATGTTTCTTTGGGAGCCTATACATCTCTATTCTCTGCTTTCAGAAAAGACATCTGTGCTAGTGTCAATCGCCCCTGTGAGACTTTGGGTCTGTCCCACCTGTCAGGAATGTGCCAGCCCCACCGGAGCTGTAACATCAATGAAGACTCTGGACTCCCTCTGGCTTTCACAATTGCCCATGAGCTCGGACACAGGTAAAGGGCGAAGGAAACTGAGGTCCCCTTACCATGATCAGGCACCAAGTCAGTAGAGGGAAGGGAAAGCACCTTAAATGGGGCATTAGGAGTCGGGTTGCATTGTGTCTTGAGACTCACCCTCCTAAACCTCTGCTTCCTCATCTGTAAAGCGGGGATCATCACACACTTCAAAGATTTCAGTGTCTCTTCTCTGACCGCATGTACCTATCTACACCGCAGAAGCAAAGAGGCTACTACAGTTTTCTGAATTAGAGTGGGTTGAACACAGACAAGGACATAAGCTTTAACTCACTTGATCAGTTCAGAAGTAACAATCCTTGTTCAGTTTTTATAAAATGCTAAAGTATTAATATCACTAAGAAGTCACAAGCATTAACAATTTTGCACCCTTTATGGCATACATTTTGGGTTATGTTGTTGAATCCTTTCAACAACCTCATGAAATAGATACTATTGGTCACCCCATCTTACTGATACATATTGAAGGAATGCATTGAATAAAGCAGAAACTTAAAACTGCTGTAAGATGGAGAAGACCATTAAGCAAACATCAGTTAACAGGAGGTGCAAGTTGTGCTCTGGTGGCTGATGGTTGCTTCCGGTCACAGAGGGAAAGACAAAGCTGGCACAGCCATTGTTGTACCTCCCCACAAAACAATGTGCTTGCAATGCAAGCTCCAAAAGCTCCGTCTCCCCTTTAACTGGAGTGATTGCCAGAGGATTTAAAGGGCCAGCACCTTTTTCTCTCCCTCTTTATATTTCTCTTCTTCCCCTTTTGAGAGCTAGACAATAAAGAATAGGACTTTTAAAAATAATTACATATATGGGGAAATTTAGAAAATGATCACATGTGCCCAGATAAAGACTCAGAAAAGACCCAAAAAGACCTTGAATTTTTACTGCAGGTTGATCCTTGGCACAGCCTACAATAATAATAATAATAAAAATAATAATAATAACACAACAATAAAAACAGCAAACCCTAGGGAAGAGGAAGAATCTGATTTCCAGGGTTACCACATTAACAGATTCAAATGTCCCTTTTTCTACACAAAAATTCATAAAACATACAAAGAACCAGGAAAGTATGGTCTCAAAGGAAAAAAATGAATCAACAAAAATTGTTCCTCATGGGAGATTTGTTAGAGAAAAATTTTGAAACAACTGCCTTAAAGATGCTCAAAGAACTAAGGAAGATCTAGAAAAAATCAAGAAAAATGATACGTGAACAAAATAAGAATATCAATAAAGATGCAGAATATCCAAAAAGAAAACAAGATGAAATTATGGAGCTAAAAAGTACAATCACTCTAATAAAAAAATTGAATAGAAGCATTCATTGGCAGATATGAACTGACAGAATAAGAACCAGTGAACTTAAAGATAGGACAAAGTAAATGATCAAGTCTGAAGAACAGAAAGAAAAAGAAGTATGGTTTTAGCCAGTGCAATAAGATAAGGAAAAAAGGCATACAGATTAGGAAGATATAAAACTAGCTCTATTTGCAGATAACATAATTGTATATATACAAAACTCCAAAGAATCTATGCAAACATACAAACTAGAATAAGCTCATAGGATACAACATAAACATACAAAATCACTCACAGTTTTATATACAGACAATGATTTGAGTGAACACGAAATTAAAAATGCAGTACCTTTCGCTATCACTCAAAAGTATGAAGTATTTATATAAAATTATTATAAACATTTAACAAAACATGTACAGGACTTGTATGCTGAAAACTACACAAAACTGAGGAAAGAAATAGAGATCTAAATAAATGGAGAAACCTACTATGGTCATGAATTAGAAGACACAACATAGTAAAGATGAAATTCTCCTGAAATAAATATATAGGCTTACTGATATTTCTATGAGAATTTCATCAAGTTTCTTTTTGAGATATAGAAAAAATTAATCTAAAATGTATATGGAAAGGCAGAGGAACTAGAATAAGTTTTCAAAACAATTTGAAAAAGAAGAATAAAATGAGAAGAATCAGGCTACAGGATTTCAAAATTTATTATACAGCTTCAGTAATCAAGATTGTGTGTGGGGTGCCTGGGTGGCTCAGTCAGCTGAGCATCTGACTCTTGGTTTTGGCTCAGGTCATGATTCAAGGGTTGTGGGATTGAGCCCCGCATCAGGCTCTGTTGTGAGTGTGAAGCCTGCTTAAGATTTTCTCTCCCTCTCCCCCTCTCCCCAACTTACACTTTCTCTTTCTCTCTCTAAAAAAAAAAAAAAATTTTTTTTTTTGTTTAAAGACTGTGTGGTTTGGGTGGAGGGAGAGACTCAAAGATCAATGGAAACAACCAGAGAATGTAAAAATAGTGCAAAACAAATATGTTCAAGTGATTTATTGACAAAGGTATAAAAGCAATTCAATGAAGGAAAAGTATCCTGTTCAACAAAGAGTCCTGAAGTTATTGGACATTCATAGGCAAAACTTTTAAAAATATAAGAAGAACCTCTATTTAAATCTCACACCATATGCAAAAATGATCTTGAAGTAGAACACACACATAAGGTAAAATGTAAAACTAAAAAACTTTCAGGACATAAACAGAAAATTTTCAGTATTTAGGGCTAGGCAAAGAGTTTCTAAACTTGACATCAAATGCACAATGCATAAAAAGAAAACATTTAAAAATTGGACTCATCAAAATTAAAACTTTTGACTCTTTTAAGAGTATGAAAATACAAGCCAAAGCCCAAAAGAAAATATTTGCAAACCCCATGTAGTGGCTTAAATAGTGGCTTAAATACTTTGAACTTCAGAATGTAACCTCCTTTGTAAATAGGATCTTTGCAGATGTTATTAGATAATAATTTTGAAATGAAATCACCCTAGATTTAGGTTGGGCTCTAAACCCAATGACTGGAGAGGGAGATTTGGACACAGATCAAAGAGAAGAAGACCATGTAAAGGTGGAGGAAGAAGTTAGAGTCCTACTGCCACTAGTCAGGGAGGCCGGCAGCCACCACCAGCTGGACGGGGCAAGCAAAGAGTCTCCCCTGGAGGCTTTGAAAGGTTCAGAGTACTGCTGACACTTTGATTTCAGACTTCCGTCCTCCAGGACTATGAGAGAATAAGTTATGTTATTTTTAAGCCATGAAGCTTATGGTAATTTTTATGACCTACCTAGGAAACCGATACTCTATTTATCCAGTAGAACTAGCATTTGAAATATATAAGCAGCTGTCAAAACTCGATAGGAGGGCGCCTGGGTGCCTCAGTCAGTTGAGCATCCAACTCTTGATTTCAGCTCTGGTCATGATCTCACAGTTCCTGAGTTTGAATCCCCTGCTTGGGATTCTCTCTCCTTCTTACTCTGCCCCTCCCCTGCTCATACTCTCACTCTTTCTCAAAAAAAAATAAATAAACTTAAAACAAAACAAAAAACTCAATAGTAAAAAAACCAAACACAACAATTAGAAAATGGGCAAAAAGATAGGAGAAATTTCACCAGAAAAGATACACAGATGGCAGAGAAGCACTTGAAAATGTAGTCAGCATCATTAGTTATTAGGGAAATGCAAATTGAAACCACAAGGAGATGTCACTTACACAGCAACTGAATGACTAAAAAAATAGTGGTGACACCAAATGCTGGCAAGGTTGCAGGGGAACCTGATCATTCATACGTTGCTGGTGAGAAAGTAAAATGGTTCAGGCACTGTAGAGAATGTTTGTCAGTTTTGTAAGCTGTAAACCTACATCTGATCCAGCAGTTGTACTCCTGGGCATTTGTCCTGGAGAAATGAAGATTCATGTTCACACAAAAACTTGTACTTGAATGTTTATAGAAAGTTAATCTTAACAGCTAAGAGCTAGAAACAATCCAGAGGTGGTGTCAACCCAGCAGGGTGAATGGTTACATAAACTGAGATGGGTACATATTATGGAATGCTAGTTGGCGGTAAAAAGAAAGGAACCATTGATACATGCAGTGACCTGATGAGTCTTCAAACAGTTATGGTCTGTGAAAAAAAGCCAAGCCCAAAAGGTTACGTGCTGTTGTTATTGAAATGTCAAAACTGTAGACGTGGAGAACATACTTACGGCTGCCAGGATTTAAGGATGGCATGGGGGAGGGAAGGAAGTGGACGTGGCTATAAGCTCAACAGGACAGATTCTTGTGGTCATGACAACATTCTGTGTCTTGACTGTATCAGCATCAGTACCCTAACTGTGTTACTGGGTTAGTTTTTCAATGTGTTCCCACTGGGGGAAAGTGAGTAAAGGGTACCGGGGACCTCTTTGTTTATTTCCTAAAATTGCAACTGAACCTGCAATTATCTCAAAATAAAAAGTTTAATTTAAAAAAAAGGAATGGGACATGTACAGATGACCTAAATAAAGACTTTTTTTTTATTTAATTTTTTTATTTGCATACAGTTGACACACAATGTTACATTAGTTTCAGGTGTACACCATAGTGATTCAGCTTCTCTATAGGTTGTGCTATGGTCTCCACAAGTGTAGTGCATCTGTCAACATACAACCCTGTTACATACAGTATCATTGGCTATATTCCTTGTGTTGTGCCTTTATTCCCATGACTTAATTCATTCCATAACTGGAAACCTGTATCTCCCACTCCCCTTCACCCATTTTTACCTGTATCACTCACCCCCCACACCCCTGCCCTCTGGCAACCACCAGTTTGTTCTCTGTATTTACACGTCTGATTCTGCTTTTTGTTTGTTTGTTTATTCATTTGCTTTTTTAGATTCCACATATGAGTGAAATCATATGGTATTTGTCTTTCTCAGTATGGTTTATTTCACATAGCATAATACTCTCTAGGTCCATCCATGTTGTTGCAAATGGCAAGATTTCATCCTTTTATGGCTGAGTAATATTCCATTGTATATAAACACCACATCTTCTTCATCCTTTCATCTATCAGTGGACACTTAAGTTGCTTCCATATCCTGGCTATTGTAAATAATGCTGCAGTGAACATAGAGGTATGCATCTTTTTGAATTAGTATTTTCAATTTCTTTAGGTAAATACCCAGGAGTGGATTACTGGATCACATGGTATTTCTCTTTTTAATTTTCTGATGAACTTCGATACTGTTTTCCATAGTGGCTGTACTGATTACATTCCCACCAACAGTGCCTAAGGGCTCCTTTTTCTCTACATTCTCACCAACAGTGAGAATCTTATCTTTTGGATTCTAGCCATTCTGATTGGAGTGAAGTGATATCTCATTGTGCTTTTGATTTGTATTAGAACACTGTCTTTTAAATGACCAAAAAAAAAAAGTTTAGAGTCCCTGATAGAAAAGAGAAAATTGAACAAGCACATAAGCTCGAGTTTGAGTGATAAAAAAAAATACTTTGGTAAAACAAAACCAAATGAAAGATGACTTTAGAAGCTTCCTAAGAAACTTTTGCTCATAGTAAAAGATGCTTCTGGGGTATTTAGTTCTTTCATTAGTTATATAGTCCTAATTGTCTGTGGACCAAATCGAGAAACACTGGGCAGATTAATGAAATGGCTGCAGCAGTCCAGGAACAAACAAAACAAAACTGATAAACCAGTATCCCCAAAAAAACACTCATCGATTAATAACAAAGATACCCCATGGTTTCTTAGAAACATGTTTGTTTCATTACTGATTATGTGTGATACAAAATAGAAAGTAAAGTTAACTAACTTGTGGTATGGCCTTATGTGAATAATTTCACTTTTATTTTGAGAGAAAACTTTTTGAAAATCCATTTATGAAGACCCTGGATTATATCAGCCATTTATACCTGAAGTCTCTTATCACTTTTATTAGACTCCTTATGTAAGTGCCCAATAATGAAGGTACAATCCCAGGAGGAAATTTAAAAACTTACCTGAGACCTAGCATCCTTCACTTTTACATAATGAAAATAACACAATATAGATGAACACCTAAAAGGCCACATTCTCCCAGTATTTCTCCCCCACTTTTAGATCATGGTATATTTCATACAGACCTTTGCATGTTAAATACGTGAAATTTGTATTTTCTAAATGAGTTTGAAAAGCTCACAATCACATTTTTGTGGGTTTTCTTCTCTGCTATTACTCCTCCACCATAAAATGAATAATAAATCACAGGAATAAAAGGCAGCACGTAAGTAATAGAATCAATGATATTATAATAGCGTTGTATCAGGACAGAAGGTAGCTACACTTGTGAACACAGCATGAGTACAAACCTGTCAAACGACTAAGTTGTATACCTGAAACTAATGTCACATTTGCCAACTATACTTAAAAAATGAGTAATAAAAGCCAAGGAATGGATCTATGTCATCAAGGGATACCCTGAAACCCAGGTAATTAATTAACTTGTTATTTCACATCTATAGTTTGGAAAACTCATCTAACAGGAGTTGAAACTCAAGCATGAGGTAAAGGAGGCTAATCCAACAGCCCAGGAAGTTGTTTGAGACTGTATATGAGTCTGTACTCCAAGCTGCTCTGCAGGGTCCATCCCATCAGCTGGAAAGTAGCTTCCTGGATGCAAACCTTCCATCCCTATGACCCCGTGTGCTTTCCTTGGCCTTCACTTTTCATTGACCCACTGTTCCCATGTGGCAGGAGTGCTCCACCCATTTAGACATAGACACAGTCCAGAGGGACATTTTTAGTAGCACTGCTTTTCTCTCATGAGGTGGGGGAACAGAGGGGTGATGAAGCTGGAGGGGAGAAATCCTAATGAATTAAAAACTTTAGATGGAACAAAATGAGTTTTCAGAGAACTGATTTATTTTGAGTGTAGGTTTGAATCCCTCCAGTGTATAGGATCCAGCAATATGGCTTCTTGTATTAGAATATCCAGTGCTGGAAAAACCATTATTCATGCATATTTTTGAACCATGCTTGCAGTTTAGGGTTTTTACTAATTATTGAGCAGGTAAACTTGTGAAATACTTCATGAGCTAGATAAGAATGGATTTGCAAGAGCATAAGAAGGCCTGCTTGGGAAGAAAGCTTTCATAGAATCACATTCTTTGTGGCTAGGTGATAAGAGTTTTGCAGATTAATTCTCTGAGTCCTTTGTGAATTTTGTATTCATGTGGAAGTGATCAGAGTCTGTAAGTAAGTCAATAACATCATAATGCATTAAGCAAAATACAAGAAATCTCTAAATTCCTCAAAGACTATTCTCTGTGAGAGTTGCTAATGTTGATCAGGAGATTTTAGTAAAGTTGCATATGAGCTTCTCTATGAGATGGGTTGAATTTCACTCTCAGTGAAAGGTCCTATTTTCCCCTGTTTAGATTTAGAGATTTGAGCCTACATCTCTGGGTTGCATGTGTGCCTATCATAAGCAGATCCCAGTGGAGCGAGTTCTTGTGGGGACCTCTGATGGTATCTTGGGCCGGTCCTGAGGACTCAGATTACAAACAGGCTTCTGAGTCTGCTTCCTTCCCAGCACCATTGCCATGCTGGACAACCTCTTCTGGGTCATTCAGGGCTGCTTCACCTGGTCAGCCCTGGAAGTGGGAGGACCAGGGAGCAGACTGAGCAAGGCCTGGGTAAGAACACTTCAATAGCAGGGAGAACTGCAGAAGACCTGCTTTTGCCACTAACTAGCGATGGGACTTTTGAAGGTCTCAAACTCTGAACTTCCTCATCTAGGAAAGGAAAATAAGCTAGACAAGAATAAAAGCCACAATAAAGGATTCCCATCACCCGCACAGCCTTTATTATATGCCAGGCCTTCGCTAAGTGGTTTTCAGACTCATCCATTCAGATCTGACCCTGGCATTGCGATGACCTCTGCATTTTCCAGGAGAGGAAACTGAAGCTGAACCAGTTTCAGTGACTCCCAGATCATGAAGTGGCCGAGCTGGAATGGGAGTCCAGATCATCTGTCTTCAAAAACCCTGCTCTAACCACTGAGCTGTGAGGTCTCCCACATGTCTCAGATACTGGAGAGCTCCCATGACAAGACTGAAAGAAATCCAATCACTTGTGGCCTTTGATAAAGTCTCCCATAGGCTTTCCCTTACATGCTCCTTTTTAAATGATGATGAAAAGGGAGAAGGAAGGTTTGGGAGTTTTGTGCTGTGGTTACTAAAGCAGGAGGAAGAAGATTGCTTAAGCCAGGGTTTACCCTCCTGACTCCAGACTCCTAGGAAGCCAAACTGGGAACTCTTACCCAAATAGAAGTTTTTGAATTGGCCGCATGGTTCCCACAATTGGATATTTGAGGCCAAGACATGCTTGAAATATCCCTCTCCACCTTCACAGTCCCACTTTGTAAACACATCCATTCTGTACAAAAGTGGCTCTCAGTGGGTTATTTTCACCCTGGAGAAACTGGTTTTCTCTCTATTTCATGTTGGCCTCCTTAATGTCTTGTGCTTTGTGCCTTCCTGCAGCTTCGGCATCCAGCACGACGGGAAGGAAAATGACTGTGAGCCGGTGGGCAGGCACCCTTACATCATGTCCCGCCAGCTCCAGTACAATCCCACCCCACTCACGTGGTCCAAGTGCAGCAAGGAGTACATCACCCGCTTCCTGGAGTAAGTGACAGCGTGTTTCAGGACAGCCCCACTTGGTCTCCTTAAACTGCAAGTCAGTCTGAGTTTTTTCCCTGAGCGCTGGAAAAGTCTCAGTTCCTCTCACAGGTCTTAGTATCAGGTGGCATCAAAAGGGGGTGGATTTCACTTCTGCTTTCTAAACCCTGAGATGCGGGTGGGTCCTGCTTCCAGCCACAGCCGGCGGAACATCCTATCCCCTTGCTTGCTTCTGCTCACGGTGGCGCTTTACGATCTGAGTGTGTTAAGTCCCCGGAAACTGGCTGGAACCACTAGGACATATGTTATAAGTGGTCACGGAAACCCCTCTGGTGATTTTATATTATTCTACGGCTTGTATTTCCTAGTCCATATCTGAAGTAATGTCCATATCTGAAGTACTGTGGGGTGTGATTTGCATTTCCTTTTAGGCCACTCTCATCTTGGGCCTAGAGGGTTCTGTGCCTTGTGGAAATAAAGTTGTCTTGAAAGACAAAGAGTAAACAACAGGGATGGAAGTTTCTGCTTAATGAAAGACTAAAGACAAAGGAGATCATAAGCAGCTGTTCTCATTTCCGTTAACTTGTTTTCATTTCAGCCGGGGCTGGGGATTCTGTCTTGATGACATCCCCCAAAAGAAAGGCTTGAAGTCCAAGGTCATTGCCCCTGGAGTGATCTACGATGTTCATCATCAATGCCAACTGCAATATGGCCCCAATGCCACCTTCTGCCAGGAAGTAGAAGTAAGTGTTGGGTATCTTGGTGCGTCTGGTGGCTATGCACTGAACTCAAGGTTTCCAGTATGCTGAAGAAAGGGCCAGGGAACTATCAGGTAATCTGAAGAGCCAGACACAGAAATGGAAACCTTCTGTTCATGGCAAAGTGTTTGTAAGGCAGAAGATGTGAAGTTGGGGGTCATTTACATTCCTAACCCAGCCTCCTTGGTATTCTCTGGAGACTACAATCCTGTGCAAGTGGGTGGTGGTGAAGAAAATTTTATAGTGATTTTCAGGAATCACGGTGATTCACACCTACAGACCCCATAGCAACCTGAAGTTGCTCCCTTTCCTGAATTTCCCATCTGGTTGTAAAGAAACCCCAGATGGCCGAGGAGGAATAAGATTCATCCCAATTCATTCATGTCCTTTATTTTTAATATCCATATATTAAGTCAAGCCCTGACATTTAACCTCCTAAAGAGTTTGTGGCTCTGTCCTGTTGTCTTGGTTCCCACTGTACTGTCTTGATTCAGTCTCTCATTTTCTCTCCTTGCGATCATAATTACCTCCTACCTGGTCTCTCCTCCATTCAAATGGTTACTCAGGTTATTTCAAAACAACACAGAACTAACCATGGCTCTGCTCCGCTCTTCAGGTCCACTGACCACAGGATAAAGCCCCAACTCTTTTGTGCGGCATTCCTTTGTGATCTGAATCTTGCCTGTTCTCTGAGTGCATCCCTTATAGAGGGAAGGTACTGCTGTTAACACATAGACACCGGCAAGGCAAGCCTCACTCAACCCTCCCCATATTCTGTGCTGTTAGTGGATAAAATGAAACAAATAAGCCCTCAAAAATTAGTAGAATAAATTCTCTCACCTTAAGGAGCTTGTGCTGTGGGAGAAGAGGCAGACAGAGCAATTTCAGTACAGTGAGATAAATACAAAAAGAGACATGTATAAAGACTTTTGAGGAGGAAGTAAATAACTGTGCTTAAACAGAGTGGGCAAGACTCATTAGAGAAGGTCAAGTTGGAACAGAAAGCCCTCACTCCTCTCTCCTAACTGGTTACCAAGTTATGCCAATTCTACCTCCTAAATATCTCTAAAAATATCCATCTATTTCTAAGTGACTGAAGTAGTTCTCTGATTGGTCTCCTTTTCTGGAGTTTGACTACCTCTCTCAACTCTGATCCATCCCCCCAAATACAGCCAAAATGACCTTTATAAATGGAAATTGGATTGTGTTCCTCTCTGAATAAAATATTTCAGTCTCCCCAGTCCCTACAATAAAGTTTAAATTCTCTAAAATGGCTTCAGAGGGGCCTCAGGATTCATCCTATCTCTTGTTCTTTGGCCTTGTCTCTTACAATATTGTTTTGATCCTCCATTCTCTAACTTGGAATTCAAATTGCATGTATGTTGGGCTTTATCGCAAATCTTCCATATCTTGGAATCCTGCCTTCATATGTTTAGTCTCTCTATATCTCTGCATTTTATGTAATTTATGTATCTTTTTACTCACTAGTTCTCTCTTCAGATACATCTACTCCTCTGTTTAACCTTTCTGTTGAAATTTTAATCTCATTTATGGTATTTTTTTTTTTTTTACTTAGGAGAGTCTATTTGGTTATTTTCCTAAATTTTCTCTGTTAGAGTTTCTTGTTTCTAATTCAATATGATGTTTTTTAATCATATTTGAGATATTTATTTTGCAGTTTATGTTGGGTAATTCCAATGTCCAGAATCTATGTGGGTCTGTTTTTCCTATTTGGGATTTCTTCAATGTCTTGCCTATTATAGATTATTTCCTTTTCTTAATTTTTGTTTTTATTGTGAGTTTTTGGTTGTGAAACTTCATATCAGATTATACCTTAAGGCTTATATGGCTGGCACATTCTTCCAGAGAGGATTTGGGATCAGTTAAAACAAATTATTGGTTGGATATTATCCAACTACATGGGTTGTGTGAGGGCCAATGTGGATACAAAATCTCAGGGGTAACATTTACAACTTTCATTTACTACTTCCTCTAAAGTTAAGGTCAAAACAGACAGATTTTTTGGCTGTGTCCCCAAGTTTCTTTTAGTTCATCCTTTCATACAAGGGCTAGTTCTTTGAGGTTATGGTCTTTATGAGGTCTCAAGTCCAATTTCCCCTGCTATATGGTCCTAGGTCATTGTCCCCAGTACTCAGGTGACCATTAAAATAACAATTTAAGTGCCCAGGTTTGTATCTCTAGATTTCCAACATTTCTGCTACATTTTTAGCCTCTGTGAATTTCTCTTACTTTCTTGCCAACTCAGGAATGCATTTAAAATATTTAAACTATTTTATCCAGCATTTTAGATGTTTTGAAAAGGTAAGGACTTTTCAGGGCATCCTGTGTTTTACTAGAAACAGACCACTCTGGTGATCTCTGGTCAGTTACTGTTTTATACTCTGTGTTTATTCATATACAGAGCAATCTCATTCCCTGAAAGTGCTGTGGATTCTCCACTACTTCTAGGGCTTTGCAGGCTCTGGTTCCTGTGCACCATCCCTCCTAGTCGTCCTTTAGTCTCAGCTTAAATATCATTTCACATTCTGTTCTGTATTTTCTTGGACAAAGACTTTATTAGACTATATTGTAGTTGCTTTTAAAAAATTGTATTTAAATGTTTATGTATTTTTGAGAGAAAGAGAGATGGAATGTGAGCAAGGGAGGGGCAGAAAGAGAGGAGACACAGAATTCAAAGCAGCTATCAGCTCTGAGCTATTAGCATAGAGCCTGACATGGAGTTTGAACCCAGGAACCGTGAGATCATGACCTGAGCCAAAGTCAGGTGCTTAACCAACTGAGCCACCCAGGCACCCCTGTAGTTGCTCTCTAGTTGTCTGTACCCTCCCCTGCTTTATGTAAGCTCTACGGGAGCTTTTATTCTTCACATTCAGCAGGGCCTAGGACCTAGATAAGTGGATAATAGAATGAAGACTTGAGATAAATGAATACAGACTTCAGATCCCTGCATATTGCAGCCAAGAAAACCTAATCCTTTTCAATTAAAAAAAAAACACCCAAAATACCAGAGAATACAGCATCCTCCTCCTTTGTTATAACTTCTTTTATCTTGAACTAGCTTACGACTCAAAAAAAGTTGGAAAAATAGTTCAGAGAGTTCTTCTGTATCCTTTACCCAGCCCATCATTCTTTATAAATGCATAATGAACTTATAAGAAAGTTTTTAAAAAAATCCTCAGAGAGAAAAAACTAAAAGGGAGTGAAAAGCACATTGAGGCTGATGCAGAGGAAACCAAAAGGCCTTGATTTTAATATCCAGTGGCAACAGATGATGACATGCTCATGTGGAGCAGAGCAGGGAGCTGGAACTGAGACCCTTCCTGAAGCTGGGGGCTGGAGGAGCTCTGCCTCAATGAGAGAGGGGGCTAGAAGAAACTGCCACCAACAAATTAGCAGAGAAGCATCTTTTATCTCAGCTTGGGTTTTGAGGGGAGGGATGCTAGTAGATAACTATCTCACTAGAAAATACTTTACCATAGGCCAGCCTCATACGGATTCAGAGTTCAAATGTATACTCTTGTGTGGCTGGAGAAACCCCATGACAAAAAAGCATAAGATAAACATATTTCTTTTTTTTTTATTTTTAATGTTTATTTATTTTTGAGAGAAAGGCAGAGTGCAAGCAGGGGAGGGGCAGAGAGAGAGGGAGACACAGAATCCAAAGCAGGCTCCAGGCTCTGAGCTGTCAACACAGAGCCCAACGTGGGGCTCAAACCCACGAACCGTGAGATCATGACCTGAGCCAAAGTTGGATGCTTAACCGATGGAGCCACCTAGGCGCCCCTAAGATAAATGTACTTCTGATCTGGTAAAACCATGGGATGCCTGGGAGAAACAAAGATTAAAATCCTGCCCTGGAGAAACCAATGTCCAGCTAAAGATACACAAAAATCCAACAGATAAAACTTCTGATTAGACGAATTCACCATTCAGCTTCAAAATTCAAAACAATCAATTTTCAAACAATTCAATTTTTAAAACAATCTACAGCTAAGTGGGGAAGAGATCATATATCCTCAATAACTTTGGATAAGTATTTCAGGTAAGGATAATAAAATGAATACATAAAAGAAGAACTACATATGAGAAAAGGAAAAATATGCTATAAGATGAGTGTAAGGTAGATATATAAATAATTACAACCTCTAGAAATGGAAAAATATGGTCATTGACTTTAAATTCAGTGTTCGGGTTAAACCGCAGACTTGGACATTAAGCTGAAAAAAATTACTTTCCATCTCACTTAAGTATTTTTCAGAGTTGTGTGATGGAGAAGCTGATCTTTTCCTGATAGAAATTCAGACTTTCTCAACTTTCATATATAAGACAACTGAGAAGTAAAAAATAGAAAAGTGAAGTTGAGACATGATGGACAGAATGGGAAGGCTCATCACTGACAATTAAGAGTTCCAGAAGGAGAGAATAGTGGTAATCAGGGAAAGGCAAAGTTTAGAGAGAGGAAGATTGAGAATTTTCTAAAATTGTTAAAAACTATTTGAAATCTTATTTTAAAAACCAGTGAATCTAGAGCATAACTAAGTAGATGGAATGATGGATGACTGGTGGATAGAAGAAAGGCTAAAAGCCGAATAGAATCAGTAGAGCCATTTCCGATGGCCTGTCAGAATCTTGTCCACCTTCCCTTCTTCCTCCTACAGGAGGAGAAATGGTAGGGAGGACTCATTTCACTCCCTGGAGGATAAAACAAGCTGGCTACTCTGAGTAATAAGTAAATAAGCTTAGGCTTTGTAGGTGGAATAGTTTCCATTTCCTTCAGGGAGCAGGTTCAAGTTATAACCACCAGCTGTTTGTAATCAGATTCCTTCATCCATAGTTTGCATTGACCTTTCATGGCTAATGTCACCCGGTAGCCTGCCTGAGGTCAGTGCCAGCCCTCCAGAAATTAGTCCCAGCTCTTAGGAAATGTGTTTTATCTCCTGTTTTCTTATCGCTTAGTAGACCGTACCACTGCTTATGAATGATGACAGAATCTGAATTAAGTTTGAATTGAGAGTTCTCGAATGGTCACTTTTTGTCACTCTTCCTCACTAACAGCAGTAGCATTATTTTAAGTTTGTGGGGGACCAGAGTGTATAGTTCACCATCATTGTAGAAATGCTTTTGTGCAAGTTTTGAAAATGCAAAAAGTACAGTTTCACATTTGTTTTCCAGAATGTCTGCCAGACTCTGTGGTGCTCAGTGAAAGGCTTTTGTCGCTCTAAGCTGGACGCCGCGGCCGATGGGACACGCTGTGGTGAGAAGAAGGTGATGTGGCAGGCTGAGGAAGGAAGGTGGGAGGGTGGTGGGCACAGACGAGTTCTTGGGAAGAGTAGGGAGAGGGCCCTGAAGAGCAGCTGTCTGGGTGAACGGAGGTCACATAGTCAGACTAGCCAGAGGAAAGGATCTTATTTCCATGACGCCTTTTGAGCCTTCACTGGAAACAGTGAAGGACAGAGGGCTGAGACCCAGTTCTACGCTTCACTTGCAAAACATCCACCCCATCTTTCCCTGATGAACTTCTGAGGAATTTGTGGTCAATAACATCTGCTGAGCTTATGATCAGCCTTCATTTGGACTCCCCATGCCCCACCTCCTCCATGTTAAAAATTGAGAAGGCAAGCCAATGGCTTCTTCCTTCCAAAGATGCTGGATTTGGGCCACTTGTTATCTTCATTCTCGTCATCTCATCTGACTGCATTTCTTGGAGTTCTGCCCATTTAACTAAGCAGGAAAACCAGACACCCAAGAACTCAGATGTTAGAAATCCTCCGGACTGCCTGAGAACAGGGTAATATGTGATGCTCAACAAAATCAGTTGTGGTTGTTGTGAGCCTCAGATTTAGACATTTACTGGGTATCTTTATGCAGCTTGAGAGTGGCATGACCCATTGCTGAAATTCTAGAACTCGGTCACAACACACAGTGACCAGAAATAATGAGGAAAAGGAGGCCAGCAGATAAAGTGTGCCCAAATCACCTAACAACCATATTGCATTTTCTCTTGTTTCTTTTTCCTATGTTCACCTTCCTAAACTGATAGTTGTTGAAGGATTGCCTTAATGAGAGAGGACAGAATTTTTTCTAAGCCACTTGAAATGCTAGAACTAGAAATAATAGAGTTATAGAAAAGCAAAAATTGTTCTTGATGTTAGAAAGCACTTCAACTAGTGTTTGTTTGTTTGTTTGTTGATAATGAGTGGACTTTTTGCAAGAGGATGAGTTATCTGCTGCGAATATTAAATACCCATAGAGGCCATAGGAAGTATTACCACAGTGTCAGTCTGCAAAATGTTTGTTTAAGGTCTCTAACAAGATAAGGGGCTTGCAGCAGAAAGTCAATCAATTACATTGCAAAATAACTGTGTTACTACGCGTACTGAGCTGCTTCATAACAAGACTTTCTCAGTGAAGAAAGAGGTGTGTGGACTTGCGTTCTGGCATGCACTCTGCCAACCACACTTTGAGTAACATTGAGTAGCATTAGCTGGCTGCGATAAGGCACCATAAAGTTCCCTTCAGTTACTGACATTCTCTGATTCGAAAACCCAAGATTCTTGGGGAAATTTTTTGTGAGCTCTTCTTTGTTCTCCTTATGCTGTGTGGCCATAGGAAGCCTGCTTGCTCAGGGAGAATTGGGTTTCGAGTTGTGGGGTTCTTGGCTCAGCTTGCGATGGGAACCTTGATGACGTATGCCTCTCCCGTCTCTTCCCTTCTTAGTGGTGTATGGCTGGCAAGTGTATCACGGTGGGGAAGAAACCAGAGAGCATTCCTGGAGGCTGGGGCCGATGGTCACCTTGGTCCCACTGCTCCAGGACCTGTGGGGCTGGAGCCCAGAGTGCAGAGAGGCTCTGCAACAACCCTGAGTAAGTCCAACCAAAAATATGTCCCTTCCTTCCACAAGCGCTGAGACCAGTCTTGGACAGCACGATGTCAGCGACCCCAAGCCTCTTAAGGGAAATAAAAGGGGTTCCGAAAGACAAAAGGGAACCAGAAGATTCTTAGGGGGTGGAAGAAAACTGACTCTGTTTTGTTTTATTTTGGTGAGGCACCGGATTCTTACTAGCACTTGGATAAGTAAGCTGATTGCATCATTTGGAGAAATAAGCACATTTTCAAAAGTATCATCTATGTGAAAGGTCCTAGGAGATTATGCAGTTAAATCCTTCTAGATAACATCACTCTATCACTGAGAGATTACTTATGCTCAATTTTGCTAATAAGACTCTAGCTTTCTTTCAATCATAATGAATGTTTAATTTTATAAAAATAATTTTCTCCCCTTAAGTAACTACTAAAATAGTACATTTTTTAAGATAATTATTTTTAATGTTTCAGATAAGGATTTTATATTTCATATTAAATTATGAGCCTGTTAAAGACCCCATAGAAGTTATTTCACAAAGCAGCTTTCAATTTTTTAATTAAAGTACTTAATTATTTCAAATTTTAAATTCGTATAGTGATACTCTATATAAATTACTTTTCAATTCCCTTGTTTTCCAAACGTATATTACATTCTTAACTTTATTATTTCTTTGTATACTAATTCCCAAGTAACATTTTTAAGAAGTGTACCTATAATGCTTCTGGTAAGTAGAAAATATATTAAGCTTCTTTTGCCTAGAATTTCATTAGTCTATATTGAAGAGTAAAAGTCACACTTCTTAAAAGGCAAATGACAAATGTGATTACAGTCTCCTCAGTATCTCAGTTCTAAATATTAGTTCTTTTTTTTAATAATTATATTACTATATGTATATATTTGTGTATATTTAAATAAATATACATAACAAATTTCTCCTAAGGATTCAGTTAATATATATAAAGCCTTTAACACAATACCTACTACATGAAATTGTCAGTAAAGGGTAGATATTATAGTAGTTATTATGATATCTTTATCATTTACTACACATGAAAGTATGTATTTGAGGAATTTGGATAAAATTGTTCTTCTTACTCTTTGATAAAAGTTGCTTTCATTTAAATTTTTAAAGCTTATTTATTTATTTTAAGAGGGAGTGTTTGGGGCAGAGAGAGAGGGAGAGAAAGGGAATCCCAAGCAGGCTCCGGATGGTCAGGGGAGCCTGATATGGGGCTTGAACTCACAAACAATGAGATCCTGACCTGAGCCAAAATCAAGATTCAGACTTTCAACTGACTGAGTCATCCAGGAACCCTGAAGTTGTTTTTGTTTAAATACAAGATTTCTGTGACTTCAAAAAATCAAAACCAGGAATGGAGCACTTTATTTTACAGTGCTTTTACAGAAAGTGATTTTACAGAAAATCTTCATTTTATGGCTTATTTTAATGTAATAAGAAATGTGATTTCCATTTTAGAGATGAGGAAATGCAGGCAATTTGTTCTGGGACCTATTGTCAGTGCTCTGTATTCAGCCACCACTCATCTGTAGCCTCGGGTGGATGGCTGATGATCTGTGGTTGTCAGAAAGGGACATCTTTGTTGAGGGACTGTAGGATGAATCTCTAACTTGGCTTCTTAGGGAAAAAAGGTATAACCCCCATCTTACAGACCATAATTTGTCATAGCGTCTCCTCAGGGGAGGGACCATATTTGAACTCAGTAGCTGGTTTGCTGAAGTTTATTGAAAACAATGACAATGGAACCATAGTCATAGATTCAATTGTATGATTCAGGTCACAGATTCAGGTCAGTGTATGACCAGTTGACATTGAGTCTGGATCCTTGATGTTGGTCATATATCTAGTGAGAAGCCACCTGGGCTTCTAAAAGGCTTTCAGTGATGCTTGTTGGATGGAATAAACTGGAGAGGTGCCAAGTCATAGAGTACCACTCCATCATCACAAATAGAAAACCAATCTAATATCATGGACAGTTCTTAGAATCTTCTACATGGAATCAATGAATGCAAACTGCCTTGGTCAAAGCTCTTTTATGTTCAAGGAACAGAAGTCTATCCAAGCCACATCAAGAAAGGAGGGGAAGGAGGTATAGAAAACCTCACGGTTGTTCAAGCAGAGCCCCATGAGAAGTTCAACTGCAACCAGAAATGAACCAGATGCCAAGGTTTGAGGTCTCTGTCCCCCTAGATTGCATGGTCAGGCAATATAACACAGCAGATGAGGGCTCAGGCTATGGATTAAGGCAGATAAGGGTCAGGCTATGGATTAAGGCAGATAAGGGTTTAAATACTGACTCTCCCACTATAAGTTCGGCACTTTGGGCAGATGTCCTACTTTTCTGTGCCTTTAGAGTGTGATTTCATCTAGGCTGCTCGCTTGGCATGCTTTCTGCTGTTGCTCTGAGAAGCCACGTCCATCCGTCCTTTAAGGACACTCTCCACGACAATTCTTCCATGAATTCTTTCCAATCAGCCTTATCTCCACTGTTCTCTCCCTTCTCTAAACTCTCATTGTATTTACAGGCAGGGATACATAATTGCTCTTATATTTTCTCTCATTTATTATATAGATGATATTTTTTTCTCCTCAACAAGATTGTAAGCTTCTAGGAGACACAGGGCATTGGTTGGCCTTTTTTTGTACTCTCTTCTTCCTGAAAATGATGTTGAGCCCATGGTACTGTATAAATACTTGTTGACTATTTTTCACAATAATCCAAAAAAGTTGTCATTTACTGAGTTCTTACCCTGTGTTAGCTACTCTACTAAATATGTGCATTATCTCATTCAGTCCTCCCATCTTGTGAGTTACGAATAATTATGCTCATTTCACAAATGAAAAAAAAAAAAAAACTGTTGCCCAGAGAAATAAGCTAAGGTAACTTGTTCAAAATAATCTAACTAATAATACAAAGTAAAGCAGAATTCAAACCCCGGGCTATTTAACCCCATTATGCTGCACTGCAATAGTGGACACAATCCCTAATCTCAGATGCAGCGAGGTGGAGATAAGAAGTCATACATAGATTGTCTGGAGCTTTATTGAAGGACAGAAAGTTCCTCCTTTTCTATGATAGGAGTTTTGTTATATTTCCTCCTCCCTTTTTGAGTAAATAGTTGATCCTGATGGGAAGGTTGTTATTGCCCTTAAGTGTATTGCAAAGGAAATAAAAGGTTGAGAAGGATTAATTTTTTTTAATTTTTTATGTTTTTATTTATTTTTGAGAGGGAGAGATAGCTAACAGGGGAGGAACAGAGAGAGAATCCCAAGCAGGCTCTGCACTGTCAGTGTAGAGCCCGATGCAGAGCCTGAACCCACAAATCATGAGATGATGACCTGGGCTGAAATTGAGTTGGACACTTAACCAACTGAGCCACCCAGGCGCTATTCTAAAATAATATTAACTTGTTCATTCACTGAACGTTTAAGAGGCTTCTGTACTCAGAGTACAACTTAGAGACCCCAGATGACATAGAACTTGGATTGGATCATTAGTGAACTATGTTTTGGAATGATAAGTGCTGAAAGTAGATATAATATGTACAATCAAATGTCACTGAAAAGGAGAAAGAGATTACTTCTGGCAGAAATCCAGGAAGAATTCATGATGGAGACACAGCATTATTGGGTCCTGAAAGCATAGGTAGCATGTAGACATTCAGAGACTTATGAGAGAGGAAGTCTATCCAGAGGCACAGAAAAGAAATACAAAGTAAGTCAGCTTGTCTCACTAGAACAGTATGCAAATGAAGGCATGGGTGAGAAGTAGTTGTTAGGGTAAATTAAGTCAGGATCCTGAGGGCCTTGGAAATTAAGATGAAGAGGCTGGACTTGATTCTGTGATCATTGGGTGCCATGAAAAGCTGTTAAACAAGAAACTCAAATAATTAAAGTAATCCTAAAAATTAACCAGATGTGTGTAGAGTAGATTGAATGAAGGAAAAGATGGGTGGAGGGGAGACAGGAATAGAGTTAAGGATTAGACTAGTTTGGTGATTGTGAGAACGAAGAGGAGGAAGCAAATACAAAGACATGGCTGATGATTGGGCAGCTGATGGACAATGGGATCAAAGGAAAGCAAAGGATGGAGGCTTCTGAAATCTGACCACTTTAAACTTCCTAAATAGGAATTAGGGAAGGGGCAGACTTTGGAGGGAAAATGATGTATCCATTCAGTATATATTTTGAGTTTTGAAGGCCAGGAGGATATATGAGTAGAAAAGATACACACAGTATTTCAAATTAGGCAACTATAGACCTGGGACCGAATGGTCATTGGCAACGACAACAACCAAAAAGTGTATGAAATTGGAAGAATTGATGTAAAAGGTGAGTTTTGAGGGTAAAATAGGATATGGTTTGGCAAAGAACAGTCATGACCAGATGCCAAGGGATGTTTAAGGAAAAATGCTAGCCTTTAACGAAACTAAACAAACAGCTTATCTGTTTCATTCGTAGACCAAAGTTTGGAGGGAAGTACTGCACCGGAGAAAGGAAACGCTATCGCTTGTGCAATGTCCACCCCTGTCGCCCAGATGTACCAACGTTCCGGCAGATGCAGTGCAGTGAGTTTGACACCGTTCCCTACAAGAATGAATTCTACCGCTGGTTTCCAGTTTTTAATCCAGGTAAGGAGCTGTGACAGTATATTCCAGATCTAGGGCCCCAGCCATTACGAGAGAGCATTTAAATGTCAGGATGTCTGGGATGCACTGCGAAGTTCAATAAAGAGATAATTGTACCATGAGGAGTTTTATATTTCAGAAAATGGAAACACAACCTGGTTAGGTTGATTAGCAAATGTTGAAGGCTGGATATATCCAACTCTGTGCTGAGTGCTGGAGGAGATAAAAGGGAAACTTATCAAACATGGTGGCTCACTTCAAAACATGGTACAGCTAAGCAATCAATGAAAATACCTAATTACTGATGAAAGTGCTTATTGATGAGAGTGTGAACTGATTGTATTTTGGCAGAAATTCAGAAAAGGTCACTGTAGGTTTGGAGTAATTTCAGAGAAGACTTCTAAGGAAGTGTTGATGACTCTTAAGCATGAGAAGTCTTGCTACTGGAAGAAGGAAAAGGGAAGACATTTAAAATAGAGTCAGTAATTCCAGTTGACAGGAGAAAAGCGCAAGGAAAAACAGGATGGTAGGCATGCCTTCATCAGAAATAAATGAGAGCCAGCTCTGGGCCAGAAGTCAATGTTTTGGATGTATAGGACAGAACAAGAAGGGTAAAAAGTAAAATCAAGCATCTAAAGGATGCTCATCAGGGCATGGGAACATAACTGAACTGCAGAATGGGACAGTGACTTCGCCAATGCTTCCCCTGTATCAACACCAGTTACAACTTCTCTCCTGAAAATGAAGAAGAATCATTAACCATTAGCCATAGATTAGCATCAAAAAATGTCTGTGCAAAGTGTTATTATCCAAGTAGAGAATGAAAGAGAAAAGATTTTCCTGAACTAAGGAGATATGAGTCAAGGTAGTAAAAAATAACTAAACTTTTCATGATTTTTTTAAGTTTCTGAAACTTCAGTGGGATAGGACACAAGAGGAATCATACACAGATGTCAACCAGTGAATGAAAATTCCGTATTTGGACTTTTAAAAAATGATACAGTCAATTGCTTGTCAATGGGCTGCAGGCAGTAAGGGAATTTAATTTTTTGTGTGCTTAGTTTCCCACATCACCATGACAAGCACTGAAACCCTTTTCCTTTGTTCTTGGGCAGCCAGGAGTGTCCGAGGAATATCACACATATTCCCCCCAGAGTGGTGGAGGCGGGATGTGCCAGCCTGTATTTTGTCCTCAGCTTGCCCTATGCTCGCTCTTCATTACCTCTGAACTTCCTGTCATGTGGGAGAAATAAAATGTCTATTTAAGATAAGGAAGCAACATTTTTCTTCTACTTGTGATGAAACTAATCCCTGATAATGAGAGCAGCTTATATTAAATTTATGTAAGTGTTTGCTCTGTGCCAGGCACTTCACCCAGCATGGTATTTGGAGTTTCCTGATTTTATCTCCACAAGAAAATCCTGTGAGGAAATTTAAGGTTTTGACCCAATTTTTATGGACATGCTAGTAGATGTAGAGAATTGACTTGCCCAAACTCAGACTATACAGTGGAGCCAGGAGGAGTTGACCCAGGCCCGACTCTGCAACCTAAATGTAACCAGTAAAACAGAGACTGGGATTAGCCTGTGTCCTTAACAACAATGCATTGTGTTTTGAATTTTACCCAGGATGATGTTCCTATTTTAAAAAGAAGATGATTTCACAGCCCAGGAATTCTGGTTGAGGGGAGAAGAGCCCCAACATTTATTTGCATTATGACAAATGCTAGGTTTGTTCAACTGATCTGTCTTGAATCTTTGAAAACCATTTTTTCTCAACATTTAAGCATTATCACTAAATTATTATATTTCTCAAATAAATTAAATTATAATTCCAAATGTAGTATCACAGTTCTTAAACATCATAATCGAAAGACAGAACATAAAAATTTATAGTAAACAGAAAGTCTAAAATATCAGTGAAATAAGTTTAATTTATTTTAATTTTTTTAAGTTTATTTACTTATTTTGAGAGAGACAGAGAGAGAGAGAGCATGAACAGGGGAGGGGAAGAGAGAGAGAGAGAGAGAGAGAGAGAAAGAGAGAGAGAGAGAAAGAGAGAGAATCCCAAGCAGGCTCCATGCTGTCAGTGCAGAATCCAACACAAGGCTCGAACTCACAAACCGTCTAGGTTTAATTTATTTAAAAAAGATTCATTCTGGGGTGCCTGGGTGACTCAGTCGGTTAAGCATCCGACTTCGGCTCAGGTAATGATCTCACAGTCCATAGGTTTGAGCCCCGCGTCAGGCTCTTTTTTGACAGCTCAGAGCCTGGAGCCTGCTTTAGATTCTGTGTCTCCCTCTCTCTCTCTGCCCCTCCCCTGCCCTCTCTCTGTCTCTGTCTCTGAAAATAAAATAAAGACATAAAAATTTTTTAAAAAATTAGCTCTATTCTTGTTTTTATACCTCCATGGTTATTGTAGAATATATTAATTTTAATACCTTCTTATGTTCCACTAATATATATTTTAATATACATGGGGATTGTAATATTACCCTGTCAGAAGTTTAAGGACTCTACAAGTTTAGGTGAGCCAAAGTTACCGTGTCTTGGTAATTATTTGATTTTTGCTTGAGTTTTTGGTCAGGACTTTTCATATAATTTTGTTATTTCCTTCAAGCTGATCTAAAGATTCAGCTCGGCTGATTAAATTGAGTTTCTTTCTTGAGTTAAATGTTACTTGTTATAATAATAAGACATTTTAAGATATGCCTTTTGCTTAATGGTTGGTGTTTCTTACAATCTGGCACAGGTGTGGTATATAATGCATCTTCTGCTCATGCACACACTTCATTGTCTCATGAGACAATGTTACTTAGAAAACACAAGTTCAAATATAAAATTAAGAGCTTCAAGACAGCGACACAGAGCATTCAACCACGTGCAAAGCGGTGGCCAACTGCGCAGGGTTGATACCCCTGGGGCCCTGCCTACAAATGGAGTTTAGAAACTGGACTTTTCTAAATGGTAAAACTTCAGTAGCAATCTACTTACAAAACATGGAATTCATCAAAAGTTTCCCTTGACCTAAGAAATATTTTTTATCCTTCTTACCAAGTTTTATTTTTTGCTTCTAATGACTTTTTAACATCATTATCCAAAAATCTTGAGCCATCCTGTTTCACCAGAATTGAAAATGCAACCTTTGATTCAATAAGTTTATTCTGCTATCCAAGCTTCCTTTGAGAGGATTAATCAGTGTGAGGGTGAGAGTTCACCAGTAAATGAGTCTGAGAGGTTTCACTTAGCTGAATTATAAATGGATTTGAAAGCTCTTGAAAGATAGAAAAAAAAAAAGACCTATGATCCAGACAAAAGGATGTGTCAGGACAGATGAATAAATGTGAGACAGTGAAAATCCTCAGCTCTGTGGATGTTATGAAATCAATGAAGCTGGCATCTGGGACAGATTCTCTGATACTCATGATCTATTGCTACTCCTGTGTCCTTCTGCAGAGCCCTGTGTCATAGATCACCTAATGACACACCCAAAGTACCATGAAAGACAAAGGCCAGCGGAGAAGACAGGAAAGTGGGGTTCAGTCTTATAAAATGCTGAAATAGCCCTGAACCTTCAATGCCCAAAGGCTGCTTTCAAGCACAGGGCTCTTTCTAGCCTTCGGCACCCCTCTAGGTTATAGGTGTGCAAGCCTGGGGAGTCGGGGGAGTTGGGTTCTGTGAGCTGTTATTGTTGTTGCCCAAAGATTATTTACTAGATTATTCATAAGACACCATAGACCACTGCACTTAGATTCAGGAGAAATTTGTGTTTCTTACATGAAGTATACTTCAGCCTTCCTGTCTAACCTTGAAGGATGTATTAATCCCCTATTGCACAAGCAAAAGGAAGTCTGGAAATGAGGGCCTTTCTCCATGGAGATGTGTTATTATCTCAGAAGAAAGGAGACCTTTCCAGTGTTCCTGTTTGAGAGCCAAGACATTATTTTTAAAAGGAATATATGCTTCTTTAAAAATGCAAGTGTGCATAATAGAATGAAATAAAAATAAATTCTTATCCCACTTCTGCTTAACTTATTCCTTAGAGGCAACCATTGTTAACAGCTGGTTTTAGTTTGCACGCAAATGAAATCATACTTTTCCAATTCTGCAGCTTTCTTTATTCATTAGCGGAGCGTCATGGCCTTACAGCTTACCTCATTCCTCGTAGTGCCTGCACAGGGAGTCTGTGAATATGCTAAAGAACATTATGTAAATGCAACTAAATTGATTTGTCCTTTTCTCTCTGGATAAACCTTTCATTATTTCAATGAACATCCTTGACTTCTTTTTTTTTAAGTTTATTTATTTATTTTTAGAGAGAGAGCATAAACAGGGGAGGGATGGTGGGGGGGAGAGAATTCCAAGCAGGTTCTGTGCTGTCAGTGCGGAGCTGGATGCAGGGTCATGACCTGAGCTGAAGTCAGACACTTGACCGAACCACCCAGGTGCCCCAGAATCCTTGACTTCTATCACGAAGGTCAAGGTTGAACATGACTGAGTTGATTATCCGTCAGGATTGAGATGATCTCTTTGCCACCTTGTCCAAAATTTTCTCCCTAACAGTGTTGACCTTTTTCATGTTTGTTAATTAGTAAACATGGGTTAAGAGCCTTTTCTGGGTATAATGTCCTGCTAGTATTCACTAGGAAAGGTTAATGATAACAACTGCCACATTTACATTTTTTAATGTTTTATTTAGTTTTGAGAGAGAGAGAGAGACAGCGTGAGCAGGGGAGGGTCAGAGAGAGAGGGAGACACAGAATTCGAAGACAGGCCCCAGGCCCTGAGCTAGCTGTCAGCACAAAGCCCAATGCAGGGCTTGAACCCACGAACCACGAGATCATGACCTGAGCCGATGTCGGACACTTAACCAACTGAGCCACCCAGGTGCCCCAATAACTGCCACATTTAAACAACCACTGAATGCCAAATACCTCATTGGAGATTTTAATATTATTCTCTGATAATCCCCTCTGTGCAGACTAGAGACCAAGAAGGCCTTGGGCAAGATGTAAGAGTCAGGGCTGAGAACTGAATCCCTGTGGATCTAACTGCTAGCTGGCCAGCTGTATCTGGTCAATGCACAAATGACTGAAGTGTCCTTGAGGACATGGCTGTTTGGTTGAGGAGCTTGTGAAATCCGCAGTCTTGGAAATGTAGAGCTGTGAAGACCCCAGTAGTTACTGTATGAGTAGAATATCTTTGAACCAGGTCCACAGTGGCCTTAAAGGGAGATCATGGAGCCACTTACTGACCTAGAAAGATGGTTTCATGTTGATCTGGCTGCATTTCACGTACGTGAGACGGAAAAAAGACTTCTATGCTGTTCCGCCATCTTGGCTCCTCTCTATGCCAAAGCAACAAGACAGAAATTGTTTAGAAAATAGTGAATCAAAGTATGAATTTAGTGCAGCATTGATTAGAAGTGGCATAACGAAATAATCTAAAGGAGAAGAGGCTATTTCAGGAAAGATTTGTCTGTGTGGGAATGAGAGTTGAACCAGCCTTACAAACTATGTGTGTTATGGCTACTGTCATGGTAGATAGCAGAGCATGATGGGGCAACTGCAAGGACCTTTAGAATTCACTGAGTTCATGATAAGGAGGTAAAAACAACAATCATAACTGCCATTTATTAAGCACTTACTGTGTATCAAGCACCATTCTGAGTGCTCAATGTACAATCTCTGTCTTAACCCTCACAATTACATTGCACGGTAGGTATTATTACCCCCCCCCCCGTTTTTTCAGATGAAGAAACTGAGTCACAGAAAGTTTAAGTAACCTTCTCAAGGAAATATTGGACTTTCATGAGCTAAAACTTGGACATATACTCTCTGTAGAGATAAATGTCTCCAGAGTCTGATGATTCTCACTATATTTAAGCCCTGTGAGAGAATATTAAAATGGAGCCCCACTGGAATACTGCCAAGTTGGCACCTCAGATATGGTCTGTAAATAAATGCATTGCCTAATAACATGAAGAGTGGATTCTTTATAGAGAGCTTATCAAAGACATTTGTCTTTTGTTCAAGAACATTCTGTGTCTGTAGGTTAGAGGTTAGTAAAGTGGACTCTAAGCTAAACCACCAGGTTTAGGTCTGCCACTCAAGCTGTGAGGTCTTGGGAAACTTAATCCTCCTATGCCTTATCTAGGAAATGGTGACAATAAAAGAACTAACACCATAGGGTGGTTGTGATTGATAAAATGAGATAGATAACCGCTATGAAGAACAACCAGATCTGGGAAATAGTGTGCAAGTGATATATTGACTATTACTTTATTAAACAAAATTCCTCTTACCTCACTATATAAATAAGAGTAGTGAAAGTCCCTAGTAGTGTTTTCCTCTGGGGAATGAGTCAAATAGCACAGGCCTAGCGGGAGTTAAATGAAGGCAAACATCGGAACTTCAGTGTTCTGGAATTCATTGCAACATTTGCCATTGGATGGGGACGTATTGCTAGGAGGACCCATTTATGCAACTCCTGGGAGTGAATGGCTTCCTAAATTTTGCACAGGAGGCACCTCTCTGATCCCAGCCCTTCCCTGCAGGCTGAAACAGGGAACTCCTGTAGCAAAGCTCCAGAATTCTTCAGGGCTGCTTTCTGTGTCCAAGTACAAAATGTCAAATCCAAATTCTAAAGCTCAAATCAAAGACTTATTTAAAAGAGTTTCCCCTGCCTCTATCCTTCTACTTAACTTGTCAAGTGCTTAGTAGCCCTATGTTTCATGAAATGATTCCCCAGACTCGGTATACCTGGATGGATGTTTCCGTCTCTGGGAGAGCAGAGCTGTGCCCAGATGGCTCCCTCCATGTACTGCTGGTTCAGTCCAGGCAGTGACAGAGCTAATCACACTGCCGGGAATGAAGGTTTACAGTAATTGCATGTCTTACCTTGTCCCCGGAATCTTCCGGCCCTTTTCCACTGGCACTTTGTGCTGTGATCTCTCCAACTCATTTGGACTTTATTCTTTTTCTCAGAAAACCTATCCGCTGCTCATTAGATAAAATCAGTTGGTGTTCTTTATCTACTTTTACCTTTCTCCTTTAAGCTTTAAACAGATGCTTTCGACCTCTGTTTCAAGTTTGCCCGGAGTTTCAGTGTTTGAGCTTCTGCTCTTAGTTATATTTATGTTTTATACTCTTATTTCTTTACCAAACAGATCATTGCATCCTCGAGAAGCCATGCCTAGGGTTGAGCACTCTGGCTTTGCATTTGCTGCTCATCCACATGGGGTGGGTCCATGATGCATGGCCTATGGCTGGTCTCATTGAGCCCTCAGCTGGTCATAGCACGAGGAAACTCAAGGGCTTCCCCCAATAAACAGATCCAAAAGGGATTCCCTCCAAGAAAGACCTTTCTGAAAAAGACATTCTCAAGGTTTTCAGTTAAAAAAAAAAGATGTAACACTCAAAAGAAAATTACTATTTGAATTCTTACCATATACATGTATTATCTATTAAAAATTTTAAGGTAATTTATGTTTTAAAAGTTATCCATCTTTCTAATAACTGTAGTTACCTGTGTATGAGTACATATTTTATTAAGTAAATCTTTAGAAGCATTCCTGTGCTGGCAATCACCCTATATGCATTCACAAGGGAGTAGAAAATTCATCCCTAGAATGTGTTCATTGTGGGACCCAGCATGATGAGATAGACCATTATGGTAAGCAGGTAGGCTTCAACTTCAGGAAAAAAAGAATAGGCTTTCTGTTTCTCTGTTTGTAAATCTGCATCCAAGGACTTCTTGGATTTGGGGAGAATAAAGATATTTGTTGGAGGTGGGGTCATGATTATGGTGGTGGTGTAAAGTAGAGAGTTGACCCAATGGGAGAGGACTGCCTCTTCCCTAGAGGTCCACTCACTTTGCACCAAATAGTGGGCATTGTCATGCTTGTCTGGAGCAGTACATCACTGGTTGCTAATATTTCTCTTCTAGGCCAACCCCAGAAGCTCTACTTCTTATTTTTACAAGCCCAGTTCAGTGTTGTATTGAAAGGTCTCATCATTTGTGACAAAGGGTTACAATCTTCCCAATTTAATGTGTTGTAAAACCTCTTAACAGGATAAAGAAAAAAGTCTGTATTTCAGCCTGTGTCACAGAAAGGTGAAAGATGGAAATCTCCAGATGAATAACACTTGGGGGTATTGTATGTATTAAAGAATCCTGCAGGAAGGGTGGGGAGCTAAAAATGCTAACTTGCAAGGGTTTGTTTCTTTTTCACTCCAGCACATCCTTGTGAGCTCTACTGCCGACCCATAGATGGCCAGTTTTCTGAGAAAATGCTGGATGCTGTCATTGATGGTACCCCTTGCTTTGAAGGCGGCAACAGCAGAAATGTCTGTATTAATGGCATATGTAAGGTATTGGGTATGTTTCCTTCATCTACAACTTTATAAAATCATGATTTTTATTAATTCAGCGAGTCAGATGTTCTAAGCGTTTGCTTTCCTACATTTGCACGTGGTCTGGTTTTATATATGGTCTGTGAGACAAGACTTTCCAGTGTTCATCAGAGTCAACCATTTGGAATTGAAAACTTTCCCTCCTGCTGTGGTCTTTCTTACTTGACTTGTCGATGTGCTCTGTGATATTATTTTAGGCACAGAGCAGGGTCAAATTGAAGAAGAACCAAATTAAAGGAAGAATTGTTAGGAAAAGACAACCCTGATTATTTTAGCGATTTTAAATTATTCATTGGATGGTGCCTGGCTGGCTCAGTCAGTTAAGTGGCCAACTTTGATCCAGGTCATGATCTTGAGGTTCATGTGTTCGAGCCCCACACATCAGGCTCTGTGCTGACAGTGCAGAGTATGGAGCCTGCTTCAGATTCTGTCTCCCTCTCTCTCTGCCCCTCCCCTGCTCATGCTCTCTCTCTCTCTCTCTCTCTCTCTCTCTCTCAAAAATAAACATCAGAATTTTTTTTTAATTTTCACTGGTTACTTTCCAGCAAAGTACTTAAACTTGAGAAAAAAGCTGAAATTAACAATGGTTTGTATAGTGTTTTGCACAAAGTGGTTTTACATTGATTACCAACATGGTCTTAGGAAGAGAGAAGGCATGACAGGTAATTTTAAGCCAGGTCTTCTGATTTCTATTTAACATTTCCACACTGACTCCATTATTCAACTCTGCCTTTTTTAAATTACTGAGAACTGTCTTGTCAATGCTTTTATGTGTGCAACCACTGAAGAATTCCTTCCCAGTGCATGCAGTCTGGTTTGCAAGGAACTGATGAACAAGTTTTGTGATCCAACACCCAGGCATAAATCTCAGTTTAAAGAACACGTGCTTTTAATCAGTGAAAGAAAAGTTATATAGAAAGTTCTAATTAACTGTTCATAAAGCATAATGATTAGTGGCCAGGCTCTAGAATATGAACTGAATACCATTGTTTACCAGCGGTACAGCTCTATACATTTTACTGAAAATAAGTTTCTTTTTCTTAAAATTGGGATATTAATGGATCCTCCTAGTTGATGTCAAAAAAAATAATAAAGACGTATATTTTAAGCCCCTAACAGAGCTCCTGGCACATAATAAACTCTTAATGCATTTTATTTGTTTTTGCAAATGTTTATCATAATTTTTTCCCCCACTGGTGCCATGGAAAGCCCAGCCCATGAATGTTCAGCACCCTGGGAAGATATATTTATCACCTTGAAGTTGCCTATTGACTTATTCCAGTAGGGACCAAAGCATAAGAGGCAGCATAATGAGTGAGCGAAAAGCAAGTCATAATCATACTCTACATTTGAAGGAGCTCATGCGAAATTATCTTTCAGACTCATTACTAATTATCACTGTAGCTAAAGAGCCAAAAGTAATTAATATACATTTGGGTTAGATCTGTTCTGCACAATGGGAAAAGGTTTGTCTAGCTAATTCAGGCCAAAACAGCCCCCAGTCACAGTCCAAAGCAGTGGTTCTCAGGCCTGACTCCCTATTAAAATCATCTGCAGACCTTTTAAAAACTAGTGATGTCTGGACTCTATCTCAAACCTATTGATTCAGACCTCTGGGATTTGGGGTCGGGGCATTGACATTTTAAAAACTTCCCAGGTAATTGGCCTATGGAACTAGGGCTGAGAACTTTAATCATTAAGAAATGAAAGTGATACTAAAATAATCTGTTAGACCTAAACATGTTTGCAAGCAAAGAGATAGTATCTTTAGCATAGCATGGAAAACACAGGTATTTTGAGCAAAACATAAGGGATCTTGGGTGCCTCTCTTGACACCAATTAAATCAACTTAATAGAATAAGCTGGAGTCTCTCAGCTTGACTTCCTCTTTTTGGAAATCAGTTTGGGCTTTTTAGAAGCTATAATTACCCACTTTCTCTCTTTACCACAATGAACAAGTTTTTAAGCTGAAAGATTATGTCAAATCAAATTTACCTTAATAGCCTAAAAACAATTTACCTTCCAAGGATCCAGGTTGTGGTTATTTTCAGCTTTGTTCATCTTCTTATTTAATTACTACAGTTTTTTCAAAGGGAATTGAACATATATTGAAATAAAAAGCTACACCATGAGAAAAAAAAGTATGCAGTGTCTAATCCATCTTCTTTGTGAATATGAAAATGTTTGCTTATATTCATGTATTCAGCTGTCTAATTTGAAATTACAGTATTTGCCAGCATTTTGGCCTGTTAGATTTGCAAATTCCATTGTCAAGGGAATTAGTCTTGATCAGAACTGGGTTTGTTCTAGGAGTAACTATCTATGCCTCTTCCCCATTTTTTTAAACTTTTTATTATTTATTTTGGGAGAAAGAGAGAGAGAGTACGAGCAGGGAGGGAACAGAGAAGGGGAGAGAGAATCCCAAGCAGGCTCCATGCTGTCAGTACTGAGTCTAAAGTGGGGCTCAGTCCCATGAACTGTGAGATCATGACTTGAGCCAAAATCAAGAATGGCACGCTTAACTGACTGAACCATCCAGGCTCCCCTGCCCCTTCCCCATTTTTAAAAAGCTTGTAGTAAACTTTTAAGCTTGTTTATCAAAGATATGAATTTAAACTTAGACCTTTCAGGGTATCTTCCATCTTTAATCAAAGGCATTACAGGGAATAAGCTTTTAGACGTGTGGGCAAATGTTCCAGTCTGCCCCTAGCTTGCCTGGCCATGCAGTCTCACCTCCTATCTGAGGGCAGTCTGCCAAGTCTTCAGCTCTCACCTCTTTCTCCTGGGAACCAGCTCTTGGATTTCAGATTTCAGTTTCTTCTCTCTCTTTTCTCCTGGTCAGTATGGCTCTGGCTCAACCTCCTTCCCAAGAAGCCCAGATCTCCTGGGCTCAAGGTATTTGTTTTTCTGGCTTTCTTTCCTTTATTCTTCACATTCTTATCTATCCCCGTTTGATAGAGATTTTAAAAGGACACTTTAAAATTACTGTGTCTCAGAGTGAGTTCCCCTGGTTCTTCCCTAATCAGTGAAGGAATGAAAGTCTCTGGGAATATGATTTGTAAAGGTCAGCTTATTAGAGGACACTCCTGTTTGATGTAACTATATTGCTTGTGAGGGGTTGACATTTTATTCATGACCACTGAGTACACATCCAGAAAATTCCTTTTTTTTCCATTGTGATTAGCATGATTAATATTTTAATATCTTAGCACTTTATTTTTTCCCAACTGGGCCAAGGAGTACAGTCCATGGACCTGAAGAGACAATTAGTTTGAGGAATTGAGTTATTTTCTGTCACTGGTCATTAATCCTGTGTTCAGCTGGTGGAGGGAAGGTTATATTTAAAAACCCAAACTGTTCTTCCTTTCAGTCGATTTGAGTTGGCTTTAAAAATGAAGGGAAATGTTGTGATGAGCACCAGCTGATGTATGGAAGTACTGAATCACTACATTGTACACCTGAGACTAATTTAACACTGTATGTTACCTCGCTGGAATTAAAATAAAAACTTTTAAAAAATTAAAAAAAAGAAACAAGAAAGGGAATTATCTTTGAAGAAGAAAAAAACTAGGCACAATTCTTCACAAACAGAGAAGAAAAATCTGACTAGTAGAATATGGTACCATTTCCCCTCTCTGTTTTACCAGAGAGCAAGCAACAGAGACCTTCAACGGCTCATGTGTTTCGTGACTTTCTAAGTGTCATGATGTTTTGGTGTCTGATGATACTGAACACCCCTTTTCCAGTTTGGGGATTTTAGGATGGAAAGACATGGCCATACTGATGGGTTGAGGAGAAGGATCCTCAACACAGGGAAAGAAGGTGATTGAGAAGGGCCAGCAGGCAGAACACTAGGAAGGGATCAGGTCCAGAGCACAGGGGCAAAGTCAGTCTTGGCTCCCAGGATAAATCTCAGGATGGCTGGAATAGGGCTACATGTGAAGCGCAGTAGGGGCTGGGGTCATAGGAGGCCCCAAAGACTCTGACGATGGTCAACAGGCTCTGATTTCATCCCTTGTGGGACTCAAGGAGTCTCAGCACTGAGCCAGATCTTCCTCCAAGGCTGCTGCTTGGCTTGCTGTGCTCAGACAGAAAGCAGAGATAACCCCAGTGAGGGATGTAAATGGACTGAACATTATAGGTGGAATAATTACATCATCCCTGGAAACTCTCCTTAGAGAGGAAGGGGAATGAGATTTGTACATCAGAAGGGGATTTACTGCTCCATCAACTCTGACTCCAAGACATGTTTCAATGTAAAATTTTTGGAACTGTGTTCAATTCTGCCTGTGACTCGGGAAATTGGAGACCTACTCAGTGGGTACCTCTTTCCCCTCTAACCAAGTATATCTTTTACCATCCGTGGATGCTTTGGTCACTCCTCTGGCTGCCACCAGGAAAAGGAACTGTTTGTTCCTGCATGTGTTCCCAGCCCCGATCTCATCCAAAGCAAAGAGGGAAAGGAGAAGTCAGATGTCCAAGGCAGGTGTGGCGTCCTCCGTCTGTGTCAGTCACCCTCAGCCTCTCTTTCCCACAGATGGTCGGCTGTGACTATGAGATCGGCTCCAATGCCACAGAGGATCGCTGCGGTGTGTGCCTGGGGGACGGCTCTGCCTGCCAGACTGTGAAGAAGATGTTTAAACAGAAAGAAGGATCTGGTAACAAACAAATAATTGAAGTGGCAGGGGACTGAGAATGGAGGGCAAGATTGATCGCTAATTTTTAAAGCAGATTGTAGCTTTCAAAGAACTCAACATGGCTATAGGCTTCACTACAAAGGGATAAGAGCTCCTTGACAGTTTTAGGAAAGTTGATTGCTAGACAATTACAGGAAGCCTCCCAGCACACAGGAATATAAAGTGGCCTGGGGCCATCCTGGGAACAGGAATGAGTATGATACCTGTGAGAGCATCCAGGACCGAAGGCCAATGGCTTAGGAACAGACCTTGAACTGGGGGAGAGAGAGAGATCAGAAGGTGGCTGGGAAGGTCACAGACACAGGGCAGGCTCTAAGAGAGAGAGAGAATAGAGAAACCAGCAGTGGGCTTAACGCAGAAGACTTGGAGTGTAGCTTCAGGGCCAGAGGAGAGGCAAGGCAAGGTCGCTTCAGCTTGCTCTTCTTCCCCATTTCTCCCTGGAAGGGTGTCCTACCAACTGGTGCCCTATGGCTTTCCGGGTGTTTGCTGCCACCTGATGTCCCCTCCTTACCCACACCCTGCTATTCCTTTCCCATGATGACCTTTTGCAAGGTTTCTTCTTTGTGCAGCTCCGAGCTGCTAATAATCCTCAGGAGTGAAGAGCTCACCCTCACCCCCAGTCAGCTATGACCCCTGCATATTTGTTTTCCATTAAAACTGCCGGTCCCATGGCACCAGCGGTGATTTATAGCTGAAGGGGTCTTGGGAAGGGCTAAGTTAGGCCTGGAGATGATGAAGACAACTCAGAGTATCATAGTTTAGGCTCCCACAGAAATACACTAAGTACGAATTTGGTACAAACAGTTTATTTGAGGGTCGGAGGATCCTGGGAAATGCCAGTAGGGCATGCAGGAAGTGAAACGGGGAAAGGAGGAGAGCCAAGAAAGGATGTGTCCGTAAGCCAGTGACCATTACATAGGAGCCAGTGTAGAAATTGTATATGAGAGTTTTCCCAACCCAAGGGGTAAAGGAGCTGAGACAGTGTGTGCCAGCTCCCACCAGTCACTGTTTGAGGCTACTTTGGGGAGGAGACAGTTGGGTTGTTAATTCTCTGAACTCCAAAGAAATCTGGGTGCTGGGAGTAGGGAGTCCAGTGTGCACTGCCCAGGTAGGTCCTGAGAAGAGAGGGGCAGTGTCTACACTGGAATGACACCCAGGGCAGGAAGTGACAGGGACTCCCAGAGGTAGTGGGTTACCCTTTTCCGGGGTCCCAAATAAGCAATATGTCCCTTTTAGACTTGCTCACCACCCAGGATGAAGTAACTGAGTATGCCCTCAAGTGTCAGGTGTGTTGACTAAATGCTTTTTTGGTCCCTAGTACACATAACAGTGGGTGACCTGAATTTGTTTAATTTCCACACCTATTTTTTGATCTTTGACTATTGAATTAATAAGGTTATACTGTAAAGTGAAATGGTTGTCTTGCCCTTTAGAATTATCATTGAAGGATTCTATTTTATGTCTATTTTATGGCTTTATTATGTATGAAACGAATCCTTTGGATTAGTTGAATGTGAATGATAACCCAGTATGTCTTAGGCTTATGATCAAGCATCCTATGATAGTTAATATTTATTCAGTCTTATAAAGTTGTTATGTAAACATTTTCCAGTATTTAGATGTGACCTTATTTACTTGGAATATAAAGTAACACTTAAAATCATGTTTCGACACTTAGCCTCAGTATTATTTCTTTATCTGTAGAGGCTCATATCTTTGGCTTCAGATATCCTGTGCTCCTAACACTATGGTAACTCCTTTGAAAAGCAGCATTTTTATTCTTGAATCTCTACCACTTAACCTTTTAAGTAAGCCCTTAGGAAATCAGGCTTTAGTTCTGAGTTTTTATCTCTACTCTGGTTTCTTAGGAGTGAGGAAAAGGACCAGAAGCATCTTGAGCCTTCTTCCCACCCCCACCCTTGCCTTAGGGACCTTGATACCGCCAGCCATGTGCCTACCACTGAGCATTTGGCATCCCTGTGCCTTTGGTTTTCATTTCTCCTTCTCTCATTTGCTTCCCAGAGGACTTCTGATGGCTCTTGGCACCCAGGGAGGGGTGTCCACTTGGTTTTTTTTTTTAATGTTTTATTGATTTTTTTAGAGATAGACAGACAGTATGAGTGGGGGAAGAACAGAGAGAGGGAGACACGGAATCTGAAGCAGGCTCCAAGTTCTGAGCTGTCAGCACAGAGCTGGACACAGGGCTCGAACTCACAAGCCATGAGATAATAACTGAGCCCAAGTTGGATGCTTAACTGACTGAGCCACCCAGGCACCCCTGTCCACTTTTGATTGTACATACCCTGACAGGGCCTCCAAGTCCTCTGGCCCTGCTACCCCCCAGCACAGTAGGGAAATCCAGCCAGATCTCACTCTGGACTCTGCTGACACCCAGCTGGGTGGTCTGTGTTCCTTATACCCAGCAGGCATTCTGCAGGCCCCACCTTTGCTGTGTGCCTAATAAAACTAGATACATCATACAGACCCTGGCTGCCACCACCCCACCTTGGGAGTGAAACAAAAAAAGTGACGCAAAACTATGTGAAATGGAGTTAGATTGCATTGGGCTGATTGATTAATCCAAGGGCCAAAGTGAAAAGAGGGAGCTTAACATCCTCTTTTTGAAGACACCCAAGGTATAGTTAGTTTTCTGTACTTACTTACATGCTGTCTTGTATTGCTGCCTTACTTCTTCTGTTGCATTCTTTCTTTCTAGTGCAGTTATAAACTGAGGGATGAATTATCTTTTAGGCTGTATCGCCACCCTGCCCAACCCCATATGTCAACAAACATAATTTCTATCTATAAGAAGTATTCAGTAAGCGCTTATATAAATTCAAATGAATAATGCTTTTCTTAAGGTTGGTTCATATTCCTTTGACAATAAAGGAGACCTAATCATTAACAGTTGTGTTGATGGAATATCTGTATCAGATATTTTCCGTGCGTGATACCCTGCCTGTGGGCCTATGGTTTAGCTGTAGCTCCTTTTTTTTTTTTTTTTAACATGAATTGGAACACTATTGCATTTGTAATATTGTAAACCACTATTGTAATACTGGATTTTGGTCACTTTCTGATTCTGGCCCAAACACATAAATCTCAGAATCCTTCCCTTCTTATCCATATCCTGAAGTATTCTTTTCTCCTTGTCTCTCTACCCAGAACTGGGGAGAACTTTGGTGGCTGGCAGTGATTGGCTTGGGGGGTTCCCATTGTAACTTCATCTCTCTAGTCAAGAGGGCATCCTATTTGCCTTCAAGAATTTGTGACACATGGTGAGTCCTTATGGAGGATTATTCTCAGAGCAAGTATGTTTCAGCAGTTGGTTACATGGGAGCTGTGGTTGGAGATGGCTTCATTATCCCAGCACTTAGGCATCAAATCTCCAGAGCCTTGTTACAGGCTCTTGTCACAATCATGATCTTGAGAGAAAACCCAGCGTCTCCTTTCTGAGAGCAATAAGCAACCATCAGACAACACGAGAAAACCAATGAACTTGGGCAACGGGTACAACTAGCACTTGAGGCAAGATTGTCTCTGTGACTAGGAAGTAATGGGAGTATGTAGTCAGTCACCTAGAAGAATTCAAAAATCTTTCAAACCTTGCATGGCCTAACTGATCTGTGTGCCTGCCTGTGTTCTCCTCCCTTCTTGCTTTACTTTGGCTCATAGCTCTTTTTTAACAGAGTAGGTTTAAAACAAAAGTATAGGTGAAGTCTGCATTAGAGATGTTCATAGTGATCAGACCCATCTTCCCCTCCTCTCTGGCTGCTACTACCTTTGACTGTGGAGGTATGAAATATTAGCCCTGTCCTTTTGTATGAAGGAAAGAAAGAAAGAGGATGATGGATGATGTGGAATTAAAATAGGCTGAGAGGCAAGAGACCAGGTGCTGATCTAGATTACCACTGACCATGGGGAAGACATCCCTTTGGGCCTCCATTTCTGAGGCTGCTTTCAACCCTGTCTGGTATTTTTTTGTCTTCCCCCTGATCTTAGCCCTGAGGCTGATGCTATGTTTATTGACACCTAAGTGTTGAAGTTGGGCAGAGTCTCCAGGAGAAGATGTCTTTATCCATGGCCTTCTTGGGCTGTGCCAACAACTAAGTTCTTGTCTATCTTTGTGGAGAGGAACTCATTTAGTAGATTTGATGCTGTGTGCCAGATGGCAGCATCATAGCATGCCTTTTCATTCGTGTCACACTTGAGGAACATTAGGCCCACTTTCTTGTAGACCCTCCATAATAGCTTCCATTTCCTCTCTTGGAGAAAGAAAAAAGAATTGGCATGTTGGTAAAGTGCCATGGTTACTATGAGTAGAAGTGTCTGAAATTAAAGAATTTAGGTCCAGAGTACAGTGAACTGTGTACAGATAGCATCAGCTTGTTCATTTATTCATTGACTCTATTACTTGAGAAACATTAATCGAGTACCTGTTGTGTACTTGGCATGGGGGTGGGGGGTCGAAGAAAGAATAAGACAATGACTCTCTTCCCACCGGCTTCTCTGCCTTTCCGCATCGCATAACAGGCCTGGGCTCCACTCTGCCACTTGGCCCTTAGGCAAAACTTAAATGAGGAGCCCTATTTGGAAGGAATCTGGTAGAACATTAAGCTCTGTTCTTCTAAGGGCACCCTGGGCTTGTTACCCAGAGCCTTGACCTTCATCCCAAACTTTTATAGCTCATTCTCTTTGGCCTAGAACCCTGATCCTTTGTCATCTAGCTTTGGTTTTGTCACCGCTGCCTAATTTCCTTGATTCTATATTACTCACCTACCTTGGTCTTAAATGTTAAGACCTGACAGTTTTAGCCTCTTAGACTAATTCATTAACTTCCTAAAACCACCACTCTGGATTCCTATGGCCTTGCTTGGCTTCTCTAGACATGACTATTGCCAGACCCAGTGACCACTAAACCAGCTCCTGGTCTTGCTCACACTGGCTGCTTTCTTCTGTTGCTGGAAACAAGAGACCACATTCTCTGAGTGCCCGGGAACTCTCATACAGGTAATTGTGTCCCTTCACTCAGTGCCCAAACCACCAGCCTTGGTTCCTACTCCCTTTATTTAATCATAACGAGAATGTGCTCAGACTTCTATTTTAAAATAATTTTATGGGGCACCTGGGTGGCTCATTCATTTAAGCATCTGACTCTTGATTTTGGCTCAGGTCATGATCTCATGGTCATTAGATCAAGCCCAGCATTGGGCTCCATGCTCAGTGTGGAGCCTGCTTAAGATTCTCTCTCCCTCACTCTCTGTTCCTCCCCAGCATGCATGCACACGTGTGCACTGTCTCTCTCTCTCTCTCTCTCAAAAGCAAACAAAAAAACCCTTACAATCTTTTTATTGACCTAGAAGAGTTTCCATACAAAATTCACCTTACTAAATACTATTGAAATATTATTAAATATATATCAAATGCATTTGCATATCTGTTTAGTGAGTTTAATGCAATACTAGAGTTATTGTAACCCTCTTGGCATAATATTTAAATTAATTAGGTTTCCTTTGGGATTCACCACAATTTCATTTTCACAATTAAGCATGTTGAAAAAAAATCTGCAGTCTAGAAACCAGAGGAAAGACACGGCACGTTTCTTCTAGAAACACTTGCTGCCAGTATCCACACCTTTAGGAGATTCATGGAATGGAGGAAGCAGAGCAACTGCCTGGAATTATGCCTGAACCCGGAATTATGCCTGAACCTGGAATTATGCCTGGAATTATGCCCATCCACTTTCTGACCCTGTGTGTTTATGTGCTTCCAGCTTCCAGCGGTAGCTCCTGAGTATCTGCCACTGATCTTTTTGGTTGGATTAAATTCATCTAGAGTTAAGAATTGACACCAGTTTCAAATTATGTTAAGATTGCTGTCTTAATCCCATAAGGCATATTCTGGACTTTTTCTTGGGGCCACTTAGTTTCTGTGACTGAGGAAGTGCATGAATGAATGGAGCCCATCAGCAACACCTCACAACACAGGTTGGGGGGCTGTGACAACAGTATGTGTGCAAGTTCGATCCACGTCTGGCAGTGAGAAGGAAGAGGCACTTTTAGGAACAAATGACATGGCCTCATGACTCAGAGTTGCCCTTATGCCATTCTGCAAGGTTCAGTTTGTTTGCTGTTGGCTTAAGAGGGAATAAGGTCCATTCTATGATTTTAGGTGAGGGAATGACATGAAGGGGTCAGTGTCATAGAAAGACTGGTTTGCCAACAACATACACAATTGCCTGGGACAGGGGAGCCCAGTGCTGGAAGATGAGTCCACATGGACAACGTGAGAACCTTCTCTTAGAAAGAAGCTGAGGCAGAAGGTAGTGTATAATAAAAAGAGGGGATGTGGCTTTCTTGAAACCAGAATATCACCTTACTCGGGGACTATCCTAAATCATGTTTTCCAGGAAATCCCACGCTGGAAGGAATGAGAAGGGAAGGAGAGTGACTGGACACTCTGCTTGACAGTTTTTGTATTAAGAGATACACTCAGGGCCGCCATCCTTTCCCAGAAACATTTAGGGTCAGGAAGCCTCTGTCCAATGTCTGTTCCCTCTTCTCTGCTTCCTTTCCCCTGGCTTCTCGCAAGAACGTTGTGGTTGCTCATGGTGTTTTCCAAGGTCCTGTTGCCCTTATAACCCTCTTTTTGAAATAATTGAAGCTAAAAGTCTCAACCTGGAACAAGGCTGTTCGGCTTCTCACAAGATCTGCCGGGCATATTTATGGGTAGTTCTTCCTCCTTCTCATGTGGGAGCAGGTCAAATGCAGGTCAAATGCAAATGACCTGTGCCTGACCCTGATGTGCCATCGCTGTCAAGGCAGGCATCAGGAGATGGACAGTCCTTTCTCAGGGGTCTCCTCACATTACACCAGGAGATTTGGGCCTGCAGTGAGGATTGTCTTGCTTGCCGCAAACTGACACTATAAATCTTAAAAAAAAAAAAAAAATGAGCTGGTAGTTGTAGATAAATTATCTGGGGTTAATAGTATGACCTCGTTATGAGTACATTTTTATTAGAAGTGATAGACTAGAAGCCAAATATCCTACTGGGTAAATTCTGTTTTGTGAATTGCAAACAACAGTTGGATGAGGTGCACTTTAGCACCAATAAACCATTGTGTCTCTTAGAATGACAGTTTTGGAAGTGGGGCCAGCCTTCTGCCCCATCCTCAAAGGACCTGAGTATTCTTTCAGCTCAAGGTACGCAGGACTCAGTGATTGGCTGGTTTCTCCAGGTGATCTCCATGGGCCCGGAGACTCCTTCTCTGAGGTCAAGATTACATTCTCTACTTTCCCCATTTTCTCAGTATTGTCCCAATACTGATGCAAATGACTAATGTTTACTAGGGAAGGTGGGAAAAAGTGACTTCTGAATGAATATATTCACCATTCTTAGTACTTTGGAAATAATCGTACCAACCCTAAAAGCCTCCCTTTGACACAGAATAAATGTCTCAATAACTTTCCACCCTTACTTTTTAATATGATTCTTATTTCTGTAAAGAAGACCTTTGAGGATAAGATAGGAGGAATCTTTTTCTACCAACCACATTTTCTTATTAAAAACACGATATTAAGAGTTGGTTAGCAACCCCTGGTTATAGGTATATGTACTTTCTACCTAGGTGTATGATGTGGCATGGATTTCTTCCTTGTGCGGGAACCGGGTTCTCTCATTTGATAAACAGAAAGGTTTATAGCCATTCATTTCCATTTAAATGTCCATTAAGAGCAGATTGGATAAATAAATGGGTTTATGTCATTTTTGCAGTTGTTGAAATGCTCAAAAAATATGGAAAGATATGTAAGGTATATTAAATTCAAAAAGCAATAGTGGGAATAGTTCATATAGTATGATGCCACTTGTTTAAAAAATTATGTGTATATGTGCTTATATATGCAAAGAACAATTCTGGAAGAGAATCCAGGAAACTTGTTCACTGTAATTGTCTTTGGGCCATATGCCTGGGGGTGAAGGGAAATTGAACCCTTTACTTTTCATTTTATACTCTACTCAAGTGTGGGCTTTTTTGTCATGTGCAAAGGAGTCTGGTAGATATATTGTGGTTCTTTTTAATTCCAAGTTACCATAATTTTATCCTTTGGCTTTCCCCCAGATATTCTTTTGCAAATATGTAGTACAAATGTGCATTACTTTTGCACTTGGCTAGATCGATCTCGGTTTACATCTTCTGTGAACTGCTTGTAGACTGTTTAGAAGCAGCCCTTGTATTCACTGGAGGCTTTTATTTTAAATTGGATGTATCTCCCCTTCGAAGTTTGCAGAATCTGCCTTGATAAATATTTCTAACTTTGGATTTTCTCTCTTAGGTGGAAGATAAAAAGCAAACGCTCAGAGTTTTCTCCATCTAGTTCCCACTGTTTTTTTTTTGGGGGGGGGGGTTGGTGGTGGTGGATTGTTTTGCTGTTTCACTGTAAACAAAGGAGATAAGGTGGTTGTCCAGCTATGTAATGCCAGTGAGCTTTCTGCATGAGTTTCTGCTCTGAGAAGGCAGGCAACATCCCAAGTCAGAAAGTGTCTGCGGGTCGCAACACTCCAAAAACATTTCAGAAAATTGCATTAGCCACACTTTCACGTGCTAAATATTTTCCTGAAGCTACTTGTGAATTTGTCATTTTAATCAGCTGTTTCAGGCAAGTATCATGAGGGCCAAATGGAATTTAATCAGGTGCTACAAGACCTGCATTTTGGTCTTGCTGGATGGTAGCTCTCAGTTTGAAAACTGGGGCTGAGGTTGTCGGCCTGAGCTTCTAAGCAAATCGTTCCTGCTGGCCAGCCCAGGGATTGTAGCTCCCAGGACCCCCTGCTACTTCAGTATGGATGGAGAAGGAGCAGTCAAGGCACGTTCAGGTGACAGAGATGCAGGTTTGCTTGGGACCAAAAAACCTAGTGCATATCCATGGAAAATGACCAGGATAATCAGGGTCTTAAGACCAAATTTTGTATGGAAAGGTTAAAGGAACAAAGAATGTTCTGCTTAGAAAAGAGAAAATAAATGAATATCAGAGCTTCCAGCGATGTCAGACACCATCTGTTCAAACCCCTTCATTGTGCAGATGACATTCAAAGAATAAAGAAGTGCATGAAAGTTGTAGAACTCATTCATGGTGATGCAGAAGCTAGGATTCAGGTGTTCTGATCCCCCTGCCCCCCCGCACGTTTGCATGCCATCCCCAAAGTCCAAGTTCTTTCCATTCTATCACACTGATGGTTCTTAAGAAGCACAAATAGGATAAATGGATAAAGTGCTTAGCACAGAGTCTGCCAAAGAGGGGAAACCATTAAGTGTTAATTCCTTCCAGTATTAAGGCATCCATTTAAATGGAGGCCTTCTGTGCTTTTTCGGGTTGAAGTAGAGCAGATGAGAGTAGAATGTAAGTTCATATTTCAGCAAAACATAAAAAAATAAGAAAAAATAACACTTTCTAATGAATAGAATTATCCAGCAATATAAAAAGCTGTACTCAGAGCTGAGTTCCTCATCACAAGCTGTATTCAAGAGCACCAGGTGCCAAATCAATCCATGATTCCCCCTGGGATCCTCTTAATGAATTTAAGCTATGATTAGATTATTTCTAAGAGTCTGTCTTTAACTTGAAGGCAGTGAAGATGAATGAGCAGAAGGATGTATCCAGTGTAATATCGAAAAAGATTAACCTGATAGCAGCAACAAATGGGGGAGCAGAAATGCTAATGGGAAGCTACTTAGGGGCTATAAATATTTGGACTACCAACTTAAAATCACAGAAAAGTCAATGTTGGGTCGACCACAAATGCTTCATAGTCCAATCTGCATTTATTTCACCTCTTCTCACAAAACTGTGTATATACTGAGTCATAGAGCCCCTGGGAATTCTGCTCCTGGCCAAGCTCTTTAAAATTCCCCATGACTAGTGTATCTATTAATCCCAATGACCACCCAAGAGGAAGGCAAAGGCATTAAATTATAGAGATGAATGATGGATCAGAAACAGATTGTGTTCAGCCAAGCTAGTGTGCCTCTTCATTATCATATCTTCTCTCCTTAGGTTATGTTGACATTGGACTAATTCCAAAAGGAGCAAGGGACATCAGGGTAATGGAGGTTGAGGGAGCTGGAAACTTTTTGGCCATCAGGAGTGAAGATCCAAAAAAATATTACCTCAACGGAGGATTTATTATCCAGTGGAATGGGAACTACAAGGTGGCAGGGACCATCTTCCAATATGACAGGAAAGGAGACCTGGAGAAACTGATGGCCACAGGTCCTACCAATGAGTCAGTGTGGATCCAGGTAATGCAGAAGGGAAAGCAGCTGCTGATATGCACATTAGTTAGGACCTTTATGATGTTCTTTTCCAAGGTATTTGCTAGGGGACATTAATTAAAAATACTTAAAACTTTTAGCAAGGAGCAGGGAGGGAAGCAAGATATTACTTATGCTGTTAACCTTTTATTGCCTAGAAATTTCTGAAACTCCCATAATGAAATGATAGGGTCCCGAAAGTCATCTAATGGGAGTTTTGAGTTCAGTTTCCACTGTGGTTGACATAAGCTGTTTATTTGCGGGTATTTCTCAGATATAAAAAGGGTGCTGTCAGTCTATCTCAGTGTGGCATGAGTTTCAAGTGGCTTTCCAGCAGTGGTGATGGCCTGACATGGTTTTTTCATATGTTGTCATGTGCTTGTCCTCAGACAAGAGGTTTGACTTTGTGAAACTCTTGGGGGAGAATGGAGTTAAGATGTAGTATGTACTCCTTAAAGGCACAAGTGATTTGCCTTTCGTGTAGGCAAGGAACTGTAGAAAAGGAGTGGATTGTACCAGTAGAGACAAGGCAGGTTGGGGATGACAGATGGCCCAAGAGAAAATCAGATATAATCATATTCAGAAGTTAGGAGGTAATTGCAGAGCCAGAGATCAAAGCACTCATAAAAACTGGAGGTCAAGGTTTGACCGCTATGATTCATAAATGTCTTGAGACCTGACATCTTACCTGCCTATGTGGCAAAGGATTTATATATGGGAACCCCAATCTCATGGAGCAACCAATCCACCAATTTTAAATGTGTGGTAAGTAGATTACCTGCAGGAGAGGGAAGTGAGGTGAAGGTCCCAAGGATGGTGTGCCTTGCCTAAAGCCCATGACCATTTTTGTCACAGAACTATATGCTTTAAAGGAATTAACTCACCGGAGAGCTAGATTATAGCATCACAAGGCAACAGCAACAATAATAATAAAAATTAATATTTATTGAATGCTAACTACATACAAGGCACTGTTCTAGTCATATCTTCTTTTAAAGATTACAGATTTTTAATCTGTACACCCAACGTGGACCTTTAATTTATAACCCTGAGATCAAGAGTTGCATGCTCTACTGATTGAGCTTGCCAGGAGCCCCATTCTAATTGTTTTTAAGGTTTATTCATTTTTCAGAGACAGAGACAGAGCATGAGAGAGGGGAGGGGCAGAGAGAGAGGGAGACACAGAATCCGAAGCAGGCTCCAGGCTCTGAGCTGTGAGCACAGAGCCCGACGCGGGGCTCGAACTCACGGACTGTGAGATCATGACCTGAGCTGAAGTTGGACGCTTAACCTCCTGAGCCACCCAGGCGCCCCCAAATCTGTTTATACCCAGTCACTTTACATTGATTTACTTATTCAACTCTCACAACACCCCTATTAGTCATGCTGTTATTACCCTCACTTTGTAAATGGGGGAAACTGAGGCACAAAGATAATAAGTAACTTACCCGTAATCACAAAGTTATTAAGTACACAAGGGTGAAAGGTGACCCACCAGTCTATTGTTGGAAAAGACACTATCGCCCTTCCCTCAGAGCAATCTCCGTAAGATTAAATCTCCATGGGAATTCAGCCAAGAAACAATTGAATGGAGATTAGGTAGAAATAGATAAAGATATAGATGTAGATAGATAGATACAGATACAGATAGATATAGATGATAGAGATAGAGATACAGAGATATGGAGATAAAGATAGAGATAGAAGGGTAGGTAGAAGTAGAAGTAGAGGTGGAGATATATTCATTTCCTGACATTTGTTCTAATGCATGTCTTTAAGATGATGGCCGTTCTGTAGTGCTTGTTATTACAGCACTGTGTTTTGTAATATAAAGTCACGATAGTGATGTCAACCCACTATTGCCTTTTAGCTTCTGTTCCAGGTGACTAACCCTGGCATCAAGTATGAGTATACAATTCGGAAAGATGGGCTTGACAATGACGTGGAGAAACTGGTGTACTTCTGGCAGTATGGCCCCTGGACAGAGTGCAGCGTCACGTGTGGGACAGGTGAGAGACAGCTGCTGTGTCCACGAATCCGTGCCGGCTTCACAATGGGCCATGGAGGCCATCTGAGCCAGTGGTTGGTACTCTGTGCCCTTAGGTCTGCAGGGTTCCACAAACATGGCCCAGGGGCCTCTCTGGGAGTGAATATGCTGATCATGGTCTAGAGAGAGAGGCAGTTTGTCTTTTATCAGCTTTATCTACTATTGTTCATGAAAGATTTTGTTTGAAAAAAGGGTTGCATGTCTTGTTTTGTTTTGTTTTCAGATTTATTGAGATAAAAGTGACACATAACATTGTGTAAATTTAAGGTGTACCTGATTGTTTGATACACCTACATGTTGTGAAATGTTTACCACAATAAGGTGCGCCAATATGTCCATCACTCCAGAAAATGGCCTTTTTGTTTGTGTGATGAGAACATTTAAGAACTGCTCTCTTAGCAACCTTCAGGCATACAATAAAGTATTACATGTGCTTTACTTTTTTTTAATGTTTATGTAATTTTGAAAGAGAGAGAGAGAGTGAGCACAAGCTGGGGATGGTTAGAGAGATAGAGAGGGAGAGAATCCCAAGCAGGCTCTGTACTGTCAGCACAGAGCTCGACGCAGGGCTCCAACTCACAAACCCTGAGATCATCACTTGATTTGTGCCATGATCATAAAGACGAGGCATCCTCTTAGCTAGGAAATGAGATATCCTTACCAAACGTGCATCAGATATTTGGTTCTGATACAGTCTGATCCTTCAGCAAACCTCGGCCGGCTCGGCCACATTGGACAAATGTCATTCTGGTTATTAAACCTTAACAGGAACTCTCAGGGAGCTGTTGCAGTGTCCATGTGCTCACCTGACTCTCAGCCACATGCCTATTTGAGCGACAGTGAGCTCATTTATTCCGGCAGAGAAGAAAGACAGCATATCTACTCTCACGCTGTCAGACATAGAGGGTGAAATGCTAATATTCCCATCAGACACACATGGCTAAATATAAAGATAGATGGAAGACTGCCTGAAACACTGGATCCGTCAACTATGTATTTTTAGTTTCTTTGAGTTAAAACTTTCTATATTATAAAAGTGTTTAAATATATTACCGAAAAATTAGAAATAGAAAAGGTCATCACCATGACCCTGACATCATGCACTTTTACACTTTGCTATTTTGCCTTTCAATATTCTTTTTTCTAATCATAGATGTATACAGTTGTATGCATGTGGATGTATTTATGTACGTACATATACACATGCTTTCACTTAATGCCATTAACATGGGTACCTTTCCACGTGTTACTCAGTCTTGGTAGCTTTTTTTTTTTTTTGGATACATTATATTTCATGGCAAGACAAAGCAAAATGTCTTTTAGCCAATTCCTTATTGATCATCATCTTCTGATGAGCATTTTGGGCCCATGTAAGGAATGAGTTCATTAGTGTTATTTGTAGATGGAATTTCTGCGTTAATATTAGGGCACCTGGGTGGCTGAGTGGTTGAGCATCCGACTTCGGCTCAGTTCATGATCTCATGGTTCATGAATTTGAGCCCTGTGTCGAGCTCTGTGCTGACAGCTCAGAGCCTGGAGCCTGCTTCAGATTCTGTGTCTCCTTCTCTCTCTCTGCCCCTCCCCCACTCATGCTCTGTCTCTCTCTCTCTCTCTCTCAAAAACAAATGAATAAACATTAAAAAAAAGAGCATAAATATTATGGCAATGTTAATAAACTTATTATCAAATTGATTCCCATAGTAAAAGAGTTGCAAACAGGTAGTAGCAATCAGTTTATTTTATTTTTCTTGTTTTGGTTTTATTATTAGTGTATTATTTTAGCTTTACACTTTTTCACTGGGAAGCATTATAAATGTCCTAGCAAAATGGAGAACGTAACAACAAACTCTTGCATGCCAAACTCTTGCAAACTCTTTCTCAGATCTTACCATTACTCATGCTTATTTCAATCTTCATTTTTAAAGAAAAGAACTTGCACAAATATACGTGATAAGCACTCCCTACTCCATTCCCTTTCCTTTTTCCGTAGAGTTAACTGGGGTCATGAAACCAGTATTTATTATTCTCATGCATGTTGTTAAATACTCTTATTATACATATGAAGACTCATACACATTAAAAATTTTGTTTCTCAGACATTTAAGCTTATAAATAGCATCATACTCTATGTATCATTCTTTATCTTGTTTTTACTCAGTATTATGTCTTTGAGAGAAGTCCACACTAATGAAAGTAGCTCTTGTACGTTCACTTGAGGGGCTGTGTACTGTTCCATTGTGTGTATATACAATGATTTCTACATTCCACTATTCTGCAGTTATAAACATTTTTGTAATGCTGTATGAACACCTTTCCTTAATAGCACTAAAGCTCAGAATAAGCATGTACATTTAAAATATTCCACATATCCTTGATAAAGCATGAAAATTACAAACAGGGACACACATTCTTCTCTCACCCTGATGTGTGACCATATACTGATATCTAGAAGACAATTCACTTGTTTGGAAAGTCAGAATCAGATACTTCTTTGACCATTTTAAAATTGCATTCGTCTTGGTACTAATTCATCTGACTTTGTCCACTGTAATTGTCAGGTAGGGTCAACCAAGTGACGATATTGAACTATAACCATATCTGGAAGACTGTTTAAATATTTAGAACCATAAAAATAATAGAAACATTGAGATGGATTTAAGCATATGCTGTGGAATGAGGCTTATATAGTTCATCATATGCATAAATATATAGTGTTTGTAAGATAAACTGCAAGTAACATATAGTGATACATATACCATTCATCCCAATGGAGAAACTCTGACACATCATTATTAATTTTGCCCTACGCACTCCACAGTATCTGCCTGGCCAGTCCATGTTCATCTCCATGCTGATCCATCAGACTGACCATGCAATAGGGATTTTATGTTATGCTTTGTGTCCTTCTGCTACTCCTGGAATCAGGAGCACTGAGCAAGTTTTGCTATTCCTGGACAGAAACAAGCCTTTTGGGGGGATGTTCCCAACCTCTGAGAGTCACCTGACAGTTTCCTTTTAGGTTTTGACATTAAGAATTTGCCAAACTACCCAGAGTTTTAATGAAATTTCTAAGTATCTGAGCTTTTCTTTTTTCTGCTCTGCAACGGCAGGTACATGTCAGTGTTTCCGGCTTCTTGGCAGAAGGTCTCTATCCACTCACATTGTCTAAGACTTCTCTACAGGTGTCTGTGTCTTTCCAAACGATGACTCATTCCTTATGCCACGGAAGTGCCTTTTATAATGTTGCTTCCAGCTGTTGACAGTATTTTATTTATGTGACAAAAGAAGAATGACGCAGTCTTATCAGTTGAGAAAAACTGAGTGTTTGAAAGATGACTTATCTCTTCAAAAGAAAAAAAAAATACTGTTTCAGTTAACAATAAGATACTGTTGACTCATTTAAAAAGATTCACTTACTGTATGACGACTCCCTCTGACATTTTTAAACGATGAGATGTGATCACTGGCATCAGAGTATGAAAGCCAGCCTGGGAGATTGTGCTGGAACGAGGCATGTGAGGCAGCATGAGGTGGCGGATGACAGGAGAGCTGGCTCCAGTTTGGGTCCCACCTGCTGTGTGCCTGTGGGGATGCCCCTGCATGTGCTAACGTGAGGAGGTGACCAGCTTATCTGTGTACTCATGGCCTTTCCAATTAGAGAATCTGTACACCAGTAAGCCCACTCAAGGCTGGGTATCCTGAGGGCTCAGGGCACCCACTTGTGTGCACGCTGATTGCTCTGTTCCCCTGGTGGGGAGGAGGGTCCCGGTCTTCAGTCTTCTACCCCAGTGTTTCACATCCAACACTGAAGCATCAGCCCTCTCAAGAGACATGATGATGCCCTTCTCCCTCTCCCTCCACCTCTCAATCCCTGACATGCTGGCTGCTCCCCTCCCTTCTCTTGCTAATGATGTCTTAGCAAAAGCTGTGGTCCGTTTCCTCTCTCAGCCTGTGAGACTTTACTGTGCCTCCATTTCGTCTTTCACATACGAATAATGGTAGTGTCAACTTCATTGGATTGTTGTGAGCTTTGGGTTTCGTCTATCAAAATAGATAATAAGTAATACATTTTACTTACTATATGTTTGTATATGTAAATATATATTTGTCAATTTGTACACACACATACACACGTACAGTTCGGAACAGCGCCTGGGACAAGGCAAGTGCTACATGTGTTCGCTGTTATTATTTATCCGAAGCTAAACCCAGCCTGCAGATGTTCTTGGTTTGCCTACGGAACCTGCCACTCCCCATGTACTTTTCTTACTCACATTACCGACCAGGTCTCCGAAGGCAGCAGGATTATCAGTCCCTGTTCTCAAAGTTTCTACTTTAGAAACAACCTCTCAAACTCTACAACATTCTTTTTTTAATTTTATTCCTGTCTTTCAGAGTTTACTAATAATATAAACATCCCTACTCACTCTGTTCCTTTATTAAACTAATAGCAATTGTGGTATAATACCTGGTGATAATATCTGCTTTCATTATTTAAATCTGTTTTTTTATTTGGCATATATGCATTGGTCTTGTCTCCACAGCTAGATTATAATCTATATATGAGATTAGGGGTTAATCTCTCTATATTATCTGTAGTCCTTCTCAAGTAAGATCTCTTCCACCCACTGTGAGCTGTAGCATGGGTGAATTAGAGACTCCATTCCTTATCCATACTTTAAAAGCCAGACACCTTATGGACAACTTTCCCATCAGCGATAAGAAGATCACTTGACATGACCAGGGAGGGGCTTCACCTGCCACTAGGTGTGTGGGCTCAGGATTTAACGTGTGTGAACCTTTCTGTTCTGCCCCCAGGTATTCGCCGCCAGACTGCCCATTGTGTGAAGAAGGGCCACGGGATGGTGAAAGCTACCTTTTGTGACCCAGAAACACAGCCCAACGGGAGACAGAAGAAATGCTATGAAAAGGATTGTCCACCCAGGTAACCACTGATAAGAGAGTTCTGTGTGTCTGATTTAATAGTAATCTAATGCTCTGTGATAAAGGAGGGTTGTGAAGCATTGTAATTAGAATAAATACAGAAAACTGTTCCAGGTGTCTGTGGCTATGCTGTTGGAGCCTGTGACAACCTGTGAGTGAGGACATCTTCTCCCCATAGAGCAGTATTTCTTGCAAAGATGGTGTGTTCTGTGATTTTTATTTGGCAAGACTAAGTCTCAGAGCATTGTTGAAGAACATGCTCTATGGATCCCCCAAAAGTTCTTTAGATAACAGGTGCAGCTTTTCCAAGAGCATTAGACTGGTGCAACGGTAGTCTCCACCTTCAGGTCACAGGGCCCATCTGTGCTCACGGCCGCCTGGACAGGTGGCCTTCAGAGCAGACTCTCTCATTCTCAGCACTGTTGTCATTTGGGCCCAGATAACTCTTTGTTGCAGGGCTGTCCTGTGTGTAGTATGATGTTTAGTGGCACCCCTGGCCTGTACTTGCTTAGATTTGAGTAGCAACCTCCTCCCTTCCTCCAGGTTCTCACTACCAAAACATCTCCAAACATTGCCAAGTGTCTTGTCAAGGGCAAAAGCACCCTTGGTTGAGAACCAGTGTTATAGAGGTATTCATTTTCTGCTCACCATATTGATTCTAGATGTTGGAGTCCCAGAAGGTGGCTGGAATGTAGTGGCTTATGATAGAGAGAGAAGGGAAAAAAACAGAGGAGGGGAATGGAGAGAGGAAGAGAGAGAGGAGGGAGAGAGGGAAGAAAGGAAGGGAAGGAAGAAAGAATAAATTCTGGAGAGTGTCTTCATTCTCTAGTGACCTTAAACAGGGGTGCATTTAGGTTGCCAATTCCATCAGGCATTCATTCCAATCCTAAGAAGACACACTGAGAGGAGTTTAATCAAACAGGAAGGGACTTGTTGGTATCATAAATCTAACAGGTGACAAACTGACCTCTAAAGAAGAGCTAGAAGAATGTGATAAATGTCGAACAATTAGGTAAAAAGAAGAGTCCAGGCAAGTCAGTGAAGGCAAGCAACGTCTGTCTCTAGTGGGGGCAGACAGGCAGGCCCCAGAGGCCAGATCAGGAGGTTTACTCTCTGTCCAGCTCTGTGGGTTCGGGTGGAGAAGGAGTGGACTGTGAGGGGGAGCCAGGTCCTACCCCGCAGTGACAGGACAGAGGCACTGCCTCGCCTCACCTTGGCCACCTCGCCATGGTCACCTTGCCTTGGTCACTTCACCTTGATCACCTCACCTTGCTGCAGCTCTGACTGGCATTAGGTTTTGTCTGCAGCTGCACTTTCTATAATTTCTTCTCAGGGAAGAGTGAGCCAGGAAAGGGTCATGTCTGGGGACTGATCGCTAGCCCACAGCTCTACAGGGCTCACATGTCTCCTCACCCCCAGGCCCCCCCGCAAAGCTGAAGACGTGTACCAGTAAATTCCGCTGCGCTCATTAGACAGCAGCCATGATACACGTGCCTGCATGCCAGGGGTTCTGTCCTCGCTTTTCAAAGCCACTCGCTCTGGTGGGTTAGATATCCTCTTAAAACCGTAGCTCGTTATTTCCTCACTCTAATTTTGTCCCTGGGACTCAGGTTCTCATTTTTACCATTTTACATAGTCTCCCGTGGCCTTACTATTGCCAGCCAATATTTGTAAACTCCTGTTATTTCCCATGAGAGATAGGGTGGTCATTATAGCCATATGACAGTTACCATTTATCGAGCGCTGAGATATTGTGATACAATAAAGGATATATATTCCATCTCTGATAAAAAATGCCTCTGATAAAATCCAATAGTCATCATGATTTTAAAACTAAAAGCTCTGGGGGCGCCCAGGTGGCTCAGTCGGTTAAGCGCCTGACATCGGCTCAGGTCATGATCTCACGGTTCATGGGTTTGAGTGCCGAATTGGGCTCTGCTGGGCTGACAGCTCAGAGTCCGGAACCTGTTTCAGATTCTGTGTCTTCCTCTCTCCCTGCCCCTCCCCCACTTGCCCTCCGATGCTCTCTTTCTCAAAAGTAAATAAACATTTAAAAAAATTAAAAGCAAACAAACGAAAAAACCCTAACTGGAGGCATATGGAGAGCTTCCTGGTGGCTGAATCCACGGAGGTGCTGGGAGGGTGGTGTGCCCCAAGGGGCTATAGAAGCTCTGCCACCTGTCCCCTGTACCTTGCCCCATGCATCTCTTCCATCTGGCTGTCCCTGAGTTGTATCCTTTTATAATAATCTAGTAATCTAGTAAGCAAAATGTTTTCCTGTGTTCTGTGAGCTACTCTAGCAAAGTATCAAACCCTTGGCTGGGGTTGTGGGAACCCTTGGTTCATGACCAGCTGGCGAGAAGCACGGAGGGTGCTTGAAGGGCAGAGGGTGGGGGCCATGTTGGGCAGCCAAACCCCTAACCTGCCCGGTCTGCATCAACCCCACCAGTTAGGGGCACCATTGCTTGGTGTAGAAAACCCACACATTTGTTGAAACAGAAGTAACATGGGGCACCTTGGTGGCTTAGTCAGCTACGTGACTTCTGCTCAGGTCATGATCTTACAGTTTGTGGATTTGAGACCCACGTGAAGCTCTGTGATTATAGAGCCTGGAGCCTGCTTCGGTTTCTGCGTCTCCCTCTCTCTTTGCCCCTCCCTCACTCATGCTCTGTCTCTTAGAAGTAAATAAACATTAAAAAAAGAAGAAAGAAAGAAACAGAAGTAATGTGAAGTAGAGTAGAAGAAAAGAGTGGGATTTTTAAGTGCCTACTTCACTTTTGATGGTGTTTTAGTGATGCCTCATATATTCTCTTTATTGTTCTCAACTACTGAGAAAAAGAACTACTATCATGCCTATAGAGGAAGAACTGTCCCTTACCTCACCAGGCTCACGCAGCTAACTAGTGGATGGCAGAGGTTTGAACCCAGGCCTGTGGTCTCCATTACATACCCCCAAAGAGAGGTGTGCACCTCGCCCCTACCCAGGCTGTGTCTAAAGCAAAGCAAGCACGGGGCCAGGTGTGACAGGTTCCCAGGGATCCTCATGCAGACACTCACCTGCGGAGGCCACGGGAGAGCTGGGGACACGGGCTGTGTACATAAAAGCAACACCATCAAAGAAGCTTCTGGTCTCAACTCCGTGTTTTAGAACACACATCAGTCTGTTCCAGACATTTTCTTATTTACCTGTAGCTAAAGACTTGGCCTCACTCTTCTCAGAATTTGCTTTCCATAAAGGTGGTTATCTTACCCACCTCCACGCTTCAACTCTCAGAATTTCTAGTTGGAGGTAACTTACAGCAAGATGCTACCAGTGCTAGAGGGAGAAGGATGTTGGGGCAAGAGTCCAGGGGACTCTTCAAGAGGAGAAGAGCTGACCCTTCAGCCCCTGGACGTGGAGGAGGGGCCTTGATAAAGGAATTCTTATATGATACAAGCTGAGCTCTTGTGATATAGGCTGAAAGGACATCCTGATCCCTGAAGCCTGCAAATGTTACCTCATTTGGAGCAAGGCTCTTTGCAGATGTTATTAAATAAAGGGGCTTGAAATGGGGATACTATCAGCAGTTATCCATTTAGGCCCTAAATGTCATTACAATGGTCCTTACAAGAGAGAGGCAGAGGGGAATTTCACACACACACAGAAGGTGATATGAAGATAGAACAGAGACAGATTTGAAGACACTAACCTTAAAGACTGGAGGGATGGCCCACAAGCCAGGCAATGCCAGCAGCCATCACAAGCTCAAACAGGCAAAGAACTGATCTTCCATAGAGCCTCTGGAGGGAGCATGGCCCTGCTGAGGCCTTCATTTCATCCCAGTAATACTGATTTTATAACTATAAGAGACCAGATTTGGCTTCTAGAACTATAAGAAGCCAGATTTTTCAGGGCACCTAGGTGACTCAGTCGGTTGAGCATCCGACTTCAGCTCAGGTCATGATCTCACACACAGTTCATGAGTTCCAGCCCCACATCGGGCTCGCTGCTGTCAGCATGGAGCCTGGAGCCTGCTTTGGATCCTCTGTCTGCCCCTCCCCCACTCATGCCCGCACTCTCTCTCAAAAATAAAAACATTTAAAAAGCTAAAAATAAAGTAAGATAAATAAAAAAATTTTTTTAATTAAAAAAAAAAACAAACCAAACAGACTTTTGTTATTTTGAGCCACCACGTTTGTGGTAATTTGTCACAGCAGCCATAGGAAACTAATGCAGACGACGCAAATGGAAAAGCAGAGAAGATGCTCCCACCATGTTATAGAAGCTCCAGAGCTTGGAAACCCTGTGATTGGTGCTTCTTGGAATGTGTGGCAAAGGATTTTTTGGAATGACACAAATATGTCACTTCCTAAGGAAGCTTGCAGCCAGGCAGTCTATATGAGATGCATATTCATTGGCAAGGCAAGCCTTTGACAGGGCGACACCAGCAGCTGGGCATCTGGATCCCTCGCCCATAGTCCTGCCTCCTGGCCACTGTCCCTGTGAGCCTTGCCTTGCTTTGGGCTTTGTAGTTAAATTGACATCTGTTCATCTCTTAGTTCTAAAAGCAGCATTGTTAGAACAAGGTAAGTGATACCTGCTTCCCCCTGGAAGGCTTCTTAAGCTGAGTGCAGGGATGCAGCTTGTTGATTCGGAGAGAAATTTTGAAATGGACCAATTCCACAGCCCCGTCTCCTACGACCAGCAATGAAGCCCCAGCGGGGGGCGGGGCGGGGTGGGGGGGGGAGGCCAGGCTTGCAGGCAGCCACTTGCGCCCCCTTCCAGGGCCCAGCTTTTCTCAGTGAGCTGGTGATCAGTTTCGCTGCTGCCACTCCACCAGTCCAGATTGGAGCCCTTGGGGGAGCATGACAGCCCTTTCTATCCCCAGCTTCTGCTGACATATTGGAAACATAATTTGCTGCAGTTGCCTCCAAACAATTTGAAGATTATTGTCAAGAGGGAAACATAAGAAATTTTACAAGTCTTTTTAAATCATTATCATTTGGTAGCATCTTTTGCTTTTTAAAGCTTCCTGCTGTGTTGTTAGAGGGAGAATCACTATGAGAGCCCCAGTCCACAGGACTTTTATGGTGTAACTGGGACAGTAAGAGTGACTCATGTCCGGGGACTAAAGAACAGTACAAGGCAGTGCATCATCGGTTCTCCAGTTGTGTGGGAAATGATAGCAGCGTTCTGGTAGGATAAAAATCACTGGCAAAAACAGACCAAATCCGGTTGGGCTGTTGTTAATTCTGTGCTGACTAAACCAGAGAGGTTGTCTTGTTGGGGTGAATAAATGGGCTGGGCTTTTGTCTTGCTGAGTTTTTTGCATTACATTTTTCTTCTCACCCATCTCTCAGAACATCTCAACAGCCTCCTGTCACAAATCTCCTGTAAGTACAAAAACAGTATTCTATTATACATCTCCTAGGAAGGTGGCATTATGACGGACATCCAAAATGTGACATGGACAACAGAAAACAACTTGATACTGGCTCCTGAGCCCTGGGCCTGGAAGACCTTTGCAGGGAGATGAAAAAGGCTGTTTTCACTTTAAGCTAGTGACAGACAGATGCAGAATGTTTTCAGGGAACCATGGAGAAGATTCCAGAAAGAGAAAACAAAGAGGTTCATTCTCACTCTGTGGTGACTCAGCTGAAAGTCCTGTAGCAAGTAATTTGATAAATTACATTTTTGGTCTGCATATTATTAAAGCCCTTCCAGAATGACATTTTATATATTCAGTGACATGTCTGATTTCCCTCGGACATGTCAGAAGTAGGGTAAAAGTAAGTAGATTAATAGTTACCAAAGGGAGCGTTCAGTTGGTTTCACATCATATGGTTCCAGTATTAGCTCTTTATCCACACAAGACAGCAGATAATAAACACCAAGGAATAAGTGAGTAATCTTATTTATTATTTTTACTACTTAATTATAGATGTTGAATGCTAAAGAATAAATAAGTAATCTTAATAACCTAAAAACAACCTATTAAAGAAATGTAACAGAATTGAGGAATAGCTTTCTTTAAACGACTTTAACCTGAGATTGAAAGTGTGAGAATCAAAAGAAGTTTTACCCAAATAAATCAATACTTTATTAAATATAAATCATAGTACAAACTTTGGTCTTTTTCAAAATTCCATAGTATCTCGAGGTCAGAAGTCGTCCTTAAATTCAGGAATGAATGACTTCACATGCTATACTGTTTTCCCATGAAAATAGACACATTCTATTTTATTACTGTGCAGAAAGCTGAAGAAGCGGGCTGTACTTTCCAACAATAGTGAACCCCAGCCACACTGGATCAAGACACTTGTTCTTTCTTTTGTGCTGGGGAAGAGTTACACAGTGATGGAGAAGGGAAAAAACAGAGGGCTCCTTACCACTTTCAAAAGCTATTTCTAGGGGTACCTGGGTGGCTCAGTCCATTAGGCATCTGCCTCTTGATTTTGGCTCAGGTCATGATCTCACAGTTTGTGAGATCCAGCCCCAAATGGGACTCCGTGCTGACAATGGGGAGCCTGCTTGGTATTCTCTCTCTCCCTCTCTCTCTGCCCCTCACCGCTTGTGCTCTCTCTCTCAAAATAAAAATTAAATAAATAAATAAATAAATAACTTTAAAAAAACGCTATCTCTGTGTAACCATGGATCTACCTCCTATAAGCTTGAATAAATCATCCATAATATGGGGTAGAGAAAGAGCTCACATCCCTGTTTTCCACAGAGAATCCAGAGTATTCATTTAGCAAACACTTTCAGCTCTTTTACTTGTCAAGAATAGCTGGCAAGTAAGAAATTATCTTAAGTTTCTTCTTTTTCTATTGCTTTCTTATAAAAGGGACTAGTGAAACTAGTAGTAGGTAGACTGGAGGAGATAGGGAAGAGGAAGGCAATGCCCCTGATTGATCATCTCCTAAATAATTGAAAATTAGTCATTGTTTCAGTACCTGCTTCACATTAGAATAGAAAAATACTCAGTTAAGAACCAGGGAACCTAGATTCTATTGGATTTTTTTACTCTGTAGCAAAAATCAAAACAACAACAAATAAGGGCACCTGGGTGGGCACAGTTAGTTGAGTGTCCAGCTCTTGATTTCAGCTCAGGTTATGATCTCACAGTTCATGAGATCAAGCCCCACATCCCACAGCAACAAAGCCTGCTTTCTGCCCTCTCTTTCTGCCCCCTCCCTGCTCACGCTCTCTTTCTCTCTCAAAATAAATAAACTTAAAAAAATAACAACAAATAATAGCAAATGATCAAGTTCTTATATGTGTCAGTCTGTGTACTATGCACTATATATAAACTGGTATTTTGTTTAATCTACAACACTCATATAAAGTCAATATTGTTATACTCATTTCACAGATGAGGAAAGTAAGGCTCAAACTTGCTTGAAGTTGTACAACAGAAAACTAGACCTCAGTTTTCTTCTTTTTTTAAAATGTTTATTTAATTTTAAGAGAGAGAGAGAGAGAGTGCAAGTGGAGGAGTGCAGAGAGAAAGGGAGACACAGAATCCAAAGCAGGCTCCAGGCTCTGAGCTGTCAGCACAGAGCATGACACGGGGCTTGAACTCACAAACCATGAGATCATGACCTCAGCCGATGTCAGAGGCTTAACCCACTGAGTGACCCAGGTGCCGCTAGACCTCAGTTTTCTTGGCTGAAAAGAGAGAGGGCACATTGTTTGTCATTCAGAGGCATTCTTATTTAGCATCTACTTATGCTGCATGCTCTACTGGACTTGAGCCGTGGTTGAGCAAGCCAGCCATGGGCCTGTCTACTCTAGCGGGCTGGAGTATCACCGAGGATCACCCAGCTGTGTAACCTGCACTTCTGCACGAGGTTTCTCTTTCCAATGGCCGGATGTATACGCATACTTTTGGTGATCTTCTCTCGCATGTCTGTGTGTGTCTGCAGGTGGTGGGCCGGGGAGTGGGAAGCATGCTCAGCAACATGTGGGCCCCATGGAGAGAAGAAGCGAACGGTGCTGTGCGTCCAGACCATGGGCTCTGACGAGCAGGCCCTTCCAGCTAAAGACTGCCAGCACCTGCTGAAACCCAAGGCTCTCATTTCCTGCAACAGAGACATCTTGTGTCCATCGGACTGGACAGTAGGCAACTGGAGTGAGGTAAGCTTTATCAGTTCCCCACCCCGGCTTCCTCATTAACCAATCTGAAGTGATGCTAGAGAAAATTGCACAATTGCCAGTGGCTATCACCTCTGGCCTGTTTCCTGCATTTCCCACCGCCTTGTATCCTTTCTTGCTTATTTTCCATTCTTACAGGGTCTTCTCACATGTCCCAGCCATCAGATACCAGCCAGGGATGAGCTGGATCCCACTTGCACAGGCTCACAACAGCTAATTTGTACACTGCCAGGATTTTTGCTGCCCCATTGTTAAACCATTGGTAGCAAATCAGGGCTCTCCTACCTACCCCAAGAGCTGGTTTGTTAAACACTTACATTTATGTTTCGCTGAAACTACTGTAGTTAACTAAAACTGGAGACATGCTGCTCAAATGATAGAACGTTAGGCAGTATACTTGATGCTTGAAGAAACCCCTCACATCGTCCATCTATTCAGCATGGGTCAAGGCTAGACCTGACCAAGGTTTGGCACATCTATTATTAGCCATATAATTCAAATAAGTGTTGTTGCATTTTCCCCAAATTAATCTGATCTGATTCTCTGCATATAATTAGAAATCAGTGGGCTAGAAGGTTAAGAAAAGCTCCCAAGCTTCCTTTTCCTTTCGGTCACCTGAAAGCTGGTCGTGTCACACCTTGTGCTCCCACAGTCTGTAGTCGACATAAGGCCCTTTTGTTCTCCAAGGGTCCTGGAGTCTCCAGGGGCCTTGCTCTGCTTCTCTATACACGTTTCAGTTCAATGACCTAAGGAATGACAAAAAATAAAAGATTTTTTAATCTAACAGTCTAGACTTTAAGGACAGATGAGTTTCCTTGGAAAGCCCCATGTTTTCCATAATAATGCTACCATTGACCAGAATATCATAGGAACTCCTCTTAGGACTCACCTTCAGAGAAATGGAAAATACTGGATTTCAGAGAATGCAGCAAGTACTATCGGTACTCATAAAGGTACTATGAAATATTACCTAAAGAAGAATTTGAAAATTTATGTAAGCAAAGGTGCCATCTCTGAAAATGACTCTTTGAAAGCAGAAAACAATCATATGAATATAGCCACTTTGATAACCTTATTTCTAGAACCTTATTTCTGGAACTTTATTTCATTAGCTCATGGTCACAGTTCAGGTTTATTTAGCTTCTGATTCTGTGCAGAATACTCTCTTGGGCACTGAAGTGAAAATAAAAGGAAAATGGCAAGTATGGTTCCTATGTTTGAAGAACTTCCTATCAAATGGGAGAGATGGGACCCAAAAAAGAAAAAAAGAAGAAAGAAAGAAAGAAAGAAAGAAAGACAGAAAGACGAAGGGATACATGTAAAGAAAACATACCTGCAAACTAATAGAGTACTACGAATCTGCGCACATATCAGCAATGGGCCAGAATATTCCCCTGCTGATCCTGGGAGGGACAGTGATAGCCTGTGGCTGGCCTGGCCTATTAGTCCATGGCCGGCCTAGATTGCTGTAAATTACAGTGTTGTCAAAATAAGGCTGAACAAGGTATTGTGACTGGCCCATTAAATCTGTTTACCAGGAATGTTCTGGCTACATCTGAAGCAGTCAATATTTCCTGTCATGTAGAATTTACTAATTACCAGATCCTTCGTGCTTTTTTTAAAAAAGACTGCAATTACATATTTGGCTGAGGAGTTCTTCATATTGTGCTTCTATTTATGGGGAACAAAATGATGTGCCTTAGCTGGGGAACAGGGGACCAAAAAGTTGGCACAATGGGACAAGTACTCGTGTCTGTTGCTCCAAATACAGGCCATTGCATAGTGTATTGCCAGCAGACACAAAACTCGGTTTCTAGCTGCTTCTTGATGGAGTTGAGCAGAAAGGCTGAGCGCCTGCCTTCAATTTAGGAGATGTAGTCATGAGAGGTGCTTTTAGTTAAATCAGCATCAAAATATGCATCCAGGGGTCTTCTTTTCTTCCCTCTGCTATCTTGCTAATGTCTGTACACATCAGCCCTGTAATGAGCTTTGCCAGAATATGATGAAATGTCTTTGTCTTTGATGTTCTAACTAAGCCCAGATACATTTTTAAGAGAGATGATACAGCGCTGTCTTATTGCTACTGTAGTGTTTATGGTCTGGATCTTGTCTTGAGACTGACATTAACTGATGCAGGGCAGTGCTCCAGCACAGTTCTGTGGGTCTGAACTGGGATGTTGGGGTCACCCCGGATGAGTTGGAAGCTAGGAGGTAACCTGGCCGAAGGTCTAAGAACTGACAGGCTTCTGGACTCTGTAGGAGCAGTGTCATCTTCCCGGCTGACTTCCCTTCCCTGTCAAGGCCCTTCTGCTACTCCAAGCAATGAGAGAGGGTGGGCTCAGCTGTGCCGGCGGGTACACTCATCTCTGACCCAACAGGGGTCAGGAGGACCTAGTGAGAGCCGGCTGGGTGGTGGGGAGGGGCTTTCTGCCCCTATGACAAGCCCCTCAGTCTCTAAGCTCATGCCCTGAACGCTGACTCCTACCCCGATCTCAGATTTCACCAAGAATCTTAATTCGGTTTTTACCCAACCTACTTTCTGGGCATGGAGGGTGAAGAAAGGGGGCTCGATTTGTTGTAAAGTATCAGAGTTTCTGTGGCCCCCGTTTTTATTAGGTCTACCACTTCAGTGACATGCCTTGTGAGAGGAAGCCAGTCTAGTGGTGAAGGACATGCATAGTCTCTGGGGCTTGGGTCCCTGGGGTCAGATCCTGGCTCTGCTCCTACCTAGATGTGTGACTTCAATCTCTTTGTGATGACTTTTAGTTTTCTGTAGCTTGTTTTCTCATCCATGAAATGGGGATAACAGCAGTACTTAGACTGAAGGGAAGTTATGGGGATTAAATGAGTTAATAGTTCCAAACTTCTTACTAGAACAGTGCTCGGAACATAATAGGCATTTCTTAGCAGAGTAAATAGATGGAAATAACAAGGTCATCTATCATTTGTTGAGTGCTTTTCACACTCTAGAGTCTATCTCATTTAACCCTTAAGATAACTACATGAGGTTGATATTGTTCATTAATTCCCCTGTTACTCCTGGCAGTTAGGCTAATAGATTTAGTGGGATAGTAATTTTCCTAGGTTTTCAAGCCCTGGTGATCCCTAATTACATGGCCTTGAGCTAGTGTTAAAGCCCCTTCAGCCTTTTCTCATTTATAAAGAGGGCGTTAATTTAAGGTTTGAAGATAATCCATGTAAGCCCTTTGCGTGGTGCCTGATAAGTAGTAAGTGTTCACTAAATGGTTAACTTCATTCTCAAGCAAGAAGACAAGTGTCTGTCTTCTGTTCTAGTCTGATTTTGCAAGCAGTGGCCAGTCAGTGGCACCCAGATGCCTTGACAATTAATCCGTTCCCCCGCTGCATTTTCATCTAAACCCATGCCCAAACTCAGGGCCATTTTATGCACGGAGCACCATAAGCACAGGGCTTGGCTCAGGGTCCACAAAAATGTTTGAGACCTGAAAAAAAAAGAAGGCTAATGTATGCTTTCCGTAAAATCAAAGGACACTGCAAAATCAGAAATCAATATTTAATTACATATTAATGACAGACACGTATTGGGTTTTTAGCATACGTATTAAATACTTTTATAGGCATTAACACAATACCTCATAACAGCCTTATTAGCTCAATTGTACAGGTGAAGAAACAGACATAGAGACATAGAGACTTGTCCAAGGTCACACAGCCTTTAAGCAAGGGAACCAGGATTTGAATGAAGACCATCTCAAACGTCTGCAAAATACAACAATATGATGGTATTCATGAAAAATGTATTATATCTGGAAACAATTTCTAGATCAGTTTTTGTCATTTTTCTGGAATTCCAGACTATGCATATTGCTGACAAATCAGAGCGCTCTTAAATTAAATGAGTTGCCCTCCCCACACACTTTCAAAGCAAAAGAATAAAAAGCCTTTCAGATGGTTTTTATTTTTATTTTTTTAAGTTTATTTATTTATTTTGAGAGAGACAAAGACAGTGAGTGTGGGAGAGGGAGAGAATCCCAAACAGGCTCTGTGCTGCTAGTGCAAAGCCCGACACGGGGCTCGAACCCATGAAGCTGCAAGATCATGACCTGAGCCATAGCCAAGAGTCAGATGCTTAACCAGCTGAGCCACCCAGTTGCCCCTTTCAGATGGCTTTTAGAGAAAAAGATGTGTTTCCCTTGAGACTAGAGATGTTTCTTTAATATATTTGATGGGGTGTGGGGTGGAGCCTCCAAACGCCCTTTCTGTGCCTGACAAAAAGCGCACACACAAATGAACAAAACCATCAGTTAACCAGCTTACTGAGGATCTCTTAAGTTCAAAGCTGTTTCTGTGGGTGTCACAGTGTCCGAGTGACCAGGTAGATGAAATGGGGATTTTCACAAACCAGCTCTTGTAGCTCTTCAGACAGAAGGCCCTGCAAACACCGGCGGCAGATCTATTGCTAAACAGGAAGCAAAGAAAACTCCTGTGTGGGGACTCACAGAAATGCCTGCAGACTGAAGGAAGACAGAGCAGGAAAGCTAGGAGACATTTCTGGGTTGTTTATCTGTGGAACTCCCCAGTCGGAGTTAAGGTCCAAGGCGCTTCTATGGGGGCTCGACCACCTTCTTTCTTTGGGCCTGGGGTATCTGTAAGTGCCAGCATCTCAGTTCTTCTCAGATGCCAGTGGCCTGTGATTTGCCAGGTTTCCTGGAGAACACACGTAGGAAATCCTGTTTGACACAACCACTCACAGAAAACTAGTGTGGGACCATGTTGATTCTCTTCATCATGTCTGGTATTTCTTTTAATTGTCCAGGGTACTGTATGAGTTTGCTAGCACTGCCATGATGAAGTAGCACAAACTGGGTTGTTCAAACAACAGAAATTTATTGTCTCACAGCTCTGGAGGCCAGAAGTCTAAGATCAAGGTCTTGGCAGTGTTGGTTCCTTCTAAGGGCTGTGAGGGAGACTCTGTTCCATGTCTTCTAGCTTCTGGTGGCCTCTGGTTTCCATGGCTTGTAGATGTTAACACCCTGATCTCTGCTTTCATCTTCAATGGCATCGTCCTGATGTATGTGTCTCTGCATCTGAATTTCCCTTTTTATAAGGATAATGGTCATATTGGATCAGGACCCACCTTGTGTCCTCATTTTTACTTCACTGACTCTGCAAAGGCCCCACCTCCAAATAAGTCTTCATTCTGAGGTAGAGCAAGAAGGGTTAGGCAGGGGTTAGGACTCCAGCATATCTTTTTGAGGGGACACAGTTCAAACCATAACAGCTACCCAAGTGTTTCAGCTTACTTTCAAAGCCGGTTTTAGCATGAGATCCAATCGTTCATTTATAAATTCCCGAGACTATACAATTAATGTTTTGATGGCAAAGCATTAGCTCTTTCTTTACTGAGCCCTTTAGCTCTAACTCTGTGATAAGCCCCAACTGTGTTTTTGAATAAACTCTCAGCACTATAGCTCTGAGCCACTTGTGAGCTCCCCTCCTCCACAGCGCCCCTCAGGTGGGTGGCTTGACTCATTTAGCAGCAGACCTCATTCTCAGCGGGCTCCCCGGAGGCCTTAATCTTGAAGCAATGGCAAGTGAGAGCAAGAGGACACCCAGGGAGGACATTAGCAGATTGACAAGTTGTCTGCCCAGTACGAAGTTCAAAATTATAACGTAAGGGCATAAAGTAACCAGAGCAGATACTGGTTTTGAGAGTTCCCAAACTATCGGTTGAGATGAACTCTAAGTGTGGCACTGTGCCCTGCGTTTATCTCGTCCCAAGGGCTTGACAGCTCCTAAGGAGATAAACACAGTTGCAAGATGTACTAGAAGAAGCCTGAGGCTGAACACAAAACAGTGCTGCTTGTTCTGGTGTGACTACAAGGAAAAGGCAACATCGTTTTTAGCCCCATATACTTGGCAGAGCGTTAACCCTGTCCTGCTGGGCACAATATGCCCCAGGGCTAAAGAATGACATCCATCCGTTACTTGGAAGCTTCCACGTCTACTGGGTAAGGAAAGCAGATGGGGATGAAAGGTGGGTGTGCTGGCAAACATGTCAACTCCTCCCAGACCCAGGTCTCCATTAATGAAGTTTTGAGTTGCCATTTGGGAATGGGGCCAATGGTTGCAGACCATCTGCTTCTTTGAGAGAAGCTAAAAATCTGGAATTTTAATATGAAATCTGCTAATTTTAAAATTTTGGCTACTAATTCAGTTTTTGTGTTTTGTCTGTTTGCTTGTTTGTTTTAAGATGGAGGCGGCCAAGGAAATAATGTGTGGGGGCCAAATTTAGTCTTTAGGCTGCCACTTTAGAATTTCTGTTCTAGAATACTCTTCAGTTTTAAAAGCTCAAAATCTGGAGTGCCTGGGTAGCTCCATCGGTTAAGTGTCCAACTTTTGATTTCAGCTCAGGTCATGATCTCACGTTCATGAGTTTTAGCCCCATACAGAGCCTGCTTGGGATTCTCTCTCTCTATCTCTGGCTCTCCCCTGCTCACATGCTTGCTCTCTCTTTCTCTCTCAAAATAAATAAATAAAGATTAAAAAAAACAATAACAGCTCAAAATCTAATGTATTTTAACTAAACTAGTTAGCTAGTATTTACCCTTGTTTTATTCTTTTAGCTTGAACAAATTCACACAGTACAAAAGGTTATTTAATACTTGTAATTTGTAAATGCATTTGTGTGTGTGTGTGTGTGTGTGTGTGTGTGTGTGTGTGTGTATCTCCATCTGTTAGCTCTTAGCCCTGGGGGATCTCAGTCTCTAAAATATCCAGCAATAAACCAGTGGGATGTATGAGTATCCACAGTATCTTCTAGACATGTGCCTACAACTACTTCACCTTCACCCAGACAGCTGCTTTCCTCATACTTTCCACAGACAGGTGTGTGTCCCTGTGATCCAGAAGGATAGTAGAAATCAGAGGACACCCCCCCCCAGCCCTTTTGTTATCACTATTATTATTTCAGCATCATTATTATAACAGTGATAATAATAGCTTCCAACTGCCAGTCGTCTTCTATATATTGTGTAATGTGTTAAGACTGTTGTCTCACGTAACCCTCACAGCCGCCTTGAAAGATGAGTATTAATTTCTCTCAATTTACAGGGGAGAAACCTAGGTTTAGTTGCTCTGTCATGTGTGGAGTTAATTAATAATGGCAGATTGGGGAGTTCACAAGGCTTCTTACAGGGTTTTTTTTTTTTTAACATTTATTCATTTTTGAGAGACAGAGCTCAAGCAGAGGAGTATCAGAGAGAGAGGGAGACACAGAATCCAAAGCAGGCTCCAGGCTTTCAGCTGTCAGCACAGAGCCGGATGCGGGGCTCGAACCCACAAACCGTGAGATCATGACCCGAGCCGAAGTCGGACGTGTAACTGACTGAGCCACCCAGGCACCCCTCTTACAGGTTTTATAGCTCTGTTGCTTCATAGTTCAATGTAGGAGTGGAGGGCACATACCTATATACTTTTGGATTTTTTTAGTGCTTATAAAAGTTGTAAAGTCTAACTTCCCTGTGGACATTATAAGCATTTCAAGTCAAAAGAAATAAAAAATGGAGTGAAGAGAAAGAAAAGAAATGTCTACTCTGACATTTCTTGGAAAGAATATACCCAAAGGGGCACGCACCTGCCGCTTGAGGGCTGGTGGCCTTAGCCAGGGCCCCTGTCATGGCTCAGCTCTCAGAACCCAGCCTGCCTGAGGCAGCCGGTGTGGAAATGCGATCACATGTACATGAAGGGTATTTGATTGGACCGATAATTTTTCCAGCGTGGAGATTTGAAGACTCAGGGGGTTCAGATTAGAATGTAACAAACGGAGAGTAAGTCAGGAGGACGAACTGGATGGAGCATAAACTATCTTTGCACACAAGAAGGCAGAAATATTATAGTAAACCAGGAAAAGAACTACCTCCAGCCTGCCCTTTGCAGTCTCCAAAGTGACGTGACCCCCTAATCTGCAGCTGAAGACACTGTCAGCTGCACTGTCTCCAGTGCTGATAAGTGTCTCATGCTTTTCAAAGGAGCTGATTTTACAGAGCTATCAGACGTCAGTGAGTGATTATGCTGGACTGTGACAAAATAAAGGGGGAGTTTTATACATCAATATTATTTTCCTACACAGAAGGAATTGAAAATGGGACTTGAGAAGGCAAAAAACTTAAGCTAACAAATGCATAAGCTCACAGAAGAATTTTCCCATTCCTGATGTTTTTCCAGATGAAATTGTCACTTAATAAATGTGTATTGGGGCACCTGGGTGGCTCAGTCATTAAAGCGTCCGACTCTTGGTTTGGCTCAGGTCATGAGCTCATGGTTCGTGAGTTCGAGCTCCACATCGGGCTCTGTGTTGATGGTGCGGAGCCTGCTTGGGATTCTCTCTCTGTCTCTCTCTCTGCTCCTCCCCTGCTCATACTCTCTCTCTTTCTCTCTTTCTCTCTCCCTCCTCCCTCAAAATAAATGAATGAATGAATGAATGAATGAATGAATAAATAAATAAATAAATAAATAAACTTTAAAAGAAAAAAAATTTTTAAGTGTGTATTAAGCGATCACTGTGTCCCAAGAACTATCCTGGAGTTGAGTTATGAATAAAAAACAGTTCCTGCCTTTGGATAACTTTTCAGAAATCAAGAGTTTGTAGTCAAGTCAGGAAGCAAAATCAATGGATGGTACCTGTCTGGTGTGTTGCTCTAGATTTCATGGAGGATGCAAAATAAATCTGCTTCTTACTCTGCCACTGGCTTGCAGCCTTTCAAGCAGGTCGCTGAGTCTGGCTTCTCTCCTGTGGAAGGTGGAGTCATAGTTCCTGCCTTGTAAATCTCACAGTGCTGTGGTGATATCACACAGAACAATGGCTGTGAACATGTTGAAATCTGCCAATCCGTATGTGAACCCCCTCCCCGAAAAACCTGCCTTGAGGTCGGGAATACAAGACAGAGAAATGTGACACATCCAGTGAAGACCTCTGGATGGTTCACAGTCAGGGGCCATGTATTTGCTAGCTGATTTTAAATTAGAAAGAAAATGCTAAAAATGGAGCTGTCTGATAAAAGTATAGATTTTTCAGAAGATCTAGAAATTTGGTATTATGTAGCAGTGACATGTGGTTTGCAGCTGCTGAGACTGAGGAAATAAATAGTCCTTACCATGAATCCTGAGGAAAGAGTACCCTGTTAGGATTCCCCTGAAGGCACTCTAGCTGCCCGTGCTTTGGCATGCCCTCCAGAATGGGGAGGGAACATTGGAGAGGGGCACCTGCCACAGCCCCTCACATCAGCACCACGCTACGAGACTCACTCTTTGGAAAAGGTATCTCTCTACCTTTGATTAACTACCCACCTTTAAATTTCAGAATACGTCCTGGATCTCTGTACATGTGTGAGTATGATAGTTGTCTAGCTTTTAATCTGATTCCACCTGGCATAGGCAAGTGGAAATGGAACGTGCGGTGCCTGGGTGAGGTAACGTTAGTTATACCTGGTATTTTCTAAATATAAAGGGGGAGGTTCGTTATAACTAACTTAATAGATTTCAGAACATATGTAAACATTTTACATTAATTTAACAGCACTGCAACCCTAGGAAAGATTATATTACTATCTCTTAAGAAAGCGTAGGTGACTTGTATAAATCATTGCACTTTTTGTGAATTCACTGCCCCATGTTCAAAGCCCAGGGAGACTTCAGTTTTACTATGTCACGGTTTGTATTTTCAGTTTGCAAAGGGTAATGGTTGGTCCTGAGCCCCATCTGGTCTCCAGGAGATACATATTTCCATGGAAAACTAAAGGAGTGCAGAAACCAAATGTAAAGATAGAAGATAACAAGTTTAAGCTGCACGGTGCACTTTCCATTGGGCCTGTTCTCGCTTGGTGCAAACCTGAACATGAGAACCAATGCATCTTTCCCACTAAACTAACAGCTGTCTCTCTCCCCCCAGTGTTCTGTTTCCTGTGGTGGTGGAGTGCGGATTCGCAGTGTCACGTGTGCCAAGAACCACGATGAACCTTGTGATGTGATGAGGAAACCCAACAGCCGGGCTCTTTGTGGCCTCCAGCAATGCCCATCTAGCCGAAGAGTTCTGAAGCCCAATAAAGGCACAATTTCCAGTGGGAGAAAACTACCAACGTCTGAGCAGGACCCCTTAAAGCCCATCCCTCCAACCACATCCAGTCCCAGAACGCTGAGCACACCCACAGTGCCCCAGTCTATGAGTACAAGTGCCCCGGCCATCAGCAGCCCTGGTCCTACCCCAGACCCCAAAGACGGAGACTCGGATGGGAAATGGTGGCAGAACAGTTCCAACCAAACTGAACTGGGCTCCAATTATGTCATTTCCACTGGAAGTACTTCCCAGCCCATCCTCACTTCCTGGCCTTTGAGTGTCCAGCCAAATCAAGAGAATGTTCCCAGTTCAGTCCCTGGTCCTACCTCAGAGGGAGACTTTTTAACCACGACGACGAGTGGTTCTGACTTGCCATCTTCCAGCAACCCTGTGACTTGGCAGGTGACTCCATTTTATGATACCTTGACCAAAGAGCCAGAAGTGGAGATTCACAGTGGCTCAGGGGAAGACAGTGAACAATCTGAGGACAGAAATGAAAACAACTCCATAACGTGGACCAAAGTCAGAGTACCTGGAAATGATGCTTCAGCAGTGCGAAGTACAGAAATGCCCCTTGGACCCCCGCCGACACCTTATCTCAGGGGGCCATCCTTGTGGCCACCCTTCAGCACCATGATGGAAGGACTGCTACCCAGCCAAAGGCCTGCTACTCTCAAAAATGGTGCATCCGGAACTGAGGGGATGTTCACTGAAAAGCCAGTGAACTCTCCATTCCCTCTGGGAGGAGACCACCGGCCAGCACCCTCAGAGCATTCAGTAAACCATAACCCCCCAGAACTCCCAAGCAACATGAATCAGACGCAGAGTTCCGAACCAGTCCTGACCGAAGAAGATGCAAAAAGTCTGATCGCTGAGGGTTTTCTGCTAAATGCTTCCAATTACAAGCAGGTCTCCACCGGCGGCAGCCCCGCATACTGGGTGGTTGGAAACTGGAGTGAGGTAGGAGCCCCATTTCTTGCCCCACGCCTGACTGTCCATGGAAGTAGCTAGGGGTGTTTCATTCTTGTGTAGATTTCAAATGGACTTGTAAAAAATATAGCCCAGTGTGGAAGAAACGCGAAGCAGTCAGGTCCATGCGCTCACCTCCCTCCTGTCCTGCCTAATTCCTAAATTGAGGGGGGAAAATCTCCAGGGAAGGAGGACAAATGTAGTGAGATAAAGTGAAAAGAACTCTGAACTAAGTCAGGAGGACTGGGCGATTCAGCTGTGTGGTGGTGGAGAACTCAGTCCATGCTTCAGGCTCTACTCTTTATCTATAAACAGTAGAGCTGGTGTAGATCACCTGTAACACCCCCTCCAGCCACAAACCTCAGTGGCCGGTCAAGAGGGGCAGCTGAAGGGGCCAGAGTTTGCATTTCATTCAGAAAGTGATCTTGGGACTCTAGTCAAAATCTGTCAGGTAATCCAAATTGGAGTGGAAATTGAAGATAAAATTCCTTAAAAGCATTCTCTAGTTCAGTGTTATCAATGATTTTCTTTTCTTTTTGCTGTGTTTGCATGCTTTCATGAAAAAATCACGTTGGCTCATTAAAAGAATTAGAAAATGGAGGAAGAAGAAAATAAATATGACGACAGAATGTTGGCCCCTGTTTTCAAGCGTCAGAAATTTGGCTAGATATTTGTTTTTCCATTTCTAGAACTAATTAATATCCTTTGAAGCATCAAAATCATTTTCACCCATTTGAATTTTGAATGCACAGTATATGAACTTGTTAAAATAATTTGACAACTCGAAAGAGGACTTTGTGGCAAAATGGTCACATGTTTACATTAGTGAGCATTTTTATGACAATTCATGAGTCCTCTCCCTAGCTAAAGAGAAATGAAGTATTTGTAGCTAATCTAACAACAGTGCGTATAATTTATAAAGCGTGTTGGTTTCCCAACCACTTTATGTAGCCTCTTATTTTCTCCTTTTGACAATCCCAAGAAGATGAGGTCTCACTGATGCCAATTTGCAAATAGAGAAAATAAAATTCGTGGCAGTCAAGTGACTTGTCGAGGGACCCAACTGTCATGTTGATGACAACATGGATGTCCCTGGATGATGCCCCTTCTAACTCCACTCTATTCAGTTTGTAAGACAGGCATGATCTGTGGATAAAGCGAGTGACCTGTAAACTAAACCAAAATAAACGTACATACTAGCTCTGATGACTGTGGAGCTACATTTTGATTACAGTAATTCAAGACACCCTTGACTTATCTCAATGTTATCTTTGGACTTTGACAGAAATAAACTGCCTTATTGAATACATCATAGATTGCCAAAAATTTGGCAATCATGGTGAAGCCATTGAGGGCTGTTAATTCCAGGCAGTTTGGAGAAAAGGAATTGGTCCAGCTGGCAGTTTTTCAGAGCTGCAAATGATATTAGGAGAGCAGAGTTCAAACATTTGGCAGAAATTCCCTTTGTGATAGGGTAGGGGCCTCCTCTCTTTACACATCTTTTGAGACAAAATGTTTAATACACAGAATTGTCGGAGAGGATCAGGACTCAGAATGAAAACTTTGGTTTTCTCACTATCCTTTGATTTTTTTTATTCTGTCCATTTCTGAAGCTTCTTTAGGATGGCTTCTCAATGACTGCATCTTAGGGACCCCATTGATATCACTCTTCCCCAAGCCGCCTATAAAATCCTTAACAGTTTTACAAGTCAGTGTCACCTCATCATTCCTATCATCTCCTGTTTATTTCCTGTTAGTTTAGGGCCAGTGGCTTCCAGTCTAATGGTGGTAGGCACTTGGAAAAGATGGGGATGCTTTTGTTTGTTACAGTGATGGGGAAGGGGCCCACTACCGGCATTCAATATCTGAGAGCCAAAGATAATAAAAGCCCTGTGACATTCAGGGAAGTCTCTTATAAGGAAGAATTGTCCAGTGCAAAATGGCAGTTAATGCCCCAACAGCCAAGAAAGGAAGACCCTCAGTTACTGTTCTTGCCCCTTCGCTGATCTGTGCACGTCCAGGCTCTCCCCACTCCCCCCGCGATGCATTCCACGCATCACAAGAGATGTAAGACTGCCCACTTAGTCTTCTGTAGGAATTTACTAATCATTCCATACTCCTGCTCACAAATCTTTAATGTCTCTTCATTACATATCAGATCAGAGAAATCCACTGTGACACCCAATAGCGTTTACAACATTACATAACCGAACTTTCAAACCGCACTGGCTTCACTCTGTTTCATCAGCATAAGCTTCAGCAGATCTAAACTGCTCAGTTTTTCCTAAGCCTTCTGCCCCTCTCAGTGCAATGCCTTTTTTTACCGCTGTTCCCTCTGCCTGGAAATTTCCCTCCTCCTTTGCCCTTTTGAATTCCCCCTGTTCTTCAGGACCAAGCTATGAGCTGCCATAAAGTCTTTCCTGATTGTTAAAATTGGAAGTAATTTCGGGGCTCCTGGGTGGCTCAGTCGGTTGGGCGTCCGACTTCCGCTCAGGCCATGATCTCACCGTTCGTGGGTTTGAGCCCCGCATCGGGCTCTGTGCTGACCCCTCAGAGCCTGGAGCCTGCTTGAGATTCTGTGTCTCCCTCTCTCTATCCACCCTTCCCCTGATCACACTGTCTCTCTCTGTCTCTCAAAAATTAATAAAACAATGTTAAAAAAAAGAATTTTAAAAAAGATTGAAAGTAATTTCTAAAGTTCCTTATCGTTTGACCCAAAATTGTTCTCACCCTTTCCTCCCACTTTTCTGTCTTGTGTGGAAGGGCTGTTCACACTTCTGTTGTACACAATGAGTTCTTCTAATTGTGATTTCAAAAATTAAGGAATTGATATAAAAATGAAGTTAACCCTATAAATGGGCATAGAACCTGAAACCAGACTTTCTGGGTTGGAATCCTGGCTCAGCCACAAACTCTGTATGTCCTCACCCTGCCTCAGTTTCCTCATCTGGTTCATGAGGACAGTGACAATTCCTCATTCAGAGATTGTAAGGGGGTAAAAGGAATAACTATGTGTAAGGTACGCAGAAGAGTATTGGGCACCTGGGAAGCACCCAGTGTTTGCTCTGATACCTGTTTGCAAAACAGAAAACCTAGGTGCCATGCAGTGTACGAGCGTGTGGCTCCTGTCTTGTCAGAAAATCACCTCATCCAGTTGCCCCATCATCCAGTCAGATCCCCTGGCTCACTCAGCTAACCGTAAGCTGTGCAGTTCTGTACCTGGAAGCGACGGTATGATTTTCCACAGCCGTTCACAGCAGTCATCACGTGATGCTGACCCAGCCCTCCCAGTTAGTTCCAGTTCTGAACACCCCGAAACCTCCCCCTTGACCTGGCACATCGGTTGCCATAGGGTCGCTAGCTGTAACAAGGATGAAGGTTTCCAGGATAAAGTGAAGTTGTCCCTCAACCTCCTTGGGGTTTTTTCTTGTCTCATGGCGCACTCCCAGTTTGGAACTCATAAAACTGACAGGTGATGGAATTCCATCTTATTGTACTGTGTTCCATGCATTTGCCCCGTCAGCACTACCTTTGGACTGTTGTTTGCTGCCTCAATAGAAACTATCACAAAAAGAAAAAAAAGTGGGATGACTGGGTGGCTCAGTCGGTTAAGCATTTAACTCTTGATTTTGACTCAGGTCATGATCTCGCGGTTTGTGAGATTGAGCCCCACATGGGGTTCTGCACAGAGAGTGCAGAGCCTGCTTGGGATTCTCTCTCTCTCTCTCTCTCTCTCTCTCCCTCTCTCCCCTCTCCCTCTGCCCCTTCTACGCATTCTCTCTCTCTCTCCCTCTCTCTCTTTCTCTATCTCTCTCCCTCTCTCTCAAAATAAATAAACTTTTTAAAAAAATGAATAAAAAGAAAACAGTGTCCAAAAGGAATTGTCTGCTCATGAGATCTGAATCTATTAGGACTAAATTCAGAACCCCAGAGAGACAACATCCATTTAGCTGCCACACAAATACAGTACAAAGAATCATAGACATCACTTGAGATTTACCGGGTTATCGTTAGCCTGGGAATTTAGTTTACTAGGTCCTTTCCTGGATTGGGGCAAATATATTTTCTCTATGTCATAATATAAATTAACAACAGACTACGTGGCCTTGAATATTGCTTCTGTCTCTGGGCCCCAGATATCTGGAAAGTGAGACTCATAATGCTGCCCTTGTAGCTGTGTTGTGTTTAATAGGTAACATTTGTAGAGTCCTGACCATGTGCATGAATGTTATCACCAGTTTTACAGTTAGGAGATTGCAGAAGACCACACAACTGGCCAATCGCAGAACTATAATTGTACGCTGAACCTCAGAAGGTTAAAGAAAATGTAGGAAAGATACCTGTTATGTAGTTGTATCAATTGCCTCTTGCCAATAATGCTATTTGACAAATCACCACAAAACCTCAGAGTTTCGTTGAGTCTGTGGGTCAGGTGAGGGATTCTCCTCATTGGGGCTGAGCTCGGCTGACCTCAGCTTGGTTTGCCGTGCATCTGCCGGAGGGTCAGCTATAGGCCGGCTGGTCTGGGGTGGCCTCAGCTGGGTGACCCAGTTCTATTTCACATGATCTCTCGTCCTCCGGCACGTTGGCCCCATTGTACTCCCATGGCAGAGAAAGGGCTCCAAGAAAGAGAATTGAAACTACAAGTCCTCTTGAGAACTGGGACATCATCCACTGGATTTTATTGGCCAAAGATACTCACAAGAACAGTCTTGATTCAAGAGCTGGGGAAGTACATCCCACCGCTTCTTAACAAAAAGATCTGCAAAGTCCCATTGCATAGAGCATGGTGTGTCCAATGTGGGACACTAGTGCAATCAACCTATGACAGTGGTTAGTGCACTCGGCTGTTATTACCTCTATTACGCATATACATAATGTAGAACAGAGGAGAAGGTACAAACCAAATCCTAAAGAACTTTAAGCAGGAGGAAAGATTACCTCCATAAACAGGCCAACTGGAAAAATGCTGACCTAGACTACTTTCTACCCTTCCCTTTCTGTGATTCTATGGTAAAGTTCTCCGTCTAGACTCTGTTATGTTATATATCTGTATAACACAAGAACTTGCACAAAGTGACACACGAAATTATGTGGAAGATGAAATTGCAGCAAGAGAAAAATGTGAGGCTGGTTTTTATTTATAACTCATCACAAGAAGCCTTCGAAAATGTCATAGATGGAACTTCCACCCTTTGTTTAAATTAGCCCCCAGCTGTGTTTTGCACACAGCTGGCCCCTCCTTCTGAGGGTGGGCCTGGGAGAAGGGATGCAAGAAAAATCAACTGCTGAAAGAATTTAAGCACATGGAAGAAAAGAAAGTATGGAGAGGAAAGTTTCTATGGTTTTCAAGGTGATCCCATGCTGTACCTGAGGTATTTAAGAATCACGAATAAATTAAAACATCACGTGAGACATGGGCTATATGTACCAGTAGGGCAAGTGGAGAAAAGCACTAAGTTGTAGCATCTTTCTAACCCCCAAGCGTGGTCTGAGGACCCACAGCATTGGTGTCACCTGGGAGCTGGTCAGAAATGCAGAATCTGGGGTGCAGATTCCCTATTTCACATGATCTCTCATCCTCCGGCTCCACCCCAGACCCACTGACTCAGAATCTGCATTTAGCAGGTGATGCATACTAGAACAGCCAGTATACGGCATTTTGGAGGCAGAAAGCCCCGGCTTTACTCCTCCATCAAGCCAGCTCTCCAAGCATTAAGGGTTTTTTTCTACACTATCACAATACCTGTCTAACCACAGGTTTGTCTTGGAGAGGAAGTGAGATAATTCATAGCTGTGTTATAACAGGCAGATGTATGGATCTCACACCCTCTATGAGTGGGCAGCATTGGTATGAAATGTGGCAGGCAAGTTTGCCTACAGCCCCCAGGCATTCGGGATAATTTTTAAAGGGAAGCAAATTTCCACTTGGCATTGGCTTGCTAATCCACTTGCTAATCCACTTGCTAATCAGATTTTCATCACAGCTGTCTATTAGAATCACCTGGGGCATTTCTTTTTTACTGCAATGCCTAGACCCTCCCCGGGGACATTCAGATTAATTTGTCTAGGGTGGGCCCCCAGCGATGGTATTTTTTAAAAAGCTCTGTGAATTTAGGTGAGCATCCGAGGAGGTGGAGCACTTGACTTCAGAGTGTCGTGAGATACGTCTGAGAAAGTGGCCCTCAGCCTGTCTTCTCTGTCCCCCTCCCCCACACAGTGCTCCACCACCTGCGGGCTGGGGGCATACTGGCGAAGTGTGGAATGCAGCACTCAGATGGATTCCGACTGTGCTGCCCTTCAGAGGCCTGACCCTGCCAAGAGATGCCACCTTCGTCCCTGCGCCACCTGGAAAGTGGGGAACTGGAGCAAGGTAATTGATCTGGCTCTGCGACATTCTGGAGGGGGACAGCCTTCTCTAAGCATGTGCTGAAGTAGGTGTCTCCCGTCCCTTCCTCCCTTGCTGCCTCCCTCTGCCCTCTTCTCTGCTAAAACTGTAGATGAGTAAATCATAGATGTCACCACGGGCCTACTCGAAGTTACACAGTAGTCTTAGAGCAAGTACAGAGTTTTTATTAAACCACATATTTTTAGCTGCCTGCTTTTTCTCTTCCCAGATAAACTGGAATTAAAAGTTAAATTTGCGTAATTAATTGCTTGTCCAGCAGGCAACATTATTTCTAAATTACTTAAATTTACCATTATAATTACCATGATACATCATCACATGTATAATTAAGTCATGACGCAGCATCTGCTCACAAAGCAAGTGTGCTTTTCAATCTGCCAGACCCAAAATGACAAGAAGGCTAGACATCGAGAAAACACTGGTCTATCAAAGTGTACTTCCCGTACAGATCTTTTCACAGTGGGGTTTTATAGTCCCTGCTAATCTGGCCGTGGTTACTCATTTTGCTGTGTTGTCTGCCTCATCCCTAGTGAGAGGCTGTATCAGGTTTTTGGATTTGTTAGCCTCGGTGTTTCTGGGCACCAACTGGGCCTAACCTAGCCTGGGCTGAGCCAGCCCCTGGGGGATATACTCAGGCTATAAGACACGGCTCAGTTGTGGTGTTGACAGTTGATTGGCAAGAGAAGGTGCAGAGGTGTGAGCTGTGCATGTACCTTCTGTTTGCCAAGCAACCCCCCCCCCCAATGACTATGCTGCTCGTTAGGCCTGTCTTCTCTCTGGGGAGCCAGTTTCCCTTGACAGCTGAGACACAGAAGGGAAAAGAAAAAAATTTGAGCAGGCCCATAAACAACAAAGAAATTGAATCAGTTACCAAAAATCATCCAACAAATAAAAGTCCAGGGCCAGATGGCTTCCCATGGGAATTCTACCAGGCATTTAAAGAAGAGTTAATACCTATTCTTCTCAAACTGTTCCAAAAAATTGAAATGGTAGGAAAGCTTCCAAACTCATTCTATGAAGTCAGCTTTCCAAAACCAGACAAAGACCCCACTAAAGAGGAGAATTACAAGCCAATATCCCTGATGAACCTGGATGCAAAAATTCTCAACAAGATGCTAGCAAATCAAATTCAACAGTGTATTTTATTCACCGTAATCAAGTGGAATTTATTCTTGGGCTTCAGGTCTGGTTCAATATTCACAAATCGATCAGTGTGACACACCACATTAATAAAAGATAAGAATCATATGATCGTTTCAGTAGAAGCAGAAAAAGCATTTGACAAAAATACAGCATCCTTTCTTGATAAAAACCCTCAAGAAAGTAGTAGGGATAGAGAGAACGTACCTCAACATCATAAAAGCCATATAGGAAAGGCCCACAGCTAATATCATCCTCAATGGGGAAAAACTGAGAGCTTTCTCCCCAAGGTCAGGAACACAACATGGATGTCCACTCACCACTGTTTTTCACTGTAGTACTGGAAGTCCTAGCCTCAGCATCCAGACAATAAAAAGAAATAAAAGGCATCCACATTGACAAAGAAGTCAAACTTTCACCCTTCACAGATGACATGATACTCTATATGGAAAACCCAAAAGACTCCCCCAAAAAACTACTAGAATTAATACATGAATTCAGCAATGTCACAGGGTATAAAATCAATGTACATAAATTGGTTGCATTTCTATACACCAGTAATGAAGCAGCAGAAAGAGAAATCCAGGAATCGATCCCATTTACAACTGCACCAAAAACCGTAAGATACCTAAGAATAAACCTAACCAAAGAGGTAAAAGGTCTGTATGCTGAAAACTATAGAAAGCTTATGAAAAAAACTGAAGAAGACACAAAGAAATGGAAAAACACTCCATGCTCATGGATTGGAAAAACAAGTATTGTTAAAATGTCAATACTACTCAAAGCAATCTACACATTCAGTGCAATCCCTACAAAAATAACACCACATTTTTCACAGAGCTAGAACGAACAATCCTAAAATTTGTATGGAACCAGAAAAGACCCCGAATAGCCAAAGTAATGTTGAAAAAGAGAAACAAAGCTAGAGGCGTTACAATTCCAGACTTTAAGCTGTATTACAAAGCTGTAATCATCAAGACAATATGGTACTGGCACAAAAACAGACATATAGATCAATGGAACAGAATAGAGAATTCAGAAATGGACCTACAAATGCATGGCCTACTAATTTTCAACAAAACAAGAAAGAGTATCCAATGGCAAAAAGATAGCCTCTTTAACAGGTGGTGCTGGGAGGACTGGACAGCAACATGCAGAAGAATGAAACTAGACCACTCTCTTACACCATACACAAAAATAAATTCAAAATGTATGAAAGACCTAAATGTGAGACAGGAAACCATCAAAATCCTACAAGAGAAAACAGGCAACAACCTCTTTGACCTTGAACGCAGCAAATTCTTACTAGACATGTCTCTGGAGGCAAGGAAAATAAAAATAAACTAGTGGGACCTCATCAAGATAAAAAGCTTCTGCACAGCAAAGGAAACAATCAACAAAACTAACAGGAAACAGATGAAATGGGAGAAGGTATTTGCAAATGACACACCCGATAAAGGCTTAGTATCTAAAAGCTTTAAAGAACCTATCAAACTCAAAACCCCAAAAAAATAAAAAATCAAGTGAAGAAATAGGCAGAAGACATGAATAGATGCTTTTTGAAAGAAGACATCCAGATGGCTAACAGACACGTGAAAAGATGTTCAACATCACTCATCGTCAAGGAAATACAAATCAAACCCTCAATGAGATACCACCTCACACCTGTCAGAATGGCTAAAATTAACAACACAAGAAACAACAGGTGTTGGTGAGGATGTGGAGAAAGAGGAACCTCTTACACTGTTGATGGGAATGCAAACTGATGAAGCCACTCTGGAAAACAGTATAAAGGTTCCTCAAAAAATTAAAAACAGAACTACCCTACAACCCAGCAATTGCACTACTAGGTATTTATCCAAAGGGTACAAAAAGCCTTGTTCTAAGTGGCACATGCACCCCAATGTTTACAACAGCACTATCAACAATAACCAAATTATGGAATAAACCCAAGTATCCTTCAACTGATGAATGGATAAAGAAGATGTGGTACACACACACACACACACACACACACACACACACTGGAATACTACTCGATCAAAAAGAATGAAATCTTGCCATTTGCAACAATGTGGATGGACCTAGAGTGTATTATGCTAAGTGAAATAAGTCAGGCAGAGAATGACAAATATCATACAATTTCACTTGTTTGTGGAATTTAAAAAACACAACTGATGAACATAGGGGAAGGGAAGGAAAAATAAGAAAAACAGGGTGAGGCAAACCTAAGAGACTCTTAAATACAGAGAACAAACTGAGGGTTGTTGGAGGGGAAGTAGGTGGGGGGATGGGCTAAATGGGGGATGGAGATTAAGGAGGGCACCTCTTGGGATGAGCACTGGGTGTTGTATGTAAGTGATGAATCATTGGGTTCTACTCCCGAAACCAAAACTACACGGTATTTAACTAACTTGAATTTAAGTAACTAAATTAATAATAAATACATACATACATACATAAATACATAAAATCTTGAGTCGGAAAGTAGGCCCTTTGTTTTGCCTTTAAATATCCAGAGGGTTTAGATTCTGCCATGTTGATAGTTTGCCTTTTCACAGATACTTTCTCAGAGGGAAGAATTCTAATTTTATCTGGAATCTTCTGTATTATCCACCCCCCCCCATTCCCACGCCCAAACCTGAGACATTTCAAATCTCAAAGGGCTGCGGGTCTGCTGCAGCCTGCCCTGAGTCCACAGGTATCACACCTGACACTTCTGGTTACTCACCAGCAATCCCCTACCTTTGTGATGGCTGTCTGAGTTGTGGTTGTTTTACTGGCTTTTGTCTCCAGCACCATGCAGCTCCTTGATGCAGCCTGGTACCACTGCTGTGGACATGTTCCCATGTGTGTGACAGTAGAGTAAGACTATACATTCAGACTCTTCCTTTACCATGTCTAGAAGTAGTCTTTCAGAATGGTGTGCTTCCGCTTCATGCAGTAATCTGTCTGATGCAAAGCAAGGATGTGGTCCTCAGGTCTGTCCCAGAGGCATACTTGGGAAGACAGTTCTGTAGAATTGAATCCTAGAAGCAGGGCTGGGCAGTGGATAAGACACATCTGGATTGGCAACCCTGCTCTGGCGTGACAGGCATATGACACTGGCCCATTCACCTTCAGAACGTTGTTTCTCTCACCTCTGAGAAATACTGTGGATGATATTGCCTCTACTTACCTCCTAGAGTTGTTGTAGGGATCAAAAAAAGAGAATGTTAGTGAAACAGCTTTGTAAATGGTAAAAGACTATTTTTTTTTAATTTTTAATGTTTATTTTTGAGAGGGAGAGAGAGGGACAGAGTGTGAGCTGGGGGAGGGGCAGAGAGAGAGGGAGACAAAGAATCCAAAGCAGGCTCCAGGCTCTGAGCTGTTAGCACAGAGACTGATGTGGGACTCAAACTCACAAACCGTGGAATCATGACCTGAGCCAAAGTCAGACGCTCTACTGACTGAGCCACCCAGGCACCCAACCGACTGAGCTGCCCAGGTGCCCCAGTAAAAGACTGTTTAGATGATACCCTGGGCAAACTCTGAGCTCAAGATAAAAGTTAGGACTGGCTCTTAGGTGCTTACTAACCTCTGGCTTCCTGAACTCGGGGTGCAAGGCCTGTGGACAGGTGACAGAGAAGAAAATCCTGTCAACAGAATGACTGGCTCGAGCAGGTGTCCACTCCTTAGTACTATGCAGGCAAGGTGCTCAGTGTCCATGAACTTTGGAGAACTTTACATATGTTGGGCACTAACACTCACCAAATACTACTATGTGCCTGACATTGATTTAGGTAATCAATTCCATTTTCATCCAGCACAGGACCTTCTTTATAATTCCCACTGAGACAACAAAAGCTCGGAGTGCTTAAATCACTAATGCTTGATCACACAGCTGTTACCAAATGCTCCCAGTTTTAAGGAACCATCCACTTGGGGATGCATCATCAATTTTATGACAGCTTTTCAGAAAGAAAGGGAACACTACGCAATAAATATGTACATCAATTGTAATAAACATGCCAATTTCAGCATATTAAAATTTGTATGAGGAAAAAAAGTGTTGATGCAAGAAATGCAGAAGTGACAAAATGGGCTTGAAAAGCCCTCAGCTGCATTTGACACCAAAGCAATGCATCATCCACAGCACCATTCACTGCTTGATGGAACATCTTGATGGCTGCACCTTCTGAAGTTTTGTAAACTGGTGATTAGACAGCCCCTTTATTTGCTTTCTGAGAACAAGCACTTCCCTTTTCATGGTTAAGCCGAACAGATCTTGAAATAAATCAGAAACCATTTTACATTTGTTTTTGGAATGTTCTGTATTCCCATCTAGGGAGCATTGCAATTTTATTTTATCAGTAGTTCACTTTTGCTGGAAAATAAGAGAAAGTGGTCTTTCTTTCCTTGTGGTCTTGGGTTTCATATATATTGCTAGTCTTTCTGTCTTATTCTACTTTTTGCCTTTGTGTTTATTAGATTTTACAGATTGTCAATGGCAGTGCTACATTTTTTTTTACCTCTGAATTTTTAGAAATGAATTTAATAGGGAAAGAGCTCCTTCTTTGCTAAATACGGATCATCCCCAACTTTGATATATAAAATATTCCCAGTAACATATATCAAAATACAATGTTCAAAAGTGACAACATGGAATTGCATGTTATAATGGATCTTTTGTCTCCGGAAAGCCAAAGTTGAGTAGCAGGAAGGTCATAATACACTGAAAATCACCGCATTTATTTTATTTGCAATATAATGTATTATATGTTTGAACTGTCACCTTCTCTTGACATCCCTGAAGGTTTTAGATTAAGGGATCCCTAAAAAAATAAAGGAAGGGCAATGAGATAGAAGCATTTAGGACCACAGGAAGCTTGAACCCAAGACCACTCTAGTTGAGGATTGATGTTCAGACCAGAAGGTTCTCCATGATGGCCCCTGCTCATCTCTTTTTCTGTCCACTCCCACTCTTTACCCTAGCATTCTGATCAATTCCCTGTTCCCAAACAAGCTTTGTTGTTTCATAGCACTGTGCCTCCATACATGCCATTCTCTCCACCTCGAAGGCCCCCCCCCCCACCCTATTTTGCTGGCTGAGTGAGCATCTACTTATTCTATATGCTTCAGCTCAAACCTTGGCTCCTTTATTTAGGCTGGTCCTGACCTCTTTAGGTGAAATTGACCATGTCCTCCATTGTGCCTTCACTAGATCATGAACAACTTATGATGTAATCTTTGTATATAAACATAATTGTTATTCCTTCTACTCATTTATGTAACTCTTCCCGCCTGCTAGAAATACAGAGCCTGAAACATAGCGAGTGCCCAATAACTGGGGGCGAGATGGGGGAAAGAGAGAGAAGGATGAATTTTGGTGTTGTTCAACTTAGAATTTTTGGAATGAATTATTTAATCTTAAGGGTCTCGTGAATCTGTTCAGCATAAGGAAAGGAACAGAAAAGAATTTTTTGGTATCCAAATTTAGTATTTGGTTCAACTTGGAAAGCAAGAAAGTAACCTGAAATCAAAACAATACAAATGCAGTGATCCCATACATTTTTACCCCTCTAGAATGTTGGGATAGTTTAATCATCTAGTTTATCTTCCTTTTCATACTGATGGAGAAACAGAGGCTGAGAGAAGAGAAGTGGCTAATCCACACTCAGGTGGCTACTTGCCGTCAGGGTCACACCTGAGTGCAACCTACTGACCTCCCAACCCTCTGCTCGCTAATTTCACTATATAAAACTGAGCACTCGTCTGAGCCCGACATGGAAAGTGTATCAGGATGACTCCACAAATCAAAAACACCACAAGGGAGAATGACAGGGTTGTGATTTCATTTTATCTCTGCCAGTGGCTCTTATTGACTGAGGGTATTTTTCATCCTAATTCGATCTGGTTTGCAGATCACACTAGTCAAACTGATGCTGTAACTGGAAAACAGGCCTGTTTGGTAACAATAAGGCGTTGGCTTCCTGTTCTCATTAGTCTGATTCTTGTCCTCAGTCTGGTCCACAGGCTCCAGGTTAGGAAAACATTAATACAAATGACCCTCCTTGAGGGCAGTAAGAGAATTAATATAATAATTGGCATTCAGCACACAAGGCAAACAGCACTAGGAGTGGAGTGATTTAATATACTGCCACTTCTCTCTTGCTAACTGAATCAGAGGCCGTTTTGAAAAGAACAGAAAAGTCGTAGATTTAGTGAATGTTCTCCCTTATTATTTATTTCAGCATATTACTAAAGTTCATTTCCCGTTGAATGTGAATACTCTCACAAAAGGGGTAATGCTAGCTTGAAAATTAAATTACAAATAACAGATTGCAGCAACAAATGAAAACTAGGGAAATAAAATCCACTTTTATAGTTAATGTCTCGGGGCGCCTGGATGGCTCAGTCGGTTAAGCGTCCGACTTCATCTCAGGTCATGATCTCGCGGTTTGGGTTCGAGCCCCGCATCAGGCTCTGTGCTGACAGCTAGCTCAGAGCCTGGAGCCTGTCGTCAGATTCTGTGTCTCCCTCTCTCTCTCTAACCCTCCCCTGCTCATGCTGTCTCTCTCTCTCTCTCAAAAATAAATAAAAACATTAAAAAATATATAGTTAATGTCTCATAAAATTCCTTTGTCCTAACAAAGAATCCTGTTGCTTTACTGTGTGCTATTTCCCAGAAATCTGTTTTGTCAGACAAATGGCTGCTTTGTGTGGAAATTATTAGCAGGCTTCCTCATTTGCTCTGTCACAGATTTCAAATTGACAGTTACTTTTTTCTTTGTGTACTTACTACATGGCAGGAAATGAGGTTATTTGTTTGTTTTGCTTTGGGGAGGGGTGCTGTCTGGCAAGCGTTGTTTATTTCTAAAAAGCTAAGCACTCAATTTATGAAGGCATTAGAGCATCAGTCTGTCCCTTGTCGCATGGGCCAGCATCTTTCTATGTTACAGCCTAAGGTTTGAAGTCAGGTGACTTGGTACAATCTGCAGGTAGCAGAAGAAGGGGGAACTGTGCTTTGGGCTGTACCTCTACTGAAGGTTTGAGGAGTTTTCTTTCACCATCCTAAACCCTGCAATTATGACTATTCCACCATAGCCAGAAAGAGCACAATTTTTCACTGTGTAAGAGAGGGGGCCAGATATACCTTGCAGCATTGCACACACTTTCTTGCTGGTGCATTTTCTCAGCCACGACTGCTAATGAAACACTAAATGAGAGGACGGAGAGGGTAAAGAGGCTCTTCATCCTTGCAATGACCAGGGGTCTCTTTAGCCCACTTGGAAACCCGCTGGGTTGCCCATTTCTCAGAATTTGTATATGCACTCAACAAATCTGTATGGTCCCTCTGTGCTGTGCTTAGCACCATGCTTGATGCTTGGGACACAATGGGAACCAGGGCAGATAGGGGTCCAAGTTCATGGCAGTGAGAGTGTAAGAGAAAGGACACACAGAATGAATAAAAATGGTTCCACATTTCAAGTTCTTGTGATAGAAATAGAGAAGGAGCTGAGAGAAATAACAAGGAGAGCCTCCTTCAGATAAAGGCATTCCAGGAGGGCCTCTCTGAGGAGATGACATTTAAGCGGAGGCCTAAAAGAAAAGCAGTAGCAGGTAATTTGAAGAGTAGAGGGAGGAACATTCAGGACATAAAGACCATGGGGACGTACTGTTAACCCACAGAGAGTCTGGAGGGAAAGGGCTGAGGAGCTAGGGGTCTGTTCCCCTCCCTCCTACCTCCAGTCCCTACCTGACTGTGGACAGTGACACGACTGACCAAGCAAGGGCAGGACCAGGAGAGACTAGGAAGCGGGGGCAAGATGAATGGAAGGGATTCGGCTGGCACTAATGTTCTAAAGAGATTGGAGATCTAGTGTTGGAAGCTCAAGTTATGATCAAGTAAAATCTAGGTGGAGGATGGAGCAGCTTCCAAAATCCAAGAGGTCAGAGAGTAGGTCTACTTCAGAATCGGCTGTGTAAACCCTGGTTTGGGGGATGCTAGTGCATCAGTGTTTATCAGGATTTTAAAGAGTCGGCAGCCTGCAGGTGACCTGAGACCGAGCAGGAGGCAGGGGCTGCTACACAAGGGGTGGGCATGTGGGAAAGGGGCAGCGAGGAGGGCCTTGTAATGGCTTTCAGGGGGCCTGTGCTGAGCCCCATCTCTCAGTGATGAAGGCACGTGATGTTGGCTATAGGAGGAAGGAGGGTGGTGGGGACAAGCCCAGGGTTTGCTCACTTCTGGGAGTCAAACCACAGAGCAGTTATTCCAATTATCTCCTTCGTGTAGGCCCTTCACCTGACAAAGTGTAACCCATCTTGCCTTCAGAGTCGTGGCAAAAACAGGTTTTGGGCAGGATTCTGAGGGGGAGATGGGAGTGGCTTGGCCGGGAGTTCCCCTTCACCCCAGATGAATACACACCAGAGGGAATGGCCGCCCACTGGGACACATGCTGTAGCAGCAGGTACCCAGCCCCAGTGTCTGTGATCTTCACGACAGCCCTGTGAGATGACAGTTATCATCCCAGTTTATCGATATGACACCTGAGCCTCAGAATATTTCTGTGACTTGCCCAAGAGCTCACAACAAGTGAGTGACAGAACTGGACTTGCCACCCAGTTCTCATGCTGCCATGCCTGTGTTTTCGAACATGGGGAGCGCCATCTTGGGGAGCTGCTTGAGGGACTCCCTCTACAGGGCCTGTGAGGGAAGCAGTTCACTTGAGCTAGACTTAACCCTTCTTCATGGCTGGAAGCCTGGAACTTTATGGTTCTCTCTCTGAGAAACCCTCTGGGATTTGGGGGATTGAAAGCCTGACACCAGGGACTCAAGTATCCCCTTTCTCTCCCTCTCCATGCAGTGCTCCAGAAACTGCAGTGGGGGCTTCCAGATCCGGGAGATTCAGTGTGTGGACAGCCGGGACCACCAGAGCCTGAGGCCGTTTCACTGCCAGTTCCTGGCCGGCATTCCTCCCCCTCTGAGCATGAGCTGTAACATGGAGCCCTGTGAGGAATGGCAGGTGGAGCCCTGGAGCCAGGTATGGCCTCCAGAGACATCATCCACCCAACCAGGAAAATGTGAATCTCTGTGTTACCTTGTGAGTCTAGAAGTCAGGGAAGACCACACGTGTATGGTGGCAATGACTGGCCTCCCCATTCAGTGGCCTAACACGGTGTGGAGAAGGCTGAACAGGTCAACAACTTGAAGACTACGTTGTGTGGTTTCAAATGTGACAATTCAGTATTTTATTACATCCCAGTCTCCCAGTGGATATACTGGGGAATTGGGGTTCATGTTGGGGAAAGGTACATGGACCATTCTGATGAGAGCCATTTAGGGTAGAGACTCACATGCCTCTCTGCCAGATTTCTGCAGCTGAACTGGGGATAGTGGCCAGATCCTTTCCACACACAGTATATTTTATAGTTCCACCTCTCAGTTGAATGCCCAAGTCATTGTCTACACAAATAAAAGGAAGTGTGTTTGTGCCTATCTTCATGTCCTCTGTTTTGTGAGGGCCCAGGTTCTGCTGGGTCTTTGTCCTACTTCAGCACATGAAAACAAATTGACTGTTCTTTGGTGAAGTATAATAATCTCATTTGCCAATATGCAAATACCTCAACAGCTGAAAAAAAAAATACTCCCAACCATATCCATGCGTGGTAGAAAGAAAAGAAAAAAAGGAACCCAGCATATTTTGAGTGTGTCTATGGGCGAGGCATTTTACCTACCATCCTTGGTTTAATTTTCATGACAACCTGAATGGTGGGCTTTATTAAGTCCATTTTACAGGTGAAGAAATTGAGACTTAGAGATTAAGAAACTTATATGAGGTCACACAGCTAGAAAATAAATGGGGGAGTATTAGTTTAAGCATAAGGCAGACTCCCGTACCAGTGCACTTTCTACCATAGACATTAATCCAGTAAGCATTGAACAAAGAGTAAACTGAGGAGAGAGAGTGAATCAATTTGGGGGAACCAAACCTTCCATGTGCCCTGGAAAGGAAGGTAGTGAACCACAACTGTAGGACACAGAGTTAGAGTCAAAGCTTACAGAAGACTGAGCCCACCTACAGCTACGTAGTGCCTACAGTGTCAAGCAGCCATGCTTATTGCTGAGGCTCTGGGCCAATACTGGTGTTTTCTGGGGCAACAGCCACCACTGTTCCCCTCTTTCTCCTCCATACTTGCTCAGCTCTGGGGCAATAAAGTTCCTGCTACTCCCATGCTCTGGACTTGGGCATCCGAGCCCTCCATGTATGATGAGCCTGGTGATAGCTTTCAGAATCCAGGAATTTGCAGAAAAGCCTAGATCACCTTGTCAGAGAAATGGCATTTGCAGGTTTTTAAAGGTGAGCAGTCAGATAGGCTTTCCGGTTATGAAAAAGATATATTCTCTATGCTTCCTCAGTAGCTTCTGGGAGCCCTAATCAGGCACTATCCCCTGAAGGTCTCCCACACCCTCCTTTCTGAAGTGGTGCTCTGTTCTGAGAAGACCACATAGTTGGAAGACTTCCTTCTGAGGATACAGAGGAGATATAAAATTCAAAAATATTTCTCTTGAGCTTTTGAGGGTCTGAGCACCCTTAGGTGCTTTCCCTGATGCATGATGCTGCTTTGTCTATATGCACTATCTAACAGACTCCCATCACGAGAATACCGTGGGCCCCTTTTATGCCAACCAGCCCATACTACCTGCACAGAAGAGGCATTTCAGCTGTGGGAATGTCCCTCCACCAGAGGTTCTCAAACTTTAGCTCACTTCATCATCTGCAGGGTTTCTTAACACACAGATGGCTGGATCCCATTCCCAAAGTGTCCAGTTTGGAGGTCTGGGGTGGAGCCTGAATTTTGCATTTCTAACAAGTACCTAGAAGATGCTGAAGTTGCTGGTCTGGAGACCACACTTGGAGAATATACTTTGTTTACCTCCTTCCCTAGAGATTACTTGGTCAGGTGGCCCTGAATCTATAAATACACATGTAGGTAGAATGATGTCAAATGGCGGAATCCCTCCCTTCTCTCCTCATATAGGATTAAAAAGAGATTGAATAAATGGGAAAAATCCATGTTGACTCTCAATGTTGGAATATTGTGAAATCAATAGCTTAGTTCTTTCATTGAACAGAAAGGGTTAATTATATGTAAATACTCTGTTTCCTATGGTACCACCATACACGTCATGTCTGATATCACAGGGGAGATGTTGGCAACCATATTTCTTTTGTTGTTGTTGTTACCACACAATAATTAAGATTTTTCAAGATTCTTTTTAAAAATTATTTTTTGTTTATTTTTGTGAGAGAGAGAAAGAGAAATGGGGGGAGAGAGAGAGAGAGAGAGCACACAGGAGAGAGGCAGAGAGAGAGGGATAGAGAGAATCCGAACAAGCTCCACACTGTCAGTGCAGAGCCTGACACAGGGCTTGATCTCACTAGCCAAACCATGAAATTGGAACCTGAGCCAAAATCAAGAGTCATATGCTTCACCTACTGAGCCATCCAGGTGTCCCTCAAAGTACTTTTTTTTAAAGTTTAATTATATATTTTGAGAGACAGAGCTCATGCAGAAGTGGGATAGAAGCAGAGAGAGAGAGAGAGAGAGAGAGGGAGGGAGAGAATCCCAAGCAGGCTCCACACTGTCAGCGCAGAGCCTGACATGGGGCTTGAAATCATGAACCACGAGATCTTGATCTGAGTTGAAACCAAGAGTTGGATGCTTAACCAACTGAGCCACCCAAGTGTCCCTCAAATACTTTTCAAAGATTCTTGGTGGATTATTTAATTTCCTCCTAGAGACCTTATGAAAATGAGACAATAAATCTTATAAAACTATACTAGTGAGCAAAAACCTGACACATTTTAGAGTTATCCCTTTAGGAATCCAGCCTGTCATCTCAAATTTATCTTGTGAGCATTATAGCCAATGCATCAGACCCCTGGGAAGACCCATCAATTTCCCTATTCTGGATATGGACAAATTTAATTCTAAAGCTCTATGTAGTGGGAAAGGAAGACTGAATCTCATGTTAAGAGGAGATTAACATAATTGTATCACAAATGTATGCTCCCTGTTTGCCTGTTTGGACTGTCAGAACTAATCACAAGAAAAACATCTACATTTTACATTTTTGTTTATAGATACAAATAACATAATATCCATTCTGGCATGACCTCTCATTTAGGTTTTTAACCAATATCCCTTCTGTTTGACATACTGTTTTCCATCAAACTATTTGGCATCTTCTGATTTTTTTTCTCTTCCTCATATCCTTAGAATGTCCTTTATCAATCTCCTTTCTCTTTTAAGTTTTGTTTCACCACTGCTATTTGGTCATTGTGAAGAATCTGGCATATATGTTGAGATTCCAATATAGATTGCAATATAGATACTAATATTCTTAACAACACTGTACACAATAAAAATGATTATAAAAGGGTCTTCCCTTATCACTGAAAATGTCACCATGTGATTTTTACCTAACTTCGTCCCTGTGGTATATCAGTGTTCCAGGTCCTGTGGGGGCGGAGTTCAGGAGAGAGGAGTGACTTGTCCAGGAGGTCTCTGTGACTGGACGAAAAGGCCCACATCCACTGCACCCTGCAACAGCCACCCTTGTTGTCACTGGGCCACTGGGAACTGGGACCTGGTAAGAGTCAGTTATATTCTCTTCAATTTATTTTAGTCTTTTAAAAAATAGTGTTTCTTTTCTTTTGATTTCAAAGGTAATATATATCCATGGTAAACATTTAACATATCCATTGATTTAGTTCTAGTACTCTTCTGACATTAATTCCTTTAAATCTGCTAAAAGTTGAGCCTTAGCTGACATGTGGTCAATGTTTGCTGTCTTGAAGAGAAAACTTCAAATACATTTAATAGAAAACAGATCAAATACCAACCTTATCCCAGAGGCACAAAGCGCAAGGACAAGCAATTTTGGGTCTCAATACCTTGGATCCTGTGGCTTTTCCTGAACCATACAGGAGCTGTTAATGCCCTGAAGCTTGAGGCTTAGCCTGATTTCCTGAGTTTTAGATCTTGTCAACTTACAGATCAGTTTGCCAGATGGCCAGTCTGTCTGAAGGAGAGACAATTAAACAATTAAGCTGTAAATGAGAGAAAGATTTATTATTCTCACAAAGTTTATTTGTTATATAAATAACTGTATCAGTGACACTGAAAACAAAGAAAATTCTCCCACAGATTCTCCCAGCACTTTGATTTGTCATATCCTGGATTATCTAGAAAATAGACTCTTAAGACCAAATCTAATACTTTATTAGGAAATACAGTACCAGAAAAGCAGGGATGATAGGAAAAACGAAGGAGACAGGGAAGGCGTGGATCAAATATGAGGTGGTGCGTTACCAGAGTGACCACTTGTCTTAACTGACTCTTGCTTGGTGTCAGGAACAACTGGTGATTTGCTCTCAAGAAGGCCTTCTAGAAGCTAGCTATATGAACTACTGTCTCTTAGGTAGTTTGTCCAGGGGCAAGAAGAGAGGAGATGGTTTACTGGCTCCTATCTTTTAGTATTGGGTAAAAAGTCTTCTCTCAGATGGCTAATATCCCCTGTTGTCCTGGATTATTCATATGTGGGCATTGGGCAGGCCCTACCATGTCTCGTGTCTCAACCAGACAAGCCCAGAATCAAGAAGTGAGAGGCACACAGCATGGGCATGGGAGGTGCAGGCCAATGGACTATGTTTCGTTCAGAACCTGAAAAGGCGTTTACCCAACAAATAAATACGTGTTTCAGGATTAGGTTCTTCAAAAATACCCTGGAACCCTATATAACAATATAAGCAACACTAACCAAATCAAATGTGACCATTAGAAGAAAATAATTGATACCATGTGAACTACTATGAAAATGTTATAATTTGGGCCCATTCCGGAGCACAAAATCCCATAGAAGATTAACAAATAGAGATGAACTTTTTTTTAAATGTTTATTTATTTTTGAGAGAGAATGCATGAGCTGGGAAGGGGGAGAGAGAGAGAGAGAGAGAGAGAGAGCATCAGAGAATCCCAAGCAGGCCCCATGCTGTCAGCACAGAGGCCAACACAGGGCTCAAACCCACAGACCGTGAGATCATGACCTGAGCCAAAACCAAGAGACGGATGCTTAACCAACTGAGCCACCCAGGCACCCCTATAGATGAACATCTTTAAGTCTGTCAGTTCCCTGAGGCTCTCGTACCTTATTATTTATTGTAAAGGAAAGCTTGACAATTTCTTTTTGGCAAGAAAGATGATAGCCCAGTAAATATTATAGTAATGATGTGTGAAGCATATACTGTTCTTAGGGAACTCACTGAAAAAAGAAAATTGTCAAAAACACCCCAATTTGCCTATAAGAATACAGTCTGCTTCTCATTTTGACACTTAGATAGCATCTGCTAGAAGCAGATAGGCAAACTTACAGTTGATTTAGCATCCCAGAGAAAGCTAAATTGTAAATTGTGAGGATCTGTGTGGTGGTTATTCTTCAATCAAATTTCCAGCACATTTTTTTTCAGTTATAATCATCTGTCTGGAGTTAGAACAGAAAGTATTAAAATCAATGAGAAATTTAAAATACATAGACTGACACAGCAGTTCTACCTGTAATAATTTAGCTCACAAATATTCCATCAAATGTAATTCTAGATGATGATAAAGATGTTCATTGCCATGTTGTTTGTAACAGCAATTCCTAAAAATAACCAAATATTCTTTGATAGAAGAGCTGGCCAGTCTATTAATTTACCAGAGTACAGCCCTTTTAAGAATGAGTTAGACCTATATTTCTGAGTTGTAAAGATTCCTAACAACAGAAATTCAAAATTTTTTTAGAGAGAGGTAGAGGTTACTGCCTTTTGGAGGTGGACATGAGTTAAAGTTTCCTTGGAAGAACAATTTGTCAAAAATTCATCAATTGTGCATATCAAAGGATAAGAGTCATGAAGGGTGGCTAACACCTACCAAGCCAGCCTTTGGAATTACTCTTGACCTCTGAGACCTATTATCAAGTGAAGAATGAGAATTATAGAGCCCAAGGAACACAAGTGGATGGATTGAACATATACATTTGCCTCTCTTCCCCAAACTGCATTAAACAGAAGAGATTAAAAATTAACAGTGCCTCAAATCCACAAAGACCAGAGGATGGGAAACAATATCAGAGAAGGAATCAACCAAATTTTGGACACTAGAAGCAGATAGGCAAACTTACAGTTGACTTAGCATGCCAGAAAAAGCTAAAAACTCCATAGCACAGAGATTTTCCAGGCACCTCTGAGGCAGCAGTGAGGGAGGGGGAAAATGGGAGGTGGTTGAAAGTTAGTAAGAGAGGCAGTTGGGTCTTTAGAGCTTTCCTACATCCTGACCTGATCCTGGAGAAGTAAACCAAGAGAGACCTTGCAATCAGTCACAGTTGGTGGGAACAAAAGAGCTGATCTCACCAATGGTTAAGTGAAAATACACTCAGTAAATAGTGTCCTCCTTTCCCCGACAGAACTCCACAAAGGCAGGGGACCCGGTTGGCCTCAAGAGAAAAAAATTCACATAATCGATCTCCTCCCAAACACCTTATTTAAAGCTACCTCACAATAACTGCCATCCATGAAACTTCCAGTCAGCTCCTAGGTACCTCATCTTAAATAGATAGGCTAGGCTTACTGGACATTTGAGAAAATCTATCACACCAAGGACAAAGTAACAAACAGAACAAAAGAAATTCCAAGAAATAAAGACCTTGAAAGGAACATCAAACTTCTCCCCCAAAAAACCATAAGTAATTTCTTCAGAGAAATGAAGACAACATTCATGACCTAGCTTCCTGTTGGAGCTATATAAAAAGAATGTTCACAGAATGTAAGGAAATCTTAAATATTTTTATAATAGCAAAGGTAAAAAAGTAAGTAGAAGGATTGGGGAAATAATGTGAAGAAATCTCTCAGAAAAAGGAGAACGAAGACAAACAGAAAATGTGATAAGAGAAAAGAAAATTAGAGGATCAGACCAGGAGGCACAACGTCGAAATAAGATTTCAGAAAGGGAGAATAGAGATGGAATAGAAATGAAGCAATCAAAGAATTAATACAAGAAAATTTTCCAAATCTGAAGAACGTGAGTCTCCGTGCCCATTAAATGCTGTAAGAAAAATGAAAGTCAGGAGAGAGGTGGACCTGTTTCTAAATTAGTAAAAGCAAAATACAAATACTTTACATGACTGAACTCAAGGATATTTCCTGTGCACTTAGAACCATGCCTACCATCTATTAGTAGTAAGTAAGAAAACTATTCAGTGAAGATGCTTGCGTTAGTTTTGAAACATTTAATGGTTCCTCCTCTTCATATTTCTCCAATCCATCCATGTTGGTTGAATGGTAGCAACAACAGCTTTATAACTTCCCACAGAGTGAGTCTTTCCTGATCATCTGCACACCTGGGAATCAACATTTTCAAACAGGCCAACTTAGGCTGAAGAGAACCCTTGGGCTCCGATTGGATAGCGCATCCAGGACTCAATGAGACTAGTGTGCAGTTCACCTTAGGGTATGATCAGTTCAGTTACTCAGTAGCCTTAGCTGGGAGCTAATCAGCTTTAGCCCCATCCATATTTTGGAGTGCTCAGTTCTACACAAAGATTCCTCATTCTCACTGGTTCCAAAGTGGAACTCAGCACTAAGAGAGGTGTACTCTCTCAAACCCCAAACTCACCGCATTACCACAATTAACAAAACCCAAATCAGTAACCATGCTTCCTGCTTAATCTTCCAACTAAGTACAACACAAATTCATGCATCTTCTTTATCACAGTCATTTTAATTGACTAATTAATGCATGGGCAGTGATCTCTCTCCTTATATTTGTGCTTGGCTTGGAATTAGCTCTTCCATCTTCATCTTCCCTGGACAAGAAGGCCAGCAGGACTTTAGCACCCAGGACCAGCCCAGCCTTGTTCCATCAGACCCTTAGGAGCAGAAAGTAGGAAAGGAAGTCTTGTTGTAAAAATAATATATTTTTATTAAAGAATTTTTTATGTGACAACTTTATTTTATAGAAGAAGAAAGAGAGTGTTGAGTGATCGATCCAGAAAAATATGCAGTGAGTGGAAAAGCCCATCTCCAGAATTCTGGTCCAAAATCTTGATCGAATTCTGTCTTGATTAACTTCCTTTCTACTTCCCGTTGTCCTCTGTTGCACACTCAAGATCAGCTCAATAGTTATTTCTGGTTTCTTCCCGCTAGGAAGTTTTAATTATATAATAAAGATAATAATAAAAGTTATAAAACATGAAATGAAATGCTAATCATTAGAGTATCTGTGGTCCACAATAGCCAAAAGGTGGAAGCACCCCAAGTACCCATCCACAGACGATGGACAAAGTGTGGTATATACATACAGTGGAATATTATTCCACCTTAAAAGAAATTCTGGTACATGCTATAATGCGGAGGAAGCCTGAAGAGATTATGCTAATTGAAGTAAGCTAGGGACAATCCTACTTATATGAGGTACATACAATAGTCAACTTAATAAAGATGAAAAATAGAATGGTGGTTGCCAGGGGCTAGTGGTAGGGCTGGGAGATGGGGAGCTCTTACAGGGTTTCAATTTAGAAATATAAAACAGTTCTAGAGATGGATAGAAGTGATGATTACACAACTGTGAGAATGCACAACCGTGAGAATGCATATATATATCACATATATATGATATATTAAAAATATACTAATAATATATTTAAAATATTATAATATTTATATTATAATTATATATTATTATATATTACGTATTATATATTATATAAAATACATATTTTCTATATGATATATAAAATATAAATATATTTTAAACATATTTTAAATATATCATATATTTTATAGATTATATTTTTATTAAAGACTTTTATTAAATAATATATTTTTTATTAAAGAATTTTTTTCAAAAGTGTATGTGGTAAACTCAGACACATGTTCTCACATCCCTAGTGAGCTGCTTTCACAGGCCAGAGTACCTCCCTTCTCTTTCCTGGCAGCCACTGGATGACATTGCAGTAGAATCTTGTCTGTGTGACTTGAGGCCCCACATGGTCCAGCCGGATCCATTCCAGATTCTCTCTCCGTTCCTCCATGGTTTCCTCTCCCACTTCTCTTTCCTCATGTCTGATTCTCAGCCTCAAATCAAATCTAGTTCAGAGAAACTGGATTTCAGAGGCACCAGGGCCTAGAAACGAAATTTTATTCTATTTTGCTTGCAGTTCAAACATTGTCCACATTCCTCGGAGAACCCAACAATCAATTAAGCCAAATTCAATCCACACAGTCAGTAATATAGACTCTGCCTAAATTCACATCTCCGAATTTTTAGTGCCTTATTCTTTGACTCCTTCAGAACGATTTCTGATCATCGAGACTTTCCCCTCCTTGAGTACAGTGGGGTTAGAAGTGCTCTGCTAGCGTTCCCCTGGTGGTCCTGGGGAAGAACCGTGACTCTCTGCGCACCTCTCTTTTTCAGTGCACTGCTTCCTGTGGAGGTGGCATTCAGAAGAGGACTGTGCATTGTGTCTCCTCAGAGGACAACACAACTGAAGACCGATGCCTGTGTGATCATGAAGCCAGACCTCCAGAGCTCCAGAAATGCAGCCAGCAGGCCTGCAAGAAGAATGCTGGTGGGTGAATGCTTTTGCTCTGGGGGGCACGTGGGGAGAGCATTTCATAAATAAGGTGTCCTGTATGAATCGACTGTGGGTAATTTTAGTCCCCTCTATTGAGCCAGGAATCTTAATGCTGAAGAGGCCAGCCAGCTCCTCTCAGAGCAAGCTGTCTGCTAATCTGGTGAGGTTTGACTCTAATTCCTTGAGGGATTATCTCATCCATTTTCCTGTTTTGAAGCATGTTCACAGTGATGCCATCCCACACAGATGAGAATCACTTCTGTGTTTTCAGAAATTTCTGAGAGATGCTCCAGCCTTTCTTGGGAAACCAGTCAAGTGCTGAATGCCTTCTCTTATCAATCCAGCACCACTGTCTTAGGTCAGGTTCCACAGAACCAGCTCTGAGGTACAAATTTGTGTGCAAGGGATTCATTTAGGAAGTGCTCCTGAGGAAAACCATTAAGGGAATAGGAGAAGCAAGACAGAAGAGGGCAAAAGCACAGCCAGGCTGTCATGTGGATGATAGATAAGGAAGACCAGCCAGGAGACTGTAGCTGTCCCCCAAGCCAGAGCGTATGCGGCATGAACTAGGGTGGTGTGCAGGTAGGGAGAAGTCAGTGGATTCAGGAACTACTTGACAGGGAGATCTGTTCTCGGAGGAAAAAGAGGGAAGATAAGCCCAGATTTCCAACCTGGGCAGCTGAGTAGAGGAGGCTGCCATTCACTGAGACAGGCCCCCCCATGAGAGGGTTCGAGAATGAGGAAAGGAAATGAGTTCTGTTTGGGACATGTTTGTGTAGGTGACTATGAATCCTTTGGGTAGGAGTGTCCCGTGATTGGTTTTCTACACAGATGTGGAGCCAAGAGGGAGATCTGAGCTGGAAATTCTGAATGTAGTACACTGAAGGAGAAAATGCTTTAGATGTGATTGTCATGTGCAACTTCTTTCTGACTAACTTGCACTTGGGGGTGGCTATCATTGACCTTATTTGAAACTCCCAAAGAAGCTACTACCTAGGGCTCATTTTCAGAAGTGTTATTGGTCCCTGGACTGGCTGCCTCGGCATCACCTGGGAGCTTGTTAGAAATGCAGGGTCTCAGGCCTCACCTCAGACCTACTGCATTTAAATCAGAATCTGCATGTAAACAAGATCCTGAGGTGATTTGGATGTACATTAAAGTTTGAGAAGCACCCTGTTCTAGATTAAGGAGCCAATTTGAGACCCTCTTCCCTTCATGTCATCTCATCACCTTCTATGGTACCATGCTTTTCAAATGTCAAGGCTATATAGCATCTGTCTGTATTGTGTTGATTTTTATATAATCAAAGCAGCATTATAGTCTTGATTGACCATGCTTAGTGTTGTGGGCTGTTACAAAACTAGGTTAAATGCATACATGGTATTTTTATTTTGAAATCTCACACTGGGGAGATGATGACTAATAGTTGGATGTCAGTGGATGCAAATAGCAATGAATTCCACTCACCAACAATTATCAGGGCAACAAAAGTTACTAGCTTCTCCTGAAGGCAGAGCCACGCTTACTCATATAGAAACAACATGAAGAGCAACTTCAAGAAATTCCCTGATTTAAAGAACCTACCACCCACCCTGACCCCTGAACCTTCTAAAATGTTTTGAAAATAAGTCATTCAGTGCCTGGATTCTTGTAAGTCAACCAGCCATCACAATAAACATACACCCTGTGTCCATCCTGTAGGATCAGGTATGAATTCCACATAAGGTTTGCTTTCCTCCAGTCCATTTTACTTCCTTGAGATGCCATCTAAATTGCTAATGATTTAAATTCTAAACCAGAACATTTCCATGGTAGAGACTATTAAACCCTTTCTAAGTATCTAGAAAAATTTTTAAAAATTTAATTTAAAAATTAAAAAAAATTTTTTAAAATATATCTAGAAATATTTACTACCAAGTATATTCTAGGCATTATATTCATAATGATTAAAAAATAAAAGCAAAGCTCTTCTGGGCACCACTCCTGGGTTGTTGTTTTTTAATTGAGGGAATGAGGGGGTAGAGAAGGCAAGAAAAAGAATAAGGAACGTAACGAAGACAGCACTTAGACCCAGAGTTGCTGCAAATGAACATTTGAGTCAGCAAACTTTCTACTCAGGAATATTCTTCCAGATGAATAGAATTTTGTGTTTTCATTTGTTCAGCAAATATTACTGATTACAACGTATGTCTCAGCTAAAAACTGAGGATACAGAAGTGAGTACAATACAGCCCCTGGCCTCAAGGAAACCAAACTCTGACAGAAACTGTATTTGCCAGCAATATTGAAATTGCTTTTAAACTTTCTTTTTGGGGCAACATATTATCCTTTCAACCTATACACAGCTGACAACAAAGAAACAAGCTTATAACTGTCCCTTTAAATTTCCAAGCATAGTTTCTGTTGAACAGGCAGGGGCAAATTGAGATCTCCTCTCCAAGTTGCCCCTAATTATAAGCATTGTGTGTGCTTCGGCCAGGATCCAGTTTGCTGATGAATACAACAAGCCTTCATTGTTTTATAATAAGAAAGAGAACTGTGCAGTTAAGCCATGCCATGATGTTGGGCTCATGGTCATTTTCCAAATGAGCTGCTAAACACAGGCCTGGAACACCCTACCAATATAGGCCACCACTATCCTCCGCTATTCTTTCAAGTCCCCCACTCTCAAGCAGGAGGACCCCAGGATCCAGCATGATCCCAGGGTTCTGAGGACCGTTGAAAAGCAGACTTTGGATCTCATGATTGCCAAGATCAGGCAAGAAGACCAGGCATGGTTGAGCCTCTGTCAGTCACATAGGTGTCTACCTAACCCCCTGTGAGCAAATGAAGATGTTCTTTTCAAGGAAGATCTGTCCATGTGCCCTCCTCCTCCCCCATCACCAGTACACGAGATTCATTCCCTTGGTGGCAGAGTTTTAGAAGCACTGAAGCAACATTCAAATTCTACCCATCATCTATATACCAGCTATGCGATGTTGGGCTAGTTACCAAGCCTCTCTGGAACCCTCCGGTTTTAAAAGAAGAATAGCTATGCCTACAAGTAAATTTCTACGTGGATCAAAAAAGATAGTATACGTGAAGTATATTGTCTGGTAATCTGGTGGGTGCATAATAAATTGTATTTCTGTTATTATTCTTGTCATAGGAGAGGAGATGTATTACTTTCTTAGGGCTACCATAAGAGACTACCAGGAGCTAAATAGCTTAAAACAACAGAAATGTATTCTCACAGTTCTAGAGGCCAGATGTTCAAAATCAAAGTCTTGATAGGGCCATGCTCTCTATCTTAGCTTCTGGTGGTTGCTGGCAATCCCTGGCTTTCCTTAGCTTGTAGCTGCATCACTTCAGTCTCTGCCCCTGTCATCACATGGCCAGCTTCCCTCTGATGTCAGTGTCTTCATGCGGCTTTCTCTTCACTCTGTTTACCTGTCTTCTCCTCTTCTTGTAAGGACACCAGTCATTAAGGGTCTACCCTATTCTGACATGACCTCATCTTCATTTATGTTATTATTACATCTTCAAAGAAATATTTCTACATAAGGTCACATTCACATGTACCAATGGTTAGGACTCCAACTTTGGAAAACACTAAAACTTTGGAGGATGCAATTCAGCCCACAACAGCTTAAGGGATTTGGGAGCCTCTAGGAAGCCCTTCTTAGAATGGTAGACATCCTTGAGAGGTCACACTTTAGCCCTCGCTGAAAAGACACACATCACTATTTATTGAAGAGTTCAAGTTGGAATACAGTAGCATGTTGGAGCACATATTACAATAATAATAAAAGTTTGGAGACTGAGACAGGAGGGATCCACGTGAGGCCAGCATGGCCAAAAGAGGCTTTGCGGAGAAAGAGGGTGCAAGCTGAGCTTTCGCACTTCCTCTGTCTTCTTCCTTTCCCCAAGTGGCCTCACAGCACTTACATTTCCGTGGCAGGGAGAACGTGGGGCCGAGAGCTACACCAGAGGCACCTCTTCCATCCACCCTCCACAAGAGCTTCAGGAGATGCTGGCTGAGAAACTGGAGCAGACCTGTGACCCCCAGGTTTCCATGCTGGCCCTGTTCCAAAGCCAGCAGCCTAGAGAGGAATCTTGGCCTTGTTCTGAACAGCTGCCCACACGATGGGTGGCCCACCCTCAAGGAGAATACTGACCGCTCCAGTGGAGATGAGGGAGATGAAGAGCTCAAATTCCTTTTCCACAGCAGGAATTTCTGGCTGAAATGTGTACCTTTTCTGAAATGTGAGAGCACCTCAGAAAGTTTCCTGTGGGACTTTAAGAGAGGTTGGATTTTATAATAGGCTTAGAAAAGGGTCCTGAAGAAGAAAAGAATCAGCAGTGAAAAATCTAGGCACATTGTGTGTTGCCTATTCTCAAGTGCTGTTAAAACTTGCAAACAAAATAGGATTCTGACAGCTAATAGAAGACATTTATTTCTTCCCAAAAGGAAAAAAAAGCAAGGTTCATTCAAAGTAATGATGAGTTATAAAGAGATATAAAGCATTTTTTGCCTTCACAACCTGAAGGTGAAAGAAAGTGTAAAGAGGAAAACATACTGTCACCACAGATTTGGAGTAAAGATGATGTTACCTCAATTTTTACTTTTACTGACAGTCCTATTTACAACAGACAACAGCCTGTTTGTGAAAAAGTTTTTCTTCAAGACTATTCAAATCTCTTCTGGAAAGAAGAAAAAAAAGGAACCAGAGTTGTGAGAGGCACTCAGGCAATGTTTGAAACAATTTCACTTTATAGAAGAAAAATCTGCTACTTGGGGCCTCACTGAATTTCTTCCAGCCCAGGATTGCATGGACCAGTCCAGTCTGAATATCACCCCTAGAATGTGTATGTCGGTGGTGGTCCCTGAGAAATTCCCTGCTTCATGGATGAGGAAAGCAGGGCCAAAGGAAAAAAAATTGAGGAATTTAATTACCTAGAGCTGTTAGAGTAGGTAACGAAGCTGTTAGAGCTGTAATGAAGATTAGAACACAGAGAAATTATTTGTTTGTGTCTTATGGCTTCATCTACTGGGTGCATTTCTGGAGGGTAGTGACCACATTTTATAGACCTATATCCTTTGCTCTGCTGAGCTATGCTCAGAACACATTGGTTAGTTGGCTAGCTGGGTGATTGCTTGGTGTTCTGAATGATATGATTGATAAGAGCCCAAGCTCTGTAGTCAAAACCATCTCTGTTTAGATCTGGCTATGCCACTTACTAGCCGGGGAACATTGTGCAGGTTTTTAACTCCTGCAGGCTTTATGGTGTTCATTTGTATAATGGAAAGAATCATATTTACCTGATAGTACTGCTGGGATGATTAAATGAGGCAATGCATGTGAAACATTGCATTCGACTGTTGCAAAACAATACTGCAGAGCAAAACACCTCTAAACTTGGGGACTTAAAACGACAATCGCGTGTATTTGGCTCAGCACCTACAGGTCAGCTGATCTGGCTTGGCCCTGGCTGGTCTTGGCTGCAAGCTGTAGGTCCGGTCTAGGTTTGTCACATGTGTCTCTCATTCTCCTCCCATCCATCCACTAGCTGCATGAACCAGGTCCCTCTCATGGTGACAGCAGAAGCCATCAGGGCAGGCTCCCCCTCCTGCGCCCCCCAAGGCCCTGCAGGGTTCATGTGCACTAATGTCACTTTATCCAAAGCAAGTCACAGGGCTGAACCCAAAGTCAAGCAATGGAGGAGTTTTCACAACCCACCAGGCAGCCACAGAAGGGGTGGGGACATATATGACACCGCTACGCAGGAGTGAAGAACTGTGACTGATAGTTCAGTTTAACATGAATACTTTGCAGAGTGTCTGATACGTAATCAGTGTTCCATGGATATCAACTATTATGAATTATTATGAAGCCTTTCTTGGTAGATGCATAACATCTTCCATTAATAGAAGTTGTGCTCATTCACTTACAAAGGATAATCTTCGTGGTTTTTTTTTTTTCTTATTTTTCTCTCCTTTCACAGATTTACTTTGCACCAAGGACAAGTTATCAGCCAGTTTCTGCCAAACACTAAAAACCATGAAGAAATGTTCTGTGCCCACTGTGAGGGCTCAGTGCTGCTTCTCATGTCCCCAGACACACATCGTCCACACCCGAAGGCCAAGAAAGCCACAGTCGCTCAAAAACCCCAAACCATTCTAGTCCCAAAGGAAGCTGCCCTTCACCACAGACTGCAGCATCAGCCTGCTGACTATACCACTTTCTAGCCCCAGGGACCATTTCACTGAGGTTTTTCGGGCCCAACTTCGGCTCAAAACAAAATCCACAAGTGTTTTTTTAGCCACAAAACGCCCTTGCAAAAGGCATGGGACTGTGATAGCTTGCTGTTCCCTGATAGGCAGGTGAGATATCCCAGGAGAGTCAGGCATCTCCTGGGATCGGCTCCCGGGAAAGGTGCCAAATTAGGTAAGTCAGCGACATGATGTCTTTTCCCTCCTTAAAAATAAAAGCGAAGACACCAGGTTTTTCCCAGACTACCTCAAGAGTATCAGGAAACAAAATCACATGTATCCAGGGAACAAATAATCTTGTTAATTTACTTAGGTGAAATCCTCCTTTTTTTCCTTCCTGCTTGGGGAAGCCATTGTTTAATGTCATGGGAGAGCTTTCAGGAACATTCCTTTAATTCACCCAGGCAGAGGACCACTTTGTTCAGCCAAACAAACTCACTTGGGTCAGGGAGAGAAAGTGCTGGCTATGTCACTCAGTCCCTGTAGACTCCTTATCTGGGCTGTTTAGACTCCCTTGCCTACCTGGAGATATAAGAATAAGAGAAAATGGTCAGAAACTGTAAGCTTTAGTAAAGATAAAAGACTTAGCTTCATTATGCAGAAGACATTTCTGACTCAAGGATAATTTCTATGAAACTCTTAAAAAGCAAATGAACAGAAATCAAATTCTTGCTTGTATAAGAAAAGAAACGTGGACTTTTATTCCTCCCACTTTCCTGGCAAATACGTTTCCTTTGCAGAAGAGCAGATGAGTCTTCCTGTCGGACTTTTCCTCTCTAGCACATTCCCTGCCTGAGTCATCAACTCAGGTCCCGCTGTCTTTCCACTCCTGGGGGTTTACACACAACAGCTACTATAGCCAGGTCCCTGGTTGCAACGCACCCCACCGGCCCTCCAGGACAGGAAATGGTGCTCACAATTAAAGCATTTCAAAGAACCTGGAAAAGTGTATTAAGTACAAGAACTTGGATCAAACTTCTAGTCTTGAAAAAAAAAAAAAAACTCAAAACTGAGGTTAAGATGACCTACTTCCCAGTACACCCAATAGTTATTTTTGAGGGTCTGTTTCCTAGGAGGGAATAGACAAGTCAGGGGTGTCCAAAAACAGGAAATGAATGTTAGAATGCTTATTCTGGATATTCTCACCACTGATCAGGAGGCTGTGGTCTGAAATACAAGGCAAGTTTCCTGGGTGGATAGGTAGGGCCTCAAAGGAAAGAGCCCTCAGAACCAGCTCTTGACAGAGGGGAAGGCAAGAATGTGGACTTTAGGTAATGGGTAGCATATTCCAGACTCATGCCCAGGCAGCATACACTTACTATTCACCACGGAGCACAGTGTCCCATAGCTCCCGTGGATTACCTATCCATTCAGCAGAATGGTGCTATTGAATAATGGTGCTAATATCTAGATGGTGGCAGAACTAATATAAACATATAGATAGATGTACAAGTGGGCAAGTCCATATACATCTGTTGAATGTGTGATGGTGTTGCTGGCCAATGCCAGTTCTATTGCTTGGATACTAGAAGCTTAAAATTTTTATATTATGTGCTACTTTTTTTTCAAGCCATTAATGTGCATTATTCTGATAAGTTCCTGTGGAAAATAGAACACTGGGATTGGGATGAAATTTAAGAAGAAACAGAAACAGGAGGAAAGCAGAAACATTTACCTGAAGCCAGGGAAGTTATTTCTCAATAATAATGGTCTTGTGTTCTCTGTCTTCAAATGCAAACATTGCTGGAAGATGACAGTCATTGGTGAAATAAGTTTCAGAGAGAAGAGGCTTAAACGGTTAGTGATGAGAGTGGAGGAGAACCTGATTTTTTCTAATGAGGCGGTTCGCAGAGACTGCCTGAAGTATAGTGTGGGCTTTCAGGGGGCTGAATTTAGCAAGCTGGGTTGATTTAACTTCACCTGGTGCTGTACTACCTAGCATCGGTTTATGCGTGTCATCAGAGACCTGGATGTGACCAGTCTTCCAGAACTCAGGACCAAACCCAGATTCCTACTGACCTCAGCAAACTCAACGAGGCCAGATTTCTCAGCACACATAATGGACCATGTTATTTATGACCCATGTGGCAGAGAATGAGATAGACATGTGGGAAGGGTCTGGCCAGATACTCCATTCTAGGCCTTTCTCCAGTTTCTCAAAAGCAGGAAATAAGCCCCTAATCATGCATCACAGATGTTCACTACCTGTATGGAGGCTGTGTTGTGAGATAGTTGTGTGGCATCTGTCATTCTGGACTCCAGGATAGAGTCATCTGACACAGTTGTAACCTTGACAATCACAGAGCTTTGGATCATCAGGGTTTTGATAGGTCATAGAAGAGCCTAAGATTTAACAGGGAGGCTCTAAAGACAAGAGCCTAGATGGTGTCTTAACCAGTTCTTGGATGCTCAGAGGGGACGACACGAAGCGGCATTGTTGATTTATTTAGTGCACGCCCTCCTTTCTTCCCACCTCAAACAGGCAAGTGAGAAGTGTAACAAGACATGCTGGATACACATCTGCCATGAGCCAGAGAGGCCACCACAGGGCCTGGTGCTTAAATACAGTGAGGCTCTCAAACCCAGTTTGGTGTATTTCCATTGCCTTTCACAGTGGTAGAGTTCGCTGTTCTCTGAAAAGCTGTGGGTGAATTTAATTCTTGCACATTGAAACATAATTTAACACACCATGAGAAAATATTTCAAGAGACTAGCGAAGACTTTTCAAAAAAAAAGGATATAATTTTGTGGATACAAACAATCACCTCTTCATGGAAATGACTTGTTTTACAATGGGTTTTCCTGGTGCAGTCTTCCCAATGTGGTGCTTTCAGATATTTAGTGAATGTTTACTTCATCAAGTTTCTGAAACCAATGTGAGAGATTTGTACTGTTTCAAACTATAATTTCCCAGTCAATTGGCTGAAATCCTTCAAACTCTAAAAGCTACACAGTGCTACTCCAGAGATTGCCAATCTTAGCTCTTCTCCCTCTGACTGTAAGATTAACCCTGGGACAGTATATCTTCTGCTCAGTGCGCAGTGATTCACCCTCAGGGGAGAGACCTAAACTGCCTGGTGCTACAACTTAGCCAACATATTTGATGCTACTCCTATTTTGTTGTATTGAAAATTCAAGTATTATTAGTATTATTAGTATTTTAAGTTATGTCATTAAAAAAAAAATCGTTGGCAAAGCAGAGTTCTACCTATGACTGTCCTCCAAAGTGGTTGTATGATGTATATGGCCCAACCCATGTGCTCTCCCTGCATCTCTATGCTGTGCTGCTTTGCCAGGCCCGGCCTCCTTTAGGGGTACCTTGGTGGGTACCTCAGTATTTAAAATCAGATTGTAATCATAGCCTGCTATTGTGTAGCATTAATAAATGGCTAAACTCATTGATGTTTCCGTGTGATTCATTTACTCCTGCCCTGAGACTGCCACCACCCACCGGTGTTACCCTGGAATTGAACAACTGGAGGAGGATGCTGTCAATTTCTTCCTCCCACACTCTTTTGCAGGTTTCTTCCTACTCCACTCCTAGGTCATTATGTCATCAGATGAGTCATATCTCCGGTGAGGTGGAACAGAGGTCCCTTCTTGTGAATGATCATACAGCTGACACAGTCCACCATACGATGATCCAAAGTGATGCCTAAATTTCTCCTCAGTACCAGGTTCAGTGTATGCAGATGCAGTTCACAGCATACCCTATTCCCTCAATCTATCCAGCATGTAGACATAATGTTTAAGAGAAACTAACCCACCTCTAGAGGATCTTGCTCTGGAAATCCAATCCTTTTTCCAAAATGGTACATAGCATAACAAGCATAACCAGCAATGGTAGAATTTCAACATAGGGACATGGAATTCACTGAAATGGAATGAGTGAAAATGAGCCTGGCAAGAGCCAGGCATCTGCAGGCCTAGGATGTGCAAGGGCATGCATAGGAGTGGTAGGAATCATTTTTGGTCAAGAAGACATCACAGAAGGCCATGAACACCACCTTATTTGTACCTTAAAAACTCTTCCTTCCGTAATCACTAGGTAACTCTTATCCTACAAAACTCAGCTCAAATGCTATTTCCCCCAAGAAGCCTACACTAACCCTTCCAGAAAGACTGAGGCACTTCTCTTGTTCCTCTTTCACCATGTCTGTTTTTCTCTAGAATAGTTCTTTTTTTTTTAATGTTTATTTTTGAGACAGAGAGAGTGAGAGAGAGAGCATGGGAATGCACAAGGATGAGCAGGGGAGAGATATAGAGAAGGGACAGAGGATCCTTGCTGACACCAGAGACCCCGATGCTGGGCTCGAATTCATGAACTGTGAGATCATGACTTGAGCCAAAATTGGACGCTTAACTGACTGAGCCACCCAGACTCCCCTCTAGAACAGTAGTTCTTAGTTGGGGTGATTTTGTCCCCAGGAGAAATTTAACAATGTCTGGAAACATTTTTGGTTTTCACAAGTTGGGGGGTGGGAGGGGGGTGGGGGAGTGCTATAGGAATCTAGTCAGCAGAGGCCAAGGATGCTGCTAAACATACTACATGACAGCCCCTCTCCCAATAAAAATTTGGTTCAAAATGTGTATAGTTTTGAAGTTGAAAAGCTGTACTACAACAATTATCACCCTGAAGTGAGTAGCAGCATTTCTGGGTTGAGTAAAACTGAGCCCACCCTAAAATTCAGAACTCACAAGAGGACTGATAAGGTGGGTCAGAAAACCTCCAAAGAAGAAAAAAAATTACCAGGATTCAAAGCACACTAGCTTGAAAAAGCATCTTAATGTTGGAGGGAAGAAAGGGTAGTGAGCATAGCCCCAAAAGAGTCTTGAATCAGCCCCTGGGGGCTCAGGTGTTCAATCCTAGAGCTGGGAGCAATAAACCAAAAGCAAGTAAAATAGAAAAATGACATCTTGGGGATTTGGAATAATCATCCTCCTCCAACTGAGGTTTCTACCCAAACAGAACAGACATAATCAGCCAGATCAAAATAACATCTTTACTAAGGGTAAGGCTGGTTTAGAGAGCATACTGTAGATGCAGATGGAAAAGAGTTTTCCTATTCTTCTCTACATCTCCAGGATTCAGGATCAAAAAGGATGGGGGTCAGAAAGAGAGAGAGAGAGAGAGAGAGAAAGAGAGATGGATCATTCAACCCACTAACCCATTAATAAAAGTATCATGGCCATTAAACATTCACTAATGGCAGCACTTCCCTCCTATACTTGGAAGAGCTCTTGACAAGGGTGTCATAAAAGTCCCAGAGGCATATCTCAACACTACCAACACTGAGTCCTCATGTTTCTATGGGAGAGAAGTAAGAGAGCATGAAGGGAAGAGAGGTGGGGGTGGGGAAAACAGAGAAAGTATTATCTAAAAATGGTCCCTTTTCCAGAAGTCAATAATGAAGATAGGATTTTATAATTTAAAAAGAATTTTAACATTTAGTTATTTTTAACAGAGACAGAGCATGACTGGGGGAGGGGAAGAGAGAGAGGAAGACACAGAACCCGAAGCAAGCTCCAGGTTCTGAGTTGTCAGCACAGAGCCCAATGCGGGGCTTGAACTCAAGGACCACGAGATCATGACCTGAGCAGAAGTCGGTGTTTAACTGACTGAGCCAGCCAGGAATGAAGATATTTTTTTTTTAAGATCATAAGGAAAAGACTTGTTATGAAGAGTAGAAAAGCAAAACCAGAAGTTAATGAGAGAGTGGTCCTGCCTTCTGTGTCCACTCCCCAACCAAGCATTGCCCACTCCTTCACTCAACAATGCCAGGCCCCCTCGTTTTAGTGGAAAAGTCTGGCACACCTCCACCTCTAGCTTTGTGAGATGTTGCCATGACTAGGGGTCCTCAGTGATGGTGCTTCAGCTTCTGCATACAGTGCCTGGCACCAACATAATATCAAAGGGTTCCCAAAGAAGCAGCACGGTCTGGCTGGAGCTGGGCATCAGACACCAGCCAGCTGGGTCAGGGGGGCGGTGGTCCTCCCCCAAATGCCAGCTATGGCGGTGCCTCTGGCACCATCACTGCAGAGCATCCTCTTTGGCGTCTATGACAACCGGGAAACATCCCCACAGCCAGCTGTGTTGTGGCAGGACAGGAAAACGATAAGGCGTGGGAGAAGGTCATTAAGAGAATTCGTCCACAGGTGACATTCTCTTGCTCCTCCCAAACTCTCAGAGAGGAATTTGCAAGGTCTGGAAGTCCCTCGGAGCAGGTAGGAACAGATCCAGGGATAAACTCAACCATTACTAACTATATTCTTAATTCCACGAACAAGCACCTACTTAAAATTCTTTTACCAACATGACACTCCTCTAGACACAGCCCTTTGAAGAGAGGGAAAATACCTTTTGTTATTTCTCTTCCTGGAACCTAGCTTGCTGTCTAGCACATAGTATGTGTTCAATAAAAATGTGTTGATGCCAAGTGAAGGGGCTGGGAAGACACATGAAAGTCTTTTAGCAACTGAGAGATGAAAGATTATTCTGGAAGCTGAACCTGGTAATCCATTCAGAACCAACACAGAGAGCTAAACTAACCATCTTAATCAACAATTAATTATAGGCACTTGAAACATTCCAGCAATTTTTAGTAGCAGAATTTGGGAACGTGATGTGTGCCGTGAAACACACTTTCATGCAGGATCCAGGGTCTTAAGCTAAGGATCCCAGTGTTTCCACTTTACTAATGCCTGACGCTCATCCTCTTTCTGAGGTATTCCCAGTGTTTGAAAGAGAGGCAGTGTGGCGGGGACCAAACACACTAAACTGGGAACAGAAGAACTAGATGCTAAGTGTCTATTCCACCACCACCAAGTTGTGGACTTTGGGCAAGTTTTGGGCAGTCATTTCCATCTCCTACATTTCCATCTCCTGATGTGTGATCAGCTCCCTTATGGCAAGAGTCATTTCGTATTCATCGTTATCTCCTTAGTTCTCAACGCCATGCCTGACACGGAGAGGATGCCTGGTCAAGTGCAACAAACAGTTGCCTGGACAGCTTGTGAAACAAGTCTGGGTGTGTGAGGGCTGTTAAAGCCATGGGGAAGGGGCGCCTGTGTGGCTCAGTCAGTTAAGTGTCAACTCTTCATTTCAGCTCAGGTCATGATCTCATGGTTCATACTGAGCCCCATGTAGGGCTTCAAACTGAGAGCACAGAGCCTGCTTGGGATTCTCTCTCTCCCTCTCTCTCTGCCTCTCCTCCTGCTTGCGTGCTTTCTCTCTCTCAAAATAAATTAATTTTTAAAAAAATCACAGGGAAAACATGATGCAGCTTCTGAACTGCCAATTTGATGCAAGGTTGGGAGAAGAGAAGCATTTTTTTTTAATAAAATATGTATGAGGTGCCCGGGTGGCTCAGTCAGTTAAGCATCAGACTCTTGATTTCAGCTCAGGTCATGATCTCACAGTTCGTGGGGTTGAGCTCTGCTGTGCTGACAGCACGGAGCCTGCTTGGGATTCTCTCTCCCTCTCTCTCTGCCCCTCCATCTCTCTCTGTCAAAAAAAAGGAAATACATGAATTTTATTAAATAAAATAAAATACATATTGTATAGTACAAAATATAAATCTTTAAAATGAAATAAGAAACTTCAAGGGCATTTCCTCAATTGTGGGGGCTATTTCGGTCAGCCCCCTGGGCCCTTCTCCTGCCTCAGGGTTCTTTGTGGAAATGTTTAAGGCTGAATTCAGTGCTCTTTGAAGTCAGATCTGCTCTGATATTCTGTGACATGATGATTTCTTACAATCTGGCCACTGTCAAAATCCCCCTGGATATCCCGCTCTGTCCCTCCCGTGCAACACAGTTCCTCACTACAATCCCCCCCCCCCCCCACCACAAGGCTCTTGATTTGCTAATCCAATTTTCCTGGCAGTCAATAAAGCTTTGATGGCAGCTGACTTGCTTTTTCCACTCCACCCTTTATCCCATCACCCTGCGCTATCCTGGAGCCCATCATGGGCAGGATGCCAAGTAAAACAGCAGTACTCTTCCAGTTTCAACCCAGAGCAGCCAATTCCTGAGTGTTCTTCAGACCATAACTCTGAGGATGCGATGAGCCATCCATCCCAGGCGCTTCATCCAGCTGGCTTGTTTACCCTGGTCAGAGGCAGGAGGCTGGGGGCCCCTCCTGCCAGAGGGGCTCAAGGGCAATCTTCCAGTTACTATTACCGCACCCCAAACTTCCCCTAAACTTAGTGGTGTAAGAACAACCACCATTTTATTGTGTTCATAGATTCTGTGAATCAGAGACTCAGCACGGGCTCACAAAGGGATAATTCATCTCTGCTCCATGATATTGAGAACTGCAAAAACTTTGCATGAATGAGTCTGTCCAAAGCTCTACATTTAGGAACTTGACCAAATGGACCAAATGTTAGTATGCATTCTAGCATCTTAAGGTCTTGTCCCTGGGACAACCTACCCTACCCTCACTTCCCATCCCAACCCAGTTGAGTTTCTGCCTGGAAAAGTTTAAGTGTGTGGAAAGAATTTAGCATTTGTTCCAGCCAACATTTGAGGATAGACCCCTGACTTCCCTTTTCTTAGAGTATTTATTAAAAACTTATTATAAACCCTTTCTCCAGCCCTTTGAGACATGTATGTATCTCCTACAACCTAGGAGTGTCCTTCTCCAGGACTGAAAGCCATTCCTTTGAAATATAATCATCAGGAAGGGTAGAGTGCCTGTTTCTCAGTCTCTGTGGGAGGATAGAAACCTCACTTTGAGAAAGATGACCTAATCACATTGACACTGATCACCTCTCTAACCCAATTTTAGCAACTTTTCACTTTACGACTCTGCTTAAGCCCCCACTCACTCTTAAAAACACCGGTCACTTTCTGCACAAACTGGAGCTGAGTTCACAACAGTGAGGTCTGTTCCTACATTCAAAGGCAGAGGACATAGCCCTGCCTCTCAATGGAGCAGGTGCCAAATAACTGGGGCTATGCTCATAGACCACCACATGCACCAAGTTCCAAGTTCCCTGTACAATATAACTTCACCATTCACAGATTCTGTGTTTGTGAATTCGCTATTTGTTAAAATGTAGTCATAACTCCAAAATCAATAGTAGCAATGCTCTCATGGGTACATGCCACTTGCACACGTGTTCTCAGCTGAGGTTGAACAAGGCGATGTTCTGCCTTCTTGATTCAGCTCTCATGTAGTAAATCACTGTTCTTTTCGCGGTCTCTTAAGTGCCATGTTTTTTACACTTTAGTGCTTTTTGTTGATTTCACTGGTTAAAATGGTCTCTGAGTATAGGGCTGAAGTGGTGTCTCGGGCTTCTAGGTGCAGGAAGGCTGTGATGGGCATGCTAACGTCTGAGAGAACACTGGGTTAGAATGACCACCACGGTCATGGCATTCCATGACCATGACAGTCAAGGTAAAGCATTCATGTGGTATTCCATTATCATTAATCTGCGAGAACTACACTACTGGTCCTAAAAGCTTGCACAAGAATGCGGATACAGCTTTATTCAAAATAGTCAAAACACTGGAAACTGGCTCTGGTGTCCGTCAACAGCAGAAATGATAAGCAAACTGATCTATCATGGAACACTCCTCAGCAATAAAAAGGAATAAACTCTAGATATGCAACAATATCCAAGAACCTCAAGACACATGCGGAGTACAAGCAGCTGTACCCAAAAGAAGACGTACTATATAATTCTTTTTTAAAATAAATTTTGAAAACAGGCACAACCAACATACAGTGGAAAAATCAGAGTAGTAGTTGCCTCTAGGGGTTGGGCCAAAGGGGGAACTGACTAGAAAAGGCCATATGAAATATTGTTGGGCTCTGCGCCCAAAATTTCTGATTTGGGACCAAGAATTTGCATTTCTAATAAGTTTCCAGCAGCTGGTCTTGGAAATCATACTTTGAGAACCAGTGCTCCAACTTTGCCTTGCTTGATGGATACAGCAGACACCCCTGGTGTCCATGTCACATTTCCAAGGCCCTATTTTCTTTCTGTATGAGCGAAGAGTTATCTTGCTTCAAGCACATGCCATACATCTGATTGTTTTCTGCTCCAGAGCACCCTCATGTGCATGAAGCTCTGAAAGGCAGAAGAGCTAAGACTACTGGGGACAACTCTCGACTAATGGGGGTGGACATTGTGGGTAAATGTTCAGGACAGACCTGGAGGGCCCTGCATGTTTCGCAGGAGGGGCTACCATTGTTGCCTACAGTAGCAACTGCTATAACACCCTGAGGTTGGCTTTTCCTCCTTCCCTGCTCCCTCACTTCTGTTTCCTGAGACCACCCTCCATATAAGCTATTCTCATCCGAGCCCTTGTCTCAGGTTCTGGGAGGAACCCAAACAAAGATAACTGGTGAATATTGGGAGATGAAACAACGCTAAAAATGATCACAAGGGTGGCACCTGACATTACCATAGAAAAGAAAGATGGTGGACAATGTCCATCACTTTGAGTGTGCTGCCTCCTTATCAAATCTAGTGTTCCACATTTCCCATTTGAGCCTCCAGTGCCTATTCCATTCTTCTGCGGACAAAGACCTACCTGCTCCCACAGTCTGCCCTTGGCTGGGGCAGAGCCCAGGGTGGTGGCTTGGTGTCACAGGGATGAGTACAATTGGTTCAGTAAAAAGCACCATTTTTCCTGCTGGTAAGTCATGCCTGTTTCTCAGGACACTCCCTGGATTCTGACCTCTAGGTCCCCAGATGTCCTGCCTGATCTCTGAGCCCCTTGAGAGTCTCCAGGTCACAAATTTAATGCCTCACACTTCATCAGTGGATCCTGCTTCCTTAGAATTAGGTCACTTTGGCCTGATCCTTATGTGTCAGGAGAAGTGCTAGTTAGAACAGCATATATGAAACATAGAAAGATGATCGTATATGCATGGTTCATTGCAGTAAACTGTGAGGCCACCAGCATCCAACCATGACAGGCCTGGCTACTATAGCACTGTGACATACTTATAGCCCCCAGACCCAAAATATTAAACATGGAAACAATCAATATTGGCAGGAACAAGAACAGCAACTCTCTGGAATCCAGGGAATGAAACATTGTTAACCCATAATGAGGAGGTATTTGGGGACAGCAAGCCCAGCCTTGGGTGTCCTCCATTCGCTCATGTCCCAGGCAGCCAGCCTAATGAGCTCGCTTCTCCACTCCCACACAGCCTCTTCATGATGCATCTCTGGTGACTGATTCTAGAGATTTCCAGGGCAAGGGTAATTCCCCTGGTCTCCTAATTGACTTTCTCTCCCAAACCTCTCCCAGTGTTGCCTCATCTTGGACCAGCACATTCATGGTCCTAGGTCATCCTTACTTCCTCTGGCACAAACCTGGGCTTAGTCATGCATGGGCTGCCCCCTGGTGGCTGTCTTCAGGAAGAGAAAAGTGGCACCAACCTACCTGGCCAACACTCAAAGCTGGTATTTCCCATTTGAAATCGACACCAATTCTCAACAGGAAAGAAAACCCCTTGTGAGGAGAAATTAGAGTGGCAGACAGTGGTGGTGTCAATCAGCGAATAAACAGGAACATCTTTCTCCAACTCGGTGGAAATAATTGTTAATGGAGTCCAATGGGTGGAGCCGCAGGGGACCAGCTTAAAACTATAGCTGCACAAAATGGCAATTTGTTTTCGGCTGATTGTCCTTGCATTTGTTTTTGATTTCAGACAACAGATAAGCTAATGAAGCATGAGATTAAATTAGCTCTCCTTGACCCTCGTGGATTGAGAAATGAATTTGTTACATATTGCTGGGAAGCCAATTGCCCTTTATTGCGTTTAAGATCCACCCAAGAGCAGGATATTAGGAAAACTCTCCTTCGTTTGTGTTTGGGCACATCGGCATCTGACACCATCTGAATGGGCATCTGAACCTCAAAAGGAAGGAAGGAAGATGCAGGCTGACAAACATTTCTTACTTAGGGAATTACAACCTGAGAGCAAGAGGGTTACTTTTAAATTAAAATTGTCAATTAAAATTAATTGTCAGATTACTAGGAGAAAGGAGACCAGAAGGGGAGGTGGTGCAGCTGTGAGCTCCACTGTAGGATTTTTTTTTCTTTCAAGATACTCACCAAGCTCAAATCTCACCAACGACTCATTTGTACCATAGTATTCCTAATACATTTTCACAACACAATTCCAAAGGCCAGCTTCCCCCAAGATGCATTGCTAGGCTATCGTACATGACCTCTGAGGTCCGAAGTAGAAAAAAATATCCACTCTAGCCAAGTAAACAAGGATCTTCCGGGGCTCCTTAGCAGGTTACCTAGAAGATATGCCTCTGGGCCGTGTCTCATTTGGCACGATCTTGTCTAGGGTCTTTGGTGAATAAGAGGGGTCCTCCTGACATGAAAGGCTGTAATAGGTAAGAAAATAGAAACCTAGTGTTAGCATAATTGCAGCATTCACTTGTTCATTAAGGATTTCATTGACTGCCCTTTAGACACCGAGCACTGTGCTTTAATCTATGATCAGTTCGAAGAAGTATCAAGACAGGTCTCCACCTTAAAGGAATTTGTCATCCAGCAGAGAGCTAACCTAAGCATCTAAAAAGAAAAATTCAAAAAGCAAAATACAGTGAAAGGGAATAAAGCAAAAGATACCACAAAGCAGAATGGCTTGTGCATAAGGAATCAGAATGACCAGCCATCAGCATTAGGAAAAATCACCCACAGGAAGAGAAGTCATCTGAGTAGCCCAATCTAAGTACAGTGTCTCACTGAAAGAAATATGGTCCCACAACCAAAAGGCGAGTGGAAAGTATTTCCAAACTTTGCTAGCTTCTCCCAAAGAACATGAAGCAATGCAATTCTAAACCTACAGCTATATTTCTTTAAACTTTTTCTCCTCCCTTCTACTTGTCCCACATTTAGAGAGGCTAATTTTCTCCAACCCAAATTCTTCCCACAGTTGTCAGGAAGCCCCAGTCCTCCCCTACTTGTCCAACTTCTCCAGGCTGGAATCTAGCTAACTATTCTCCTCAACTAGTAGCATAAAATCCAGGAATTGGCTTGTCGATGACAGGACCATCCTCAGAGGGTCAGGAAAGAAGGAAAGATGGGAGGCAAGAACAAAACACAAATGCCTTCCAGCAGGCTGTTGGTTTAGGGTGGACTAAGGAAGAGGTTGCACAGCAGCACTGATAAACTTTGTTCCCATCACCAGTAAGATCACCAGATGAATGGAAACTGCCAGCTGTAGAAGTTGCCTCGGGCTTTGCAATATCAGATGTGTCCAGAGAGACAAGACATTGACAGTGATGCCTCTTAGAGGAATATCGTGAGATATTAATATTTCATTCCAACATTTGAACTGTGATTTAGCCAAACCACCCTGAATCTACTTATATTTATTTAACAGGCTTAGGAATGTTAATCAATTCAATGCATATTCTGTAACATATGTTATAATTATATACACACGTGTCTGAGTGAAGAAGAAGGATCATCTGCTATTACGTATTTGCTCCATATTCATTTGTTTTGGCTTCTGCTAACCTTTCTTTGCAAAGAAGGAATAGTGGTCACCAATGTCTCAAGGAAAAAGTGTTGGAAAAAATTTTCTAAAAATTTCCTACTTCCACTTATTCACTTTTAATTGGAGAAAGGCTCACTGGTATCTACCTTTCGGGGTGAGTTCATGGAACACTGACAAAGTTTGTGCTCATTCCCCTAATCAAAGCAGTAAGAGTTGGAACTGGAAATCTAGTCTAGCTACGCCCATGTGTGAAAGTCAGCTGAGGCTCAACTGACACGATTGATCTGTTTCAGGGAAAAACATGGGGAAAGCAGTCGGTGGCTCTTCACAGAGCCTACAGGAGGCAAACAAAGATCAAAGTTTCCTGTGCTTTCCCACCACTTTCCAAAATAGAAAGTCATTCACCACCCGATACAACTATCACCATTAACTGATAAAGTACTCCTGGAAATATAATAAATTGACATTCTGGTTTATCCATCAGTTTCCTGTGAGCTTGGTTAATATAAGTCAATTCCTCTAAATCAGGTATAATTCAGTTTCTAAAGCCGCCAGGCTGGAGGTCAGAACTCAGATTAGGATTGAGCCATCCCCCCAAAATGTTACCTTCTGAGGTCCACTGTGAGTAGCCAGCTGACCACTCACTGTGGCATCTAAAGCTCTGCCCTTCTTGATCTCACTCAGCAAGGGAGTGATAGAGGCGATATGTTCTGCAAATTCCAACATCCGGCATAGTGCCTGCCATCTAGTAAGAACTTAATAACTTGGGAAATCATCTTTTCTTTTGTTCATTGATTCCTAGGAGAGTTGTGTGGTCAAAAGTTGGAACTTAGGGGAGGAGGCAGCAAATACAAGGCTGGAGGAGAGGAGGGAGGCAGGGGTGAAAAGACACAGGTCACGCTCTGTGACATGAAAGCAGCCTGTCCGAGGTGGGGATGGAGCCGTGTGTGATTCTGTGGGTGCCCAGGAGTGGAGATGAGGAATGGAATGCAGAAGAGGCAGAACCAAAGAGACAGTGTCCGGCCCTATTCACTCACCTCCACAGGAGACCTGGGGCACAGCCGGGCCATCTCAGAGGGAACTGGACTTTCCTCCCTATCCCCACACTAACCTGAACCTTCCTCCTGTCCCGACCAGACCCAGCCTGCTGCAGCCCCGGTAGCTGGGGGGAGCATGTGCCCACTTTCTGTAAAGCTGCCGAAGGTTTTTCCACCAGGCAAACGTTGGCACCCACCCTACCCTGCCCATTCTGGACCCCAAAAGATGCTTGCTTTAGCCTTGCCCCCAGCATCTGTGGGGCCCAGAGTACCAGTACAGTTGAGGGTCCACATGCCAAATGGTTTAATGTGTAAAGGTTATCAAACAAGCTACATCTTCAGCCCAGTTTGGGTTTCCATCCAGCGTCCAACAGCCCTCTCTCCTTGTGACTGAGAAGCTTGTGACTGATGAACCATCCCTGAGCCAGCCCTGCCTCCTGAGAACCTGGCCCAGACCCAGGACTGAACCCAAGTCTCTGATGGAGAAGGACCTGGCCAAGCTCCCCAGGACAGGAAGTTCCCCTCCCCCAGGCCTCCCTTTTCCAGCTCAAAATCTGCAGGCCGTTCTGAACATCTCCCCAAACCACATGTCCCAGGCAGAGGAAGGAGAGAGCACAGTTATCTGGGGAATACGCTCTGCCCAACACCCCTGCGCATTTGCCTTAGGGGCTTTGGGGTGGCCGCCTTCAGGCAGGAGCGGTCATGCTCTGTCCAGTTTCCTTGCGTCTAGGCTGTGATTTCCCGTCCTCAGTCTGCTCTCACACATCCTCAGACCCAAAGGCTCCTCTGCCCTGTGTATATCAGTAGCGTAAATAACAAAAACAAAACATAAACACATATTTAGTGTATACCCCTGGTTCCACAGTCTATTTGAGGCATTTCAAACCAGGACCCACACCCAGGGCTTGTAATTCCAAAGGGCAATACAGGATAGCAATTAACTCTAAATGGAGAGAACTGCCCTTTGCTACAGTGTCTGCTGTGTGTAACTGAGGCATTCTGGAAGGAATTGTCTTACATACATAATCTGGAGTAATTCTCATGGTAACTCTCCCAGCTAGTACTAGGGAGAACATGCTATAAGATGTCTCTCTCATGTGACTGTGCTTGAGAGAGCTGAAACAGGACAGAGCAACACAAGGAGAGGGAGGAAAACGGGACAGATGTGGTGGCTTTCCTGCTGGAAGCCGAGCTTAAGTTCTCCAACAAACTGCCACAAACGTGATGGCTTAAAACAACACGTGTTTATTACTGTATAGTTCTGTGGGTTAGACATTCTGTACAGGCCTCACGGGATTAAAATCAAGGCGTTGGCAGAACTGGGCCCCCTGTGGAGCTATATCAGGGAATTTTCTTCCTTGTCTCTTCCAGCTTCTGGAAGCTTCCAGTGTTCCTTGACTCATGGTTGTCTTCAAAGCCAGCACCAGCTGGTCAAGTTCTTCTCACATGGCATCCCCCTGGTTCTTCTTTCGTCTCCTTCTTTGACTTTCGATGAGCCTTGTGATTACATTGAACCCAACTGGATAATCCAGAACGCTCTCCCTGTTTTTATTGTGAGCTGATTAGCAACCTTAATTCCCTCGGCAATGTATTTCCCTTTGCCATGAACCTAACCCATCCACAGGTTCTGAGGAATAGGACATGGGAAGCTTTGGGGGGCCATTACTATGCCAGCTGTAGAGAGTAACGTTACAAAGGGCCTTGCTACCTTGTAGAGGACTTTTTACTCTGGCCAAAGCATAGAAGGGATCATCAAAGGGTTTTAAGCAAGTGAATAATATGATCACACTGTGCTGTAGGGTAAGCTGTTGTATTCTTTTTTTTCTCTGTAGTTAGGAACAGGGACTGGACCACATGGAACTCCAGGCCTAAAATGACCTGATACAAGGTCTTAGAGAAGGACCCATTCAGGGAACAGAGGAGAAATTATAGATGCAGATGGACACCTGGAGCCCAGTTCCCAAACCTTATCCTCATCAAGTCTATGCCTAATAAGCTGAGTCCCTCTAACTGAGATACTGCTACCCCGCAGTCACCTCTACCTCTTTATGAAGCCAGGTTGGATCAGAGAGCGTATTTGTGAGGAAGCCAGAGAGCTGCCAGCCAAAGTGGGGACACACACACACACACACACACACACAGATGCCTTACCCTCATCTTGGTTTCTTTCACCTCCCTACATTTGGCAGGAAGAGCTTGAATAGCATCGACTGTTTCTAAATCAGACTCCTTTTTGATAAAACAATTCAGGAAATATACGCTTTCACCTATTTATCTGCTTTATCATAGAGAATATGTTTACAAATCCTTAAGGCCTTAATTAAGTCACAAGAGTAAAATAAAATGTTGGGAACATTTTCTTTTCTTTCCATAAAACACTACTGTAAAAGAAGTACTTTGTAGAACGTTCTAGAAATACTAGGAGCCAAGCCTCCCTTCTAAATGACATCAGCTGCATTTCTTGACGAAGTGCTGATGTCACTTCTTGATGAAGAACTGGGTCAAGCATCTCTTTCAACTACATGTGGTTAATTAGTCCCATTGTTCTGCTAGCTACAGTCAGCTGTCCACATCAGCCATTTGGGTCACAGAATAAAAGGCGAGCCATTGCACACTTTACTGTTTATCTTCTGGTTGAAGGATATAGTCAACACTGAGCAACAGGGGCCTGTCGATTCTCAGGCCTCCCCTCACTCCCAGGACTAGGGGCTGGGACCCCACCATTAGGTCTTTAGTTTTACCCCTCCCCCTGTTAATTATGTTTAATTAAAATTATTTGATTTTAGCCATTTCATCCATTTTACCCATTCCTAGATGACACAGACCTCTCCAGTTCACTTTAATTTCATCCCAGGCCCTTTCCACAGCCTACTGATCATTAGCTCACTGCACTCTGGGTCTCCAAGGTGGGTAAAACCTACCTGGCACATCTCTCCTTCCCTCCACAACACACGATGGCCTTGGAGTCTCAAAACCTGGGTCCCAAAACTCTGAGGCTTAATAGTTGCCTTCACGAGTTGTATAATAATAAGCCTGTCCCTATAGAGTTATTGTGAGAATTAAATCAGTTCATACATGTAGAAACATGCAGGAAAAGGCTATTCTAAGTGCATTTTATGGACCGATACAGTCCACAGAATGCTTGGTCCCAGTCTGCAACTAGATCAATATGAAGTAGGGCAGACCTTGTTTTGAAACTTGCCAAGCAAATCTCATTGGATCAGTGAGTTTAAAAAGCAAAAAAGAAAGCTCATTTGTCACATTACAAACTTTAAATATTGATGTATATGTATTTATTGAAGATGTGCCTAAAGAATTTTAATATAAGATTTGCCGTTTCACTCATAACTATTTGTGAACTTTTAATTGTGAAATAAATTATTAGTATAATAATTCTCTATATTAATAGTACATACCCTTTCAATGAACAGTAGTGCAAGTTTTGTAGTTTTTTCCCTTTTTCCTATGTAATTTTCCATTCATTCCTTTTTATGTATCTTGCAAAAACTGGAAATTAAAGAAAAAAGCAATCATTTGTCACAGAGTTTGAGGAGCACTGAAACTCCCCAGAAATCATCTGGTATGCTGCAATGTACAGAACATTAAAAAGTGCCAAAGAGGGGCGCCTGGGTGGCTCAGTCGGTTAAGCTTCTGACTTCAGCTCAGGTCATGATCTCACAGCTTGTGAGTTCGAGCCCCGCCTTGGGCTCTGTGCTGACATCTTGGAGCCTGGATCCTGCTTCAGAATCTGTGTCTCCCCCTCTCTCTGCCCCTCCCATGCTCATGTTCTGTCTCTCTCTGTCTCTCAATAATAAATAAAAATATTTAAAAACATTTTTTAAAAAAGGAAAAAAGTGCCAAAGAGTAAGTGTTCAATTAACATTGGTTATCATTATTGTCATTTATCTCAGGCAGAGAGAGAGAGATTCAGCATTATACCCAGCATCCTAGGTCCATGGCCCTGGTCTGTTTGAGGCAGTCTTCCCAAGACCTGGAAGTATCTGCCTGTCTGCTTAGGGGAAATTGCCAGGTCTTGTCTTAATTGAGAGAAACTCCTGCAGGACTAAAAGCAGAACCTGGAGCCAAATGGGAGCCTGTCAACAAGTTGATGTTGATACCTGCAGTCGCTGAGTTGAAATCAGATTGCCCAGAAAGCACCTCTGGGTGCATTGCCCGAGGAATAGTAACAACCCTGAGTAAGACCCATCCAGATGTTGGCACAGGGGACCAGCAAGGTACCTAGTAACTCGGTGGAAAAGAAATATCCAGAAACCAGATCCACTGGGCAGCACCAGATCTCTAGAGCTCCCTGAGGACCCCAACTTCTCCCCAAAGCCACAAGGACAAGTAAGCTATTAGTCTTCAATATCACACACAGTCTTAGGGAGAAAGGTAAAGGAAGAGATGCTCTTTGAGGGACTGTGTATTCTTAACTGAAGCTGACCCCCACTTAAAGGGAACAAGCTTTAAAGTGGAGTGGAGATGCAATTGATTTTCACCTCGTATCCCACGAGAGACGGCTGGAGAGAAGACAATCTCCTTTTCCCTGCACCTACCTCTGAGTTATGACAAGACTTGAATTTTTCTGTCTTGCTCCAAGGACCTCAGGGGAAAGCTAGAGAATGAATTAAGAGATCTCTGACTCCTGTGATCAGTGATCTCTTCCCTCCAAGGCCGTGTGAGATATGAGCCCCAGCACACAGCACCCCAGTCTCTTCTGTCATCTGAGCAAGTGTGAGACTGCGCTCCCCAACCCATCAGCCAAACACGAGGGCAAGGCAAGTTAAGTGGCGCAGGGCTCCGAGGAGCACCGTATGTGTATTTCACGGACTGGGAAGCGTGACACCTCGAGGAAGGTGCCTGTGACAGCTGTGCAGACAGTGGGGCAGGTGGGCAGGACTTTCTGGGACTAATGAAGCTTTTCCTGGCAGAAGCACATCCCCTACCCACACTGCGTTAATTCTACCTTTGCGGGAGAAAAAGAGGAAATGCAAGGATTTTCTTCAGTGAAAGGTCTTATTTCGTGTCTCTTTGCTTGTTTGATTGTAAGGCTTTAAACCTTTTTTTTAAAGTCAAACTGTTTTGTATTACCTATTGATATCTAAATACTTGAAGGAGAAGTGTAAGAAGAGGTTTACTATTTATACCTGTAAAATAAAAGCATCTCTAAAAATGCAACTAATTCCTAGACAGTTTTAAAAGTAAGAAGTTAAGGCTTCTTTTCTTCTTCTTCTTCTTTTTCCGGCCCCCCCCCCCACAGTTAAGGTTCCAAATGCTATTTGTAGTGATTACATTACTGTATATGTTTGTCAAAATAAATTGAACTAAACCACCAAAAAGACTGAATTTTTAGTATGTAACTTATTTTTTAAGGTAGTAATTTCTTAAATCTTGAAAGCAATTTTAAGGAAATACATAAATCTTTAAATAGATTTTTTAGAAATAATATGAAACTTACAGAAAAGTTTCAAGGATAGTAAAAAGAACTTTTTCCCCTTACCCCATCATCCCACCACCCCTGAATACTTATTTCCTATAAATAAGGACATTCTCCTACTGCAAAGCAACCATCAAAGTCAAGAAATAACACTGATACATATCCAGCCTCCAATCCACAGACACCATTCAAGTTTCACCAATTGTTCCAATAATGTCCTTTATAGAAAAAGGATAAAACCCAGAATCACACATCGCATTTAGTTATCCTCTTCTCCTTCTGTCTGGAACAGTTCCTCAGTCTTCCCTTGACTTTTATGGCCTTGACATGTTTGGGGATTACAGGCCAGTTGTTTTGTAGAATGGCTCTGAGTTTTGTCTGGATTTATCTGATATTCTCCATGATTAGATTCAGGTTATAGTTTGGAGCATGTGCATCACAGAAGCGATGGTATGTTCTCAGTGAATCCCATCAGGTGGCATACAATATCAAAGTATCCCGTCACTAGTAACGTTATTTTGATCATTTGTTTGAGGTGGTGTCTGTGTGAGTGTATGTGTGTATACACAAACTTTTATATCTATATTTATTTTTCTACCTATGTATATTTACTGAAAATCATGAATCCACACTGATATCTCCAATTCCAAATGAATATCATAGGGCTTATGTGAGTTTTCTCACTTCTTGGACGGTGAGAAACCTGGCTCCCACCATCCCTCCATTGGATTATCTCCCATCACCCCCACCCCCACCTTCACAAAGATGCCTCTTTACCTCACAGGCCTCCTGTTCGGGGCCACCACCAGCACCCCTACTGGATGACCTCTTCACCCAGGGGTGCTGGGCCTGTCCTCAGCCCTGTCACTCACCAACACAGGTATCCTCCTTGATGTGGGAGATAAAGGCAGAGGGAAATGCAGGTAAAATTAAATTTCCTTATAACCTGTAGCCTACTGGCAGATACTTGAGGCAGGCAGAGTAAAACATTTCTCCAGGAGCTCCCTACTGTCTTAGTATTAATGCTTTGCCAGAGGGAAAAACAACCTTCACTTGGAGGCTAGGCCTCCAGTATCCTGAGAGTCTTCTTTAGCATATGAAAACTCATTGGAAACTTCCCCTTGACTTTACCTCTCCCAACTCCCAAGTATGTAACCAGTGTCTCTTCATGGTCCTGGGGCAGCTCTTTCTGCCCAGGGGCCCTGTCCCTGTGTTTTAATAAAATCACCTTTTTGCACCAAAGACGTCTTCAAGAATTCTTTCTTGGTTGTTGGTTCTGGACCCCATGAACCGCCCCATTTCCCCAAAAAACCTCATCACTCCTCACCCCATTTAGGCTCTGACACCCAGCACTAATTCTGCCCCTCACCCCCTGTGATAGATGCCTATTTTGTTCAATCCCACCAGGTGATATTTGGGCTGAGTTGTTCAGGAAAGGAAGGGAGGAATCAAAGGAGGGAGAGAGAGAAGACTTACCTAAATGTTGCTGTGTGGGTTTTTGTGGTCTTTCTAATTCAGGCCTGAGTATTAGAATTAGTTCTCTAATGCTGGGGCACCTGGGTGGCTCAGTTGGTTAAGCATCCAACTTCAGCTCAGGTCATAATCTCACAGCTCCTGTTTGAGCTCCGCATTGGGCTCTGTGCTGACAGCTCAGAGCTTGGAGCCTGCTTCAGATTCTGTGTCTCATTCTCTCTCTGCCCCTTCTTAGTTTATGCTCTCTCTCTCTCTCAAAAATAAATAAACATTAAAAACAAAAAAGTTCTCTCCTATCTTGAAGTTAAGGCACTAGATAGATCTCAGCTTCCTTATTCTTATTTATCAGTTTTGCTGTTTCATAGCCACCTGCACCTCTAGCTCTAACACAATATCGATACAGCCTCACAGCTGGGAATCTCGGTGTAGACCTACCTCTTATGGCCCAGGTGCCTTCCTGAGTCACCATTTCTGCAGAGGAAAATGGTACATGCAGGGTCTTGAAATGATAAACCTTCTAGGATAACAATTAGAGGCTGAAAAGGCTCTATGTAAGCCCAAAGGAAAAAATACTTCTCGGGGGGGTTTCAAGCCCTACAACATGCCATTGGGAAAGGGACATTATTCCTTGAGGCCTCTCCAATGCTAAAGAATGGGCCTATTACTCGCTTTCCCAAGGCCACCTCTCATACGTGAGAACAGCTAGTAATGAGAGGACAGGTGTCAGTCCAATGACACATCTCCACCGCAGGTAAGGACAGGCTCCACCGGCCTGACCAGAAGGCTCAGTTGTTCTTACCTGAGCTTTGCCGCCAGCCACCTGCACTCAGAGCTATGTTCCAAGGCTCCCTAAAAACCAGGCATGAGTTCCATCCATCCTCATGTGCACTAAAACTTCTATAGGTGACTGCTGTCAGCGTCCTGTGACCATCCCAAGTGACCTCGAGGAGAAAACTAAACCAAGAAGAAACAGAAAACCATTTAAGCAGAGGCATGCAGGCAATATTTTTGATCAGATATGATAGAAACATCATGTATTAAGATGACCTAAGAGCCTTTCATGTGTCCATGTGGAAAACAGTAAATCTTCATTTTTATAACCAAACAAATTATACCTCATGTCACACAATTATACTTTGGAGAACTGTTCACAGGCAAGTACGTATACTTTGTCTGCTTTTTTACATATAATCCCCTGTAAACTGACAAACTTTGGAGCAGTTCTTCAGAGCAATCTGAAAGACTACCTCCCAGACTATTCTCCTCAGTAAGACAATGAATGAAGCATTTATAAAGCTATATTGAAGTTGGGTGTTTTTTTTTTTTTCTTGGTCTATGCTCACTGGTAACTGCTCAAGGCTTTCAGGCTGTGTTCTTGGGCAAGCCAACGTCTCTGACCTTCAGTTTCTTTAAATGGGGCTGATAATAATAATGCCTTCTTCACAGAGTTGTTGTATGGAGTAAGCACAAGTGTCGAGCTCTTAAAAGCAGTCACATTATAGTCTTTGCCAGAGAAAATGTTTGGTGTTCTTAGGAAGAGGCGAGGCTGCCATGCTGGAGATCCATCATCTCTCCCTTTGTTTTGTCTTTCATTACATCAACAAGAGCAAGTTCAGTGCCAAGTCCTCCATTAAGATACTGATGGCACAAGACATGCCAACAGCATGAACCCCAACAACTGTAGTCTTATTCTAGGGGATCTGGTCTTCCTTAAGAAGATTCGGAATCAGCTGATCTTTCAGAGTTGCCATATTGGACTTAGAGCCAAAAGGAATCAAGAGTGCATATCAGGCGGGTGGGCGGGCATCCACGGCCCATGGTGTTGGGTCGGGACTTGGTAGCAGTGGCTCCTGTCGCCAGATGGAGATTTTAGAATCTTTAGAATATGTTAATTTTCTGTTACCATATGAGCAGTTGCTGAGAAATGCTGGTGTATGGAAGCTATTCATTCCAGATCATATAAACAAAGCCCGTGTGTCTCTGTCTATGCAGTCAGCTGTGAGCAGGTGAGGTTCCAAACAGTAGGTACTTTTGAAAATAGTGGCTACAGAAAGAAATTCAGAGTCCCATTTACATTTCAGAGAAGAGATCTGGTCTCAAACTTTGACCTTTGCAGCCTAAACACCCACACGGGCATTCTCTTACTTACCTGGGCATTCCCCGTGGCTGGAGCATCTCTGAATAAGAGTAAGAATCTGAACAACAACTATTGATAGAATGTTAATTTCCTCCTCCTATTTAGACTCAATCCCTTGCTTCCTCGCTTCACTCTTGATTAAGGGGGAGGGGGCGAGTAATCTGGTGGGTGGGTAGGAGGAAGAGCCACCTCCTGTTAACCAACTAGTTAACCGACTGTGAACCAACCAGTCCATAAAATGCTCTGCCACACGTTTTCTCAGAAGAGGGTTTTGCAGCTCTGCCTGGACTGGATGGAGGTATTTACTTCTACCTCTGTAGAGAAGGGACAGCCAGCCCACTGCCGTGGCAGATATGGGGCTGTGCTCTGAACAGTTCATCAGTGATGAAGGCAACAATGGACTCTCCAGCTGCTAGACTTTGTCTCTTTCTTTCTCTCTGTTTCTCTCAATTGGTTGAACACCCAGGAGAGGGAGAAAAGGGAACTGTTTCCCAAACCCTAAAGTCCTTGTATCCTCACATCTCCCCCTCTCTACTTCCATCCCTATCTAGCTAATCCCCAGTGACTGATCCCCTCATTTAACTAAAATGAACATGTTAAAATGTCCCTGCAAGGTCTCTTGGCAACAGGGCTTCACTGGTCCTCTTTAGGGAATAACGCCATAGAAAAAAGTGTTTCCTTCTATTCCTTCTAGTTAGTTATTATAACAGTAACTCCATGTATCATAAAGTTTTGTGTCATTTTGTATTTTCTGACCACAGTTGAGCATCAACTGGGCCTCTGTCTGCGCTGTTCCTTTTCCACATTTGTACACGAGGAAGGAGCTCCCACGAGGTGAAGCTGGCTGTCCACAGTGTGCAGGGCAGCAGGATGGGAAGGGTGATTCTGGGGTCACAGCCAGGTGGGGACAGACACGTGTGCAGCACAATCCTCTGCTACCTGCCTGGCAGCAAATTCATTTTACACTTCATCAAACCCCAGATTGGAGGTAATGCATGCATCCCTGTCATTCAACAGGTTAATCTTCTATCCTAGTACTAGAAGAAACAAAATCATTGAATAATGAGTTAGCACTTTTTGCCCTTCACATTGGCAAACTTGTCTTTCTTTGTTAGGTAAGTGATTATTTCTTGTGATCATGAGTAGGTGGAACAAAGATCTCTTAGATTTCAGATAATCTAAAACAGCACTTACAGCATAAAAACGCACAGATCTTCTGACCTTGCAATCCCACTTCTGAGAAACCACTCGCAGAACTAAGAGGGCCTTTACATAGGAATGTATGTGAAAGACGTTATTTGCAGCATAGTTTGTGTGGCAAAAAAACCAAAAACAGACAAATAAAAAACAATTTGAAGTTTCCATCAGTAAGAGAATCTCTGATAAAGCTGTAAGAAAGCCGTATAATGGAATTGTAAATAGTTTTTTTAAAGGATTAAATGGAACTATACCCGTCAACATGGAGGTTGGCCACTGTATACTGTTAGTCAAGAAAAGCAGAGTGTATATCCTGTAATGCTATTTTTTGTTTATCTAAAAAAATCTATGGAAGTGGATAGATGGCTGTACATTACTGTATGAACTTAGAGAAGGCTATGGAGAGAAACATAACCATCACTAATGTAGAATATCTATGAATAGGGAAATCATGAAAACAAAGGAAACCTTTTTAGAAATAAATGAGAAGACTGCATTACAAGTTGGTTCAAAATGCCTATAGATAATTTTAGAGGTCTGGAAAGCTAAACGCTCAAGTGTAGGAATTTGATTAAATTTACATGTGATGGTCATTTATTGATCCATTGTGTAGACATTAAAATGATGTTTGGGATATAATTGAAAGTGAAAATCCGGTAATTAAACTGATAACATCTAATCTTATCTATAGGTCTAATGGTGTGGATGGATATACAAGAAAGTGTAATGGTAATTATCTATGCTATGAAATTATGAGTCTTTTATTCCTTATTTGTATTTTGCAATTTTTCTTTTTTCTTTTTTTTTTTTTTTTGTTTATTTAATTTTGAGAGAGAGAGTGAGGGTGTGTGTGCGAGAGAGTACACAAGTAGGGGAGGGGCAGAGAGAGAGACGGAGACAGAATCCGAAGCAGGGTCCAGGCTCTGAGCTGTCAGCACAGAGCCCAATGTGGGGCTGGAACCCACGAACTGTGAGATCATGACCTGAGCTGAAGTTAAGCAGACGCTTAACTGACTGAGCTGCCTAGGTGCCTCATGTATTTTCTAGTTTTCCTAAACGAGCTTGCATTTAACTTATAATAATAATTATTTACAAATATGAAACATAATCTTATATGATTATAATGAGGAGCATCTGAGAATGATCAGCGCAAGGTCCTGTTTTAAGCTGTAAATATAATTAGAGAATGCTGTTTGATTTCATTACCTTTCTCTAGTAAGCAGGCAACTCAGAAAGGGATCTCCACCTGAGTTTGTTTTGGCACCTCGATGGGCACCTCATTCCAACAGTTCTCACAGCTAATTTTCAGCCATAATGGAGATAACCTTGGGATGTAACCATGGAGGAAGCAGAAGAATCTCCCCTTAAAGTTCAAACTGGCAAGGTCATTTTAACAGATTTTACTTTAACTTTGTCTGAAGCACCTATCAGTCTGGATAAGGAGGGCAATGTTGCCCTCCACTGCCTGTAACTAAAATAGCCTTCAGTTTTCAGGAGGCATGGACTCCTAGATGGGGCTTTCCCAGAAGGAATTGAATTCTTTACACTAGTAGCCAGAGGAGAGTCCCCTTTGATAAAAGGAGTTCCTGCATCACTGGAGATTTATAATGTACTCTGAGAGGTCAGTCCACGAAAAAACTGCTTTACCTAAGTTCCGGATTGAATATTGTAAGAGGCTAGAGAAAGCACATGACTTCATAGTTTCAAAGTCGACAAATAAATGTCACTTCAAGCAGGCCATTGCAAGTCTAGATATAATGATATCTTCCTCCCTCAGATGCCACCACCTCTCAGTCACTCAACCTCAGTTCTAACCTTCAGTCATTCTGCCCTCAATTCCACAGAACCCCTGCCTCCTATTCCCCACTACTTCTCTCCTCATCCTCTTCCCAAGCCCAGTCACGTCCTTCCTGATAACTCTTCTGTCAGTTCCTTCCTCTCCTTCTCCACAGTCCCTGATTTCATTCAGACCTTCATCCTTTTTTTTTAATGTTTAGTTATTTATTTATTTCATATATCTTTTTTTAATAGTTTATTGTCAAGTTGGTTTCCATATAACATCCAGTGCTCATCCCAACAATTTTTTTTTTTAAGAGAGAGAGAGAGAGAGACAGAGTGCAAACTGGGGAGGGGCAGAGAGAGAGGGAGACACAGAATCTGAAGCAGGCTCCAGGCTCTGAGGTGTCAGTAGAGAGCCTGACGTGGGATTCAAACCCATGAATGGTGAGATCATAACCTGAGCCGAAGTTGGACACTTAACCAACTGAGCCACCCAGGTGTCCCAAGGGCCTTCATTCTTTACCTGCCTTTCACGACTCTGCGGATTATGCCTGCTGCCCTCATGCCACAGTATACAGCAGGACCGTAAGTACTTGATTTCTTCCTTTCCTGCTAGACTGTACATGAGGACAGGGATCTTGTCCTCCTTAATCACTGCCTAATGAAGTCCTAGTTCCATAGTTGGATCTCAGTGGGTTTTTTTCCCCTTGAACACATGAATTCCTTCAGAGAGAGTTGTTGCAACAAAATACTGGAGGAAATGAGAATAACATTACTTTCCTTACACTTCATGAAAGAGGCATCTTCTATATTTTATAGGTAAGAAAAGAGGCTCAGAAAAATTAAACAAATCTGCCTAACTGGTAAGTGACAGAGTTAGGATATTAACCCAACTGTCTGGCTCCAAAGCTCATACTTTTGCCTCCAAACCATATTCTCTCCCACGGGACCAAGATCTCCAGTAGAATGCTTGTCCTCACAGGAGGAGGAAGAAGACCTCATTCACTGGGGAGAAGGAGGGAAGCACTGATATGGGTTTCCAGATTTCATGAAGCAGGAAGAGAGCTAGTGGTCTCCTGAAAGTGAGGGTGTAGGAGAAGTGTGAAGTGACATTTGAAAACATAAAGTCGTATGATTTCCACAGTCCGTTAGATAGATTTAATCTGAGAAAGATGTAACAGATTTGAAGAAAGTAGTGGCAGTTACAGAAGGATTGGATAAAGAAACTACTCATGAGGATAAATGAATGTGCATCAGAGTTGGAGACCATGAACTGGAGGAAGCACCAGTTCCTACAGGTCTATACTTTTTTCTAACAGTGCTCAGTCTTTTGGCTGTAGGAATGGAGAAACGTTAAGTGTTTGTCTAGTGGGTCAAAGTGAACAAGGATGCTTGAACATTGAGAGTGTAGTGAAAAAAGAAATTCGACTAATCAGCCATGGAAGTCAAGCGTTGGTGAGAAGAAAAGCAAAAGGCAGCTTGGGACAGGGGGAAAACAAAGAATTGGAAGACTAGACATCTGTGAGATCTTACAGCAGATAGAAACAAGAGAGGATTTTCAATTCTGTTAGCTCAAATAATGACGTTGAAATGAAGATCGAAACACATGTCCATCTTTGATGAAAGGAAGTGTATGAGTTGGATATTACTTTGGTTGCAGTGAACCAGAAATGTGACCATAGTAACTTAATCAAATTAGAAGTATAACATAAGATGTGATTTGATTAAACACACATATCAGCAGATCCGCCATGTCACCAATGAGCTGAGTTCCTTCTATCATTCTGTTCTTCACTATGAACGTGTGGCTTTCATTTTCATGGTCATCTTGTTGTTGCAAAATGGCTGCCATTTTGCCTTCCAAGAAGAAAGAGGAAGCAGGAATTGATAAGAAGGGCAGGAAAGGGCAAAATATTCAGATGTCCCCTTTAGCAAGCTCCCAAGAACTCCCACCCAGGACTTCCATTCTTATCTCAGTGGAAAGATCTCTCTCATGAGTATTTCTAGTGAAAAACAAAACAAAACAAAACAAAACAAACAAAAAAAAAAGCTCAGGGATGTTGAGCATCTTAAAAAGGGCACACTGACTTCTTCGACAAAATCTGAATTCAGGAGTATGAAGTTGGACAGGAAATTAGCAATCTGACCCAGGAGGAGACATCTGAAACCTAAACCCAACATCTGAAGATGGAGGGTAAATGGAGCATCGGAAAATGACGCAGTAGGGAAAAGGAAGGTCAAATTTAAGTACTTGGAAAGGGTAAAGTAGCAAGACTATTTGAACCCAGAAGGTTCAGGAACAAGGCATCAGGTACAAGGGAAGAAAGCAGACTACATATAAAGGCCTTGTTTGAAAAGTCAGAGAGAGCAGTTAGACTTCTGTCTGCATCTTCACTTACGCACTCAGGTGATTGTTCCATCCTGCCCAGAAGACGGTTGGGTTTATTCCTTAGAGAACCAGAGAGACTGCAGGGACAGCAGAGTCAGGGGAGGATTGTGAGAAAGTTCTGTTCTGAATATAAGGGAGTAAGTGAAAGTCTGCATATTGGCTGATAAGACTTCTTCCCAGCTCCCTTCCCAAATGCAACACCAAAAAGACACAGGCTTACCTCGCAGGAAGACTGGAAGAAAGTTCTCTGAAGAAACCTAATGCCCCCTACAGGATACTACAATATGAGGAAATAAGATAAGAACAAGGAAGAACTTTGACAACTTAAAAAGTGACAATTGAAATATTTTGTAAAAAATCAGTAGAATGAATGGAAAAATAAAGTTAAGAGGAACTTTTAGAAAGCAGACTATCTAAATAATAGAAGTTCCACTAAGAACAGAACAGAATGAGAAAATAATTTGCCCACCAGATCTTACTTCAGTAGGATGTTCCAGCCTGTAACCACCTTCTGTAACACACACACACACACACACACACACACACACGTGTGCACATACTTCTGATATATTTTTTTTAGTGCTTCATGCTTCAATATGATATCTGGTAGTTAGGCATGATTCCAATATGACAGAGACCAAAATACAAACGTATAAATTTAGGAGAAAGTAGAGATAATACAGTGTGCTAAACAAATACCCTATGATAAGAAAAGAAATTGAATCCAAGGAACAAGCATAGGATGCTTTAATATAAGGAATAAAATGAGAACAAGAAAGAACTCTTGAAAAAAAACACCCAACAACTAAATAATAAAATAATAGATGGTCCATTAAGAACAGAAAATAGAGGAGAAAACCGTCAAAGACAACACAAAGAAGCATTTTCCAGAACTGAAGCATACAAATCTCTAGAATGAAAAGGCCACTCACTACCATGAAATTTCAGAATAAGGCTAAAAATAAAGAGATCTAAAACATTTCAGAGAAAATGACAGGTGACATACAAAGGAATGGGACTAGGAATGGATTCCTCATAGACACACTAGAAGGCAGAAGAAAATGGGATCAAGGTCTTCCCAATTCTGAGAAAATAAAATTATTTTCGACCAAGAATCCTATGCATCCTTCTTTGAAAAGCAACTGGAAAATCCTGTCCACTAACATGAAGTAGGTAACCCAGAAAAAGGAGGACATGGAATCCAGGAAAGAGGACCAAATATGGTGGAGAGGTGAGGGCTGACACAGGGAGGGCTGCCTCGAGCCTGGATTGGAAGAGGAGACAGGATTCTCAAAGGGATTTGTCTCAGAAGATAAATGGAACCAGTGAATTGTCTGTCAGATTTGACTTTTAGATCATAATTATGTGAGGGGATGGATGAAGGTGTAAACTAACCTCGCGGTGATAATCATTTTGCAATATGTACGTGTATCAAATCACTACATTGTACTCCTCAAAGTTACATATATTAATTGCCAATAGTATGTCAATAAAGCTGGAAAAAAATTAGACTTTTGGGAAAACTGTAGTGAAAGGAATAAAACAGAGCTGGTCAGATACTCAAAGAAAATATTTTAAAAGAGATAAAATTCCAATAGAACAATCAAAGTAATTGTACGAGAAGAAAATGTTATCATAGAAGACTATAGACTGGTCTATTAGAGCAATAGCATTTATGAACACAGAAACACCGAATATGGATTTAACAAAAAGTTGAGGTACGGGAAGGATGGAGGGAGATGAAGGAATGTGAACTAAAATCCTCATCTTTTGAAATAGGAAGTCAATAGAAGGCTTCTAAAAGTGATGAACAGAGAGAGCAGCAGTTCTTAGAGACACGAACAGGGGCTAGAGTGGCTGCCTGGGGGCGTGGGAGTAGGCGAGGGACAAGAGGCTGGTTTCCTTATAAGCCTTTTATTACTATTTGCCTTTTTTTAAAAGGTAGAATTGAGGAAGACAGTTCAGAATGGGGAGTGAGCACTTTCTCCTCAAAGTGTGCTTCTCAGCACCCATGGGAGCTTGTTAGATGCAGTATCTCAGAACCCAGTGCAGACCTACAGAAGGAATCTGTATTTCATGCCACGTCCTGGAGACTCACAGGCCAGCAGTCTGACAAGCGCTGGCCTACCCGTCATGGTGCAGGGCCTGAAGTGAGACGTGGGGGTCCCTCCCTGTAATAAGGGGGAAGTGAGGCAAAGGGACTCATTGGGCACATGAATCATCAAAGATTGCGTGTGAACTCGGTCCGCCGCTCTAGATCCTTGACCTTTTCCACTTGCCTCTGCCTCCCCAACCTGTAGGTTCCCCAATTTTACCTATATTGTTTGGGGTACCTAGTTTACTTCACAGAATCAGTCTTTACAGAGTTAGTGATGTGGTAATTGCAACTGTGCTTTGTCACTGTTCTAAAACTGCTCCTGCATATTTGATTACCGAGATCATCTAACTCTAAATAGACTAGATGCTTGGTAAAAGCTTAGCAACTCAGCTCTTTCAATTCTTCGAGTTAAATACCAGCATAGAACAGATGGATAAAAGTGAATAGGACAGTCTCTATACTCCAGTAAAGAACAAAAGGAACTACAGACTTGGAGAGCTTTGATGGGATAAGCCCAGTCCTACAAGGTCATAGAGTCCTACCCTATTGTTTCCACCGGTACCGAGGACTAAGCTGTTAGTTACCAAGAGGATTCTCTGGGGTGCCTGGTGGCTCAGTCAGTTAAGCCTCCAACTTCAGCTCAGGTCATGGTCTCAGTTTGTGAGTTTGAACCCTGCCTCAGGCTCTGAGCTGTCAGCACAGAGCCTGGAACCTGCTTCAGATTCTGTGTCTCCCTCTCTCTCTACCCCTCCCCCACTTACACTCTGTCTTTCTCAAAACTAAACTTTAAAAAAAATTACAAAGAGGATTCTCTGATTCCTGGTCCCACCAACCTATGTCTTTATTATATATACTTTTATATCTTAAGTTCTGAAAAGTTCATAAAGCTTCTTTAAACATTTCAAGATTACTAATAACATAACCCATTTGTTGCTTTATGTAAAGTAAGTACTGAAAGAAATCTAGCTAAACTATGGTTGGTTTTTGGACAATGTATTATGGAAACCATTTAAAATGATTCTATAATATGGAATCTATGATTCTTTTTCGAACTGAAGAAAAATCAAATTAAGATACTATGAATTGTAAAGAAATAAAAATTAAATCAAATTTTGGTGTCATGACTTAGGAATGCAGAGTTCTGGTTTAAATATATAATTAGTTTTCCTCAAGATACGTATAAAAGCTCATCACAAACCTGTCAAAGGTGAAGTCTTAAGACATAAGCCAGACTTAATTATAAAATTTCAAAAAAAAAAAAAAATCCCTCTGCTTAAAGGTCTTATCTCCTCTCCGAAAGTGAGGATATAATCTATGCAAAGTGGCTGTGTTTCAAAGGGACTCCGCTACACAAGCTGTTGCGGTTATTAGAGAATGAACAGGCTGTTGCCTTTTGTATGACTGTATGAAGAGGAATCAAGGTACTGTATACCCACATAAGGAATTCCTTATTTTGTGGGGCTCTCCCAATCACTATTCACTGGCAGAAAACTCAGAACTTATTCTTTATGAGAGGATAGGGGATTTGTGTAACCAGGGATGCTATGGCCCTGAGCAGTCTGCCGGCCACATGGCTTTCTTCAGAGACTCATCTTCACCTTGAAAATTTGTGCAAATCTACTTTGTATTAGAGCCGGGGTTAGTTTTAATTGTCTACATACCAAAAGAAGTGACTCTCCTAAAAGATGCCACCCTCTGCCCTCTAGCCCATCGCCCAGTTTAAGAACAGCCCAACTGACATCGTATTAGAAAACATTAAAGATAAATACCAATCACACAATTTGTTCCAGGTAGGCATATATGTACGCGAAGGACCAGAGCATTGAAACTTGGGCAAATTAAAGTTTTTATTTTTACAACATAATCCATTTCTAGTCTTTCTTTTAATCAAATTAGAAAATTTTTATTTTTCAAGTCCATTAAATTTATAAAAACCTCCTCCCACATTAAAACATTCCTCATGTTTTATTTTCAGTACTCCAGTGTTCATATAACAAGTAAAATCACTTTAATGTCATCTCCTTTAATTACCTCCTCCAAATACCCATTGTCTAACACCTGTCGTGGTCACAAAATAGGTTGATCCTGCAGTCACCTATGCAGACTCTGCTAAACTATTCCAAATTCAGTATGAATCGATGTTTTAGAGTATAAAATTAATGGTACGGACACCCTGTCCATCTGTCCCGCTGAGACAATCCAGGTAAAGCTCTTCATCAGAATTCCTCTTCAGCCTGTTTGCTGCGCGACTGCTTGAGCTGCTGCAGCCGCTCAATGGTCTCAGAAATTGTACGCTCTCCGTGCACCTTATTATCTCTTGTACGGATGTTAACAGTGCCACTGGCTTTCTCTTTTTCACCAATAACTAAAACAAAAGCATAAAGTTTTGTCAGATGGAAGGGTTTTTATTGAACATCCGAACAGAAATGATCCTAGGACCCAAAAGCCCCCATGTAGCTTTTGATTCATTAAAATGTTCAAATGAGCTATCAATCCATGAAGAGATACACAGGAACCTTACTTAAATGCACATTACTTGCTGAAAAGAAGCCAGTCTAAAATGACTATGTACTGTATGATTCTAACTATATGAGATTCTGGAAAAGGAAAAACTATGGAAAAGGTTAAAAAAAAATCAGTGGTTGCCTCTGGTTAGGAGACAGAGTGTTTTGTAGGTGGAGCACAGAAGATCTGGGGGACAGTAAAACAATTCAGTATGATGCCACAATGGTGGATACATGTCATTATATATTTGTCCAAACCCACAGAATGCACAAAACTAACAGTGAACACTGATGTAAACTGTGGCCTTTGTAAAAAGATACCAGTCTGGTGCAGGATGCTGGCAGTGGGGGAGGCTGTGTTTGTTTTGGGCAAGAGGTTTATGGGATAGCTCTGTACTTTCTGCTCAATCTAGCTATGAACTTACAGTGCTCTAAAGAAAAAAAAAAATAAAGTCTATTTAAGAAAAAATAAAATAAAACTTTCAGGTGACCATGTATAGTTGGATGACCAATTTAAAAATCTTCTCATTTAAAAAAATGTATCACTTTGCAATGCTTCAAACCATTATATTCCGTCACTTAAACCAGCCAATTTAATAAAAACTTACTATTTGAAGGAATAGGAGATAAAGAAGATTTTTAAACAAACCTTTAAAGATTATTCCTTTTCACACCAAAATTTCTCTTTGTTATAACAACTGAACAAACTTAATAGTTTAAGAGTCTAGAGGGAACTAAACTGATGACCACAATTCTCTTAAGGTTGAGTCTCAAGATTTCAGTGTTCTCCTATAGTTTGGTAGATTTTCTTTGAAGTTCCCTTTCTTACCTAGGATGAAGTTATATTGTGCCAACTGTGCATTTCTGATCTTCTTATTTAACGTACAGCCCGGATCCAGATCAATGTCCACCATGAATTTAGCATCATGGAACTCTTGCCGTACCTATTTAAACAGATACGGAATTCTTCAGATCTAAAGAACTGTATTTTGATCTTAAATGATTTAACATATGATTTGGATAATCATACAAATATTAAAAAAGAATGCTAATGGATATATTGAAGCACATATTGTTAATTTGTGACTTGGGAATACATTTTCAGAAATTAAAATGATATATTTTGCTCTTGAGAGGTAAATGTTTTAGAAAATCCTTAAAAACCAGAATTCAGGCAATCAGCTAAATTTAATCAGCTCCATTAAAACACATTACAAAAGGGGTGCCTGGGTGGCTGAGTCGGTTAAGCGTCCAACTTCAGCTCAGGTCATGATCTCACGGTTCATGGGGTTGAGCCCTGTGTCGGGCTCTGTGCTGACAGCTCAGAGCCTGGAGCCTGCTTCAGATTCTGTGTCTCCCTCTCTCTCTCTCTCTGACCCTCCCCTGATCACACTGTCTCTCTCTCAAAAATAATTAAATGTTTAAAAATAAATAAGTAAATAAATAAAAATAAAGCACATTACAAAAGAAAAAATCCTTTGGCAAACATATCTTGTTTCCTACCTAGTTGTCAGGAAACAAATTATTAACCAGTCTCCATATTAATATACAATGATGGATGTCCTGTCTAATAAGAGAATGTAGTATTTCTGGTCCCTCAAAGAGGCAGCAAGTTGGTAAACAGGAATCCAGCCATTGTTGTCATTTGCATATGCAACATTTTTAAATAAAATGTTGATAGCACAAACAATGGGCTAAAAGAATCTTAGTAATTTCTTTTATGTTTCTTGAGAATGGAATACAAACCATCACATAAAATTCTTTTAACATTAATTATTTCTTTAATATCTTGTGTATATGATCTAAGTAAACAGAACTCTACAAGAATAATTTAAATATAATATCAAGTTTGAGAAATAATAAAAAGTAATTTTTTTCTTTCTAAACAGTGATTTCCTTTTTGATTAAAAGAAAGCTTATTAAATAAAGGAGTCCCAGACAAAGATCAAATTGGAACTTCTTGAAATAAACTTCCAGGAATTGAGGAAGCTACATTACAGATTATCATTCTGTGCTTTTTTATCTCCCTCAAAAATATCAGTTCCACTGTACTGTCTGAAGTTTTTGCATATTAAATAGTAAACAAGGTTTTCAATATTTTTCTTTCCAAAAAAAGCAACATTACATTGAATTTTATTAACTTTAAGTTAAATTAAACTAGATTAAAATTTCCATCTACCTGATAACCAATTACCACTAATATGACAAAAAGATCTGAATAAACCATTCATATTTCACTAATAGGTTATGTGTAAATGATCATTAATCAGTGAACCTGCTGGGATTGTGTAAGTATGCAAATTCCAGAAGGGTTCTTACACAGTTTATCAGAGTGCCAGAAAAAGATTACACTTTTGACTGTAACATGTTTTAAAGAATAAAGCACAAGTGTTTCATGTTTCAGTTTTATTGCCAGGTTTGCACTCATGACCCTAAGATCAAGACTTGAGCTGAGATCAAGAGTCAGATGCTCAACCAACTGAGCCACCCAGGTGCCCCAAAGCACCGATGTTTTAGTTTCTTAAAATGGGTCCTTGTGGGTACGTGAGTTGGGCTATTGTATAACTGGGTATAACTGGGGAAGTGGCCTGATAATCTCAGACTGTTTAGCACCTCTGGTCTCCAGTCATTAAGTATTAGTAGTAGTGCTTCCCAACCCCTGTCAACTCAGTGTAACCAAAAACCCCACCCCCCACAAAATTCTAAATGCTTCAGCGACAGTATTGTCTCCAGAAATGAGTTATTTAGTTACAGACCTTTCTCCTACCATGTGAGCTTTCACAATGCAAATAAGATAGAGTACAATCAATTGACCATGGAACATAAGTGATTTTCATCATCTGTAACTAAAACTACTGTGTGCAGTAATAGAAATACAGTATGCTTGAATGGTTTGCTTTTTAGCTGGTCTAATGTTCATTTATTTTAGACCTGAGTGCAATTCATTCTGATGATCTGGAAACATGGTGGTTTTGATGTTACAATATTGTTCACTGATATTCAGATTTGTCTGTATTAACTAGCCAATTTATTACTTTTAGCTTGCAATTATAAAACAATGCTTATTTATAACACAACTTTTACTGATTTGAAATTTCTTAGTATAAAATTGTCCCTACAACAGAACAAACTGTTTTTAAGATATGAAGTACAAATGGATATTTACGTATCTGTTAGTAAGTAGTTTTTTGGTGGGTAGGGCAAAACATTAGTCTGGCATGCCATTAACTTAAAAAAAATTTACAAATAACTGAAGAAACGTGCATCAAAATTTGGGGCACCTGGGTGGCTCAGTTGGTTAAGCATCTGACTCTTGATTTCAGCTCAAGCCATGATCTCAGGGTTCATGAGTTCAAGCTCTGCACTGGGCTCTGAGCTGCCAGCGCAGAGCCTCCTTGGATTCTCCCTCTCCCCCTCTTTCTGCCCGTTTCCCACTTGCACACATGCATGTGTGCATGGTCTCTCTCAAAGTAAATAAATAAACTTAAAAAAAAAAAGTGAAGCAAAATTACTCTTTGAGTCAAAGAGCAGCTTAAAACACATTATGTATTTGAATGTACACATCATCCTGAGGCATTGACTATTTCCTAATACTAAACACTAAAATAAACAAGGATATATAAAACACTATTTAAATGACATTTTCTGATCATGAAACCATGTAGAAAAGTATTAAAGAGGTAATATAATCTATTCAGGCTTATCACAAATTGAAAATAGTAACATTTTCTATACCACAAGCAGGTTGGTCTACCAAGGATATGTAGCTGAATGACAGGAGATTAAAGAAAAATCATATTAAAGGATTACCTTTTGGGCATATTCATCACATGTTGGTCCCACTGGAATGACCATTACTTGGCGAGGAGACAGCCAGAAGGGCCTTTAGAAGAAATTAAAAATATTTAATGTGGAATGGGTCTCTTTCATAAACAAGGATGGCACATTTCTTAGTCTACTTTTCAGTATTTTTTCCTGAACAATGTAAAAAGGCCACTTAAAAAAAAAACTAACCCCCCTCAGCAATATCCAGTAAAGACTCAGGAGCAGATTCAGGAGCAGAAAAGTAACCAGGAAAATCCATAACTAAGGTTTGATTTGCTAAGCAGATGGCCAAGCACATTGGGGGCAGGGACTACGCCTCACACTTCATCATATCCGGTAACAGAGCATCGCGCACCTGCTGCCAGAGGGGTTAACAAAGAACTATTTAGCGATTTATCGTTCAACATTATTTTATTGATTATTCTTCATGGAATACATGGACCAGACCATGCCTTCAGCTTATTCAAGATCTATTTTGCAGGATTCAGCAAATTGTAACTGATAATAACTGGTGATGGTATTCGACAAAAATGAGTGTGTTTTCATATCTAATTTTTTGAAAGGCACACTGCCACCTGCAGTGCCTTCTTTGAGGTGTCTGGAGTCTTAGAAGCCTGGGCACCCTATGTTCTCCTAGGTTTTCACTTCCTATTAAAAACTGATCATTTGTAATTCTACCTTTGGAGTATTTCAGGTGTCATATCCTCCCTATGCTGCAGTCATTAAACTCAGTGTTTCTCTTAATCACTCCTCTATTTTCAGCTTTTTTATTTCAACAGGGAAAAGGCTGGAATCCCACCTCTCACAGGCTTGACAGAGCCATCATCTGAGGATCACTCTATTCTCTAGACACCATGTGGTTTCCTATATTTGATCGGATTTTGTGAAATAGAACTGAAAACAGATGATCTTGTTTCACTGACAAGTATGACAAACTCCCCTTGATGTCTGAACCAACCAAATGACAGATAAAACTGAAATGACTACAGTGGGTAAGATAAAACAGATTTACATTTTACAAAAGTTTTGCATCAGTAAAACTGATATGGCAGAATCCACAGAAGGGGCTTGACAAGCTTGTGCCACTTTCAACCGCTTTCACACACTATGGGCCCAGAGAAAATTGCTTAAAAACAAAATGGAAGGCATGCGCTCAGATCCTGCCAGCAAAAGCATAACCTCACAGAAAGAAGACAAAAGGTGTTTATCAGTTTGGAGTTGGTACTCCCAATTAAAAAACAAGTGGCTTCTTAAGGATGTCAAAATACATGCTTATTATGATCAGGAATACTGAACAATGTAAGCCCAAAGCCTACTCTTGTCCACTCAGACAAAAACACCAAAACCATATTAATACCCAAAGTTACTTGAGAAGCAATCAAAACAACAAATGTGCTTCTTAATGTATAACTCCTAATTAGAAAGTATTATGTAACATTCAAACAAATCAAGTTGTGAAACAAAAATAATTACAACTAATAATTATTCTTAAAGGGGGCTCCTGGGTGGCTCAGTCGGTTAAGCATACGACTTCAGCTGAGGTCATGATCCCACGGTTTGTGAGTTCAAGCCCTGCGTCGGGCTCTGTGCTGACAGCTCAGAGCCTGGAGCCTGCTTCAGATTTTGTGACTCCTTCTCTCTCTCTCTCTCTCTCTGCCCCTTTCTCTCTCTCTCAAAAATAAATACATATAAAAAGAATTAAAAGAAAAATATTCTTAAAGATAAAAATTTGGGTTTAGATTGTGATTCCTTAGTGTACGCCTGTCATTAATTAGAAGTCACCAATCAGAATCATTCTTCTCTTCCACTGCATAACTAAACTGGACAGTAGACGTTTCTTAGTCAATTTACATTCTCCAGACAAAAATAAGGACAAAAATTACCATTTGCCGCCATAGTTTTCAGTGAGAATAGCAATCATTCTTTCCACTGACCCCAAGATGGCTCTATGGACAATCACCGGCCTTTTCTTATCATCACCATCATGGCTAGGTAGAAAAAAAATATTTTACTTTATATTTATATATATTCCTTTATATTCCCCTAAAAACAAATATTCAGAGCAGACACCAGAAACTCACCTTACAAAAGTAAGATTAAATCTGATGGGCAACTGAAAATCCAACTGGATTGTTGCACACTGGTGGTACCGACCAATTGCATCTTTAATCTGTATATCAATCTAAGAAGTAGACACTGGGTTATTTTAAGATGCTGTCGACATTAAAGCTGAACTCAGTAGTTGTAACAGGGCTGGCTGGCTGGCTTGCTTTCTTTCTTTCTCTCTTTCTCTCTTTTTTTCCTTTTATTTCTTTCTTTCCTCCCTTCCTCCTTTCTTTCTAAATTATTTTAAAGTAATCTCTTCTTCACTCCAAAATAAAAATCACATTACTCAAATAGACGTTCATACTGACCTTTGGACCATAAAAAGCTCCATCTCCAGGATTTAACTCCCACTTTTCACCAAATTCATTCAGACTGTTTTCAAGTTGCTAAGGACAAAGCAAAATCATTTTTATTTTTGTTCATCTGCGACTTCCCTCCTTCCAGCCTAATATGAGACTAAATTCTCTGCTTTAGAATTTTGTCCACCCAAAATACATACAAATCCCCTCTTTCCTGAGAATACTGACACACATCACTGTGTAAGTTTAAGAAGTATAGCACGATGGTTTGATTTACATAGACTGTAAAATGATTTCCATATTATATTTAACAAACATCCATCATCTCATACAGATACAATAAAAAGAAAAAAGAAAAGAAAAAAAAGTTCTCCCTGTGATGAAAACTCTAGGATTTACTTTCTTAACAACCTTCCTGTATATCATACACCAGTGTTAGCTACAGGCATCACAACGTATATTATATCCCTAGTACCTGCTTATCTTATAACTGAAAGTTTTTATCTCTTGACCACCTTCCTCCAATTTCCTTTTGTAAGTTACAGCTTGATGACTGAAAAACTATTCAACCATTTCTAATATAAAATCATACCTAAAAAGAACTAGTTTACTCAACCTATGAACCATTTCAATTTTCTCTTTTTCTTTTTATCCATTTAAAGAGGCTTGGGTCTCTTGGAACAAGTTCATCTCGGTCCAATAGCATTCAAGCATGCTGAAAAACACACTCACTTTCTCAGCTTGGTTCCATACTTCAATATCTCCAAGGAACTTTTCTGGGCGAGTAGACAGGTTCAGTTTAAAAGAAAATCCAAATATGCTATATACTGTACGTAGAAAATCCAAACAGCCTTTGATTTCATCTTCAATCTTTAAAAAAAAAAACAGACAGTGGTAATTTGTCCTTGACTTTCTTCACGATTCCTTCAGAGTATTTCATCCCAGGGTCTCAGAATACCTGCTCTATGGCACAGAATATGTGGGCATCGTCCTGTTGGAATCTGCGCACTCTCGTGAGCCCTGTGAGCGCTCCCGACAACTCGTTCCTGTGAAGTACCCCAAAATCGGCTACCCGGAGAGGCAACTCTCGCCAGGACCTCGGTCGATGATCAAACATAAGGCTGAAGAAAACAGAAAATTAAAACATACTGACATTTAATTTCACAAGAACAAAACTGCTTTTCTAATATATGAAAGGCTGTCCATAGGGGCAACATTTCTTAAATTCTGGACTTCGTACCACAATGTAAGTAAGGACCTGCGTGAATAAAATAAATTATAATATGACCATCCACAACCAAGAGAAAATAAAAATTTATTCCCACGAGTCTGGAGGCAAATCCTTGTGCTCAATATTTCCATTCATTTGAGACCTGCCTTTAATGCTCATATTAAAAAAAACCAAACCCTTCGCTTCATACAAATCATTTAACATACTGGAAACTAAAGACCATGCTTTCTCGTCACTCCCCAAACTGCTTCGGTCTAAAAGTGCTTCAGCAGCATTAGAGAATCTGGGAGAACTAAGAACAAACCCAGTTCCCTCATGGAGATTCCGCTCTCCCCTCATTATCGAGGCCTTGCTGCCAGGACCTGTAGGCACCGAGCTACTTAGTCTTCCCCTGAGTCACTCTTTACCTAACTTTCAAGGCTAGAAAGTGAAACACCTGCAAGGCAAGGAAGATTTCTCAGTTCATCAGCAGTAGGTTTTAACAGAACATCTTTAAGAAAAAAAAAAAGTCTAGAGAATTTGCTATTCTCTAGTCTCTTTTTTATATTCTGCCTGTTCACTGCTATTACCGCAGTGCCATTCTTGAATGTCTACATATCTGGGCATCTAACTGGGCATGGAGGATATTATAATGTCACAGTAATGCTGTATTTAAATATTCTTCTGATGTTTTAAACAAAACTTCTTTCAAAGGAGGGAGAGCAATCCAGGACAAACAGTACCATGGGAGAGTCTTTGATAGAAAAAAGCTGCTCAATACCAGTGTCCTGGGCAGTTCATGGGTTTCAGAGCAAACAGCTCCTTCTCCACCTCAAAGGAGAACATGTTCTCGCTATAGTGCTGCCAGTGGCCCGAGGTCACCCAGAGTCGGCTGTTGTAGATGTTTGGGGTGACCACTTCCTGAAATCCTCGCTTCCGATACTCACTCTGTGAGAAAACAAACACAACACACATGTAGGAAACAGAAGTTCATACTTCATAAAATTGAAAGAGTAATTTTATACTCTCTAGTGAAGTTCAAGATGCACATGTGCTGTAATCTAGAAATTCCATTTGGAGGTAGGTACCGAAGAAGAGACTCCTGCACACGTTCATAAGGAGGCCTGTCAAAACAATGACTTGTAATATGAGAGAATTGACTTACATCAGTGTCCACCAATAAAGGAATGGGCAGAGTGTGGTGGTTATGGAGAATAGTAAGTAACAAGTGAAACTAAACTGGATTTAAAAAATCCTAATGCCGACTGAGACACAATGAGACTTCACATACATGAGTGTGAACTACACCGACACATAAATAATCTAGGCTACACGTGTATGGGGCGGGTATTAAATATCATGGATCCACGCTAACTTCAAATAGCAGTTTCTTCTACACAAGGAGGGAAATGGATCAGAAAGGGGTCCCAAAAGGGAGTTTTTTTGCTTTACTCTGTATTAGTTTACTTTAATAAAAAGTCTGAAGCAAATATAGCCCAATGTACATATGTGGTGGTGAGTATGCAGATCTTGGTGGTATTATTCACTATAAACCTATGCTTGAAAGGCTTCTTATTTTATAAAGGATAAAAAAGCAGTGTAAAGATTAACTGTTTTTTTTTTTTTTTTTTTTTTTTGAGGAAAACACAAATGGTCAAAGAGCATTCCGAGCTCCCGGGTAAAGGGTTCCTGATCCCACCTCAAGCTCACCAGCCTCTATGGTGAACATACCCATGTATATGAACAAAATCATGTTATCAAGAAAAAGGAACTTTTTAAACATTTTGTGAAAACTCAGACTTGCAGTTTTATTCTTTTAAGTGTTTCTTCTCAAATACAAGATTATCTTTCCTTTTAGCAGACCTTATTTAATAAAATCAACTTATATCCTAAATTTACAGAAGAAAATAATGAATATGGCTTACCCTGATGAATTCAATAAGTGTATTATAAATGTATGCTCCTTTCGGCAGGAAAAAGCAACTTCCAGGGCTGAGTTCATGAAAGAAATATAGTTCTTGGTCCTGAGTAAAAGAAAAGCAAAAGAATGTTTATACATGCATGTAACGTCAACATAAACTCATGTGCTCCCGAGTTCAGATTATGACCATGGTATCTTGTATTTTAACGTGTGCCACTCCCGAATCAAAGAAAACATGTCAACATTTCTGGTGTATTCAGGAGGATAGAACTGCGGCCGATTTACAACTTAGCACAAGTATGTTCTCCACCTGTTCCATTCCTAAATCCAGTCAAGTTTACCCAAGAACGACATGAAGCAGGGGTCTTAGTTCTCTTATTATAATTCAGTGGAAGTTCTCATAGTTTTAATTCCTCAAAGCTCCAAGATGTGAATATTGTTTCTTTTTCTTTTTTAAAGTAGGAGTGGCAGGAAGAAAACTAGAAAAAGGACAGTGAGATGAAAGCGAAGATGTAGATGAAAGTGGCTGACCCTGGGTCTTGGTGAAAGAAGCACACCCTCCTACCTTCTTGCCTCTCGCTTCCCCCCAAAATGCAAGGATCCTTGGAGAGGCTACTCCCCACCCCTGCCAACTGTTGATGCTTCCTTACCGCTGGGATTTACTTCAGATCGTTAAGGGAGCAGAGCAGTGGATGGCACAGAGCGAACACAAATTTAGAAAGGCATATTTTAACCAAATATAACTTCCAGTTCAGAGAACATTCAGGGGTAGAGGAATAATGACACCGCAGTACCCACTGGTGACTTGCTATGTCACCTTGGGCAACACGTACATTAATTTTAGGGGAAATCAGTTTTCACATTTTAAAGTAAGTCAGTGAGACCAGGAAACTTTCAAAGCATCTCCCAGCTGTATAAAACATCGTTATACTGCTTTCACAGAAAACAGTAGGTCGTCAGCATTTGTTCTCAATAAAAGGAAAACTTAAAACGACTGTTTGTGTGGTACTGAGCACATCCTAGGAAGATAATGTGGAGAGCAAACAATAAGATAACAGTAAGATAGTCAGGAAGTCACCTATGGATTATATAGGTCACAGTATAATAACTACTGGAACACACAGTATCTTTTCCAGTACTTAATACAGTCAAGTTTCAAATGAAAAGAAAGAAAATTCAGTCTAGAAATGTTATTACTTGTTTTTAACATACCCTTCCAATTTTCCTATGATCTCGGTTTTTAGCTTCCTCTTGGAACTTCTCCCATTCTTTCAGCATTTTAGGATCTGGGAATGAAATGCCATAAATTCTCTGCAGAGTCTCCATATCTGCTTTGCCTTCCCAGTATGTGGAGGAATTCTAAAAGCAAAGACAAACCATGAAACAGTACTCAAGTCTGTTAATGTCTCACTTATATTGAATTAGATATGATTTCTCGTACTCGCCTAGGAGTCAAATTCATAATAGTCCTTATGACAAAAAAAGTGGCATAAAAAGTGCACACTTAGCAAACATCTCCCAGTTGCTATGAGGCCCAGCTAGGGTACAAAGCAGGCTGTTTAATTCCCTCAAAATTCCTCCCTCTCAATTAACCATTCAAACCACAACTCCATGAATGAAATGCAAGGACATCTCCCATAAGATGATTAAACAAAAATGGAAAATAAACCAACAAAAAATATCTTGCAATGACACCATTTTTCATATGATTTAAAGTGCATTTGAATAACCACCCATAAAATATTTACCAACTGGTAAAAACTCGCAGGACTAGTTTGGTTAAAAAGTGCAAATAAAGTAATTATTACTTTAGACAAACGAAGGGCAAAAGCACATACTAACAGTGAATTTTAAAACTCTTAGAAGCATGACGACATGATTTTTGCAACCCCCCGAAAGCTCCCTTCCCACGTGTTCTGCTGAGGAAGGGTGACTCAGTCACTGTTGGGAGACTTTCAGCTAAAAAAGACTAGTGGCATGGAGCAGTAGACAGCTTGAAAAAAAAAAATCCACCCTTGCACATGCAACAGAAAAATAGGTAGAAAGAGACACCAATAGAAGGTTAAACATATAGTAGATAAATACATTTATATAGAGTCTTTCAAGTTACATTGCTTACTTTGTGTATTTTCAAAGTCTTAATTTTGCCAGTGTGTCTGACATGAGGACCCCGGCAGAGATCTATCAAGGGGCCACACCTAGAGATAAAATGAAAGGAATTTTAACGAAGACTTAAAACAACATCTACACCAGTTAACACTTAATGACACGTGATCTCTCACCTATAGACTGTGGTAGTTGGAGTATTCACTTTTTCATTCAATATCCGGCATTTGAACTTGTTGTACTACAAATAGGAAAAATTATTTTTTTAAAAACCCTCCTTTAATATTTACCTCTAAACACTACAGCTAACTTGAATGCATCTTACTGAAGCATTGTAGGAAAATAAATATGTCAATACTTCACGTTTTACAAATATTGTTACATTTTTCTAAAGAACAGATCAGGCTTCAACTTAGTCCATTAAACCCCAGTGCGACACCTTAAAGTAACATTAAGGAGTGATATAAAAGTGAAGGCCATATATTACAGCTCAATTTACCTTAAACATTTCCAGTAAAGTTTCTTTCTTAACTTCCAACCTTTCAAAAGCTTGTTTTTCTTTAATGATTTTCTTACATAAAGCCTCCAAAGAAGAGAAATCATTGCTGGACACACCCCTGAAGGAAAAGGAAGTATACTTAATCTCATTCCACTCTATTCTACTCACATCATAGGTTGGATGAATATTTCATTAAAAAAGTAAAGAGCTTTAATATAAAAAAGTAGACCCTTGTATCATATGGTAGAGTCTTGAACTAGGTATTATTATTATCATTTTTATATTTTATATTTTCAGTGGCTTCTATCTTGATCATCATGGAGACTATTCCCACTAGTGAATCCTCCCTCCACTTCTAGGAGCAGCTTCATTTAATTTCCCAACATAGTTTAGAACTACACCTCCATCAATTGACAACAGAGCTCTCATAAATTACTACCACTTCAAAAGTTACTACAAGACTTCAGGTTTTGATAGTGGAAATACCTGTTGACTATTAAGCAATAAACTTGATATTATTCCTTCCTTCTTGAGAACTCTTTAAAAACAATGTATGGACCCTTAGTAATTCAGAATTTATTTTTCTTTATTCAGTTCAATAACTTACCCTTCTTCAAGGTACATGTCATAATAGAATCCATTTTCTATTGGTGGACCATAACATAAACATCCACCATAGACTCTTTCCATGGCTTCACCCATTATGTGAGCACTTGAATGCCAATATACCTGAAAATGCAAAGAAAAATGGGATGGTCTGAGTTGGAGCATATATGTTGTAAATTAATATGGCTGCCCTGAAAAAGATATTTGAAATTTACTATAAATAAACAAGATATAAAAAAAATCTAAATTTATAAATGTATAAATGGTGGTGAGATTCTATGCAAAGTCAAAATAATTTAAAAGGATTCTAATTACTAAGTTGTATTTGTACCTTAGAAATCATCTGGCTTAGTTGTTTTCAAACTAATTAAATTCAAATTAGCATCACTAATTTAAATTGGATGGATTCTGTTACCTGAAAACAATTGCCACGCACAATGTGGCTGTCTTATTGACCATAATGGCCCAGGATCTTTTGAGTCAATGTGCCCATATCCCACATCCTATGTGTCCTATGCTGTGGCCTTTACTGAGCTGTGGAACATCACTTAAGAATAACATTTTCTTTTTCTTTATTGGCTTCAAACAACTAAGGTGCTAGAATCTGTCCCCACAACACAATTATAAAACACAAGGACAAATATATGGATGCTGAAAACAGAAGGCAGTTCAGCTAACCCTTGAACAATGCAGGGGTTAGGGATGCTGACCTTCCTTGTAGTCAAAAATCTTAGTATAAATTCTTGACTCTCCAAAAATCTAACTGCTAACAGCCTACTGTTGACCAGAAGCTTTACTGATAACATAGTCAATTAACACATATATTGTATGGGATATGTGTCATATACTATCTTCTTACAACAAAGTAAGCTAGAAAAAAATGTTATTAAGAAAATCATATGGAAAATACATTTATTTTATCAAAAAATACTCAGAGATTTATTTATAGAAAAACAATCTGTATTATTAATAGACCCACACAGTTCAAACCCATATTGTTCAGGGTCATCTATACTTGGCTTTTAAGGTGGTCGAATGAGTCAGAATATACCCAAAGCTATACTTTTAAGATTTATTTGTAAGGTACCAAAATGATTTTTTTAAAATAAAGTTTTATTTATTTATTTTGAGAGAGACAGAAAAATGAGTGAGGGAGGGGCAGAGACAGGGAGAGACAGAGAATCCCAAGCATGCTTTACACTGTCAGTGTAGAGCCCAATGTAGGGCTTGAATCCATGAACCATGAGATCATGACCTGGGACGAAGTCAGACACTGACCGAGCCACCCAGGTGTCCCCCAAAATGATTTTCATAAGAAACTTAAGGAATTCAGAATATATCTGAAAACCACTGATACATATACATAAGTAAACTATCATGATTAAACAAAATATTTTATTTCCCTTTATACGGTATGCCATCAGGGAGAAATAAAAAAAACCCATAATATTAAATGCAGCTTGATTTTTATAGTGCTTGCAGCAAATCTACATTTTAAGATGAGGAAAATATGGAAATTAATTGTCCAATAGGGGGAGTAGTTTAAGGAAATGTTCAATTTTATTTGTAAAATCTATATACCTTGCTTAAGTATTGACTGATAAGGTAGAAGCAATTTTTACTTGCTTTATCAATTTTTAACAACAATTTAATAAAAATCCAAGAACATACTTCCCACTGAAGTATCTAGTAATGAAAATAAATTTATTCAAGTTCACTTCTTAAACTTATAAGGCAAGCTCTTTCATGATCCTCCCTAAATGAAAAACAAAATGAAGATTTCAAATACGACAATGAGTCACCAATAAACTCTAAACCCACTGACGGCATGAGCAGGAAGAGATTGGAAATGGGAACCTTGATCCTGAAATTCAGTGACTACTGAATAAAAACTTACTGCCTGGGCTTCCTCATCCTCAAATTTGAGAAGCTCCAAGGTACAATCTTCCTCCAGAGGACGGTCTAGGTCCCAAACAACTTGATTCACTTTAGCAATAACGGTGTTGTCAGCAAGGCCTTGACTTAAAAAATATACATACATGCATATATATAAACGAAAGAATGTAAAAAAGAATCTTCTGTAGCACAACACTTAATCTGAGAATAAGAATTGGAAAATAAACATTACATATATTCTGTAATAACACATGTATTATTTATATTACAGTTTATGTACTACAGCTTTCTGAATTAAAATGGAAAAAGCAACAAACCCCCTCCAAAATGTACCGAAGTATAACTAGAGGACCCTGAAAATCCAGAACACCATTATTTTCACATTTAATGCCTCTTATTAAAGCAGAGATGACAACTGTGATAAACAAACAGTTTTCAGTGGTTTAACTAATCTTTTAATTTCTCCAAATGGAAGTTTTCCACAAAGCCAAGCTACTTAAGATCCAAAAAAGAAAAAGAGGGGCTACTGAGTAACTCTTTTGCTTTTCCTCGTACTTGATACTTGTGACAGATCTTTTCTCTGTGAGGTAATGCTAACCTCAGAATAAATTCTGTAAATGCCAAAGGTGGCAGGATTTATGACAAGCATACAGGTAAAATAAAGGACTATTCCATAAAACTTTTTTATAATATGGATTAAAAAAAAACTTTTTTATAATATGTCAGTTAGACACACAGCACAGAGTAAACAATACAAAGTGGTTAAGACCACACTATGAGACCACACCAACGGTAAGCCACAGGAATTTTGAGGACTGGAAAGCAACAAAGGTCAGATAGCCTGGGCAGGCTTTGAGGATAAACAAATGAGGGGCTGAAGGATCAGAAGAACCAACAGAAGGCAAACCATAAATTCCTAATGCAATTTTCAAATTCACTGAATTTCCCACAGACTACATTCAGTGTTTTCTTTCCTTTTGAGATCATCATAAAATTTCAAAGACATAACATGGGTTTGGCAGAGAGAAATGTATTTTATCATATTGGTGTAAAATAGTTTTCAGAAGATTAAAGAATTGATCAAAGGCAACTAATATTCTCTGTATTCTTTGGGGAAAAAATGGTTTTTATTTTAGGGTCCAAAATGGTGTGTTAAGATACTAACGGCAGAGTTACTTTGAAAATGTAGATATGCACAGACTGTATTAGATCACTTCAGTTTTCCAAAGAAAGGATACAATAATCTAAACTTTCAGATTTAAAACAAAACAAAACTTCAAAGAAAAACCTTCAAAAGCAAATGGAGCATGCTTTTTTTTTTTTGTATTCACAACTGATCATCCAAACCTTTCAACGGTCTGTTACTCATGCTACAATTTTTCACACAGTAGCAAGAATTTATTCTGGACTTCAGAAAAAATGTCATAAAGCAGCCTCACTTGCTGATCAGTGACTTAACTCTAGCCCTAAAGCTCATCAACGCTTTATGTAAATTTTCGCAGTTCTCAAAAAAAATTTTTTTCTAATTGGTTATTTGCAAAATTACAATGTAATCTGGAGGACAATACTATAGAATGCAGAGAAAAGGTTCCTGGACTAATAGGAACTTGAATTTTAATACCAACACAGATGGGTATTTAGAAGTCTACCCAGTTATTTATGATCTCACATGGAAATCTGCTTGATATCATAATTTTCTTTCTTACTTCCTTTGGAATAAGGTAGAAGTACTTTAGGTAAAAGCAATGGTCAAATTAATGGAAACACTCCATTTTCTTTGTAAAAAAATGGTAATCGGTGTCCATGGCACAATAAAGACTCATGGCTTATAGGCCAACTGCTTCTATGCTCACCAACTACATAGTGGGCTTACCAGTAATAAGCTAAGTTGGTTCCCAAACCTCTTCATGTGTTTGTTCTTTTGGGCCTTAGGTTCAACAATATGAAATTGATGATAATCAACCACTTTTGACAATTACATGGTGATTGCATGTGGTTCAACTCAACATATATAATAAAACAGTAAAGATATCTAGAAATAATTACATACTTACATATAGGGTGAAGGACAGAATGAATAAACATGTATTTACATGTTTTAAGTTAAAATGTTTAAGAGAGAAATTGGCAAACTTTTTCTGTAAAGGGTCTGAAATATAAATATTTCAGACTGGGCCACACGTGGTCTCTGCCACATACTCTTCTTAGTTTTCTTATTTTTTTCTCAAACCATTTTAAGAACCCCATTCTTAGTTCTTGGGCACAAAGCAGGTTTGTACAACACCCGGTATTATATATATGCATCAATTTATGCTTTCCCGTCTTCATCATTTCCTATAAACTGACCAACTATCGATCCCCCATATCAGAAAAGGAAAGCTTGACTCTGTTACATAGACACCTAATTTTCAGTTATTTCTTCCCAACCCAATAAAGGTTTTTAAGATCGAACATAGTCCATACATTATTTTCATGTGTCTTTTATTAGTTTAACTTTTCAATGTGAGATTTTCTATCTTCATTTTTAACTTCAAAACAGACCGTTAAGTCAAAATAGGTAAAAACACTGTCTACTCTCAGAAATTAACTTTAAATCTTGAGTATAAAACTCCACATCATTTTGATTTTTAGAAATCCCAAACAACATAAACATTAAAAACACAAACAATAACATAAAAATATTACGAGGATAAAACTTGACAAGATAATAAAAAAAAAGTTTAGTTACAAACAATAGAAGGTCAAGACAGGTGTGGCTTATACCTAATTCCACAAGCAATTTGATATGGCGTAGTTTTCCAGGATTCTGCATTGACCTGTTTACCATCAGGAAGAGTGACTTTAATCGGCTTGCTGTCTTTTTCTGCCTTTTCTGCCAGAATGGAATCATGTTCTGCTTTTAGTTTATTATACATCTCAAGACGTGTGTTAATATATTCAGGCCAAGGATTCAACTGTTAAGACAAGTGAGGAAATAAATGAACAGTAAATACTTGCTTTCCTTTTCAGAAAAAGGTAAGAAATAATAAAAATGGACAATACAAAAATTATGATTACTTATTCAATATGGTAAATGGATTGCGCAAATCACCAAGCACTGACTTAATCTTGTCTGAAATTAAGGTTAAAAAAAGGAATTAAATACTGTCTTCTTATAATTTTTATTGTAAGAATTTTTTTAAAAATAGAGAAGTATAAATAACAACAGACATGTGGGCTGTCAATACCTTAAATGGACAATTATTACCATTTGCTATTTGCATAAGGTGATTTTTTTTTTCTTTTAAGATATTCTCTTAAGGTCTTTTCTAACTAAATGACCTTACAAGTATAGCTCTAAACAATATTAGAAATAAAAAGTAGCTGGCTTTTCCATTTTGTTTCAATTCTGTTTAGGGATGGTCTGGTGCAGCTGGTCGGGCTATATGTCCACTTACCAATTCTTAACTAATCAACTACAAATTTATTTGATGTAAGGGCTCCCATTGAAGGAAAGTACTTGCTGGATTCAAAGGGAAGAATAAAACCTGCATGTTGCCCTCAGACGGGAATAAGACAAGTACATAAACGATGGGAGCACAGAAGAGGAGGAAAGGTCTTGGACATCTCCCTGTGAACTTCTTTCCAGACAGATCGTTGAAGATATATAGAATCACATTTTGTACTTAAAATACTCTATTCACAAGCGTCCTCTAATTGTACCTTTTGTTTCCCACCTGCAGACTAATTCCCAAGCTGTGATGGAATACCATGTACTACTGTATTCAAAGTATGAAAACAAATGAGGAAACATGCATTTTTCTACTTCCTTGCAAATTTTAAAAATTCACAATCAACAATTTCCCCCACAATTACAGTGGGATACAATGGACAAAATGTAAGAGAAATGGCTAGGTAGGGGTCTAAGCAACACTGAGCAGTTCTCAATCACCTACAAACAGGCCCTTAAGTAAATGAAAGCACTATAAATTTGGCAACACAGCATTAATAAAAGCAGCTCTTTAAAGCCAGTTTACTGTGCTATAGTATCCTTCTAAAAAGCCTGTTCCTTTGTGCTTCTGTATTCTGGGAACTTTCTAAGGAGTCTCTAATAAAATGATTGCAATGACTAAAGCAAAAAAATGAAGCAGAGTTTACAGCAGTTCAACTCATAAAGTTGGAAGACAAGTTTAACTGCCTCCTAAAGTAGAATACCCAGAAACCAAGTTGATTCTAGGCTGACTTTTTAAATGCCACCTCCTTTTAGTGTGAGCTGGGGGAACTGTGAGCGTTTTCTTTATAACAAAGAGACCTCAAGGAGATCTGTCTGACTTAAAACCAAACCCTAGTGACACGTCCTCATGGAAATAATGTGAAGGGACAAGGAATTGGGCCTTCTTTGGCTTCTGTTGCATTCAGTGTAAACTCAAACACCAAATCCTGTAACATCTCATTGAATGAAATGATCAGACAGCTGGCATCCAATCTGGCAACTGAGTAATTACTAGGCCCCTTCTTTCCCATTTTTTCCCTATGATTTTCATATCTAACCCCACAGATTATCTTGTAATCCTACTTCAATGCTGTTTTCCTTTTTCAATTACAAATAGCTTCAAATCTTTTTTCCCCTCAGACTTTCCTATTTTTCTTCCTGAATGTTCTATCTTGTGCCATCTCACAACCCCATGTAAACCATTAGAATTAGAATCTTACACAGAATAAGTCTGAGAGAGCTCCTACCACCTTTCAATCTTTGATAACAGAGCTCAAAAACATTTACCTCTGCTCGACCTCCATCTCCAGATCCTTCTTTGTTCTTCTTCTTGCCTCCTTCCTTTCGCTTCTCCTCCCCGGCACCTATCTATACAAGCAAATAAGAAATGAGATTTTATATTTTATCTAGTTTGACACTCCTCCATGCTGCACCTAGAAAAGTTTTGAGGATATTACTTTAGCAGATATTTAAAAAAAGAGCAGGAAATCTGATTTTGAAAGACTAAAAAATTTCACCAATATCAAAGACAAAATAACAACTGGCAATAAGCACAATTAAAAAAAGATTTTTTTTAATGTTTATTTATTCTTGAGAGAGAGAGAGAGAGAGAGAGAGAGAGAGACAGAGTGTGAGCAGGGGAAGGGCAGAGAGAGAGGGAGACACAGAATCCAAAGCAGGCCCCAGGCTCTAAGCTGTCAGCACAGAGCCCGACGTGGGGCTTGAACTCACAAACTGCTAGATCTTGACCTGAGCTGAAGTCAGACGTGACTGAGCCACCCAGGCGCCCCAGGACAAATCTTTAAAAAGAGAGAGGAGTTACTTGACCATGTTCAAGTCCTCAAATTTCATTTATTTTGCTTGTTCCTGTGACTCTCGTTTCAGGTTTGCCTGGATATATATATTCAACATATAGCCACAAAAAAGCATGCAATTTTAGTATAAGCATGCAGTAATAGTGTCTGTGAAAAAAAAAATCTAACGCAATATATATCCATCCCACAAGTACTACTGAGAGACTGTGCTCATAGGATTTTAACCCCAGGAAAGAAGCAAACGTAAGACCCAAATCCTACAATGTCAAACTTAATCTCTTTAGGGAAAAGTGGGGTACACACATGTGAGAAATTTCCAGAGGAAGAAAGCATACAGCTGCAGCACTATGATCAGATGTCAAATAAGTTAGGACAATTGACTTTAAAGGATGAAGATTTCAATGGCTGTATTTTGAGAATGGAGGAAATAAACTGTTGGAAATACTGAAAGAGAGAGAGAGAGAGAGAGAGAGAATAAGAAAAAAACGAGAGAAAGAGAGAGAACAAGAAAACCAGGCAAGAAAACCAGGCTGACTAAAACAGATTGTTTTAGGGGGCCCCTGGGTGGCTCAATAGGTTAAGCATCTGACTCTTGATTTCAGCTCAGGTCATGATCTCGAGGTTCATGAGTTCAAACCCCACATAGGATTCTCTTTCCCTGTCTCTCTGTCCCGTCCCTGCCCCTGTGTGTTCTCTTTCAAAATAAATAAAAAAAATAAACTTAAAAACAACAACAACATTGTTCTAGGAAATCATGTCAGTTAAGACAGACTAGGGCTCAGACGGAAGCAAGCACTAAAGGTTATGGGGTTACCATAAGGAATGTGGACCTTAATTAGAAGTACACGAAGGCAGAGAAAGTTTTAATGTAGTAAGTCCTGTGTAAAAATAACCAAGGTAGAGTTGATTTATACTGGTGGTTGTCAACCAGAAACAATTTTGCTCCCTAGCAGACACCTGGCAATGTCGGCTAACATTTTTGGTTGTCACAACTGGGAGGTACAATTGGCATATAGTGGGTAGAGACCAGGGATGTTATTAAATATCCTGTAATGCACAGGTCAGCCTCCCCAAACAAAGAATTATCCAGTCCACAGTGTCAAGAAACTTTGAACAGCATTATGGAATACTGTGAAGAGTATCTGCACAGAAATGAATTACCTCACTGTGACTGCGCACACAGAACACCCTAACGCAAATTGCACTACACAAAGTTTTGCAATTTACAAAGTTTCTCCACAATCACATCTAATTCTCAGCAACCCTGTGAGATTGCTATTCTTATCATTCCCATTCAACAGATAAGATTAAATTAGAAAAAGCTAGATGCTTTTTCTAGGTTTACACATTAAGTGACAGGAAAGACATCCATGCAGGTGTTGACGGTGGTCAATTCTAAGGAGGGAAGTGATGATCAGTAGTCTTTTGAGAAGTTTGAAGGTAGAACTGGGAATATGGGGGCGCCTGGGTGACTCAGTTGGTTGGGCGTCTAACTTCAGCTCAGGTCATGATCTCGCAATTTGTGGGTTCGAGCCCCGCGTCAGGCTCTGTGCTGACAGCCTGGAGCCTGGAGCCTGCTTCAGATTCTGTGTCTCCCTTTCTCTCTGCCCCTCCCCTGCTCATGCTCTCTCTCTGTTTCTCGATAATAAATGTTTAAAAAAAAATCTTTAAAAAGAATAAAAATTAAAAAATTAAAAAAACTGGGAATATAGAGAGGAGACTGTATTACAGTTTTGTGTAGGTTTGTGGTCTTTTATTTTTTTTCTAACAGTTTTATTGAGGTATTTTCCTATACCATACAATTTATCTACATAAAGTATACAATTCAATGGTTTTAATATATTCATTTAACTATCACTACAATAAATTTTAAAACATTTTCATCACCCCAAAAGGAAACCCTGTATCCATTAGTGGTCACTCCGTTTTCCCTTCTCCCTAGTACTTGACAACCACTTTTGTAGACAGAGATCTACTTTGTCTCTATATATCTACCTATTCTGGGCACTTCATATAAATGGAGACATACAATATGTAGTTTTTTGTGACTGGTCTCTTTCACTTAGCATGATTTCAAGATCATTCACATTACATATCAGTACTTCATTCCTTTTTTTACTGCCAAATAATATTCCATTGTTTATCCATTTAACAGTTGGAGATTTTTGGTGATTCTTTTGAATCTTATAAACTGTATGACTTGTATAATTTAAAAAATAAAATAAAATAAAATAAAAAAAGATGACTTCTAAATTCAGGCTGAGCTAAAACTTCCCCCACTCTGGGATTCTGGATTTCATAAACTTTTAAGGTTCATGTATAGTCAAGAGATAAATAACGAACATAACTTGAGCCTATTCTAATCAATAAAGTACTAACCAACAGGGTTACAAGACTATGCCTTTGCTATACTATAGAAATGGTGTAACTAATCAGTATTTCTGGTAAGAAGAGGAACAGAAATTAATTACAGGTCTGTGCAGGTTTAAAATGGAGAAAGAGATACTTCTACTTTGCTGATTATATGTTTTTGGTATTGGTCATTTGGATACTTCCCAAACACACAGGAGTCATGGAAAAGAGGGAGAGAATTAACACAAAAGTTTTCTGTGTTCTAAATACCTCTCGTTTTACAAATGACAATACTCGCCCAAGGAATATAAAGTATTTTGCCCATTTGTATACAGCTAATAAGTAGTAGAGCCAGGACATTAAAACAGGTTTCTCTAGAACCCTGAGGCCCATTCCATCTTTACTACAACAATTAGGAAGATGTTGGACAACTGTTCTCTATTTCTAATGAAAACAGAACAAAAATATGTGAGTTTATGTATTTACATATAATCAATCTAAAATTTCTACCTAAAAGTTAGAACACAGTTAGGACTATGAAGGGAAGCTACAGAATTACTTTCTTCAGGGATATTTAGGAGTTAAAGGAAAAGTACCCATAGAGTGTGGTTTAATTAAATTTCACCCCCAGAGACTGGGACAGCTGGGATAGGTATGTCCTGGGAGTCCAATAGTTTGATGGAGTATCTGTCCCTGACTCATACCCAGGCAGGTGATGGGAGGCAGGACAGCACTAGAGTTAAGGGCATTGGCTACAGAATATAGGCTTTGAACAAGGTCCTTACTGTTTTTTGCCTGTTTCCTCATCTGATAATGAAGACAGTAAGAGAACCCAGTTCCTAGTTATTATAAGGATTGAAACAGTTGAGTTAATGCATAATATAGTACCAGACACACAGTTAGCACTCAATAAATATTAGGTATTGTACAGTTATTATTATTATGGAAGGGAGAAATAATATATTTGTCAGCTATACATAACCTCCAATTAAGAATGGCATAGCATTGTATTTGTGGACATGGAAAGTTGTTGACTACAGACTATTAAGGAAAAAAAGTAAACAAGTTACAAAACAATAAAAATATCATTTTTTTTGGTGAAAAAACAGATGAAGAAAACTTTATGGATTGGCAGCATTTATCACCTTAAATTTAATTCATATAGTTTAGAATGTGCACTTATGTATTTTCCCCATTCTATCCCGGAGTTAGAGGACATCTTTATTTTACTGATGAGAAAGTTGTGGCTTTTACACGATTTATCTTATCAGAGAGTTAGGGCTGAGGCTGCTTTAGCTGAAGACATCGCCACTTCTCACTTGGGACTACTGCAGTGACCCCCCCCCCCCCCCCCCCGTTATGGCTGACCTCTTTCCAACACACCTGCCATCTCAATGCCATAGTGATCTTTAAAACTACTCTAA
>CM053572.1:119198637-119310953 GCA_028646485.1 Cryptoprocta ferox
CTCACACACCAGGCTTTGAAGTTTTCAGTGTCAGGCACTGGGTCTTTTCACCTTCCTAGCTGCGTCTCCCAGCAGTGCCTGGCACATTAAATACCTGACATTTGTTGACCATAAAAAAGCTGGACCTGGTGGTGTGAAAGTGACCTGGGAGTTGTTCCTAAGCAATGGATGACATCGAAGGCCTACAGCAGCAGGCAGGGAAGTGTGTAACCTCTCTACGGTTTGTCAGCTGGGGTCATACAGCTTCCACCACTTATTATAAAGCACCCAAACTTGGGTAAGTTGGGTCAGATCTCGGGGGCTCGGTTTTCCCTTCCTTAAACTGAAGTTCTTTACTCCTACAGGGTTTTAGGATTAAATGAGGTTCTGCAATGTTCTTCCCGCCTAAGGTGAGTCAAAAACATTACTCTGGGAGTCTGGAGTCCTAGATTCTAATTCTGTCTCGGCTTCTAATTAGATGTATGGCTCTAAGCTAGTCACTCACTCAGGGTCTCAGTTTCCTCATCTGCAAAAAGAGGATGGACCTAGAGATGACCCGCAAGGCCCCGCCCTACTTTATGAATGGACGATCTGTCCCCAAAAAGAGGCTCTGACTCATCCTGGAGCTCCATCGTCCCCTTCGGGTCTCTCTGCCCCACACGACCCGGGCTGCTTCCTCCTTCCCGCCTGATCGGGCACCGTGGTCACCAAGCAGCTTCCGGGCCCCACTCAGTTCGCTCACCGGTTTCTCCTCGCCTGCCATCTTCCCTGAAGGGCTTCTGTCCTTCTCCTCCGACATCAACAGACCACGAAAGGAAGACGGAACCCAAAAGCGACTGTGTGGAGGAGAAGGGAACCGAGCCCGTTCAGAGGTGGTCTGGAGCTCCGAGAACACTGCGCTTGCGCCACGTGGCCCGGAAAGGACCAGCTGATGCAATCTGAAAGCGCCCGTGCCCCGCCTCCCAATCCTCTGGGAGAATGGGTAGCCAATAGACAACGGGGGAAGGCGGGACCCTCTTCTCTAAACCAATGGAAAAACTTGTTGGGTGACAGCACATTAGGAAACCAAACTGCAGCGGTCTGGGAGAGGGATCCGCCGGCGCTAATCGCGTACTGTCTGCGGGCTCTGGATTTAACTCCTCCCTGAGCCAAGAAGTCTTCAATGCACATGCGCCTTCATGTACGCGGACTTGGCCTGTTAATCAAGGACCTTCTCAGCCACCGTAGCGATTGGGAGGGGCTTGGTCTGAGCTCTGGGAAGTCTCCAGCGACTTGAATACAGTCCCTGTCCCCGGGGCGAATTACGGAATAGGTTCCAGGCTTTCCTAAGGCTTCTTCTCTGCCTGACCTGGTGTGACTGCCGAGTTCTGTGGCCTTCCCAGCGATCTTTGTAGCGGTGAATGGAGCTCCCCTCATGGTAGTCCAGACTTCCCAAGACCCAAGCTTTAATGATCCAAGGACTAGCGCCTTTCCTTGGTCATTCCTTAATACATGTATACATGTATACATGTATACATGACGCTTTTCTGAAATGTATACATGTATACATGTAATGCGTCAGAGAGTATTTCCTTGGGCCCATGAAAATACAATGAAACCTTTACTTAAGGAAATAAACACCCTGACTCCACGGTCTGACGCATAAGCCCCAGTGTTTGGAATCGAATGGACCTATTTTCATTTATTTTACCAGCCAATTTAAAACAATTACTAACTTGAAATCGGAAGTGCACTGAGCTCGTTCATAGTTTATGTGCTTCATCACCTTGTTGCTTGGATTTTACTTTCTAAACCTCACCCCTCGACCACCCGCCACTTACAGAGGCCTCCTTCTACCAAGAACAACAGCTTTCTCACCCCTAATTTTTTTTTTCACGTGGCGTCAGGATAGTCTTCAAATACAGATGTGATCATGGCAACATTCTGTTCAAAACTCTTTACGTGGCTTTCAGTTACTCTTTGAATAAATATAGTTATAGTTTTGAAGGTCCCAGATTGCCCAACTTTCTCGCCCCTTCACTATACACTGAACTGGAATTACAGTAAACTTTTTTCCCTTAGTTCCACTCCCACAATTTTTTTTTTGTACGTGTGGAGATTATTCTCTCCATCTTCCTGTCTATGTGCTTCCACACACTTTTTCCCTGTTGAGCCCCTACTTACTTGTCAGATCTCAAGAATCATTTTCTTAAGGGAACTATTTCTTGACCACCCTTAACTGGATGGACCAAGTCTCTGTTACATCTGCTGGTAGTTTCATGTAGCTCTCAATAGCACCTATCAGTTCAATTTCACAATTAAAAAAATTATTTTTATTGCCTCCTATATTGAAAACTTCAGAAAGCACAACTTGTGTGTTTTGCCAGCATCTAGCAGATGTAAGCCTGGCACACAGTTGTTCAATAAATAAATGTTAAGGGCATTAATAAGTGTTGAGACAACCCTTATTTGAAAAATTACCTTTTAATTTGTATTGTGAAAGAAAGAGGCCAAACTCCCTAAACTAACTAGATCTAGGAGGTTTATAATAAGAGTAGATTATTGGTAGTACTTGGTGAGTGTTTTTCTTAAGAAGTTGCAGGAGTGGTGTGCTTGGGTGGCTCAGTTGGTTAAGCTCTGACTTGGGCTCAAGTCATGATCTCAAGGTTTGTGGGTTGAAGCCCTGCATCAGGCTCTGTGCTGACAGGTCAGAGCCTAGAGCCTGCTTCAGATTCTGTGTCTCCCTCTCTCTGCCACCCCCTGCTCATGCTCTATCTCTGTCTTTCAAAAATTAGTAAAAAGTAAATAAATAAAAAAAGAGGAAGTTCCAGGAGTTAATAGAACTTTAATAGGCTTAAGTAGACCAATCTGACTTATATTTAACTTAGAATGGGAATTAACAAGATTTTACTTTCCAATGTAAAACAATTTAGGTATACTTATTGTATACATGTGCCTGAATTCTATCCTAATTTTAAATGAGGATAAAGACCAGAAAGATTGTAATTACTGAATTTGCCAAGGAAGAATAGTATAGGCTAACAATTGCAAATTACTCTTACTCCTATGCAACTTGGGCTCTAGCAGCTTCTTTTAACCCCTTATTCGCATTCAACCTCACAACCAGTCCTGGTGAAAGGATGGCAAAAAGGAAAAAGCAGGAGGCTTTTCTGAAAGATGAAATGTGCTACAGGAATGTAGGAGAAGCTATAAAAATTAGCTCCCAGTGTGGGAACCTCTCAGGGAGATAGCCCAATGTCACAGTGCCCTCTGGTGTTAGGAAGAGATTTTTTCCCCCATCATATGCGCATTTAGGGATAATCAAAGATAGTAGGAGCTTCCAACAATCCCAGATCCAGAACAGAACATGCTGTTTTTCAACTTTTGTCGATTTACTAACAAGAAAACTGTTGACTGACATCCAGTGTTATAATCGATGCCTTCTAACCTGCATACTTTTTAAGACAGTGGCTCTCAACAGCTTTGCCTTGAGAAGTGAAACAAAATTATTCATGAACTATACTGCAAATAGTGTTACAAATAACAGAAGATTGCACATAATCAACTTTTAAAAAATATGAATTAGAGACGATTAAAAATTATCTATAATAATCATTCATGTAAAAACATTTTTTAAAAAGAGAGGTACAAAGAGTGTGCAACAATGGAAGATATGCCTGGAAAGTTCTGCTTTGGTGATAGTACATCTCAGAAAAACACTCAGCTGGGACGTGGGCCAGGTAAGTATAAATCTGATTACATGAAGAATGGGGAGAGGTGATCTTTTTGTTGCAAGAAATGGTCATTTGGTGATTTTGACAAATGGGGAATTTATTCTAAAAACTACATGAAGTAGAAAAGAAAACAGGAATCTCCTCTATGTAGCCAGGCCACGAGGGTTGCAAGCAAAACTGAACAATTGGGCCTCATGTGAGGCTGCAGGGACTGTAGTCCTGTGGTTAATCAAAATCCAAGGTCCTCTATAGTAACAAGAAGTTGTGATTTTGAGGTGCAGTACTCCACTATTAACATGATTCCATTAATCTTTTCTCTTGCTCCTTCTCCTTTTACTAGCTGACCAATTTACTGTATATATCATAGTTGAAATTCCCAAGGAGGAGAATCATAGAGGCTATGAATTACCAAGCCACATAATCATAAGTCACAGGCCAGCTATGGATTGATTGGTTGTTCCTTAAGGTCAGGTGCTTCCCCTAGTCTACTCAGCAGTGGCTGAGGGGCTGGTCGTATGGTATAGCCATCATGGTGCAGGGACCAGATGCTTTCCTCAGTATAGAGTATGGGCACCTTTAAAAGGGGATGCTGAGCATGACAGGTGCTTTGAGTAATATCTCTAAGGCAAAAGGTGTTTGTGATTCATTTGGCAATATCTTCACTATAAGTAAGTTTTTGTGGGAGTTATTTTGTGAGGAGAGGAGGCAGGGATGCTGAACTTCTAACAGTATGTAACAGAAATAGTTGTCTCATGAATGCACTTTGGAAAATGTGACACTACACTTATAAGGTGTTCATTGTTATGGTAAAAATTACCCATCAATCACACTTGGAGTGACAGTGCTTTCCGAATAAATCTTGGTTTAAGTTTTAGGGTAATATCTTTAGAGCTATCAGACATGTGGTCCCTACTGTTGTCGATGTTTTTCCTTTTGATTTCCTTAAAATTAATCTAAAAATATGATTAAAATTGTGAATGCCATTATAAATGACACCAATGTTCATGCACATTCATATCATACAAAATACATCTGTATAGACAATAGCACAGAAAATAATGCCTGATGCAATTTTAGAAGATGCTGTTCATTCTGGGCACAGGTATAATAACTGTCAACTTGAAACTCACCCACTAATTCTTGGAGTACTTTACACCAATGTTTCTTGTTTCCCTTTTAAATCTATCCAAATGCTCTTAGGACACTTCGAATGACAGTGTCAATCTTTGGTAGGTAGTTCCAAAATAGAAAGTCAATCTATACCTTGAAGAGGGTACTCTCTACGGTATTTGAATCCTGGTTTCTTATAAGTGAGTTATTCTGGTTTGTTTAGAGACCTTGCTTTCCATCCTCTGTTAGATTTGATTTCAGTGGATCTTAGGTATTGTTCTAATCTAATAACATCGAACACCCCCCACCCCATTTTCTCCTACCTTTTTGAAGAATGTCTTATGGTACTACATTTTGAAGTTACTCTGTTTTATATGTATTTACTCTTTCCTTAAAGATGGCATTTTTCTTAGCTTTCCTCTGATATAATAATTTTTAAGGGAACCTCTGTCTTCCTCCAGCATAATCAGCCTTCTTCTTTTATTTTGCTTTCAGTTGTCCACTGCTAATTTTTAATAAGTAAAACAAGCATATTTCCTAAGCTACTGTAGTTTCTCCTGGATCTCCTAAGAATACCTGCTTCCTGAGACTGAGAATTCAGATACATATCTTTTAAAAAATTTAATTAATTTCTTTACCTTTGGGCTTTCAATACATTAATTGAATGTTTTCTCTACTTCAGTCCCCCCAGAAGATCATTTTCTCTATATAATAAAGGCCTCTGTTCTTCTTTGTTATTGTCAAAGCACCTACCAATTTTTTAAAAAAATTTTCTTGACTCTCAAGAACCTGCTTAATGCCATGTGGCTTATCAAACCTCTGAACAAACCAGAAAAGCCAAAAAGTTAGTTTCCTCAGGCTTCCCCCTTTGCCTTTAAATATAGTTCCAAAACCATGCAAGCAGGCATGGAATTTGGGGCCATTGATCTAGCTCCGGATACCTAGATGTAGTACTAAAGCTAGAACTAGTGCTAGTACTAGTGCTACCATACAGCAGTACTCCATAGCCCATGTGTATCATAGCTGCCTTTGTATTTCATCGTTCTGCACATTGACTGAAAAACACCGTGAAAGAACAAACGTCGGTTTTATTGACAATACCTAACAGAATATGCCAGCCTAGTGTTTAGTGCAAGGAAAAACTGACACAGCCATTCTTGGGGGCCCATACAACCTGCTTATAAGGATAGGTGCCTGGCTTGCTCCAGTGAAATGCCAATTACAACTACTGTAAAAAATCAGCTCCAGGTCACAATATAGACAGCAGCAAAACTATTCAGGAATTTGGCACATCAGTTGTTAAGCATAGCCATGGTTAAAAATTAAATTATATTAAATTCAGTGTGGTATCCTGAATTGGATTCTGGTATGGGGGGGGGGGGAAGTTAGTGAAAAAGACTCATGAAATTAAAATAAAGTCTGCAGTTTAGTTTGTATATTGCACTAGTGTCAATTGCTTAGCTTTCATAAATGTACCACAGGCACGTAAGATTTTAGAGGAACTGCATGAAAGGCATATGGGAACTCTGTATTGTCTTTGCAGTTCTTTTTCTTTTTAAGTCTTTATTTTATTTTGAGAGACAGAAGCAGAGAGCGAGCAGGGGAGGGGCAGAGAGAGAGGGAGACACAGAATCTGAAGCAGGCTCCAGGCTCTGAGCTGTCAACACAGAGCCTGACGCAGGGCTCGAACCCATGGACTGTAAGATCATGACCTGAGGCGAAGTCAGACGCCTAACCAACTGAGCCACTCAGGCGCCCCATGTCTTTGCAATTCTTATGTAAATGTAAAGTCATTTCAAAGTAAAAAGTTTAGAAATTTTATTCTGAAATAATTTTACATTTTGGCTACATACACACATATATGTTTATAATTATAGTTATTATATAAACTTATAATTAAATATATTTTAAAAGATAATGCTCAAAACTTACCACTTCCTAATTATTTTACAACATTAAATATTGTCTATGTTCTTGAGTTCATTTTTGTCTATTTTATCAGTGGGGTAAAGTACTATATATTGCATATCGGTTCCCAACTCAGCATTCGGACATTAATAGCTTGAAATTAGCCATAGTGGGAATATTTATACCTCAGAACGGGCAAATCCTACAAATCAGGGCTTATTGTTTTCCCAGGGAGCTGGTTGTTAAACATTTACCAGTATACCATTGGGTATATGCCCTAAACTTTTGCCAGTATATAGGGCTTTTGATTCTATGCCCAGAATTCATGAGTTGAAGGACAAAGGAGAGATTTTTCTCATTATTAACCCTGAATAACTCATCTGAAGAATTTTTGCTTCTGGTTCTTACAACATTGGGCTGGATCATTTTGAAGGTCCTAGTCCCTAAGGGGGTACAGTCATGATCTGATGAATTGGTGGGGACTGCCCCCTGGCCTTTCAGGGCTCCGCAGGTTGCTATACCTACAGGCAGAATTGGAGGTTGCTGTTCAGGCCAGAATGACTGGTCCTGAATACTAGAGGGCAAATAGGTTTCTGCTACTTAAAGAGGATTTTTTCAGGAATCTAGGATATTGACGAGCCATTTTATTTTACTTCCTTACCTACTGATTTACTCACTGGAAAACCCAGTAAAGGCAGGAAGGAAGGTTTGGGACATCTGCTTTTACCTAGTAGTAAAGAACCCTGCCTAGCCAAATTCCAACAAAGGCTAAGGTAACTTGAACAGATGCTATGAAAAGGAAGCTATGCAGGAGTGGCTACGTAATTTGTAGAAGCCAAGGCAAAATAAAAATGTGGGGCCCGTTGCTCAAATATTATCAGGAACTTCAGTATGTCAACAGGAGAGTATTAAGAAACTACAGGACTCTTCTAAATTTAGGGCTCCATTTGGCCACACAGGATCTACATCCATGAAGCCGGTTCTGGTGCTGTGATTACCAACTTAGCTTCCATGATCAGGAAGAAGTAGGGATTGTAGCAGTTATGTTTGACATCACTTTTTTTTTTCACCCTTCCCTTGACTCTTCCTCCTTTCACATATGAAGAGTACAAGGGGTAGCTAACATTTTAGGTATCATGAGGGAATATTATTGAACCAACATCATTCCATGATGAAAGCTAAAAAATCCAGCTGAGATGCTATCAGAGGGTAAAGAGACTTTGAAATAAGTGGGGGAAGAAGACAGCCATGATTACCGCTTTAGGCTAGTGAACAGCTCTAGAAGCCAGGATTGTAGCAGCTGTGCTGAATATTATTTAACTGTTTCTTTTTCCCATTATTTCCACCCTCCTCATAATATGAAGAATAATGATGCTAGCTAACATTTGGTTTTCAGGTGAGAACGTGAATGAATGGATATCAATCAGAATAAAATGGTTGATACGTGTTTGTGACACATAGTTTTCATTTGAATTAAGGACAAGTATGCATGCTGAGGAACACAATGAACGGACCATATTGTAGAGTGTCTGATTTTTTCCTCCAGATCTGCTTCCTATTCTTCCCCTGGGTCTGACTTGGAGACTGACTGTTATAGACTGAATGTTTGTGTCTCCCCAACAATTCATACGTTGAAATCCTAGCCACCGATATGATGGTATTAGGAAGTGAGAACTTTGGGTGGTGATTATGTTTGGAGAGTGGAGGCCTCGTGAGTGGAATTAGTATCCTCATAAAGGAGACTGCAAAGAGCTCCCTCACCCCTTCCACCATGACACAGCATGAAAACAGCCGTGTATAAGTCAGGAAATGGCTCTTACCAGACAGCAAGTCTGCTGGTGCCTTGATCTTGGACTTCTCGGCCTCCAGACTATGAGAAATAAATTTCTGTTGTTTATAAGCCACCTACGTAGTCTATGGTATTCTGTTAAAACAGCCCAAATGGATTCAGACACTGATCTTCATTAAATGATCTTCTGGCTTTCTCAATGCCCATTGGATTATAGCTCAAGATTCCAGACAAAGAGGAGGCATCTTTCCCAGTGGCTTCAGCAGAAAAGTCCCCAAACCAGTTACTGGCTAGGGAGAAGACAAACAGGGACTGGCCAGCCCTTGATCATGAACTTCTGGGGCTGAGAAAGACTGGGTCAGCCTCATCTGAGTGATGTGGAATAGAGATAGGTAGTTTTACAACAGAGAGTTGGGAAAAAATAGTTGAGTATATTTGTCTTGTTTTTGGCCACACATAAAATACAGTTACATTCTTATTTTATAAAATTGCACACTCCTCACTGAATTTTAAAAAGAATGTATTGACAGTATGTTATCAAACCTTGAGTGATAGGTAGATAGATAGATGAAAAATAATAGATTTTAGCTCGAATGATAGGTTCAGTATAACTCTAGTTGCTGGGGCTGCAAAAATGAGTGAGAACTGGGGTCTGTAGCCTCAGAAACTCATGACTAATGAATGGGGTCAGTTAAACATGTGAACAAATATTATAAGACAGTATGATAACCATCAACAGATGATGATCTTGAACAAAGGAATAAAATCTCCTTGGTCTTTTATGGTACTATTTCTTGCCTTTGTTGGCTTCTGTGGGGAATATAAAAGTATAAACCACAAACACACCAGATTTAAGAGTCAGTAGACTTTGGGTAACCTTTAGCTGTATGTCTTTAAGCAAGGATATGGCCACTTTGGTTCTCAGTTGTTGTGAGTGTAAAGTGAGGGGTTTGAACAGGATGATTTTCTAGATTCACCTATGTTTTAAAATTCTAAATATTTTAATGTATGTGATTGTAGTAATCAGTGGTGACTTCACTGGAATTGTTAGTTGGGAGTGTATAAAATAAGAAGCCACTAGATGTCACCCTCTCATTGATTTTGTGCTATTCAGAGCGTATTTTAAATGCCAGGATATCTGGGAGCTGAGTGGGACCTTAAAGGTCATAATTGTTCAATCAGGTCAGTTAATTAAAAACAAAAACAGACTATTTGGACTAGATAGATAAAATGACTTAGTCAATTTCTTGACTTCTAGTCCAGTGGACTTTCCTTTCTTTAAATTGAACAATGCTTGGAAATGATGTTTTGCATCAGTTATCAACTTTGATAATGTTTTTTTGTTTCTTTTTCTTCCTGAACTATTACTCAAAGCAATTTGGGGCTAGATTGTTCAAATTTCTATGACTTAAAATTGTACCAATAACACTGGAACAAAAAAGTAACAATTACTCAGAGATTACTATTTTGTCTTGTTTGTAAATAATTTCACAGGAGAATGTAAGAAATTGGGTCGATGTGAATGGAAATGGAAATCAAAATTCACAAACCCCTGGCGGATCTGAGGTTCAGACTTAGCAACTTCAGGGTTTCCTTTCTTCACATGGCCCTGAATAGAAAGTTGAAAGGGTTTTCTTTGAAACGTGAAATAGCTTTTTTAAGGTCTCTGCATCAAACCCATTAACATTAATTTCTATATCATCCTTTGAACCTTATCTAACATGGAATTCTTAATGAACATGGTAATCTAATTCTTGGTTTAGATGACTCTGCAGGATTTGAAACAGAAATGGAACTGTAAGAGGCAGGCCCACTAAAATAAGAGGCCACAGCAGATAGCCTGATTATAATAAGGGGAAAAATGCTAGACTCAAAAAAAAAAAAAAGAAAATCAAAACTATATTATACATCTTTAAAAATGACAAGATCTTTATAATGACAACCTTGTGGCTTCAAAAAAAAAGGTTAAATTAGGGGCACCTGGGTGGCTCAGTCGGTTAAGCGTCCGACTTCGGCTCAGGTCATGATCTCACCGCTCGTGAGCTCAAGCCCTGTATTGGGCTCTTGTGCTGACAGCTCAAAGCCTGGACCCTGCTTCAGATTTCTGTCTCCCTCTCTCCGCCCCTCCCCTGCTCTCTCTCTCTCTCTCTCTCTCTCTCTGTCTCTCAAATATAAAAAAAATAAAACATTAAAAATTTTTAAAAAATAAGTTAAAAAAAGAAAAGAAAAGGTTAAATTACATTGCTATCCTTTGTGACATATAAGCTTCTTTTTTTTTCAAGTTGAAGTATAGCTGACACACTGTTATATTAGTTTCAGGTATACAAATAGTGACTGGAAGACTCTATAGGTTATGCTGTGCTCACCATAAGTGAAGCTGCCATCTGTCCCCATTCAGTACTCCTACAGTACCACTGACTATATTCATTCCATAACTGGAAACCTGTGTCCCCTACTCCCCCTCACCCATTTTGCCCATTCCCCCATTCTCTTCCTCTCTGGCAACCATCAGTTTGTTCTCTGTATTTTATGGGTCTGTTTCTACTTTGTTTTGCCTTTTAAATTCTACATATTAGTGTTTGTCTTTCTCTCCCGACCTATTTCCCTTAGCATAACACCCTCTAGGTTCGTCCATGTTGTCACAAATGACAAGATCTCATTTTTTGTGGCTGAGTAATATTCCACTGTGTGTGTGTGTGTGTGTGTGTATCACATCTTCTTTATCCATTCAACAACTTATGTTGTTTCCATATTTTAGCTATTGTAAATAATGTTGTAATAAACATAAGGGTGTATATATTTTTTCAAAGTAGTGTTTTAGTTTTTTTTTGGGGGGGGTAAATACCTAGTAGTGGAGTTACTAGATCTTACGATATTTCTATTTTTAATTTTTTGAAGAGTTTCTGTAGTGTTTTCCACAGTGGCTGCACCAGTTACATGAGGGTTCTTTTTTTTTTTCCACATCCTTGCCAACATTATTATGTCTTGTTTTTTTGATTACTAGCCATTCTGATATCTCCTTGTGGTTTTGATTTGTATTTCCCTGATCATGAGTTATGTTGAGCATCTTTTCATTTGTCTGTTGGCCATCTGAATGTCTTCTTTGGAAGAATGTCTATTTAGGTCCTCTGCCCATTTTTAATTGTGTTATTTGTTTTTTTGATGTTGAGTTGTATAAGTTCTTTATATCTTTTGGATATTAACCCCTTATCAGATGTATAATTTGCAAATATCTTCTCCAATTCAGCAGGTTTTCTTTTTGTCTTGTTGATTGTTTCCTTTGCTGTACAAAAGCCTTTTATTTTGATGTAGTTCCAATAGTTTATTTGCTTTTGTTTCTCTTGCCTGAGGAAACATATCTAGAAAAGTGTTGCTATGGCCAATGCCAAAGATATTATGGCCCATGTTTTCTTCTAGGAATTTTATAATCTCAGGTCTCAACTTTAGGTCTTTAATCCATTTTGAATGATTTTTTGTGTTTGGTATAAGAAAGTGGTTGGTTCATTCTTTGGCATATAGCTTTCCAGTTTTTCCTTTTCGTTATGACATAGAAGCTTTTTGAGAAGGATTTCTTACAAAATGGTTAAAATAAAGTTTTGGTGTCCAAAGGAAGAAGTTTTGCTTATATGGGAAAGTCATTTATGTAATGCTGATAAATGTGAAGTCACAAGAAATCCTTTTTTCAGGATGGGGGTAGAAATGGATCATGTATATAAATAGTGAGTCTGTTAATACTGGCTTCATTTCCTGAGTAAACTGGGAATACTATTACTGCAGAGGGGTGCTGTGGGATGTTTAAATGAGTATAGAAAGTGGAAAATGCTATGTTATTTATTGTAAGCTATCAAGATGATGAAAATAAGGAAAAGTGAATGCATACACCCTCCCAAGAAAAGCTAAGAAGGAGGAGCTCAAAATTTAAATTTGAGGAGCTCAAAATTTAAAAGACAGAAGAAACAGAAAAGAAGGCCATGGGATAACTTCTCTGTCGGTGGTAAAGTAGCAGGACCAGTCTACTTTCCAAAAGATAGAAAGTGATCAGAGAGATTCTGCCTGGGATAAGAGAGTGGGGACGCTCTGATCCAATACTAAGATGTGACCTATCTTTTCATGATTGCATGTAAAACTGTGGCTCTCCAACTGGGGTGGAGCTCTGTGAATCTATGGGACCAGCTCTTGTATCTTCATTTTTTTCATGTTCAATCCCATCATGAAGGAATACTACATCAGGACCCGTATTTAAGACATTTTGTTTTATTTTATATCTGCCTTGAGTTGGACAAATGGGATGTTCTGCTGTTTTCCCTACTTTATGTGGTTAGGCTTCAATATTTTCCTTCCTCTTTTTAATCCTCTTGATGAACTTATACTTAAAAAATGAAAGTTGCTTGTTGTAGGAAGATTCTAGTTGGTTTCAATGAGGAAGGAAGACAAGTTGGCCATCACCTATGTCCAGATTTCTCATGCATGTGCTGATTGAATTTTTATATTTCCTCAAGTCACCCTGTATTATGCAAAGTTGTTATGATGTCAGAATCCAATAAATAACCAGAAAATGTGCTCTATTTCAATGTGGCAATTTCATTCTTTTGTATAATACTGAAAAAATGCATTTCTTGCGTATTTTGATTACATTATAGTGCTGCCCGTCATGTTATTGTGTTAAAGTGTTATCAGCATTCCCATTATAAACTTTGTCAGGCTTTTGTCACTTGGCTATAAAATTCTGCCTCAAGTCTGGTGCTTGCTCTTAATCCCAGAGCCATTTAGGAAAGAAGAAAATAAGTTACTTTAAATTGAATAAAATGTTAAAGAATCTAAATAACAGCAAAAACCTCCAGTTGTTCAAATCTAGATGCTATTTTTCATCAACTCCAAATCTTAAAGCACAATTTTTGAATTCAGTACATCTCTCCTTCTATATGACTTTGAGTGTACTTTAGAAGTTCATTTTTAGATCAGAGAAGGACATTTTATCTCTACAAATAAAGCAAGTCAACATCTGGGTGAGAAAATAATTCTATTTTTAAAGACATTCTTGTTTTTAACAAAGTGATTTTGTAAAGGTTACACAGTGGAAGGGCAAACAACACAAAGGCTCAGAAGAACCATTTGTGTGTGTTCTGATGCTTTCTTCAACCTTCGAGATGAATCCACAGAAATCCTGTTTCACGTGCCTTTTCTCTCAAGTTGCTTGTGGATGTTTTCCCTTTTTAAAGGTTTAGTTCAAATTCTACTTTTTATTTTAATATCAAGGGACTTCTGGGGGTAGAAGTGAACAGAACAAAGATACACATCAAATTCACTTTATAAAAGTGTCTCTTTATAGCTTATCAGTAAGTGAGCCAGGGTGTTGTGGAAGTAAAATGCTTTTTCAGTTGAACTGTCTTTCTGGAAAACTTTAATTTTTAACTGCCAGTTTGTCTGTACTTCTCAGTTTTTAATCCTCTGGCTCAATGATAACTTGGGTGACCCTGAGGCTTTTGTTGAACTTACTTCCAGAGATTAGGGCTCTAGTTGGGCACACTCCCTTGCTGGGTATGTTTTCTGCTCTTACTGATTTCAAAGCAGACTGAGCACAGAGAGAGATAATAAGCATAGTGGAGACATCTGAGCCAAACTTGTGTCCAGAATATTTTGGGGATAGGGTTCTTGGGATGAACTAGTCTATGGACAACTTTTAATCACCTTCAAAGCTGTGAATAATAATAGTTGGTTTCAGTAAGTTAAATTTAAATTGAAAGCCAATTCGTTGAAAAAATAGCAGATGTATTATGAGGCCCTACACTAAATATGCTTCCTGAAAAAATGACTTCATTCGAGATTCTACAAGCAGGGTAAGGAATATGGGATGGGAAAGGGGATGAGAAGCCATCGTCACCTTGCTGGGTGATTTTCACTAAGTTGCTACACTTCTCTGAAAGTCAGTTTCTTCCTACATAAAAAAAAAAGCTATCATAATAGTAGTTATTTCTTATAGTTTTGTAGGGATTGATTTTTTTTTTCTGGAAAGGGCCAGATAGCAAATATTATCAGCTTTACAAACCACATGGTCTCTGTCTCAAAAGCAGCCATTGGCACTATGTAAAGGAATAGGTGTAGCTATGTTCTGATCAAACTTTATTTACAAAAACTGGTGGCCTGCAGGCCATAGTTTGCTAACTCCTGGTTTAATGCATGTTTGTATACTTCTGTGCCAGGAAGGTTTAATTGCTTTACATGTAGTAGTACACCTAATGAGGTAGATACTAATATTGTCATCAGTTTATGAATGAAGAAGCCAAAGCTCAGAGAGGTTAATTCACTTCCCCAAAGACACAATGCTACTAAATGGCAGAGCTAAGTTTTGGCATCAAGTCCACGTGCCTCACCCTCACTCTTTTCTTTAGAGAGACTTACCTTCTTACCTACGAGATCTTCCATAAGGGAACTGCTGAGCCCCGGCAGTGTAGACTAGGAAATATGACCCAAATCTTAATAACTCCAACTGATGAGTACCACAAAATAACATCAGATTAATATGCCTCAGAACATATTTTCCAGATGATTCTTAGAGTTTAGCTTGGTAATGTGGGTCAAAATTTTTTTTCTGATATATCAACAACTATTCTTGTTTCACCTATATTTTAGCTTTAAGGGGAAGAATTCTCCTTCTTTATGTATGTATTTAATAATTTTTCCACTTGTTTTTCTCCCTTGAAAGCAAGAGAAGAACTATTAAGATATCTACTTAGTTCTGCATCTCTCTTAAGTGGGAAAAACTCAAAGCATATTTTTTTCTCTTGTAAGGAAAAAAAATGGAAACAATTAGAAAGCTTTGGCAAGCACCCTAGAGATGAATTGTAATTCAACAAAAATGTCATTCCCATCCTCTTGTGTGATTTGACAATCATTGAAAGGCTTGCATTTTTAAGTGTATGGCATTTGTAATGTGGAAAAGTGTATGCATTTTTACAATAAGGTTGTTGGATTGTTACTCAGGCAGAACAGCTCATTTGGCAAGGCTTAGCGGTATATTGAGAATCCAACTTGGTTTATCTCCATCAGGCAGGGGAGAGCTCCCCCAGTATCTCATGTCTTCCATCTGGCTCTGCCTGGCTCCCAGGGCAGGCTGGGACTGAATAAGAAAACAGTAGAGTATTGACTGGAGAGTTCCCACATTTTCAATGTGATAGAAAGAACCAGTTGTCAAACTTTTCTATAGATTGGCTGTGATCTGTGATGCCCTTCACAACTCTTCTTTTAGATTTCCCAGGAGATCTTATCAGAGGGCCTCTGAAAGGGAACATGGGCTTAAAGGAAGGTCTATAATGTATCAAAGATTCCCAATGAACTTGACCTAAGCAGGGTGAACTTCTTCTTTTCAAAGGTTACCTCTTAACCAATCAGGTCTGGAAGGGCACAAACAGACCCTAAGGTCTGGACTTCTAAGACAAAGTATACATACGTACCCATACGTGTGCATGTCCTGTCTGGGAGGCCTGGGGCATCCTTTATGATGGAGCCATTCTGGCTTCTGAAGCCCCAATGAGCTTGCCTTGCTGTTTGGATTGATTGGAATTGTGAATGTTTTGTGGACAGGAAGACTCCTTGGAAATTTCTTTGAAGGTCTTCTTGATGAATTCTGTTGAAGGTCTGATTCAATCAAATCAGCATTTATAGTTTATTTTCTGGGAGTGCATAGTTGCCACTAATATCATCATCAACCACTAATTAGGGACCCATTTGGGGACAACACTGTACATCAGTGCCATCACCTCTCTTTCCAGAGTCTCTCACTGCCAGGAATTTCCACATTTTGAGGTCCCGATGCTGAACCCTCATTTTTATGCCCCACTGAAGCCTGGCTTTTCCAGGCTTGCTACGTATCTCTGTATCTTACTCATTTCTTGTTGCTTGTGTTGGCATAAAGTACACTGTTTTTAGGAAGATTAATCTTCCATTTTTTAATTGCAATTAGATCTGAAGCGGGAAATCTACATAAAATTTCTCATTGCTTTTTTTTCTAACAAAGGAATACCAACTGAATCAGTTACTAGGTTGAATTATGGTTTTCCAGGAGAAGCAATTAATGTATATAACATTAAGGTGCATTGTTTCATTATAGATAACATTGAATTTTTGAAGACTAATGTTTCAAGGAGAACTTCTTACAAATGAAGTAGAAAGTACATATTTATAATAACAGGATATAGAACACATGTAAACCACTTCATCTCCTTATAGAGATACCAAGACAAAGATGTAATATTTGAATTCTTGAATTGTCTGGAGAGTTCAATTAATTATCTACTTATTGATGTAGAATTGATCTTCTAGGAAGTTATAGAGCTGATTTTTATTATTATTCTTGGAGAGAGATAATTACACACTTTTTTTTTCATTTCTGGTAAAATTTACTTTGCTGGAACAAGTAAAAGATGCATTAAGATTAATGCCACTCCTCCCTAATCAAAAAATATTTTTCTGTTTATAATAATTATTATATATATACTCACTCTATAACATTTGGAAATATATAATATTATATGAAATTATATAAAAATATTCATAATCCTATTTCCCATAATAACCATTGTTGCCATTTTGGTGTATTTTCTTCCAGTCCTTATACGTGCATATGTACACCAGTTTGCATGTGTCAGTGGGGTGCAGTAAGAATATTAACCAAAATTTAACTGGATTATGTCCTCATCTGCATAGTTCCAGCCTCCAACTACAGCCTTCTAGCTCCACTTTACCCCAAATTCTTCTGGGAATCTCTTGGATGTCCCAAATGAGCTCATCAATAGTTTTCTATGTGCTGTTCTATTTCTCTTATTGCCTTCTTCTGCCCTTGCTTCTTGCTCACTGTGGAATCCTCAAAATCTAGAAGGATGGCAGGCACAGAGATCTACTAAATAAACTTTCACTGAGGTGTTCAGTACATGAAAAGACTCCTTGAAGGAAATGCTCCCACCGTGTCCCGACCGCTGGTACTCTTTCTGAGTAAGTGTTGTCTGCTAAGGGTGCAGTCTCCTCATGCTCTTCCTAAAGTTCTCACTGTACTGAAGGGATGCTTCACACAGAGATGTGGAGCCCTGCTTCCTAGCTTTGTGCCATACCATGTTACCTAAAACATCAGTGCCTCACTGAGCAGGTCCCTACGTCTCAGGGAGTCCCTTTGAAAACATTTCCTTTGGCTTCAACCTGCAGTCCCCTTTTCACTGGACTCAGAAATAGGGCTGGGGATGATATCTGAAACAGATGCCATCATGTCTCATCCAGCTTGGTGTTCTACTTCTCTCTGAAAGTTTTCATTCAAGAGAAATTCGGTTATAAGAGAGAAAAGAAATTACTTAGTTGATACTCAGCAAATCTGTTTAGAAGGCTTGAACAGTGGGAAAAACCACCTCAATGGATTAGGGATGTGTTTTGCCTGAGAATGGCCTGAGGAAGTGGGAGAAAGATAATACTATCTTATTTTTCACCTTGGTTATCACTCTGTGATAGTGGTACTAAGTAACGTATTAGAGTTGTACTTGCCTCTCTGCATTTTTTTAACCTCAGAAAGATCATCTACCTTCTTCATTTTTTTTCCTTCTGAATCAATGCCAGTCTTCCATCCCAAAATTTCATTCTCTCCCTCTCCATACATATGTACACACACATATACATTGGAAGGATCACCTCCATTCTTAATAGACTAATAGGATGAGGTATGACTTCTCTCTTTCTCTCTTTTTTTCCTGGAAATCATTCTAAGAAGCTCACCATATTAGTGAGCTGACTCCCCTCAGCTCTTTCCTGAAGATGTCTTGTCAATGAATCTTTTCTAGGTTTTGATGAAATTTTCATGTTTTGAGTTTATTTATTTATTTAATTCATTTTTTGGAATTATATAATCAGATTCATTTTTCCTATGATCCATTAATTCATTCACTGATGCTAGACTCATCTCTTGATACACAGGGAAAATGCAACTTGTGCAAGACAAGGAATCAAGTCCATTTTAATATCCAAGATCAAATACTAAAGGGAAAGAAGTGATGAAGTTTTCAGTTTTAGAAACACCATGATTGTTTTTGTTCCTAGCACTTTGTTGTGTGGGAATTTTTTGAATTCTAAATTTAATCATAAAGATTATGGCTTTGGGCTGGCAGCTACAAGGATTCCTGAGAGCTTGGGGATAACTTTCACCTTTAGCAAAGCTGCTCTGAAAGGCCCTCTGTAAGCCAGAAGGGTATTTTGCAGTTGCAGATTGAAGAACAAATGTAGGGACAATATCCAGAAAAGAAGATAATCTGGGATTCCTCAGAATGATTTTGAAAACTATCCCAAATCTTATTTTTATTCTTTCCCTACATGAACTCAGTTCCTGGCTCATATCAGATGCTTTCCTGCCTCTGTCATTCCTGACTTGGCACCAAGGCCATGGGAAAATTACCACGGCCCTGTCAATCCCTTTCCTGAAGCCACCTGTGATCTTTAAGGCCTGCCTTGAGTTCCTTTTCGTAGTTGCCTACTGTGACTGTTCCAGCTTCCTTTCACTCTGATCACCTCCAGAATTTGTAATCAGTCTTACACTATTTAGCAGTTAGCTAATATTTGGTATTGGTCCAAGTTATTGACTTGGAGTCAAGACATTTATGTTTTAGCCCAAGTCATTTACTAGGTAAATATCCTTAAGTCATATCACCTTTCTGACTTTTCTGGATCTTAGTTTTCTCATATAAAAAATAGAGGAGTAGGTAGATCATCTCTAAGATGCCTTTAGTTTAATTCTATTACTTTTGTTGTTCAAGTAGATTTTAATTGCACATAGAACAATATCAGATCCTTCTATCTTTTATTATGCTTAGCTGGCTACTGTATGCAAAGGAGAACTCAGTAAATAAATTATAAGTAGTAGATTCAAATCCCCAGAAAGTGCAACTATTTTAATTTTTATTCTATTCTTCTATAAATAGGGAAACTTAATATCAAACATTTATTGTTGTGTTTTGGATGTGGTCTACAATTAGCCCAAGGTTTTCTTCATTTCCTATATCCAATAGGATTGTAAAATGAGAATTGGTGGTCAGAAGATGACTCTGAAACCGTATACAATTTTAAACATCTCTTCCTGCATGGCAAAAGTTATCCACTAAGGCAGCTTTGTCTCTTGAGATACATATAGCAATGACTAGACATGTTTTATTCTCAAAGTTGAATGAGTGCTTCTGGCATTTAGTGGGAAGAGGCAAGGGATGCTAATGCACATTCTACAATGTACAGGACAGCTTCTTGCAACAAAGAATTATTTGGTCTAATATGTCAATATTGTCAAGATTCAGAAACTTCTGCTATATGGCACACCTATTAAGGGCAGAGATTATATCTTATTCATATTTGTTCCCTAGAGATCAACACTCACATTCTCCAAAGACTTAATTCTGTCAGTCTGGTTTTAATATTGGGTACATTTTGTGAAACTAAAATTGTTTCAAAATTGACCATTTATTGACCTCTTACGACCTCTTATTTGGTAATTTTTAAATAATTAAAGTATAAAATTAACTAGAACAATCACCATTCTAACAAATAAGATGTAGCATCAAACCTTTAACACTATAATTCTCTGAATATTGAGCCAACATAAGGCTATTCACAAATAATATCTTCTTTTTATAATGAATTCACTGAAATCTACATTTCTCCCTGAGGTCATTTATGGCACCTACATTGCATGACTATGAAGCACATTTCCAGATCTGAAGGTCAAAGAGTGATGATATCCAGTTTTTCTGTAACTAAATTAGTGAAGAAAGAGAGACATTTGGTGCTTATACTTTAAGTGTTAACATTTTCATCCTTCCAACTTTAGCTTTGAGCATAGTATTTTTTTTTTTTAACTATATGAGAATTTATGCAGGCTGCATTATTATTTGCCAATTGGAGGTGGAAACATTTAGGAGATGCTAGTTCCCAGACTGATTGATCCATTCAATCAATTATGTATAAAGTGACCACATGTACAAGTTCTTCTAGTGGATAAAGATTGAAGAATGAAGAATCTTTTCTCTAACCAGTGGATGGTCAATCAGAACAGATAAGACATAGCTCTATATATCAATAATATAAAAAACAAAAAGTTTATAAGACAGATGGCAAATAAAGATCTAGTTCAGAGGAGGGGAAATTATTTCCCACTAGTGGGAGATTTTTGGGGGCAGGGGGAATAAGTCAGGAAGTTTGGGATCAGGAAATATGGACAATCTTTATAGACAAAGTGCTCAGTAGTCTTTGCAGTTCCTGGCCAATAACAAAAGCACCATTCGTGGGAATGCAAACTGGTGTAGCTACTCTGGAAAACAGTATGGAGGTTCCTTAAAAAATTAAAAATAGAACTACTGTATGACCCAGCAATTGCACTACTAGGTATTTATCCAAAAGATACAAAAATGCTCATTCGAAAGGGTACATGTACCCTGATGTTTACAGCAGTGCTATCAGCAATAGCCAAATTATGGAAAAAGCCCAAATGTCCATTGGCTGATGAATGGATAAAGAAGATGTGGTATATCTATACAACAGAATATTACTCAGTGATCAAAAAGAATGAAATCTTGCCATTTGCAACAAGGTGGATGGAACTAGAGTGTATTATGCGAAGCAAAATAAGTCAGTCAGAGAAAGACAAATATATAATTTCACTCATATATGGAATTTAAGAAACACAACAGAAGAACATGGGGAAGGGAAGGAAAAATAAGATAAAAACAGAGAGGTGGGCAAACCATAAGAGACTCTTAAATACAGAGAACAAACTGAGGGTTGTTGGAGCAGAGGTGGGTGGGGGGTGGTCTAAATGGGTGACAGGCATTCATTAAGGAGGGCATTTGTTGGGATGAGCACTGGGTATTACATGTAAGTGACAAATCACTGGATTCTATTCCTAAAACCAATAGTGCACTGTATGTTAACTAACTTGAATTTAAATAAGTAAATATATAAATAAATAAATAGTACCATTTGTTGTGTGTGGAACCCCTTAGAGCCTTTAATATTGTAAGTGAACCTCAAGAGAAGATTATGCAGCACATCTCAAACTTATTAGTACATGTGTCACTTTATGTATTTGTCAGGATTAGAATTCCATAAGACACATTTCAGAAAATGTCACTCTATTCTGAAAGAACTGAGTGAATGTGGAGCAAGGCAGGCCTTTGGATATCTTACAGCACATTTGGGGAAGGGGAAAGAAATTAACAATTTTCATGTGACAGGAATTGTGCTGCATTTTGTACATTACCAATCCCATGGACCACTATAAAGTCTTAGCCTAAGGAAAGGGTTCATCTGGAGACCAGAGCTGATCAGAGAAAGGCCTCAAGAATTTTGGGTGTTGTGTAGGATTACACATATCTGTTTCACGTCTTTCTTCATTATAAACCAGAAATCTGGATTAGCTTTCTATTAGCAGACTGGCTACATCACTTCCCCTATTCCTCACTTGCCATTGAGCAGGAACAGTATATAAAGAGAAGGTTCTAGGCCCCCCGCCTTTTTTTCCATTTCCAGATAAGGGATTTAATCTTAGGGATTATACTTTGTTTTACTGTGGCACTTTTGAAAGGGGTACACAGTGCTTCTTTAATTGTAAATAATTGTTTCGTGTATTTGGCAATAGAGGCCACTTGGAATTGAAGGGCCTCTAGGTCAAAATGTGGAACTCATTTGGACAACATCAAAGCCTGCTCTGTCCTCTCCAGAAGGCAGAGAGCAGACATGTCAGCTTGATCCAACATGTACTTTTCTTGCAACCAATGGGTTATTTATTGTTGTTGTACACACTGACAAGCAATGAGACAAGGCAGGGACTAGGGAAGCATTTTGCCAAATGACTGCCTCCCCTAGACATCTGTAAGAGAACATTATAAAATCATAGAATGCCCGAGTTTAAAGGACCTTGTGACCTAAATAAAAGAAACCAGCCCCCCTAGACAATAAAGGAAGATACTGAGATTTCTCAGAAAGCTTGTGACCTGCCTTAATCAGGCCATAAAGGCAGATTTTGGATTCAATATCTCACTCCTAGGTCTGCATTCATTTTTCTACACCATAAATTAAAATTTATAATTTGGATTTTATTATACTACAGTCTTACTTGGTTTTTAAATTCTTAGTTTTTCAAGTGTGAATTGGGATTTCCTGCTATCCTTTCCTTAAGACACAAGACTTTGTAGGCCTCTAACTACAAACATTAGCTGGTTCTGGCAAAGTTGGGTTTGAATGAAATGAAACACGAACAGATTTGCAACAGGATTCAGTTTTGCTGAAAGCCCACAGAGTTTGAAAAATACTATACAAAACTTCCAGGTACAAATATGTTTGGGGTTTTAGTGAATCCAGAATATTGAGGACGTTTTTGGGGAATTTGGACCAAACTGTTCATTGCTTGACTTACTCGGCCCTTCTCAGCAGTACTAGGGAAATTTGGTAGAAAACATTGGAAATAGGTTTAGTCTATTAATAGCCTACCTTGTGAGATGGAAAGCATCCTAGTGACTAGAAGGAAACATTTCTGTCTTAGAATTAATCCAAATATAAGAGCACAACAAGGGTGGAGACAGTGTGCAGACATTGCTTTAAACAAGAGAATTCTAGCTCTTTCAGGAAGTCCTCCTAGATAAGTCAGGGTAATAACCAGCCAAAACAATCTTGAGCTCATTCTTTTATTCGCAATATATTCGGTAAACAATTAGCAAATATTACTAAGCCCCTTTGGTGTGCCAGGCACCGAGGATACTATGCCTTTTAGAGGTGCTCTTTCCCCTCAGCAGGTTGTATTCTATTATGGAATTTCCAGAGGACCTCTGGAAATTGTCCTTGACCTGCAGTTCAAGGACACTGCAGCAGGTATCCAGGTGCATCTTTGACTTGTTGTGGAAGGAAAATTGAATGTAATCCACAACCGAAGTTCAAGTATCAGTACATTTGTCTGATGCACTGGGATAGGGGATAAAGTGGCAGTCAGGGATCGTGGACCCCCTGAGAGAAAATGATTATGAGTTAAGAAAGTGGGCTCAGTGTTTCAGCTAGAACAACATGGTTGTGGTCTGTTTACTGGAGAGAACAGTGGTTCCAGTGTTGATATGAGACTATACTTGACCCAATCAATTCTCCCTCACCTTCCATAGGTGCTTATTTCATTCTATCATGTATTATGCTGTTTACATGTCTCTTTTACAATCTAGACCATAACCCTCTTGAAAGCAGGATATATATTTTTAAAATAGTAACTTTTGTTTTTTCTCTTACTTCAAGAGAAATGCATGTGTATTAACAGACACTTAGGAAATAAATATAAGTAAAATGAAGAAACAGCCAGTTAGTGTGGTAGTGCATAACCTTCTAATAATATATAGAGATCTAAATATATGAATATATACATAGTCAGATGCTCATATATACATGAAACAATCACATAAATGGATAATAAAGTAGATTATCGGTATACTATCCTAGCTACATAAAAACAACCCTAATCTTTGTGCCATTAAATATCATCAACACCATCATTTAAAAAAATTTTTTTTAATGTTTATTTATTTTGTGAGAGAGAGACAGCGTGCGAGTGGGGAAGGGGCAGAGAGAGACGGAGACACAGAATCTGAAGCAGGTTCCAGGCTCTGAGCTGTCAGCACAGAGTCAGACGTGGGGCTCGAATTCATGAACCCTGAGATTATGAACTGAGCCGAAGTTGGACACTTAACTGACTGAGCCACCCAGCACCCCAACACCATCATTTTAAAATAACTTCATAAAAATCCATCTTACAGATATACATGATTTATTTAATTAAATTTCTTGCAATTGGACACTCTTCCCAATTGGACATTATTCCCTTATTTGAAAAAGTGCAATAAATACCACTTGGCTAATTTTTCTACATAGCAAAGATTTCTCCTTAGAACAGATTTTTAGAATAGAATTCATTGGATGAAAAGCACAATTAGATGAAATCTGACAAATATCTGTAGTTGTGTGACAACCATTATAACCATGATCTAGAACATTTGTTTCACCTCAAAAAGTTTCCTTTTTCCTTTTGCAATTCATCCCCTCTCCCCATTCCTTGGCTCCATTAACCACTGACTTATTTTATTTATGTATTTATTTTGGTCTGACTTCTGTTACTTACCATAATGCTTTAGAGATTCATACATGCTGTGTGTTCCTTGGTAGTCCTTTTCTTTTTTTGCTGAGCAATATTCCATTCTGTGAGTGCATTCCAAAATATTTATTCCATTTACCATTTGGTGAATATTTGTTTTTTTATCCTCCCAGTTTTCAGCTATATTGAGTAAAGCTGCTATGAATATATGAGCACATATCTTCATGTTAGCATATATTTTCATTTTTCTTGAGTAGATATTTAGAATCTTAGTTGCTAGGTCACATGTATGCTTAACTTTGTAAGAAATCCAAATTTGTGAGCATTTCAGTTGTCCTACATCCTTGCTAATCCTTAGGTATTGTTGGTCTTTTTGACTTTAGAAGTTCTAGGGTCCTAGAGTATGAGTGGTATATTCAGTTATGGTTTTAATTGCATTTCCCTGATGACTAATGAGATTGAGCAGTTTCTGCCGTTCATGTATCTCCTTTGGTAAAATGTCCGCAAAGTCTTTCCTTTTATTGTTGTCATTTTCTTCTTAATGAATTGTAAGCATTTAAAAAATATAATTTGGGTAAAAGTTCTTCATTAGATACAGGTTTCGCAAATATCCGCTCCTATAATAGTTGGTGACTTGCCTTTTCATTTTCTTAACAGTGTCTTTGGAAGGGCAAATGTTTTCAATTTTAATGAAATCCAATTTTTTTCTATTTTAAAATATTTTTTGCTTTTTGTATCCAATTTTAAAAACTTTGCTTAACAAAAGGTCACTAAGATTTTCTCTTATGATTTCTTCTGGAAATTTTATAGTAGCTTTTATTAAAACTATGTTTGGTTCTAGAATCCATTTCAAGTTAATTTTTTCTATATTGGAGAATGTAAGAGTTTTCTTTTTTGCATATGGATATTCAGTTATTTCAGCATCATTTGTTAAAAAGATTTCCTTTCCCTCACTGAATTGCCTTGCAACATTTGTTGAAAATCAATTGACTATATATATAGGGTCTATTTGTGAAATTTTAATTATGTTACTTTGATCTGTATGTTTAACTTTATGCCAATACCATCCTCTCTTGTTTACTGTAGCATTATAATGAGTCCTGAGGTTAACTTTATCCTTTTTTCCAAAATTATTTTGGCTATTTTAGTTCTTTTGTATTTCTATATACATTTGTGGATCATCTTGTCAGTTTCTAAAAGGTATCTTCTTGGATTTTTTTATTGGAATTTCATTGAATCTATAAATTAATTTAGAGAGAATTGCCATCTTAACAATATTGAGTATTCTGATCCATGACCATAGTATATCTCTCAATTTATTTTTGTCTTTTAAATTTTTTCAGCAATGTTTTATAGTTTTCTGTGTATAGATCATGCATATATTTCATTAAATTTATACTTAAGAATTTTATGGTTTGATGTTATAATAAATGATAATTTTAAGAACTTCCATTTACAGGGCGTCTGTGTGGCTCAGTCAGTTAAGTATCCAACTCGGTTTCGGCGCAGGTCATGATCTCATGGTTTTGTGGGTTCGAGACGCACATTGGGCTCCTTCACGCGGATGGTGCAGAGCCTGCTTGGGATTCTCTGTCACCTTCTCTCTCTGCCCCTCCCCTGCTTGCACTGTCTCTGTCTCTCTCAAAATAAATAAACTTAAAAAAATTTCCATTTACAGCTGTTGCTAGTTGATACAATACAGTTGATTTTTAAAATATTGACCTCATAGTGCCTGAGTGGCTCAGTCCATTGAGCATCCAACTCTTGATTTCGGCTCAGGTGATGATTGCAAGGTTTGTGAGATTGAGCCCTGTGTGGGATTCTCTCTCTCACTCTCTCTCTGTCCCTCCCCCGCTCACACACATGTGCTCCTTCTCTCTAAAAATAAATAAAAATAAAACTCAAAAAAATATTTGCCTCATAAACTGCAAACTTGCTAAATTCACATATCAGTTCTAGTTTCTTTTAGGTAGATTCCTTAGGATTTTTTTATAGTCATGCTATATTTAAATAAAAACAGTTTTGTGTTTTCTTTCCAATCTGTATGCCTTTTATTTCTTTTTCTTCCTGAGGGAGAATAGGGCAGATACTTAAGCCTGTCTGGAATGGCTTGAGTGACAGGAGAGACAAGTGACCTTGGGATCACGGGATGGGGCCAGGATAAGTATTACCTGTGGTCATTATTTGCATGGTTTGAATATTCTGCTGGTGCCAAGGGGAAAAATATGTGGGCCTTATGGCTTGTTGAGCTGTGGGGTGAAAGGGGAAACAAGAGAGGTAAGGCTTAAAAGTTGTTAAAGATTAAACGTCAAAGCTGGAATCATTCTATTATAGTTTGATTTGCTAAAATAATTTTAAAAAATTGGACTCTCGGCAATAGGAATTTCAAAGTTGGTGGTTTAGGAACAGATGACTACATTGGTTTGTGGTTTTAATTTCATCTAGATGGCCTTTAAGAACTTTAAGGAATTTAATAACATGGACAACAAGAAAATAGTATTACCAGCAGTATGCTGTCAACTGTAAGCTCCCCCCTACCACCTAAAGACCCTTCCCCTGCTTAGTCATCTTTTCATCTGGCTTTATTTTATTTTATTCATTACTATTATTAATTTATTTTAGAGAGAGAGCATGTGTGTGGGGGAGAGGGACAGAGGGAAAGAGAGAGAGAATTTTAAGCAGGCTCCATGCTCAGCACAGAGCCTGATGCAGAACTTGATCCCACAACCCCTGTATCATGACCTGAGCTGAAATCACGAGTCAGATGCTCAAATGACTGAGCCACCCAGAGCTCTCCTTATCTGGCTTTGTTTTAAAAGGTGAGTGTAATCCCAGACAATTATTCTTTTGGCCATCAATTTTCATCTTTTTATCTGGCCAACCCCATCACTAATTGCTCAGTTGGGGAATCCAATAATTTTTTTCATTGTTTCGTGCAGACTAGAAATATTAGTATCAGAGATGATTTTACCTATTGCTAAATGAACCTTCAATAACTTGATTTCCTGCTGTTGTTAATAATAACTTCTCTCTCCTTTCCTTTCTCCCTTAAATTCAGAAAGCTCAGCACTTAGGCCAACTCTGGTCTCTTCACATTTGAAATCAACTCGGTACTTGCATTCTTGAATTTCCTCCAACCAAATTACTAGAGAATGTATTCCTGAGGCAACTGCTCTGGTGATTACACTGATTTTGCCTTTTTTCTGGTGACAGGTGTTAGGACCATGACAATTATGACTCACTGGGAAAAAAGAAATCCTAAATCAAATTCTGCCCAGGACATAAGCACCCAGGCTGTCTGGTGTTTGCCATATTTACTAATGCTGCAGAAAGGAAATCTTGCTTTCCCAGTCACCACTTACTTAAGGACAGTCCCTCACCAGGCTGTCTGTCTGGCCTGCCTAGAGAATGCTGGAGATCTGGTACACTAATTTAATTCTTCCTGGTTGCTAAGGGCAAAAGAGACCATATGTCCCCCACCCCTAACCCCAAGTGCAGTTAGCCCGCAGAGCAGCATAGCTGGACTTGTGCTCAAGGGTAGAATTTCTTTCATTCTTTCTTTCTTTCACTAGTAGAGGTTAGCAGTTTCTGACTGGAGAAACACTAAAACTGTGAATACCTCAAATTTCTCTACCCTCCATAGATAAGATGTTTGGGAACAATGTGTCTTCAAGAACTTAGAATCTCACTAGGGGTATAAGATGCTAAGTGACTCACTGAAAAAGAATCTCTTAGTGTGAATTAAGAATCCTTATAGGAAAAGTAAAAAAAATGGAATATAAAGTGATTGCTAATAAATAATAATAAAATAATATTTCACTACTATGTGGCAGTATTATCACATACTGCAAAATAATTATTTCAATAATAATAATAATAATAATATCTAACATTTCTTGAACACCTACCATATGCCAGGCAGTACTAAGTGCTTTTATAGAGTACATCATCATTATTCAAAGTAGGTGCTATTAACATCTCTATTTTTAGATAAGGAAACTGAGGCTCAGATGGATTAAGCAACTTGACCTTGATTCCACTAATGAATGATGAGTGGCATATTTGAGATTCTGTCAAAGTTATATTTCCCCCTTCTTCTGTGTGATTACTCTATGGACAAATGCCTGCAGGATTTGAATTGGGATGGTGATCAGAAAAAACTTCAGAGAAGAGGCCAAATGGGATGGCTTTGAAGAATGATTTGGAATTGCAACAATGGAAATAGTCAAGAGAGAGGGGACCTGGCATTGCAGGTAGAAGACATAATGTACAAAGGCTCTGTGAGCATTGTTTTGTATTTTATCTGTGAGCTCATCTCCCCAATGTCCCCTGCCTGTTCGTACATCTTGGACGGGTATATGAACTACTGTATTGTGTTCTAACATGGTTATTTTGTTAAGTCCACTCTATCATGACTAGGTAATGGGATCCCTTCTAAAGGGGGGGGTTGGTTTCTGAGTACCTCATCTATGGAAGGGAACATTCTTCTGACAGGACGTTTATTCTCTTAGTTTTGGGGAGGCAACTCTTAGGGAGAAAACATCTGCTTCTTTTAAGCCTACTTCTTTGTGAGTCTGGACTTTGAGATGGGTTCAAGGGCCTTACTGAGTGGTAAGGAATGATTCTTACTTCTATCTTGATGCAGAGAGCACATAGCAAGCAGTGCTCCCATAGAAGATATTTCGGAAGACACAACTGAAGATATTCTAGAAGACAGATTATCTTGCTTCATTTTACTCTAATCCCCTTTCGTAATGTGAGGACTTCAGCAAAGTTTTATTTAAATGCTTAAAGTTGATCTTGGCAATGTTATGCCATTTGAGCCAAAACCAGTAATGCACCCTGAGGTCAGGGTGGTGAGGGTAGCAGTAATCCATTCTCTCTCCCCAACAATATCTATATTATTATTAATCCCAACAATATCTATATAAACATACATTTTGAAAATACTGGCACTTGCATATGTGAACTATTTTTTATGTATTTTACAGAAAGTGTAGTTTGTGCATATGGATTTTCTGATGTTTTTGCAGTAACTCTGAAGCTTCCCTCCCAGGTAAAAACACGCACACAAACACATACCTGTCTGCCTCCCAGCCTTAGTGACAGAGTTGTCTTATTACATATTTTACCAAATGCCTCATAGAAAATGGAGGGCTGAAGTGGCAGTAGGAAGGCCATCAGAGCAATGACAGTCTGTTACAAGATGCAGAGGCAGTAGCAATCTCCCTGCTTTCTACAAGTACATATCCTTGCTTTCTCTTCAGTACATGTTGGAGAAAGACCTAACTTCTTACCCAGGGATTTGAAAACTCCCCAGATTGAGCCTAAATGTCTATTTCTAGATTTTTTAAATTAGAATTTCCTTTACCAAATGCTCTCTTTTTTCTGCCAACACACATTTATCTCATTTCTACTTCTTGCTTTATATAAAATACCCTCCTCGTGAAAATACCTACCAGTCCCTCAAAGCCACGTTCACCTTTTTCCTGAGCCTTATCTGACTTGGTCCTCAGCCTATCTCTTACTTCCTGGTACCATCCATCTTGTTACTTAACTATATTCTTATTTTTCACTTACTTAGATTTACTTCGATTCAGTTCAATTCATACTTATTAGCACTTTCAGAGTACCACACGGCAGGCCAGTTTCCAGGATTAAGAAACAGAGTGAAAATTTTGTGTCTGCTACTATGAAACTAAGTAGTTTCCTCTTACACATTTTAGATCCCCAACTTTACTGCCAGCATTTTATTTTTATATACCCTATTACATCAAGCAGATAGAAATAGTTTAAAAATACATTTGAATCGAGATAATAGAAAGGAAGTCACTGATGAGATTTTTCTCTCAGGGGTTATGTATTGAAAGTCTTGAATCTTAAAAATGATAGAATTCTGTGGCTGTGGAATATTTACCTGACCATGGCAAGGGGGCTGATTAGAAGGTATTCAGGTATTGGCTCAATGCTGAACCTGGATTATTGTCTAAGGAATCCACCCTAACCTCAGGTGGAAGGTAGAAAGGCAACAGATCTGTCATTAGGGGTTTGAAGAGGGAGAGGCTGATCAAAGAACATCACAGAACCAGACTGTAGAGGGTCTGGGTCCCTGGTAGTGGCTCACTGTGTTGTTTGTAATATATGAAGGCTGACAGAATCAGAAGTGACTGGATCCCTCAAATTATTCTTGGCTGCGTCATCTATTTGTCAAATTTTGGACTGCTACTCTTCCATGTCCTCTGTTGGATGGAGGCACAACACACCAGCATCTCCCAGAAATCCCCCAGAGGCTGGCAGAAGGGACTGCCCATGAGAGATGCCCAATAAAATGTCACCTGACTTTAAGTTTTCCAATGGAATGACCCCAGTAGGATCAAGTGACTTCTCTGACAAAGCACAATGTTAATGGAAGAAGCAAGAAAAGTGGAGGGTCCTTGGTACACTAGCATTTCATTATATCTTATCATTGAACAGTAAATTCCACCAATGCTCCAGTGTTCCACTTATAGGTATACCCACATAAACCCACTGAGAAGACCTGCCTTACCTTCCAAACTCATGTGTGACAGCTGCAGAGGCATCAGGGGGAAAGAAGTGAACATTTCGATATCTAATTAGTGAAATAGTTAAAACTGAAGCAAGGCCATTCTGAATCAATAGCCCTTCCTGGCTGTCTACCTTAGGAAAATTGCTTTAACTCCTTGAATTTGTTTCCTCACCTCACTTCTAAAGTGTGGACAATAACTATGCCACTTGAAGTTTTACTCAGGTGTTCACTGTCATCTTGTTTGGTTTCAATGTGATAGAAGTATTGGAAGTTCAAAAGGTAATGTTCCTGTTCTCTGGCATATTCCACATGCCCTGTATCCAGGAGTTTGGTGCTCCCTGGTTCCTAAAGGAATTAAGTTTCTTTGTATATTAGGCATTCCTCTCTGCCAAGGCCATTACCAACCAGAGCTTTGTTTGGAAATCAGAGATTGCTGTGGATAGGAAAGGAAATTAAGTGGCGGCTGATTTTTAATTATCTCAGGTGGGTTAAGCATAATTTGATTTGAATTAAAAAATTAAAAGCATGTGATAGTATTTCCATGTCAGTGTTATGGAAGAAGTTCATATCGGAGTTAATGTAAGGGCTGAAATCTGCATATGTGAAAGTACCTAGCCCAGTGCCTGACTGAATAAATGTTCACCTGTTTATTTGTACTTTGTTATTCAGGAAATGCCTATCGGTTGAGCCATTTGAAATCCAAATATCTACCCTCTATTTAGACCAGCTGTCAACAAACTGGATCACTTGAACCCCTAGTGTGCACAGAAACTCCTGGTGGGGTTGAGTGGGTTGAAAGACATTTGGAGAATATGTTTCTAGATCCTCAAACTCCACATTTACTTTTTCCTCAAATTGATCAGCCTGAGTTGGATGTCATTCTAGTTCTCTTTCCCCAACTTTCCTTTCATAATCACCTTTCTACCACTTGACAGAAGAAAGGCATACCTCCCACCATTTCTGAATCTTACTGAGTCTGAATACTGTGTTGCCTGGGGAAGAGGTTCTCATATAAAGCAAAAAACAGAAATGAGAAAAATATGTGTTGGCAGAAAAGGAGAGCATTTGGTAAAGGAAAGTGCAATAAAGAAAAATCTAGAAAGAGAAGTTTAGGCTCAGTTTGTGAGGTTTTCAAATCTTTGGCTGGAGTTGGGGCTTTCTCCCATATGCACTGAAGAGTCTTTGTAGAAAGCAAGGAGGTTGCTAATGCCTTCTGCACCTTGTAAAAGACCGTCATTGCTCCGATGGCCTTCCTAATGCAACTTGAGCCCTACATGTCCTATGAGGTATTTTGTAAAATACGTACCATATATTGTGTAACATATATTATGTTTATATATTATTAAGAGATATGTCTAGTAAAATTTTACTTTTTTATTCAATAATTATCAAATTTTGTAATACATGTTGTTTGGAAGTTTTGTGCTACTAATAATCTTAATGGGTGATTCAATCTAGAAGAAATTATAAACATAAGAGTATTATGGAGGGGTGCCTGGGTGGCTCATTGGTTGAGTGTCTGACTTCGGCTCAGGTCATGATCTCACAGCTGGTGGGTTCCAGCCCCGCATTGGGCTCTGTGCTGAATGCTTGCTCAGAGCCTGAAGTCTGCTTCAGATTCTGTTTCCTTCTCTCTCTGCCCCTCCTCCATTCATTCTCTGTCTCACTCTGTCTCTTAAAAAATAAATAAATAAATAAATGTAAAAAAATTAAAAAAAAAGAGTATTATGGAAATAGGAAATTAAAAACCTAAATACATATTTGAATAACATGTATACTTTTGTTGTAGAGAACTATGATAGGGTGATCAATAAAGCATGGTGATACATTTTTTTTGGACAAATTCTATGATGGCATTCTTTTTGATGACTAAAAAGCAACAGTGTAAAATACATGTTAAAAGAAGTGTTCATTTACCTACTTTCAAATGGATGGATATCAAATCATTGTAGTATTTAGATTTCATTGGACAGATTTATAGAGAGTTTTGTTTTTATTTTTTTATTAAAACATTTTTTTAATGTTTATTTATTTTTGAGAGACAGAGAAGCATGAGCAGGAGAAGGGCAGAGAAAGAAGGAGACACAGAATCTGAAGCAGGCTCCAGGCTCTGAGCTGTCAGCAGAGAGCCCGCTGCGGGGCTCGAACTCACAAACCGCGAGATCACGACCTGAGCCGAAGTCAGAAGCTCAACCGACTGAGCCACCCAGGCGCCCCGAGAGTTTTGTTTTTAAATGTTACTATTTACGATACACTGGAATTGTCACCCTTTGCTATTATTTAGTTTTATGATGAGAAATTTTAAAGGACAGAAGTTAACAATGTGTGAATGGGCACTTAACTTTCAAAGTTTGGGAGTAAATAATCCAAAACGTTTGAAGATTACTATTACAGGTAACGTGCAAAATGCAGTTTGGTTAAGGCGGGTGCTCTCCTTACAGTGGATAGCCAGGGGTGGTTGGGCAGAAACGGGGAGCAGGGCAGCCGCGGAAATGATTGCGTGTGTAGTACAGTGGGCGTACCATTGAGGGGCGCTGGACGACAGAGACGCGTCGGCTGGGATGGGCGGGACCAGTGGCTCTTGGAACCAGCGCGGGGCCAGCAAGATGGCGCCCGTTCGACGGCAAGGTGCGGCTCCACCGTGATCTGGCCAGATTAGTGAGGGCAAATTGGTTTGGGGCAGCAGCTGCTGTCAGGACAGCCTTCCAGCGACGGGGGACGGGAAGGGGTTCCAGCCAAGCCCCGTTGGTGAGTTGGAGTCCGTGCTGGTGGAAAGGAGTCATTTTTTTTCACTTGGGAGATGCCGAGAGGCCCGTTTCTGAACACTCATGTTCAGAGAGCGCAGAACAGTCTGTGTGTCTTACACATAGAAGTGAGAACACCCCAGAATTTCACACACTACTTAGGAGAAGGTGTAAGGTGTTAGTTGGTTGCCATGAATAATAGGTTTGCCAACCGAAGAAGCCCAGGGTCCCTTGGTGATTATAGTGACATCCGTGTAAATACAAACTCACTCTCCAAAGCCAGTCAATATTGGGTTAATTCAACTTCTTAACTTTGTGGCAAGAGGACTCATATCTCCCGGTTCTCTGATCTGCTGGGAAAGGAGGGCTATTTTTCATGAAAGTGGTGACCTGGGAGAATCCTGCAGGGTGTCACGCATTGTGGCACTGAGAGACTGTTCCCTAAGTCTTGATTCAGGTGTTCACTTGCAGCTTGATTATCAGATTTGAAACAAAATCTAACTAGTCAAATACAAATATAAAAATATCCCCAAGACAAAAGTACCTATTTATTAGATTATCTCTAATTTCACATTATCTAAACCCTGATTTCTATTCCACTTTCTCCCTTTCTTTTAGTAAATGAGTGATCATATGATTGTACTTATATTTTGTAAATACTCCCAAGTTTCCCAGCAGCCACTTTTGTCTATAGAGGAAACTCTAACCTTTTAGTCTGGCATCCAGAGGCCTCCATAAATTTGCCTCAATCTATATTTCTTATTTTATTTTCCATCATGTTCCCATGTGGAACAGCAGCTCAGTCCGGCTGTTTCTTGCCATCTGAATATAACATGAGGATCCAGTAAGAGCCAGATTAATACACAAACAAAGGATGATAGCACATCACTTTTGACAAGGCAATTAAGGAAGGTTTCATAACAGAGATGACATTCAAATTGATCTTTGACATGATGGATTTTCAAGGCATGGGCTTAGAGTAAAATACTGAGCTATTGGTGTGGAGCTAGGTGTGGCCTAGCTTTCTAGGTCATTTACTCCAACAATAAGGACACCAGGAGGCCAGATACTGTTCAGCCTTTTCTTATTACACACCACACCAAGGTGGTGAAATCGCCTACATTAGATGTGTATTGAGGTCTCTTTCCACACATGGAGTTGTGAAGTAGGAACTTCCTAAGATTTGATCCATTAGTAGGCAGAATCTGGTATAGGACAGTTCTGTTTAGTATCCTATTTGTGTTGGTTTATTATTACTATAATCACAGAACAACTCCATTCTTATATTTCACCTACAGTAGTTTAATATAGGTGTTATTCAGGAGTACCCCTGGGCAAGGTGGTGATTCTCGTTTTCTTGTCAGCCTGGGATTAAAAAAAAAATGACCTTGAACAAGGAACCTGAGAGTACAGATTCTAGATCTGGCACTGCCACTGATGCTAATAAAAAAAAAATAGCCATTTTTCCTCTCCTTAATTTCTGCACCTGGGAATATATGCAGTAATAACTTCCTTGCCTGTTTGTAAAAATGCAGTAAATATTGAATCAGCTAATATATGCAAAAATGTTTCCAGGGAATTAAAAAGTCGCTGAAAAGTAAAGGATCAAATTCCAGGCTCTTTTTTTTTTTTCTTTGAGGGTGTAATTGGGTAATCTGAAAACCAGCCATTCAAATGCATTAGGTGGTGTAGGTAAAGACCATGAGACCTGGGACTTTGTTCTCTTAAATTTCCAGTGCCTAAATAGTGTCTGTCACATAGTGAGTACTCATTGTATGTTTATAAAATGAAGGAAAGAACAAGTGACTGGAGGCATTCAGCGGCCTCCTTCTGGCTGGCTGATGTGGCCGCCAAAGCTCTGTGTGCAGCTGACTAGCTGCTGGAGTCCTTGACATGTGTGTTTGCTTAAGGATATCCTGCTTCCACCTGCTCTTCTCCCCGACTGCTTTATAAGAGTAATAGATGACGTTGCTTGAGGACCAAATATGCAATAGGAGCTGTGAGGTGCTTTACATAAACTATCGGGAATCTTCACAATCCTGAAAAGATGTGCATCCTTTTGAACATCAGAAACTCATGCTCAGAGAAACTAAGTAATTTACTAAAAATCAGAGCTAATGCCTCGATTTGGACAGGCTAGATTATGCTGTTGTAGTAAACAGCCTCCACCTCTCAGTGACTGAAAACACAAAGGTTTATTTTTTGCTTCTGTCACACGCTAACAGTGAGTCAGCAGGAGGGCCCTGCTCAGCATAGTGGGGTCATTGATGTCGCAGAGCGACAACATCACAAATATTGCTCTACCACGGGAAAAGACATCTCTAGAGAGTGTCATACCAGCCATAAAAGCATGGCCTAGAAGTGACATACGTCGCTTCTCACAAAGCATTTGTCAGGATTAGTCCTATGCCTCCACCTAACCTCAGGTAATCTAGGAAGTGTAGTCCTATCGTGTGCCTGGAAGATAGAGTGAGAAATTTGGGGGGGCAGTGCAAATGACTACCAGCTCTAGTAAGTGGAAGGCCTGGTTCAGAATCCAAAAATTATCTGACTCCAAAGCCAGATTTCACGAAATGTGGTTTACTCAGTTTACCTAAAGTTCTGGGATTGGGAGGTATCTATATCATTTGACTTTCTGTTGCTTTTCATTGAGGGTTGTCTTTTTGAGGCAACCTAGGCTGACTCTTCCTAGGCTAGAAGAGTCCTTCTCAGTTGTCATATGATGACTCATGACCCCTTTGGTCTGTGGCAGATGAGGGCTTGGAAGGCAGACCCACTGGGGTAGGACTGTCCTCAACCATGCACTCTCCTGCTTGTGTATCTGTAGCAGAAATGTTGTCGTTAACATCATATTTTGCTATTCTGGTTCCACAGCTGCTGGAGTGACCTGGCAGTTGGCTGGGTGTACCCCGAACTACAGAAGATGTACGCTGGGCCAAAAGCAGGCCTTCTTCCTGCAGACTTGGAAGGAGCTGATGACGAAGGCCTGCCAACAGTGCTGTGACTGTAAGTTAGGATCATTCACATTTCCATCTTTGTAGGCAGCCTGTGATGGGAGTTTGGAGGCTCCCCAGCAAAGAGCCATGAATTAGGAGTCAGGAGCTTTGAAGTCATTCCTGGCTCTGTCATCACTAGTTGTGTGACCTTGGGCAAGTAATTTAATCTCTCAGAAGTCTGAGTTTTCTATCTGGAAAAAAAATTCCAGTTCCAACATTCAGGTTTTTAAGATGAAAACTGCCAATTTGTGCAAAATGTGAATGGCTGACATCTGAACAACACTTAATATTTTACAGAGCTACCCTGCTATGCAGACGTAATTACTCTGATTTCCTCAGTGAAGAAACTCAGTCTTGTAGGATCAGGTGAATTGCCCAAGGTCTCACAATTAATAAATAGCAGAAGTAGGACTTGAACATGTCTTCTGTCTCCAAATATGATATTCTTTTCCCTGATCTGAGTCATTGACTAGGATGGTCCACAGGATGTGAAAAAGAACATACAAGTAAGAAGAATGGATAACAGAAAAACAGTAGAGGATTTGGATTCTTAAAAACTAAGTTTGAATCCATTTACTGGTTTATAGTTCTGAAAAAGCCATTTCTTCCTCTCTCCTCTTCTCCTCTCCTTTCCCTTCCCTTCCTCCTTTCCTTTCTCTTTTTCTTTCTTTCTTCCTTCCTTCCTTCCTTCCTTCCTTCCTTTTTCTTTCATGTTTGGCAAAAGTAGGTAGGGCTTATAGTCATCTGGTACACATTGGTATAGCCATACTGCTTATTAAAATATTGACATCCTTCTGTACCGTTTGGTGAATAGTAGAGTACTAGCTGGCCCCTCCTTTAAGATCCCCACCTACCTCCTCATTAATAAAACCATCAGGCCTTCCTCTCCTCAGCAGGAGGCATTAAGGACCCACTTCAGTACAGGGCTATGATCGGTCCCAAGCTGTATTCATTGTTAAATATTTATGATATCACTAATGAGTGGGGATAATAGTAATATTCTTCCCAACTTCAGCGGGCTGATCTTGAAGATCAGATAATATAAAACAATAAAGATGACATACAAGCTATAAACCTTAAAGTCAATGTTTATTGAAATGTCATAGCAATGGCCTCTGGAAAGAGAATTCTGTTGTATTGAAAAATACCACATAGGTTGTTACCTTGGTGAGATTTGTTGCCTATTAGCCTATTCAAGATTCTGAGACAGTAAGGGAACTTATTTAAAATTTTTAACTTTGAATTTTCTAGTAGTTGAGAATAGAGCTCATTTCTTCCACTGTAATACACTTCTCACATCCTCTGCTAATTTTGTGAGTCTTGGTTTTTTGACCCTGAGGTTATTGTTTTCTCTATCTTTACTTATTTTTGTATGGTATGTCATTCTATGCACTGGCTCACAAGATTCCTATCCCAGATGCTGCTTCAGTCCAGAGTCAGAGGCAGTCAACAACCTATGGTAAGTTTATCATAGTACAGAAGTTTCTGGAGTCTAATATCCTAGAAAAACAAGAACAAGGAAAATAGTACATCATCAATAACAGTTGCAGCTATTTATTGGGTGCTTTTTTACACATGGAGGATGCTGCTGAGTGTGTACATATTCTACTGGTCATGGGATTTGACTGTCCCTCCATTTCACCCCACGTGGTTAGTCTAAACCAGGGGGCAGCAAACTATGGCCCATGGGCCATCCATTCCTAGGCTTGTTTTTGGAAGAGCTAAGAATATTTTAAATATTTTTATTGGGTTGAAAAAAGAAGAATATGCTACTGAGGTTGCATGTGGCCCACAAAGCCTAAAATTGTTATTATTTTGCCTTTTACAGAAAAGTGCCAAAACATGATAATCCCACTTTGCTTACTAGTGGTTGGATTAGAGTTAGACATGCAGTCCACTCAAACAGCAAATGGTTATCGAGGCCTAACCACTATTTTGAATGTTAGGGAGACATCAGTAAGCAACACAGACAAAAATTCCTGCTCTTGTGTATTTTACTTTCAGTTTTAGTTAATGAGATATAAGTCTGTTGTTTGGTAAAGGCTTCTCACATTCTTATAGGGAATAGTGAAAAAGATAATTCATTTCCAGTTTAGATGTTTCTCTCTTTAAATGTGATACTTCTAACTTATGATCACAAGGGAAGCCAGTTTGAGAGTTAACAACACATCAAGGGTCACAGAAGACAAGTAAGAAAGAAATTAATTACACTGCTAAGTCAGTAAACCTTGAAATCTGTCATAAGACTTCTCAATATATTAAATATGTTCTCTTTAAATCCTTTTAAATAAGTTTTCTCTTACTTGAATTTGCAAACAGCATATGTATACACATACATTATCTAATTTAGTCCTCACATCAATCCTATGAAATATTTATTATTCTCATTTTACAGAAGAAGAATGTGAAGATCAGAGAAATTGACTAATTGCATAGTCAACACAGTAAGTGGTAGAGCCAAGATGGTAACTCTGATTGCTCTGGGTTTCTCAGCTTTCTCTAGAATGCAGTCTCTCCTTCTTATGGAATTTCTAAGCAGTAAGAATTGTTAGAGGTCAAGACAGGAAGTCAATATGGGGACAGTTTTTATGTCCCGAGCCTGTGTGTATAACTGCATTACTGAGTTTCATCCTCTTTCTTACACCTAGAATAATCTTTCTTGACCCCTATCCCACAATGAGAAGGCAGAGTTTTTCCATTTATTGGGAAGTCATTGTTCTAAGACAGTTGTATTAATGTATATAAGGAACCAGGCACTGAAATCTCCAGCAGGGATTAAGTCTTTTTTTGAATTTATATCTATATAAGATCAATCTATTTTTTCCATTTTTCCTATCACCGTTTAGATTCCTTCTCACCTTGTCTACTTGGTTCGTGCTCAAACCACTCTGGCCTTCCAACCCAGTCTTCACTCTGTAACTAGAAGATAAAGGCAGTTTTTCAATGTGGCCTTCAACAAAGCCTGTTCAGCTTTATCTTTCTTCAAGCATCTCCTGCTTTGTCTGTTTCAGCCACACCAGCCTTTGTCAGCCATCAGCTTCTGTCTTGAATGATCTCTCTTTCCTTGTGTGCCCAATAACACCTATTTGACTCTGGCTCAAACTTTACTTTTTTATGCAAGCCTTTATTGATCTCCCTACTAGATTGACTCCTCTCATTAGCCCTCACTGTGCCATGGCTCATGGCACAATTATAGTGTTCTACTAGTTTGTGTGATTATTATATTGTGTGATTTAATTATATTTTATATTTTTATTATATTAAATATTAAATATTTATTATATTTTATATTTATGTTGTAATTATTATATTGTGTGATTATTAATTTATCTACAATATTTTATGTAGGAGAGCAGTGGCCACATTTGTTACTATTGTAAACCCAGTATCTGGTACACAATAGGTGCTCAAAAATAGTTGTGGAATGAATGTATAAATGTATGCATATAAAGGCATCTTGTATTTGTTCAGTGATCCAAAGCATCAAGAAAATTCTAGAGCTCAGGTTGTATCAGTTTGAAAACCTGCAGGAAATACGTGAGATCCTCAAGTGGAACAATTGAGGAGAATTTAATTTCGGAACTATTTATACAGGTGAAACAGGCCTAAGGGAAAGTAACAAGGGATGATAAAGCATCCTGGGGCTCACAGCAGTGGGGTTGGTACCCCTAAACCTGAATGGGCAGGTGAAGGGAGAAGTTTCATCCCAAAGAGAATAGGTGTGGTTCTGGAAGACAGCCACAGGATAGGAATGGTGGCTATTGTAGATAAAACCAGCCAGTTTGAAGGACCTCTCTAGTGTCCATTGATGTCAGAATTAAAAGAAGAAGACAAACATCATTATATTCTCTTTTCTCCTTTAATCTCCATCTAGTGCCTCTCAGTGGGTAAACCTAACTGAAAGCAAGAGAGTAGAGAACTAAATGATGTTGTCCATGAAGGCTAGTTCCCAGGGCACAAAGCTGAGTGGAAAATGGATCTGGCAGGACAAATAAAAAATATCCAGCCATTGGTCCTTGGGACAATTCTATCTTTTGCTAAGATGACACTAAAGGGTAGCTTGAAAAGTTTTAATTTAATATAACAGAAAGGAATTACTAAAGTTAGAGTTCCATAGGTAATTGAAGCTACAAAAGTTTTCTTATCATGGAAATTCCATAATAACTGTGAGTAAATGAAAAGTACACAGGATTCTTAGTTAGACATAAAATCAAGTCATTGCTCTGCCAATGCAAACTTTGGTAGCTTGGTGTTCTTGTTTGTAGAGCAAGGATTATAGTGCTCATGTCATAGGGTCATTTTAAAAATCCAATGTGTGGCACATGGTAGGTGCTCATGAAATGGTAACTCCTGTGAGAAGGATACATAGTTATTACCTGCTAGAGCCTTGCACTATGATAAAGTCTCTCCCTGAGAACTCTTGTTGTCATTAGGCAAGCAAGACCATCAGGGATGGAGAAATGAGAAACTAAGAAGGCCAGGGAATAATCAAATATCAATTGCAAGTTAAAATTCACAAGAAAGATTCAGGTCACAAGCTCTGCAGCTCTGCCATGTAACTGTACTGCTCCTCACCTTTGTCCCTTCCCCACCCCACCTCCCACCCACATCCTAGGATCTTTAAGGAACCTTCCAGTTCTAAAGGCAAGTGCATTGTAGATCCTGAGGATTGTATGCATCAGTCAACTACTGAGTCATTCAGCTGTGTGCAGTTAAACCACAGGCTATTGAAGCCAATAATTTAGAACTCCTTAGTGGCAGTTCTACTTCAAGACAGTACTGCTGTCACACCACGTTAGCTCAGATGCACTGTGGGACGGTGACAACTTTCCCCCACTTAAGTGAACCTCTCTTTGCTTGCTTGATGCCAAATGGCTCACATATAAACACTGAAGGACAGATTAAAGACCACATTGTACTTTACTTTGCCATTGCGTGAAGGGCATTATTTTCCATGTTGATAAAATCTGGAGGGAAGAATAAGGGACAATGGACTTTTACTAAACACTCACCGTGTCCCACAGAATGCCTCGGGCTTTGTTCTTCCACTCTTGGTCTCAAGGCTTTTGCCATTAGGAAAAGTAAAGGCATTTGGCTCAGAGTTTATCCCTAGGGGATTGATCGGTGTCCTGAGAGCTCATTGAAAAAGAGTAGGGGAATGAAAAAGGAGAATTAGAGGACCTAGAGGACAAGTTGAGGTGATAATATTTATGCATGGAGTCCACTGCAGGTAATATGATTCCTGCTCTCAAATAGCCTGAGACATTCTGACAGAGAGGGGCAGATGCCACCAGAGTATTAGTGACAGAGCTAATGACGGAGCCTGGAGCCTGCTTCAGATTCTGTGTCTCCCTCTCTCTCTCCCCTACCCTACTCGTGCTCTGTCCTCTTTCAAAACTAAATGAACATTAAAAAAATTATAAAAAAATAAAATTTAAGGTAAAATTATTTACATATAGTGAAATGCATATATCCTAAGTATACAATTAGATGCATTTTAAAAATGTATATATCTGTGAAACCAACATTCTAATCAAGATATAGTATATTTCTATCATCCCAGAAAGTTCTTGCATATCCCTTTTATATCCTCATCCAATGAATCCCTCCCATCCAGAGGTTACCATTATTCTGACTTCTGTTACTAGAGATTTGTTTTCCTGCCCTTGAAGTTATTAGAAGCACTTTGAAAAGTGAAAGTCACTTTACAAAATCTACTATTGTTACTATTTTCCAACTAGATGGTATATTACTTAAAAGAAAAGCTCTAATCTTTTACTTAGTACTAAGCAGATAGTGCGGTAGCTACTGATTCAGTTCAAGATTGAATATGTATTAAAGTAAATAAAGGACGTTGACCTGGATTCTAAGAAAACTGAATTCTAGTCTGCTCTGCCTTTATCCAGCTTTGTGTCCTTAGGCAAGTATTTTTTTCTTTTTTTCAAAACATTTTGACCCTAAGTTTTTCTTTTATTAAACAAAGAATTAGACTAGATGATGTAGAGTACCTTCCTACTTTTGGAAGTTACTTAACTAATAATGATAGTAACACTAAGATTTATTGAATGCTTATTATATCCCAGCCAATATTCTTTTTAAAAAAATTTTTTAATGTTTATTTTTAAGAGAGAAAGACTGTGCGAGTGAGGGAGGGGCAGAGAGACAGGGAGACACAGCATCTGAAGCAGGCTTGTCAGCACAGCCCAACATGGGGCTTGAACTCACAGAGCACGAGATCATGACCTGAGCTGAAGTCAGATGCTTACCTGACTGAGCCACCCAGGTGCCCCTACCAGCCACTATTCTAAATACATTTATTTACCCATTTATCTTCATAACAGTCCAAAAGGCAAATTTTATCATCTCCATTTTCAGATGAGAAGATGTGGAGGTTAGTTAACTCTCATAAGGTCAGGTGGCCAATGCTAGGACCCAAGCAATGACCTAGACAGTGTAGTTCTAGAGCCTTCAACGTAACTACTAAATTCTGTTTCCAATCATTTGAGTAATAAATCAATATAATGGATGGATGGGAAAAATGAAAAGCATGGGTATGTGGGTAGGTAAAGGAATGGGTCACATTTTAGAAGTTTCAAAATAAACTTTTTGTTATGGAAATTTCTAAGCATACACAAAAATAAGTTCTGTGAACCTCCATGAACTCATCACCTAGTCTCAACAACCATCAATATTACACCATACTCTTTTTTACCTCTCATCTTTGAAACTATCATGAAAAATTTCAAACATACCCTCACAAGTAGACGGCATGGCATTTCACCCCTAAATACTCCAGGATGCATCTAAAATAAAGGACAGATTTTGAGCCAACTACAATGTCATGTTAAACCTAACAAGATTAACAATACTTCCTGAATATTTATTATTTAATACCAACTCCATATTCAGATTTCTCTAGTTGTCTTATCATTTCCTTTTTGTTGTTTTTCCAATTAGAGCCCAAAACAGGTCCATTCATTATATTTGGTTATGTCTTTTAAGTCTCTTTTAATCTAAAATCCTCCCTTCTCTGAAGAGGTGAGCTTTAGGTGTTTTTGTTTGTTTGTTTGTTTGCTTGTTTGTTTTCTGAAGGAGGGGAAGACCGTGAGACACCTTTCTACTTTTTTTTCCTTATGTACAGAAATGGGGTGATAGAGTTTCAGGAGAATAAAGTAAAATCACCCCAGGTTTTTCCTATTTCCCAGGCCCCTCACCCACCGTCTTACCTTATAAATGACCATCCTGCTTCTGTAAGTCACTTTCTTATATAAGTAGTATAATGTTGCCAGGAGGAAGCTGGTGGATTTCCTTGCTCTTACCAGAAATAGAGAGTATATCACTACTCAAGGAAATTACTATTAATAGCTCTCAGCAAAACCCTTCCATTATAAAAGGGATATGGTCTCAACGAGGAAATTGACACTTAAAGATATGTCTATGTATACTTTTTTTTTTTCTTAGTACAGGAAGGGGAAACAACAACATGGGGTTGTTTTCATTGCAAGGAGGGACTCTTTAAGGTCAGAATGGCTCCAACCTGGCTGAGTCTCATGGATCTATGATTTCTGATATTTGGAGTAGACATCCAAAGAACCAAGTCCTTCCTCTTCAGAGTCTGGATGTGATATGCACACACCTTATTACTCATAGAAATAAAGTCTTAGGAAAGGCCTCGAGAATAGCAAGTCAAGTGTTTTCAAACTGTGTTCCATGGGGCTCCATCCATGAAGATACTTTAAGTATTTTGCAAAAGTTTGGCTTGAATTTCACTTAAAAAAATGTGTTCAGTTCTTGATTCTGGTACTCGTCTTTATTTTGGCCTTCTTTTACGATGTCTCTCTTTGAATCCAGTTTTCAGTAGATGATACCAACATTAAATAATAAATTAGCCTCATCTCTTTATCAGATCTTTGATCTCCAAAGCATCAAAACTGCTTTGGAGAAGGTACACAATCTTGATTTCAAAATAAATTTTTGAAAAGGTGCTTCCTTCTTGTATACCTTGGTAAAATATCTTTTTTGGAAGTCATTGCCTTTGGTGGATTCTGAAATCTAGGGAGTCTCAGTTGGGACTTAGAGAATGCCTACATAGAGTAGGAGTTGGGTAAATCAGGGTTTTATTTTTTTGTTTGTGTATACAGTAAAAATAATTTATTCATTAACTAAACATGAAATAGCATGTATTTTATATGGCTACATATTTCTGTATATAAATGCATTTTTAAATGTCTGAAAGAGCATACACCTAACCCAATATTGTTTACCTTGGAGGAAGTAGGGAGGGGACCCGGGTTAGATAGGTGGGCAAAGAGGATTTTGTTATCTATGTTTGATTTCTTTTAAAGGAGAATGATTTATTTATAGTTGATGTTCTTAGATATTAACTGAAAAATAATGAGTTAAAGACTTATTAGATCATCTATGAAAGAAACAGTTTTGAAAGAAGAAAAAGGAAATTGAGATAATTGGCACAAGATAGACCTTCCCATGTCATGCCGTAATTGCCTGACTAGTCTCTCCTCTTGTACTTCCCCCTGCTTCTTATCACAATCCCTAGTTTACTTACCACTAAGCAAAAACTTTCCGCTACTTTCCACAAACTTGACTCATTCTGATCTTGGGAAGAGCTAGAAATGGAAACAGTCCAGTGACTAATCTCTGTGGTGTGGGTGGTGTTCCCAGGCCTATTGTCAGATAGGCCTGGAGGCAAATGCTGCTCTTGTCCTCACCTATCTCTGCATCCTGAGTAAATCACTGAGCTTTTGCATTCAGTTTCTTCATCTCTTAAATATAATTTTCTCTACTTACTAATTACTTATTAAATACTTAATATCTAGTAGGCAATTTAAATATTTAATAATAGATTTGTGTTAAATACTTAAAATTTAATAATAATTTAAATATTTAATACTACTTATTAAATATAATTTTAACTACTTATCGAGGCTAAGTAGTATATTGAAAATGTCCTGCACAGTGCCTTATAGATATTTATATAGTTAGATTCAATAAATTTTAGATTCCTCCCTTTTCAGTCTCTTGTTCTTCTACACCCTGTAGGAGTTGATGATTAAAAAAAAGAAAAAAAAAGTAAGAAGTGATCCTTGTCTAGAAGCTCTGTAAATAGTTAAATCCAGTAAAGTGATTTGAGTTCTATGATAGGAAGTACTGAGAGAATACAAAGAAAGGAGTAATACTAATAAGATAATAGCTACAATGTATCAAATGTTTATTCTGAGTTAGGCATTATGCGAAGTACTTTTTATACTCTATTTTATTTAATTATCCCCACAACCCTTTTGGGGATGACTATATTATCCCAGTTTTACAAGTAAGGGGATTATAATTCACTGATGTTGCACTTCTCCCCACAAGTCACATATCTACTCAATAACAGAATTGGGATTTGGTTTGGGGTCTGCCTAACTCCAAAGCCCATGTTTTTAACCACGGCTTGGAAGTTGAGAATAGAGACAAGAAAATTTTATAAAGAAGTTTTATTAGTTCATTCGTCTATTGATCCATCCATCCATTCATCCTTCCTTCCATATATTTCAGAAAGGATTTAAGGTAGCTTTTAGAAAATTAACGTTTGAACTAAGTCTTGAAAGACGTGTCAATCAAGTAGGTAGGGCCAGAAAGGGCTTTCTTGACAGAGGGAAGTAGTATGAACATGGGAAGTAGTATGAAAGTTTCCATTAACAAGTAGCTTGTGTGGCCCCAGCCAGTGAAAACAGAGCTGGAAAGGTAGATTTGGCTGGACACCTTGACTGCAGCAGTATTACAAGACTGAGAATTTATTCTGTAGGCAGTAGAGAGTTAGTAAGGATAGTGGGTGTCATGAGTCAACTAGTTTCATTAACATAGAACCACACCTCATGTTTTGGCCCCAAATCGAGTCACTTTGATTGATGGTTCTCATTCATCAGACTTTATGAATAACATTTGGTAGTTTTCAGAAATCTAATCCAGTTTCCAAGACTGAAGCTTTCATTCTGTAGAGGCCTGAGGAAGGAATGTTCCTCATCTTGTAAAGGCCATTTCCAAAGGGGAGTTTAAAAAAATGATTTGCATATTGGAAATATAGCTGGAATATGTTTTCATTTTGAGGGTTAGGGTTGCCAGATTTAGCAAATAAAAATACGGGATGCTCAGTTAAATTTGAATTTTAGGTAAATAACAATGCTTTTTTTTTTTTAAAGTATGCAATATTTGGGGTATACTTATCTAAAATTTTTTTATCTGAAATTCATCTTTATCTGAAATCTGTTGTTTAAAATTCAAAAACAGGGTGTTGTGTTTTTCATCAGGTGACCCTATTTAGTTGGCTACTTTGTTCTGATATATGTAAAAGTCCAGATTTATTAATCTGTAGTCACTCTTTCTATAACCCCTTTTCCCAAAAAGCTGAGTTCCTGTAGGACTCAATGCCAGAAGAAATGTATGCTGTGTACAATGTACTGCTACTTCCCACACAGAGGGACCTGCAAGAAGTTGACCCCAGGGCAATGAGAAACAAAAGAGGAAAATCAAGGCATGGGTCTCTGTGAAGTCTTTTTTTTTTTTTTTCTCTGCGGCCGACCTTGGAAGTTTTGTAGCCTCCCTGTGGCCTGGCAGCCTGGCCTGAGTGGTTTAATGCTGAAATTCTTTTAAGTGATTGTGTTAGTTTCCTTTTCATAAACCTTATCTCTTCCTTGGAATGTGTTTTAGTTTGCCTGGATGGAGTGGAGTATTCTGTTGGCTCCCTGAGTCCTCACGTCGGACTCTGTTTCTGTGGGATTTTTTTCTTTGCTTATTTGCTTTAGGAAGAGGCTCACTGATAAAGGAGGGCAACCATCTGGAGGCCAGAGGATTCTCTGGTGCAGCTACCCAGAGGGACCCTGACTCCTCCTCAGGCTGCAAGCAGTTTACTTGTAATCATGGAATGTTTAAAATGAGAAGCCCTTAATATGATCTATTAACAATGGGACATGGGAAAGGGTCCCCTTGACCCCCATTCAGAATAATTTCACATTTTGTCTATTATACATTGGTAGTTTCCCTCTAGGATATCATTTGATGAAAGGATTCTGCAGCTAGAAATGTTATAAAATTCTTTATTATAGCCCCCCTCATTACAAATAAGGAAGCTGTATTCCTTAGAATACAGAGAGGTGAAGTGACTTGCTAACGATAATCTAATAGCAGAAGTCGGAAATACAAGCCCAGGTCCTCCAGCTCCCAGATGGTGCTTTTTTTTTCAAATGTACCCAGTTCCTAACACCATAACATGAGGAATCTGTCATTCACACTATGCATATTTCAGGGCCCAGAGTTTCTTGGCTTTACAGTACACATGCCTCCCTCCCACAACTCAAGGAAGGTTGGAGAGTGTTTTGATTGCCAGTAGGGGTGGTGGAGGCTTAAAACATAAGGAGGGGGCTAGACAGCTATCCTATTCCATCATAATAGGTAAATCTAGATAGGAGTTTGTTGCCTGAGAGAAGTATTTCATGGAGAAGAGCACAGAAAAATCTGGGAACCTAAAATTGGAAGGATAGATGGGTTGCTATTGGGGTAGAAATTGATCCCAACAGTGTAGGATGTGACCCTGGCATATGTGCTTCTTAATTTTTCTCTAACTCGTCCTTTTTTTTTTTTTTAATCACCTCTGGATCTGTAAGAGATGTATGATTCCTTTTTTTCTTTTTTCCCTCTTAGGTGAGCACTTGGTTGAGGTACAGTACTTCTGTTCTTTGTACTTTTGTAACCCTTCCCTTGAGGGATTCTCTACATTCTATATTAAAAACCCCAAGCAACAATAGGGAATCACTAATGCCAGGAATCACAGCCCCAAATATCCTTTATGGTTCCTTATATACAGAGAAATTTACAGTGACATAAGGGAATAGAATAATAAGATGATTAAGGACCTGGGTTTGGGTTCAAGCAGACCTGGATTAAAGTCCAGTTCTGACTTTGACTAGCATATGACTTTGGGCAACCTGTTGTTTACCTCTCTGCGCTCAGTTTCATCAAACGTTAAAAGTCAGTTTCATCAAACGTTAAAAGAGTAGGGGTTCAGTGCTAATAATAGCCTACATGTCATAAGATTGCTGTGAGGCTTAAATGAGAAATATGTATAAAGTGCTTTGCATACTGCCTAGCAAGTGGTAAACACTCGATTGCTGCTAGTTTTATTATTATTACTATTAATACCTTTATTAATATTTTCCATAACAATTAATTTTAATCTCCTACATTTTGATCTGGGGGGTTGGTATCATTCCTATCTTTATTAAAGAAAGTCTCTCTCCTAATCAAAATGCTACCTATCTTGTTTTTAATTGTGTTAAATTGTATTTCTTAAGTTCTGGTTCCAGTTTCACCTCCTCAGTGAACTCTTTCACCATCCCTTACCACTTATCTCTGTCGCCTTTAATTTCCTGATTGACACATTCTCTGTCCAGATGATCTAGAGAGCAGTTTCTAACATTTTCTACATAGTCTCTTTTTATTATTTTCCCCATGAATGCTATAGTTGGAACCATATTTGAAAAGTAATTTTCTTATTAGGGGAAATTTTAAACATTTCAAACATAAAAGTACTGAAAATAGTATAATGGACTCCATTACCCAACTTCAGCAATGATCAACATTTGTCATTCTTGTTTCACCCATCTTCCTCACTCCTATTTAATTTTGGCCAGAGTATTTTGAAGCATATCCCCAGACATCGTGTAATTACATGTATAAATAGTTCATTAAGTATGTCCAAGTGATAAGGATTTTTTCTTATAATTACAGTGTCATTAATGTAACAAAATTAATGATAATTCTTTTATCATTTAATACCCAATGTTCAAATTTCTCTAATTGCCTCAAAAATATTTTTTAGCGGTATCTTTCTTAGCAGTGTATAGTATATAAAAAGATTTTCTTTCTCCCTTTATATCTGGAGACCCCCACGGTGTTCTCACTAACACAGTGATGCTGTTCTGATCTCTGGGTCTCAGTCTTTGCCTTTGGCCTGTTCATTGGCTACCCCAGCCTCATGGATTTACACTTCCCATGAGCCTGGACAATGGAGGGGCTGAGGGGAAGTATCTTACCTCTCCTAGATTTTGAAGGAGGGGAGAATATGAAGTCAGTGGAGAGAGAAACATGGAAAGAGTCAGAGATAGAAACCCTGAGAGAGACAGGAACTAGAACTAGGTTAAGAAACAGATTGATTAAGAAGGATATTTAGCTTTAGCAGTTGTAGAAATTTTGTTATATTCAGATTGAAAATAGAGAGTGTTTAGTCCATTTATCAACTCAAACTGAACTTAATTTTGAGAAGAGGTGAAGTGTGGTAATAGCTGGGTCAACAAACAATTCCAAAACAACAACACATAAAAGCAAGTTCTTTTTTAGTAAAACCCCAGGGAAAACTTTAAAAAACTAGTAGAATCACTTGCTGAAGCCCTTGAAGGCACCTAGCTATACCACTTAGATATGTCACAGCCCTTTTAATTTTCTCTAACAGTGGTTTTCAGCTATCACTGTCCATTAGAATTATTAGGAGCTTTGTAAACTATTGATACTGGGCCCTTTACCCCTAACCTTGAGGTCCTGATCTAGTCTGGGGTGGGATATATGAGTCAGTATTTTTAAAAGCCTGTTATGTGATTCCAAATGCACCAGCATTAATGATGAATTTTATAGTTATTATTTTACTATTTTTCTCCCAGTTTTAATATTGTAATTTACTGGGAAGTCCTGTGTTGTTCCTCTTTGAACACTCTTCTGTGGACTCTGTGAGCTCAGATATATTATTTATTTACTTATTTTACTGTTTAAAAATTTTTAAGCACAGTTTTTTTAACCCCATAATGCTAGTCCTTTTTGTGGATTATGTTGAGACTCTTAAGCATCATTTTATTAAATAGTCTTATGGGGAAATCATCCTATTTCAAGCTGAAAACTTGTATCCAACTAGAACTCAACTGGTTTTTAATTTGACACTGGCTGTGCTATTTTACTCATAGTTTCACATAGATTGATTTTCATACTCAACAGCGTTATATGCTTTTTGAGAGATTAGGTTTGGGCGCAAGTGATCAAAAACCCAAAATAATAGTTGCTTAAACAAGAAAAAAGTTTATTTCTCTCTCATGTATAAATTGAATGTGGGTCTGGCATGATTATCCATGATGTTAGATGCCTAGGATCCTTCTATTTTGTTTCTCTGCCAAGTGAGTCTTCTATTTTTGTGGTTATTATGTAGTCCAAGATGAAGGCAGAAGCTATCCATGATGACCACATTGCAGCAACAGAAGGGAGATAAGAAAGGAAGGGGAAAGCTCCTTCCCTTTAAGGACATTTCTCAAAAGTAGCTCAGTTCACTTGTTTATACCCAACTAGCAAACCTTAGAACTTTGCTTCAAGGGAAGTTGTGAAACAATCTTTATTCTGAGTGCCTTAAGGCCAGGGAGAAATGGAGGGTACTTTTCTTAGGTAGAAAGGAAGAAAAGATACTGGGGGTTAGTCAGTAATCTCTATCTAAAGAGTGATGATCAAGTCTTATACTTTTTTTTATACCCGATATTCCTACCCCAGTTGCATATGCAGTAGATACCAAACAGGTAATTATCTTGATTCCAGTTAGAAGGAATTGTTTTCTATTATTAAAAAAAATATGTATATAGTATTTTATCTGCATAACTTACTGAGACTGTGGTCTATCTTGGATTTCTAAGTGCCATTTTATTAAATTGTTCTCATAAGGCATCACATTTTAAGTTGCAGACTTCATCCAATTAGTGGTAGACTTCAGATCTAATTGGTTTATTTGTTTTAATATTGCTAACAACTCAGTGTTACTCTTTTATGTAAAATCCTTTTAAAGGTTTGTGCGTGTGTATTTTTCTGAGGGTAGAGGTTGGTTCATAGTGTTTATCAGATTCCTTAGTAAATCTGCATCCCATAAAACATTAAGAATCACTGGTATAAACTAAGAAACAATATGGGCAGTTTGCTAGTAATTTTGCCAAGTTTTTACTTGTTATTATCATTTGTTACTCTAGTAACAAACATCATATTACTTAAAATTTTTTAGAGGGGCTGAATATTCAAAGAAACACTCTTGGTCTCTCCTTTTTCAAATAAATTGTAATACTCTAATTGCTTATTTTAAAAGTTTGGGTTTTGGTATTGGGATTACATCAAAATAAAAAAGCTTTTCCCAGTGAAGGAAACCATCAACAAAACAAAAAGACAGCCCAAATGAGAAAAGTTATTTGCAAATGATTCATCTGTTAAGGGGTTAATATCCAAAATATATAAAGAAATTACCAAACAACACCAAAAAAAATAATACAACTAAAAAATGGACAGAAGCCATGAGCAGATATTTTTCCAACGAAGACATACCGATGACCAAAAGACACATGGAGAGATACTCAACATCACTAATCACCAGGGAAATGCAAATCAAAACCACAGTGAGATATCACCTTATATCTCTCATATGGCTAAAATCCACAAGAAAGAACAAGTGTTTGGCAGGGACATGGAGAAAAAGGAACCCTTGTGCACTGTTGGTGGGAATGCAAACTGGTGTATCCACTGTGAAAACTGTGAGGAGGTTCCTCAAAAAATTAAAAGTATAATTACCATATGATCCAGCAAATTCCACTATTATTTATCCAAAGAAAATAAACCACTAATTTGAAAAGATGTATGCACCCTTGTATTTATTGCAGCATTATTTACAATAGCCAGATAGATATGGAAGCAATCCGAGTGTCCATCCATAGATGAATGGATAAAGAACATGTGGTGAATATATATATGGAATGGAATATTACTCATCCATAAAAAAAGAATGCATCTTGTCATTTGCAACAACATGGATGGATCTACAGGGTATAATGCTAAGTGAAATAAGTCAGAGAAAGACAAACACCATATGATTTCACTCAAGTATAGAATCTAAGAAACAAAACAAATGAACAAAGAAAAAAAGAGATAAACAAAAACCACAGACTCTTAAATATAGAAAACAAACTGGTATTTGACAGGGGGAATGGGTGAATGGGTGAACTAGGTGTAGGGGATTAAGTAGGGGATTAAGAGTACACTTATTGTGATAAGCACTGAGCAATGCATAGAATTGTTGAATCACTGTACCGTATAGCTGAAACTAATATAGCACTGTATGTTAATTATACTGGAATTAAATAATAATAAAGGTTAAAAAAAAGTTTGGGTTTTGGTCACAGTGATGTTACCAAGATGGTGACATACGTTGTTCTTGACTTTGCACCCTTCACAAGAAGAACAGATAGCCACTGTTCAAGAACAAGTCACCACTGAGAGAATCCTAGAAGACTGAAGCACCCCCTGCACCACAGAAACCATGACAGATTGCAGCAGATTGCATTAGAGGGGTAAGAGAAATAGCTACATGTTGACTGCATTGCTCCTCTTCTAGGCCAGTGCAGTACCATGCGTAGTGGTCTCTGCTGAGCATCTGGTTCCTCCAGTGGGAAAAGAGAATCAGAGGGGACAACCACTCCACCTGTCAGCATTATGGGTTGCTTTACAGGAGCCCCTACTCTGATCTCCCACCATGGGGAGTGCACGGGAATCTTCAGGGCTCAACCACTGGGAATCTGACTGTGATAGAGGGTGGAGGAGGTTATATCAACCAGCACATGGATCTTAGCAGACCAAGTTCATCCCTCCAGTGCCCAAGTAGTAATCCCAAAGTGTGGTTTTGCTCATCTTCAGAATCAAGTCAGGGGTGGTCTGTGACCAAGGAAGTCATCAGGGTACAAATCTGCCTGATTCTGATTTTTAAGTGAGTTTTGCCTTCCCTAGAGCCTGGTTTGCCCATGCCCAGGGAAGGAGCTGAATTATAGCCCCAACTGCTGTGGGAAGTGTCTTCTGCCCCCATCTGATTAGAAGGACTGGCAACAATTCCTGGAAACAGTGTGGCCCAGTGGTACTCCAGCTGAGAGGGGGGCAGACAGAGTTGGTCATCCCTAGAACAAAACCACTATCAGGCATGGAGTATTCTTGTACTATACATAAGCAGAGGGATTTATTCATAGCAAAGGCTCCAGCTACTAGCAACTGGAGAACCTGTTTTGGAAATTGGGAGTAGCCTGGAGTAGCTCTTCCACCTCCCACCCAGGCAAAGGAGCTGATACACAGACCCACCTACTGTGAAGAGAAGCATCTTCTGGCCCCATCTCATTAGAAGGACTGTAGACAACTCCTGGAAGCTGTGTGGCCCAGCAACACTTGAGCTAAGAGGTGGTCAGGCAAAGCCAGTAGGTTGCAGAACAAAGCCAATGGCCCTATTCAGTAAGGGAACTTGGTGTCTGGGTCAGTTTAAGAGAAGACAGCAAAGAATTTTACCAGCTATAGAGCTGCTTCTCCAACTGTACCCAGGCAGGGAATCTAATTTGTAGCCCTACTCATCACTGAATACAGCCTATCTATCTGACCAGGGAACCTAACCACAGCACATGGAAAGCTGCATAGCCCATTCAACAGCCCTACATGCAGTGACACTTGAATAGGCAACATAATCCATGGCTTCCCCCATCTGTAGAACAAAACCAGTGGCCTCACTAGACCAGGGAATTAAATACTTTGGCCTGGTTCAGATTCCCAAACAACAAGCTATACAGGCTCTGGGTACCATCCTGCAGCTCTCCCAGGGCAGGGATATTAATTCATAGCCCCATCCACTACAGAATATTGTAGCCAGTCTCTATCATCTAGTAATCCTGACCAGAGAATCCAGGCAAATGTGGAACCCATCCTACAGCTGCACTTGGGTAGGGATCCAAGCTAGCAGTTTTATTCAACTGTTCTCAGCCCATGGCATATCCCTCATCCCTATCCTCAGAGCTTGAACAGTTGTTTCACCTGAAAGTAGACCATAAGAGCAGGCTTCACCTATCTAAGCACATTACTAATAAATATGCTCAGGACCCCAAACTAAGGTGACAGGTGAAGAACTGTCTCTGCCAAAGTAAACCTGTAACCTCTGGTAGAGTCTGATTACTCAAATGTGCAGATGCCAATGGAAGGAACCAAGGATCATGAAAAGTCATGTATATATGACACACCAAAGGAATCTAGTAAAGCTGCAATAACTGACTATAAAGAAATGGAGATCTATGAACTATCAGACAAAGAATTCAGAATGAACTTTTCAGGAAGTTAGTGAACTACAGACAGACAACAAAATGAGATTAGCAAAAACAATGCATGAACAAAATGACAAGTTTGACAAGAAAAGAGCAGCCATCAAAAACAAAAATGAAAAAACCCTAGAAATCCTAGAGTTGAAATATACAGTTACCAACCTGAAGAATTCAATATTCAAAAGTGGACTTGACCATGCATAAAAATGAGTGATTTGGAGGATAGGACATTGGAAATTATCCAGAGGAGCAAAAAGAAAAAAAGAATGAGAAAGAATGAAGAAAGCCAACAGCAATGATAAGACAATGAAAAAAATGATACTTGAATTATGGGAATTTCAGAAAGATAAGAGAAAGAGAATGTGACATAAAGTATATTTAAAGCGATAGTGGCTGAAAACTTCCTGAACCTGGGGAGAGAAATGGATACGTAGATCCATGAGGCCCAAAGGACTCCAAATAGATTGAACTTGAATCAAAACACATTATGATTAAATTTTCAGAAGTCAAAGACAAAGAATTTTAAGAGCAGCAAGAGAAAAGAGATACTACATACAGGGGAACCCCCCCCCCATAAGACTGTAGGCAGTTTTCTCAATAGAAAATTTTTAGGCCAGGAAAGAATGAGATGACATTTTCAAAATATTGAAAGAAAGAATAATTGTCAGCCAAGAATTCTATGTCCAATGAAACTGTTCTTCAGAAGTGAACAAGGTACAAAGACTTTCCTGAACAAACAAAAGTTAAGGGAGTTCATTACTACCAGACATGCCTTATAAGAAATGTTAAAGTGAGATTTTTGGTGAAAATAAAATAACACTAATTAACATCATAAAAACAGAAGTACAGTGTAAATCTGATAGGTAATGGTAAATATTTGGTCATAGATTCTACAATATAGTAATAGTAGTGAATAATTCACATAAAGCGCTAGTTTAAAAATTTTTTAAATAAATACAGTAAAAACCATAATAATCTGTTATTAGTTAGACAATATAAAAATATGGATATTGTAACATAAGAACGTAGAATGTGAGAAGTAAAAGTGTAAAGTTTATATTCTGTTGATGCTGTTATCAGTTTAAAATAGGGTATTATCAGTTTAAGATATTTTATATAAGCCTCATGGTTACCACAAGGGAAAATCCTGTAGTAATTATACAAAAGAACATATTAAAGAAGTCAAAGCATATTGATACCAAAAGACATCAAACACCAAAAAAGATAGCAAGATAAATAAGGAACAGTGAATCTATAAAACAACTAGGAAACAACATACAAAATGATAATAGGAAGTTCTTACCTAACAATAATTACTTAAACAAAAATGGGTAAAATTCTCTAATTAAAAAATGTTGAATGGTGCATGGATTAAAAATAAAAACTAGATCCAGCGATATATGCTTACTAGAGACTCACTTAAGCCTTAAAGACACACAGAGACTGAGTAAAGGCATAGAAAAAGACTCCCCCCCCCCCAGAAAAAAAGCAAAAACAAAACAAAACAAAACAAAAACCCACTGGGGGTAGTTATACTTCTGTCAGACAGACTAGACTTTAAAGTAAAATTAGTTAAAAAGAGACAAGGTCATTATATAATGATAAAGGGGTCAATATTTAAGAAGATATAACAATTGTAGATATTAATGCAACCAGCATTGGATCACATAAATATATAAAACAAAAACTAAGAAATATAAAAGGAGAAATAAATGGTAATATAATAATAGTTGGGGGCTTTAATACTCCATTGTCAACAATGGATAGATATCCAGAGAGAAGATCGGTAAGGAAACAGTTGATTGAACAACAGTATAGACAAAATAGACCTAATAGACACAGAACATTCTATTCAACCACACCAGTATACACATTCTTCTCAAGTGCACATGGAACATTTTCTAGGATAGACCATGTTTTAAGCTCAAAAAATTCTTCGCAAATTCAAGAAGATTGGAATCATACCAAGTATCTTTTCTGACTGCAATGGCATTAAGCCAGGAAGAAATAACAAGAGGAAACTTGGAAAACTCATGAACACATGGAAATTGTAAAAAACTTTTCTGAACAATCAGTGGATCAAAGAACAAATTAAAGGGGGAATACAAAAAGTTTTTTTGAGACAAATGAAAGTAGAAACATAACATACAGAACTTGTGGGATGCAGCAAAAGCAGGTCTAAGAGGGAAGATCATAGCAATAAATGCTTATGTTAAGAAGCAAGGAAGATCACAAGTAAACAATCTAACTCTACACCTTAAGGAACTAGAAAAAGAAGAACTGAGCCCAATGTTAGATGAGAGAAGATAATAAAGATTAGAGTTAATGTAAATGAAACAAAACAGAAAAACATTAGAAAAGATTAACCAAACTAGGAGTTGGTTCTTTGAAAAGATAAAATTGACAAATGCTTGGCTAGACTAATCAAGGAAGAAAGAGAAAGGACTCAAATCTATAAAATTATAAGTGAAAAAAGAGACATTAAAACCGATAACCACAAAAATGCAAAGGATCATAAGAGGCTACTATGAACAACTATATGCCAACAAACTGGAGAACCTGGAAGAAATGGAAAAATTCTAGAAACATACAACTCACCAAGACTGAATCAGAAAGAAATAGAAAATCTGAAGAGACCAATTATTAGTAAGGAAATTGAATCAGTAATAAAAAAAAAATCTCTCAATGAAGAAAAGCTCAAGACCAGATGGCTTCACTGATAAGTTTTACCAAACATTTAAAGAACACTCCCCAAACTCATTTTATGAGGCCAGCATTATCCTGAAATGAAAACCAGAAAAGGACACTATTAGAAAACAACACTACAGGCCAATATTGCTGATAAATATAGTTGCAAAAATTCTCAGTAAAACAGTAGCAAACCAAATTTAGCAGCACATTAAAAGGATCATGATCAAACACATTAAAAAGCATCATGATCAAGTGGGATTCATCCCTGGAATATGAAGATGGTTCAATATATGCAAATTAATAGAATTTATATCACATTGATAGAATGAAAGAAAAGAGTCATATGATCATCTCAATAGATGCAGAAAAAGTATTTGACAATATTCAACATTCATGATAAAAACTCTTAACAAATTACACATGAAAGGAACATATCTCAACATGATAAAAGGCCATATATGACAAACACACAGCTAACATTATAATCAGTGGTGAAATGTTGAATGCTCTTCCTCTAAGATCAAGAAGAAGACAAAGGTACCCATTCTCCCTGCTCCTATTCAAGATAGTTACATGGAAATCCTAGCTAGAGTAATTAGGCAAGAAAGAGAAATAAAACATATCAGAATTAGAAAGGAAGGGGTGCCTGGCTGGCTCATTTGATAAAGCATGTGACTCTTGATGTTGGGGTTGTGAGTTCAAGCCCCACATTGGGTGTAGAGCTTACTAAAAAAAAATAATAAAAAAAAAAGATTTAGGAAGAAGTAAAATTGTCTCTATTTGCAGATGACATGATTTTATATACAGAAAATCCTAAAGACTCAACCAAAAAACCATTAATCACTGATTTCAATAAAGTTGTGGGATACAGAATTAACATGAAAGTCAGTCATGTTTCTAAACACTAACAATGAATTTTGTGAAAAAGAAATCAATCCCATTTATAGTAACATCACAAACAGTAAAATACTTAGGAATAAATTTAGCAAAGGAGATGAAACACTCTACTGTGAAAGCTACAAAACGTTGATGAAAGAAATGGAAGAGGACAAAATAAATAGAAAATTACCACATGTTCCATGGATTGGAAGAATTAATATTGTTAAAATGTGATTACTACCAAAAGCCATCTATAGATTTAATGCAATCTCTATCAAAATTCTCATGGCATTATTTTTTACAGACATAGAAAAAACATTCCTAAAATTTACATGGAACCACAAAAGACTCCAAACACCCAAAAGAAATCCTGAGAAAGGAGAACAAAGAAGAAAGCATCACATTTCCTGATTTTTAGGAATACTGTACAGCTATAGTCATTAAAACAGTATGGAATTGACATAAAAACAGTCTATATGGACTCAATATGGCTGGGAAATGTAGTTGGTTTAAATGAAATTTAGGAGATTTTTGCTCTTTATTTATTTACAATCTAATTAGGAAAATAAGAAAAAAGAGATTATGAGAAAACAGTGAGTGGTTATTAAGTTATATAATATGTTATACAGTTACTGATTATTGTGTGAGTACAGAATCGATTAATATGAGCTGAAGTAGTACATCTATGGTTCCTGAGAGAAATATTAAATATCTATTCCAGTATCTTCCCAGACTGGCTATTTTGTTGAAGATCATATTCCTCTTGTCACATATTGGAAATTTCATCTGTAATTTTTATTTGAACTTTTCCTCCCTTTTCCAGTGATATAATCTTACCCTAACTACCCACCAAAGAAAACAACACAGGATTCTTCATAGTGTGCTGATGGCATTTTGAAAACAAAAGGAAATGGCACATGCAACTAAGCTGAGTATCTGGATATCTGCATGATGCTGTATCTGTGGTCCTTTGGACAAGAATTGCATGACTCCATCTTGAGAATCAGTGTACCAGTCCTAGAATGAAGGAGTCTTTGGACTTTAAAACCAGTCTCCTTGGCAGAGTTTTGTTCTTGAATGAAAAGAAGAACCTGAGGAAGGTGTGTGTGTGTGTGTGTGTGTGTGTGTGTGTGTGTGTGTATGTGTGTGTGTGTGTATACATACAGTAGTGGTAATGGTGAATTTCACAGATGGGGAAGAATTCCTAGTAACATTGAATAAGCAAGGAAGTCTTTGTCTTTTAGCTTTTTAAATGATATTAGAAATAGACTGCTGGAACTAGCATCTGGTATCTAGGGAGTCAGATGCTATGTTGCAAAACTCTAATTCACCGGGCTAGACCATGTTGTAGTAACAAGCCACTCCAAAATCCAAATGGTTTAAATAACAAAGGAATCTTTCTTGCTCCCACTCTATGTCCACCATGGGTCACCAGAGGGCTTTGACTACATTATTGTCCTCACTCTGGGACCTACGTTGACAAAGCAGCTACCATTTAGAATACTGCTGGTCAAAATGGCAGAGAGGGGAAAAACAACTCTGTAGGGTCTAGCATCTGTATCACTCTTTGGCTTAGAATAACTCAAACCAATCTGGACAGTTTAAGATTTCATGAAGTTTGAAAGGGAAAAAAAAAACCATTTAGATAAATACAGGATTTTATATTTAGAACCTCAGATTTGCTTGCCTAGAATGAGGGTGTGCGCAAAAAGAACTGAAGGCTCAATATGAAAAAGCCAGTCGCTTAATATGAGAGCCAAAAAGCTAAAGTGATTTCAGGTTGGAGTAATAACATCCATAGCATAATTGGTCCATAGCTGTTCCACTATACTTCCTGTTCATTAGACCATTCCAGAGGTATCTGTTCAGATTTGGTACCATACTTGGAGAGAGATTCATAAAGAAAAATGAGTTTAGAGGAAAACAGGAGGGTCAAGGATCATGAAATCTCTCATATTATGAGGGATGATTGAGGAAGCTGAGGCTATTTTACCTGAAGAGAAGATGGAGAGAGAACATGACGGCTGTCTCTAAGAATGTGGAGAAGAGATTCAGCTTATTTCTATGTATGACAGAAGAGTCCAGTGGTATCTATGAATGGAAACTGAAGGGAGGATTTCAACTCGGTCTTGGGAATTTAGTAGTCGTTTGAACTGTTCAACAATAGCACAGACTGTAGGGTGCCGTTCCTATCTCGGTGAGAGAGTTTAACTGAGCATGTTTTGTTACAGAATATGATCCCATGTCCTCTCTGATTGAATTTATTCTTGTATAATTGTCTGTATTTGTTTCATGCAATTAGGTGGCTATCTGACTCTTACTGGGAACTTTTTAGGATGAGAATTGATCTTTGAAAAAAATTGGTAAAGAAAATAATGAATTTTTGAAACTCTCTTTCAGGGCTCATTAAATGACATAAGTTGGAGTTACACTGATCTGTGTTCATATCCTAGCTCCTCCCTTACAAGCGTTGTGACCTTGGCAATTTAGTTCATCGCTCTGAGCCCAAATAGGTGCCTCTGTAAAATGGGATTAATAATGTTGTGGATAGGATTAAATTAAATGAGCTAGAAATGCCCAGAAAGAACTTCTCAATGCACTTGGCACAGAGTATTCACCCAGAACATGGAGGCTACATTGTTATTAATCCTTTCTTTGGCTTTTGTTTTACTGATGCTAAGATGGTGCTTTTAGAGTCTTAGTTCCAGCTTATTTTCACTGTTCCTCTCGAGTTACTTCAGGTTTCAGGGTCAAGTGAAGAATATCATTGATTTTAATACTCTTCCATTCATTTGTTTTCCTCACACTCAAATGTTCTGGAGTCAGGTTTTTCAATGACCTTTGCAGCTATCATTACTGGTAAAACCATTAGACAGCATCTAACTGTCCAACTGGTGCTCGAACAACTGCACTTCTTGCTCCACACACTTCAGATCTGCGTGCCATAGACCTACTCATGTGTATGTGCCCCTTCTTAAGTTTCTCCTCACATTTGAAAGCTGTTTAGTTTTTCTTTGACAATTATCTGGAATGAGTCTCAGATCATTCCATTAAGTTGACCTTTCCAGTAAGTTACAGAATTTTCAGAGATTGCTCACCTAAACCTCTGAGGGAGATAATCTTTAGAAACAATGACATTTGCCAGCATTGAAATTTGTGCTTTTTATTGGCTCGTTTTACCCTTGGCATTGATGAAAAGAATTGTTTGGAAGCAGTTGACTTTATAAGTCCTGCATTAGGTAAAAATGTGAATAATCATACCATATGCATGTTCTGTTTTGCGATACTCTGCCACAAAAATGACTTCATACAGGCGTATTTCTGCACACACATGGCAGGCTTGCATCCAACCTGTTCTGCTTTCTCACCTGTTCTGCTAGGTGACCACTTGTCTGTATTTCGTCCAAGCTGATGGCTTTACTGCTAAGGTTTGTCAGCAATTAATTCTCTACTTCTCTTCACAGGGACTAGCAAAGCCTAACTGTATTGTGATATGGAGAAGCATGAGGCCTTTGGAATGTATGAATCATAGCAATCCAATCTGGAAGTAGTCATGTAGCTCTTTGCCTGAAAACATCTTACTGAGCATTCAGTTTATGGTTATTGCTCTTCCCTGGTGCCAGTGTGATTGTAACTCAGTTCAAAAACTGCTCACACAGTCATTGTGTGAGGAGAGTTATGTTGGCAAACACTCTAGTGTTACAGACATTTTATTACCAAACTGAGCAAACATTTCCATAAAGATTCAGGTTCTCCCCCATCTTTAGAGCAGCCCTCAAAGGGCATTTTTGCACATGGCCTCCCCACTCATTCACCATCACTCCTTTAATGCCTAGCTGGTATTAAAGTGAGGTAGGGAGCATGTTTCCAAATTTTTTTTTTTAGGAGAGATTCACATTTTTTGCAGATTGATTTCTTCAGGCTAATCTTAATTTTCCTTAGAAAATGTGAGCTTATGGAGCTAATTTTAGTAACAGGGTTACTCCAATTTCTAGAATGGAGGAAAATATTAAGATAATTAAATTCCTTACTCTGTATAGGCACTAATATGCAAGAGCGAATTACTGGAGAAGTAAATTCAGGTAACTTAATACTAGTAACTTTCACATGCAAGTTCTTTAAAGCATTAGGCCTCTTTATTTCTTCATTTATAAAATGAGGCTGATGATATGGTACCATGTCATGAAACTGTTGTGAAGTTTCAAGAAGATTGTGCATTAAGCATTTAACCCATTGCCTGTGTCATTGCATGTGAGTATTTAGTCATCCCAAGCTTGTGAGATTCGAGGTGTGTTGCTTCCTACACTTTACTGTGAGGGAACTAAATTTCCCAGAGGATTAACAGGGACTTATTCAAGGTCATATGGCTCATTTGTGGTCCAGGGTGGGATTCTGATCTGATATTCTTAACTCCTAGTCAAGTGCTCTTTCATTAAATGAAGGTCCAGGGGGAATTAATTAGGTGGATTGTTCAACATGATTTTAAGCAGTGTTTCTTAATCTTTGTTGCTCACTAGAATTACCTGTAAAACTGTGGAATGACATAGATGCTTTGGTTCCAACAATGGAGTTTCTGATACAGAAGATCTGCAGTTTGTAGTTATAAACTCTCTCGGTACTGTTGATGTGCTGCTTCTCTTCCATTCTCTATTTTTTATATTTCTGGAACTCCTTTTGGATGTATGTTGGAACTTTTCCTTCCACTCTTCATATCTGTTCACTTTCACCTTTTTCCTTCTTCAAATCTCGGTGCTGCATCCCGGGAAATTTCTTTATTTTTCAATACCCTAAATCACTTTGCAGTTATACTTAGTCTACTAATTCACCCATATATTGACTTTTTATTTCATGATTACATTTTTAATAATCTGTTTGTGCCTACTTCTCTGTCCTGTTTAATGAATGCTAAACTTGCCTTTGTTTTTGTATGTTAAAATTAATTTTTATCAAACACATTTGAAATAATGGATCAAATGAATAATTTTAAAGGTGAAATAATTCTGTAAAACTTATCATTAAGATCAGTAGTCTTCTGTTACACCCCTCTCCACTTTTGGTTCCTTTTTCCTAGTGGCAACTATTTTCCAATCTTCTAGATGTTGCTATTATTTACTTCCGTGTTTCTAAATAACATGCTTATATTGCTCTCTTAATTTTATATATTCTTTGCAGTCTTTCTTCTATGGAATATGAAAAAAGGTGAGGGTTCTGTTTACTCTTCCTTCCAATAACACAAAATTTAGTATTTACCAAGAGTATATAAAAATTATTCATTCTTGAATCATGTAGTGTATCTGTTTCCTTCATTAAAACTTTTTTTGTTTTCTTCAGAGTTAATACATGGTTTTTTTTGGGGGGGGTGTTTTTTTTTTTTTTACCTACTTGTCTTTAATTCATCCCTGTATTCATCATGATCCAAGTTTATTCCTGAACTCTTAGTACTTCAGTGATAACAGGTCAAGAATCTGTATTTCTTAGAGATATTCCTCCTAGATCCACCTGTTCCAATCTGGATTTGATTGCCCTCTAGCACTGCTGCACAAACTGTCTTCCCAGGACTTCCTGTGGTGATTTTCTTACCTCCTAGATGCCATGTATTCCTTTTTTGGGTTTGTTTCCTTTTCTGTTTTTCTGAATTCAGCCCCCAGTAGCCTCAGAGGGCATGTGCAAAGTAAAATTTTTGAAAAAAAACATATGTCTGGAAGTAAATTATAGGCTTACATTCAGATGTAGAATTCTAGATTTGAAATAATTTCCCTCTTAGTTCAAAGTACTAAAGTTTTTCAAGTTTTTAGTCTTGAAGTAGGAAGTTGGAAACCATTATTATTTCTGATTTTTTAAATATGATATGTGTTTTTCTCTTTCCAAGCTTTAGTACTTTTCTTGATCCATAGTACTCAGAGGCCCAGTTTGATATATTTTCTGTGGACCTATTTTTAGTCATTGTGTTGTATACAAAGTGGGTTCATTCTATGTGAAAATTAATGTCCTTTTGAGAAAGTTTCTTATGTTATTTCTTTGACAACCACTTTCTCTCCACTGTCTCTGTTCTCTTTTTTTTCTGGACAATCTGGTCTGAGCCCTTAGATAAAATTTGTATTTTTCTTCTTTTTTGGGGGAGAGTTCCTAACCTTATCTTCTAACCTTTCTAAAAATCCTGTTTCTATGGTATTTGAAAGAGGTCTTTTAAAAACTTCTCTGAATGTTTCTTTTTACGATATTTTATTCTTATTTAATATATACAGTATTTTTTCTTATATATCTGAGGATGTTAACCATAGAATATTTTTTAAGTCTCCTGCCCTCTGTATTGTCTGTTTTTCATATACAGTAAAATAGGATTGCGAGTAACTTGTTCTGTGAGTGTTCTGCAAGACAAGCAAATATTTCTAATAAATTTTCTTGATACATGAGCGATGTCCTGAAATAGGAATAGTACTTGATGTCGAATGTCACAAGATCACAACTGAGCCAATGGCTCTTCTCTCTCTGTCACTGCAAGATTGTGCGTGATCGGCTCCCATGCTCAGATGCTCAGTCTCAGACTGCATTATTTGGCAGAAATCAGTGATTTTTCAGACTGTTGAGAGGTGCCCACAACTGGCATTAGTGTACTTTTTGTCACTTCAAAGCACCTATGAACAGTTCTTTGCTTTTCCATACACGAGTGAGTTTAGGAATGCTTTGTTTCATTTTAGGTCAGGCTGCCTGCACATACAGACCCTTTCCTCTGCTGCCTTATTGCAAGTTACATTAAATATAGTATATGACAAGAGTTTATTAGTACTGTAAGGTAGTCAGCATCCCTGCAAGCATATACAATGGCCTCCAGGCAGAAAAAGATTCCATTGAGCCAATACATAGCAGTGATTCTGTTAGTGATAGTGAAAGTTGTCCTACATAATAACCCTCCTCTCTCTTGTCTCCCTCACACCAGCCACGAAGGTTTTCAAAGGTAAGCACAGGTTCATTTGTTTATTTCTCTTTATATTATGTATTTTCTTTATTATTTTGTATTATATACAGTATTGTAATCATTTTTATATGAATATTTCTGGGTTGTGGGACAAATCATCTGAGTTTCCATTATTTCTTATGGGGGAATTTGCTTTGATATACAAGTGCTTTGGAATACAAACGTTTCCGAAACGAATTATGCTTGCAAACCAAGGTTTTACTATACTTCTTTTCCTATTTGTTTTTGTTGGTGTTTCATATGATAAACTTTATTCTGTGTCACATGATTTGTTTGGCTGTTCATTGATATTTTACTGAAAGACACTAAAAGGTTCCATAGATATGGAGTGGGCTTGTCAAAGTGTGCTTCATTGTAAAATTACCAAGCAAGAAAGAATCTGGTCATTTTTTTCAAGTACTTTTTCTTTGACTCTTAATATTAAGAGGAACTTAGTAAGGCATTTCCTTTGGAATGGTTTGTTACTCCAAAGAAGAATTGTCTAATTTCCTACCCTAGAAGTATAATCTAGTTTTTAATGGTTTTAAGCAAGAACCTGGGAATAGTAGCTTTTTACTTAACCTACTGTTTTCAATATGGAACTGCTGCCTTTATGTGTGCTGGGGTGTGTCTGAGTCTATACTACAGTTTTTCAGCTTCAATCTGCTTATAAAATCAGTCTTCAGACTTCCATGTTGAGATAGAGACTGTCTCCTAACTTCCTAGCTCCATATCAACCTTTCTTTCTTTTTCTTTTCTGTCTTTTTTTTTTAATTGATTCCTTTTCCAATACTTTCCCATGTTTAGAGATACATGGTACATCCACAGTGTGAATCTGCTTCCTTATTACGCCCACTCTCAGCCTACCACTTGTAGGTAGTTAGTTTTCTGCCTCACTCAGTATCTTTTCAGTGTTCATGCTTTATCTGCTTTCCAGCTTCCAAAAATCTTATGTAGATCATTTACTGTCTTCTCCTCTTCTTTTTTCCTTATTCTTGTGGGTTTATATCTTTTTAAAAAATGAAATTTTTATTTTTTAGAAGAATTTTTTTAGAGGAATTTTTTAAAGAGACGGAGGAAAGTTAAAATTATGTGTTTAATCCACTGTGTTTAACCAGAACCATTTCATTTATTTTTTTGAAGAATTTAATATATGTTTATTTTCAAGTTGCCATAGTAACTCTACCTCTTTGGGTGGGAATTGTCCACTTTAGTTTGTTGACTTCCTTTGTGGTGATTAACTTTCTCATAGTTGCAATTTTTGTTAATTGTATGTATTATTTTTTGTGGTTTTATCCTGTCCATTGCTCCCCATGGTCATCTTTCCTTCTTTTCCCCCTCTCTTTGCTATCCACTGTAGTGAATATGTTGTTTGCCAGGCTCTTCCTTCCCTATTCAGATAGTTGTTCTGTTTACCATAACTGCAGTTGTCTACATAAGGACTGCAAGTGTCAGGACTTGATGACTACAAGAGGAAAGAGCATGGGTCTTTCTTTCTCTTTTCCCCTCTCCAGTTCTGCTTCCTCAGATCTTTCTTCATCTCAGATCTCTGCTCTTCTGCTGGCCTCAATTCTAAGTCAGAGCATAGCTGCAAGGAACGGGGATTGCAAATGCAAAGGGTGACCTAAGAAACTCAAAATGTATTCCACTAGGCCCAGTGCTATAGCCACACTCCTACCTGACCCACCAATCACACCTCAATCCCAAAAGTTAAAAACTCTTAGGAAAATTTTAAGGAACTTTTTTGATATCAAAATGATCTTAAAATTCTTGGTCTTTCCCTTCAGGGCCTAAATAAAAAGAAAGGAAAGAGGATCCAAGAAAAGATTTTTTGTATTTTTGTTTTTTAAACCTCATTTTATGCTTATTAGCATAAAATAATTTATTAGCATAAAATAAGCAAGTCTGCTTATAAGGCTTTCTCTTTTTTCCTTTATCTTTTCTTATTCTTTTCTCAAATTCCAAATAATAAACTTATTCAGAGAAGAGATTCTAGAGCCTGACTATCTTTTTCTGGATCCTGGTTTTTATGTTTTTTAGGCATATAAACTTGAACAAAGTTATAATAATTACAATAGTGTGACACTGGCACAAGGATAGACAAATAGATGATAAGTAGAGGATATTCCACAACAGACTCACTTAAATGATTTCTGACAAAAGTCATACTGCAATTCAGTATGTAACCTCTATGTATCTGATTTTCTTCATGTACAGAATAGGATAACTATCCTTGTGAGTGCTGTGAGGATTAAACGAATTAATATAAATGTGCTCAGAATAGGTCTTGGCACCTAATAAATGCTTAATAAGTCGTAGCTATTATTTTTATCTTTACTTCAACAATTTTTTCCCTAGTCCCAGGCCTTCATCAGCTTCCTCTGAAATTTCATAATCCTTATTCTGCACCACTTCTTTTGAGATTTAATCATTCACTGTCTTGCTTTGAACCAAATTATATTGCATGTGTTAATTGTGTATTTCCAGCTATTGTAAAGCTGTTTGAGGACAGAGACCACAAAGAATGTATGTAGTTGCTTCTCTAGTTCTCATGGTGCTCAGGCCAGTGTTGGACAGAAGGTAGAATTGAGTTTGTGCTCGTCAGTGGACTGGCAATCACTCATTTTAGGGCTTAGATGATGCTTGCAGGTGATCTGCTCTTAACTTTCAAAGACATTAAGTGGTAGTAGTTCTGTATTTTGCAATCCCAAATGATATCAGAAACGTTTGCTATTTTTACCTTTTCAGTAAGTAGCCATGGATTTTATGAGTTCTTAGGGTTATACCTGGTAGAATCCACATAGAAGTAAATACACTGCAAGGAAATATAAAAATTTGTGGTTCTTGACCTTCCTTTCACTTCCAGGGACTCTAAAAAAGACAGGAAAGAGTTTATGATGTTCCTCATTTATGAGTGAGTAAAATTTTCTCATCCATTTTGTTCTTTTGGGCCTGTTAGGTTTATGTATTTTATGTGACATCCTAAAACTTGTAGTTCTTCTTCCATTTTCAAATTGCTTTTGTGCACTCCTAGAAAACCTGTTTTTTCAAGGTCCTTTTGCTTTCCCAAGAAAGGACTCCATGTTTGTTACCTGCAAGGTGGCATATTGTCTTTATTCCTGTTTCACACTAGTCACGTGGTGCTTTCATTCCTGAAAGGTGCCCAAAAATTACTGTGCTGAAATGATCATTTGTGAATACAGTTAACTCTCAGGAGGCATAAGTTAATATCCTGTTCTCACCATGTTTTTTATTGACTGTTAGAGTTATTCTACTGCCAGGCCCTGACTTGGTGCCCAGTGCTAACAACTGTCTTTAAAGGCTTATGAATAGGGTCATAAACACTATTTACTTTAGTAGCAACACATACTTTTAGTATTTCCACCACTCCCTCTCCCTCCTGCTCACTGTCACATGCACAGGCATTTTATAATGAGTGCATGGTTATTCTGCACTTTTTCCCATTTTTTTGGGTTAACATGTGCATATATTCATTTGTTTAAACTTTATTTTTCATAATCAAGTTACTCTTGTATCCTGGCCTCCAATCTTTAAATAACATGAACCTTCCCAGATTATATGTTCTAAGGTTTTGTCTTTCTTTTTAACTAAGACCAAAAATAATAAACCTTGGTAATGATGCAAGCAACCAGACAGTTAAACCATTGCTTAATGTGCATTAGCAGAAGCTTAACTGCAGCAGGGCCCTGTCATAGACATAACAAAACCATGGAACACTCTTTAGTTCAGTAACGAACTTGATATTTACTTCCTGGGTGATTGAGGATATTCAATCTCAATTTCACATCAAAGAAATGTCAAATAAAAGTTAGAAAGGCAACTCATCTTTGTTTTTCCCCAATTTTGCTCATGAGGGAGACTAGATAGTTGAAAAAGAGATTATCCTTCCTGTTTCAAGATGCATACACTGTCATGTTATAATGTATACTAGATGAGAAATCTGGAAAAGAAGCAATATGGTGCAGAGGTTGATTTGATGTGACTGGCTTTCCACTAAAAATATATGGTAACAAGTAGTGGATTTCATTCAGATAGTTTTCAAGTTTATCTTTAGGACAGGGCTTGAATTCAGTTCAAGCAGATGGACGAATATTCACTCATTCAACATGCCAGACACTCTGTTAAGTGATGAAGTCAAGGTAACGATGGCAAGGATTATAGCTGAGTCTGTCTACAAAAGACATATGGCAAAGAAATATAAAAACTTATGTTTTTTTTTATCTTCATGTAGGGATAACCGGCACCAATGGAAGATTGTTGATTATGTACTTAATTTTTTTCTCAGCCTTATTTTACATATTGTTCAGCTGTATGCATTTTCTATTTTGTTCCCTTAAAACTGATCACTGTATTCAGTTGGGGCTAAGAATGCTTTTTATGTTTATATAATATTGCTGACAAGCAGTTTTGAGTAATGCTTAAATGCACTGGGTTTGGAAATAGACAAAACTATCCAATTTCTTTGCAATAAAACTTGAGCTAGTTCTCTATGAATCTCAGTTTCTTTATCTGTAAAATTTGGATATTAGTGGTACCAACATGATATTATTAGTGTGAAAATTAAATTAAATAACATAGGACAATTTAGTGCCAGGAACATAGTAAGCTCTTAATAAATATTGTCTGTTATTATCCAGTTACTTTTGTTCTCCTTTGAGGACTAGGGAATGTCATGCTAGCCTCCCTATTTCTTCCAACTCATCTGAACATTTGTTTTTTCCTCTGAAAAAGAAGTTAGAATATATTGTTGTTACTCCTTACTTTGATATTCTGATAGAAGATATCAAACATTCTGTTGGCTGGTTTGAGTAACCCCTTCTCTAGACACTGCTAGAAAAACAACTCATGTTTCACTTTTTATGTCCCTTAAATAAGTCTATTAAGGATTTCATTTAAGTCTTTTGATTATAGAAGTGTGATATTTCCACTAAACCCAGTTTACAGTAAGAGGTAGTTCCCAGTTACTATAGGAAAGAAAATTAACCAGTGGATACTAAACTCTTTTAACAAGGTTGCTTTTGTCTCTAACCACAGAGGGCTGAGCTCAGACTCACTATAATGAGGGTAAGAGACTGAGTTTGTAGGGTAGCATTAACTATAGCACTTGCTGAATGATGGGCTTTGTTGGGGCCTTTGTAAATGAGAAAGGATTGATGGAGTGAAAGACATGAATTCAAATAGGAAAACCTGGGGCATTTTCTTCTGGATCTAATACCTTTTCCACATGCCAGCGTTTATAGACCTTTATATGTGCACAAGGTATGAAAAAGGAGAATCCATTTTTCATTTTGTTTTGTTACTGCTTTTTGACTACTACATACTCTTCCCCATGAGAATTTGCTGTCCCTGAAATAAGTTTTACTTCATCAAAATTGAACCTTCTCTTCAGAAGGTTTCTGATGGCTCTTCTTCCTTTGACTAGTCAGTGGCAAGAAGTCCTTAAAATTTCTTTGCCAATATTTTCTCCATTTTGGAACTACTCGAGTGAACATAGCACGTCATTTTTTTCCCTCACAAATCTCATTAAAATCCTTACTTGAAATTCGCATACAGTTTAATAAAGTTTCTGAGTTCAGTATGAAACTAATAGTCCATTAAGAATAAGGAATGATTGACGTGTTTTCATTGACCTTTGTCGGTAAGTGACTTTAAAACGCCATCTAGCACATTCAAAATCACCAGGCATGACTGCCCAGTGCTCTACCTAACCTAGCCTCTCACTTATTATTAAACACTCTTATTAAATCTCTTAAAATGTCCAGTGGAAGCGATTGTGTCAGTCTCCTTAGCTATTCTATTCTAACATCTTACAATGCATGCAGTACTAAAAAGAGAACCAGGTAGCACTCCTATGAATGTAAATGTATGTTTTAATATTTGCTCAGGTGGAAGCCTTTTCATATTCTGTTGGCTGTCTTATTCCTGCACTAGTTGTTAATGAAGATGCAGATAGCTGATGTACACAACAGAAGTTGTGCCTGAAGATGTTACACCACAAATAGCATAGCATAGATTTGAATCTTTTTGAGTACGAAGACCATTTTTGAATATCAAAATGTCTTTCAGCCCTTTCCCCTCTGGACACATGCATACACACATATACTTTTACTCTTACTCTTTATTTATTTAAGAAAATCCATAGTGGAAAACAGTTATTATGCTGTAGTAAAGCTTTTTAACAAATGTTTTATTATTTTATTAAATACAATAGCATCTTCATACATCTGCCAAGTAGTAATGCATATGTGAGAGACATTTTTTTCTGTCTAGAAAATGAAGAAATGTGTTCTGTTTATCATTTTAAGTCATTCAGTCAGAATATTGGTGGTGTTTTACCCATAAAAATCCTTCATTTGTTATGCATATTTTTGGGTCCAATTAAAGATAAAAATAACAGAGATGGGTACACATTTATTTATTTATTTATTTATTTTGTTCTTCTTGTCTGTCGGCTACAAGAATGGACCTGCTAGAACAAAGCAATCACCCAAGATGATAAAGCATAATAAATTTGGATGCTTCATACTAGTTCTGAGCCTCAAACCATGCTGCTTATGATTAAATCAGAAATGTTTGTAAATAACAGGAAAAAAATTATCCTCTCTGCAAACGTCTTTATAATGTACCAAAATTTTCTGGCTCATGGGTCTTATGTAACTTAAAAGAAAAAAGTATCATCTGTAGCATATATCACTTCATGGAGGAAATCCACTAATAAAAAAGTATTTATGATTGTCTACCATGTGGCTGGCAAGAAATCATTGGTTTCTTTCATGCATTTACCACATGTTATCTGTTGGCTTTTGGTGAGTAATGAATATCAATTTCTATGTATGTAGAAAAGAATTTTATATTACCGAACTGCATGTAGACTTAGAAAGTTGACCTAGGTTCTATAGAAATAGACTGCTCTTTGATAGATATTTTCCTATGGCTAGCCATAAAAGCACTGTTGGTTTCAATCATTTTGATATTTATAAAGGACAAGCTGATTTGTATCTTTTGGGGGCCAAGTGAGTATTCTTCTGCCTATATGAAGAACTGTTCAAGTAGTTATGCATGCGGTTCAGTGTCTGTTAGATTATGGCGAATAAGAATGTGTGGTTAGAGCATTGGAAACTGATAAGCTAAAGGTACCAAGAGATTGCTTGTCTTGATGTGGCACCAATAGAGGGAGAGAATTCCTCTTTCAGGCCATTAGGAGGCTTGGTTGTTTCTGCATGCAGAGCTGGATACATGGAGATTCACTTGGAAACAGAATTTACTCAGCTAGCTTGCTCAGTAGAATATCTTCTTTGGACTACTGATATTTCTGGTTATCATAAAAGTCAAACTGGGGCATGTACATACTGTTTAAATAAAATACAAGTCTTTAAAAGACGGCTTTCCTTGCTGTGGGAACTTTCCATGTGTTTCTTTTTTTTTTAAATAATGTTTATTTTTGAGAGACAGAGAGAGACAGAGCAAGGGCTGGGGAGGGGCAGAGAGAGAGACAGAGAGAGAGAGAGACAGAGACAGAGACACAGAATCCAAAGTAGGCTCCAGGCTCTGAGCTATCAGCACAGAGCCCAATGTGGGGCTCGAACTTAAGAGCTGTGAAATCATGACCTGAGCTGAAGTTAGATGCTTAACCAACTGAGCCACTCAGGTGCCCCTTTCCATGTATTTCTGATGTTAGTATTTTGTTGGGAAAGATTAATATCACAACTGTCTAGTATGAACTTTAAAATAAAATATGTCTAAAATACTTTCATTGATTATAAATCACAGGCCTTTCTTGGGCATTTACCATGTTCAAGGCATTGAAGTTGACAATGAATATACAATTATCTGTGGTGTGATGAAATGTGAGGTTTAATTAATGGGCTGTTTTCATTCTCCTAGTTTAGCTGTCAGTCATACCCCATTTGGCAGTTATAGGTTGGTCATTTATTGTTACTTGAGTGTTATAAAGAGCACATGCCAAATGTGTAGCTTCTAACTTAAAAAGGTCCCATATGGAGCAAGATAGAGACTGAGAAGGAGATGCCAAGAGAATAAACAGGATTCTCAGCCTGTTTGCAGACTGGGTAAGAGACCCATTGAATCGTCAGAGGTGAAGGAGCATTTGGACAGGAAGAGGAAAATTAGACATAGCACGGTAGCCTTGTGCTCTGCTCTCAGCAGCCGAATGGGAGTGAGGCTTTTAACATTTCCCTTGAAATCTTCAGGCATTCAAGAGCAGAGGAAACCTGTGCTTACTTTTCCTTTCTGAAACTTTGGAGATGGCAGTCTCACTGATATGTCTTGTGCTATCTTTGTACAGGTGAGTGGGATAGAGATGGTGGCCTATACGTGTGCCGAATGATTGTTGTAGGGTAGATATTACAGAAGTTAGGAAGAAACTTACCTTGGCCTGGGTTTGTTGAGGAAAGTAAGTGTTTTGCTGCCTCACCAAGTTCAGTATGGGGAACACAATATTATGTTGACTGGTTGAAATTAATAAAAGCTGAATTATTCCAAGAATATGAACAGTAATAATCTTGGCTTCTCCCTTTTTCTTTTGCCCACATCTATAGTAAAATGTCTATTTTTTATTAATTGGAGAATAGATAAAACAAACTTTTTTCTTTGCCCTTTGGGTACTTTTTATTTCTTCAGTTATTAAACTGCTCCAGACCTGATGGTTAATAATTGTCTTTTTTCTTCCTCCGCCCAAAATCCTGAGGCAGCAGGAGTCTTGATCAATTCTACCTATCTAATATGCAGTAGAGAGAAGAGCAACAATAGCCTCTAATAGAAAAAATTCTAGTTATTACATCTTGGAAATAAACCTAGATCCTAATAATCACTTAGATCATAGGGCATGCATATCCCTTGCGGATTTTTTCCTCCCGTAAGTCACATTTTTTTCCAGATGTTCTTTGGTCTCAAAAAACACGTAATAGTCATAGGAAAGGTACCCCTACCATAAAATTCCCCTGCCCCAGAAAATCTCCAGGTAAGAGCCTCCTTATGTTCAATTTCCATTCTAAGAGCAAAGTAATAAACTGAATTACAGCAAGCCAATACAACTCCTTCCTTCCTTTTTATCCCATGCAGTTTGACTTTACAGGGACTCAGAAAAACAGTAAAGTATTACCATAACCATGAATTGTACCACGTGAACTGGAAGTAATGACTGTGATGCTTATGAAAGCCCTTGGGAGATGTTGCTTAGATTTAGTTACGGATCTTTTATATTAGACTTAAGTCCTTCAAAAACTATCAGTTATTTGCAGGATAATACAGAGCTGCATAATGTAAAATCTGAATATGGAATTTACATTATAAAACTATAATTACACCTTGCTCTTTTGTCTTTTCTATAAGAAATAGCATTTTCTGACAATTCTGTTTCTGGCAAAGTTATAGGTGGAGGTGTGACCTTTAACCCTAAGTAAGCAATTACATAACTACTTAATAGTAATCACTTTACCATCTGTGGTCCACACTAAATTAAAAGACACCCGATCCTCAATTTTGGCATGTGGCTCCAATGTCTGCGTTTCTTTTCCTAGGTCAGTAATGAATGATCATTTCTATCTTGGTGATTCTGACTGTCAATTTGATGGATGGAAAAATAGAACACTAAGTATAGCCCCATTTATTCTGAACTGATTAATTCCACCCAGCTTTGTTCCCATCCTACAGAGCTCAGTTCTAAGATAATCCAGGCTTTCATGTTTCCTTATCCCATTTTGGTCCAGTAAATAGATAGACCATTTGTATTAATTTTCCATTGCAAGGTTTTCTAGTCTTGAGTGAAATTCCATTGGGTTCTGGAGGGAAAGGGGGACAATGAAAGGCCAAAAAGCTTTTTGTGGACATAGATTGCTTTCCCTGTTTCCATGGAGAGACAAAGCTATCCCTTGATGGGTGTTAAAATAATGTAAAAGTTCCACCCAGACCTGGATATGAGGAAAGCATTTGCTTTTTATTCCACCATGTAGCAGCCTTTTAGCAGAATAGAAAAAAAATCAATCACATTTACTGACAGTCTAAACACCTCTTTAATGTATTGCTCATTGCTGGTGCTGAACAGGGAGGGAAGGAGAATGGAGATGTTGGCAATCATAAGACCTTTTTTTTTTTTTTTCAATTCCACAGATGTTTTGGCCTGAGTGTCTCCACTTTAAGACTTTTAAAAAATACCCTCCGTCATCTTGTTATAATAGTTATACATGAAGTATTTGAATTTCACCTTTTTTCCCCCTGGTCTTCTAAGTGCCTGGTTTACTTTCCTCTTCATATTCTGTTTTTTTAATTTAATTCTACCCGATTCTCCATATCTTTCCATACCAAGGCATCTCCTTTGCTGGATTTAAATGATTGTCCTTGTCAATGTTGCAGTCATCCCTCGGGTATTTGGCCTGTGTATGTACCTTGTGAAATATTCTATACTCTTCAGGATAAAGAAAAGGGTGGAGGTCATGGAATCTGTGAGTTGCTGTTTCTGGCAGCTCAGCCTCATGAGCTGTATTCATGGGAATTTAAGAACCTGATTTCTGGAGGTCACCTGGCTGCCTAACTACATTACTGTGGAAGATTCTTATTGGAAATGAGCTGTTAGTGCAGAAACATCCTTAATTAATAATGCTGAGTGACTCTGCAGCCAGCCAAGATACGATTATGGAAACATTTTTGAAGATTGTGTGACCCACAAAATAAACTTCCTAAGTATTTTTTAAAAACTCACAGGACTTGGATTAATTTGTAGTGGATAAGCACAATGATTGGATGTTCATGCTGTTTTGTGACATGTGCCTCCCTCAAACGTTGCTACAACCTTGGCACATTATCTGTCTACCATGAAGAAAAAGAAGAAAAAAAGAAAAAATACTTATGGGGCTTGGGATGCATGAAATTTATATGTATATAGTATACATATGGTATATACTCTATGTATGTACTCTATATGCTATCAGATATGTTGTCTGTTATATATAGTATATACTAGTCTATATATACTATATATGTAAATAAATACACCACCCTAAATATACTATGTATTTACACATACATACATAGTATTTACTATATATAGTATAAATATATAGTACATATTACATGTATATATATATATCATATATATATTATAATTTCCTTCTCCTAGGTATTTCTAGGGGGATGACTATTTCTTTCCAGGTCAGCCTTGAATATAAGGGTAGTAGATGGTCACTAATGGGGTGATTAACTTGTGTGACCCTATAGACCTTTCCCTCAGACCCACCATGGAACCTCAAATTCTGTCAGTTGGGTTTTATTCCTTTCAGTTCTGAAGATATTTTGACAGTATTCTTAAGTACCAATTAAAATTTAAATGTTCCTGGGAACTCTTATCAGCTATAACCTGCTTGAAAAGATAGGGGAAAGGGAAAAGGGGTGTCAGATGACAATTTGATAGTAGCAAAATCCTGGCAAAAAGTTCAGGTAGATACCTGGATTTGGTAGTGGGACAACTGGGGGTAGGAGATGGGGCTCACAGACAAAATAGGTGGAAAGACAGTGTTAGAGACAAGTTTACGTACTTAGTTTTGCAGAAGTCTGGCTCAGCCCCACTTTTGTGTGTAATAGGTGTTCGCCCTGTCAGACAAGTGTTTGGATGGTCTCTGAAGGGAAGTAGGGTAATAACTTTTCTCTCCGAGTTAACAGCCAGAACTTCCACACATCCAAATAAACAACCTTCCATGCCAAACATCACATTAGTTCATAGGTAGATGTCAGTGGTAGAGCTAAAACATTACTTTAAAAGATTTCCTGTTGGAGGGGTCTGACAGAGGATCTGGAGGACAGTTTTTCTGGGCTGGGCCAACAAATGCTCTTCAGTGTTTTCCCCACTGGATCTGTTGAGTTTTAATTCTTCACATACAAGGAATTTAATGTGTTTCCTTGAAAGTAAAATGGCCGGGATAAGACAAGGCTCAAGAAAGTAAAAGCTTTCCATTATCTATTGGGTTTGATGGTGATTGGGTAGGTGACAAAATCTTTGAGTACTACTCTGTCTTCCTCAATTTCAGTCTTTTATGATGACGTAGTTCCCTTTGTTAGCAAAGTTTGATGATTATACTTTTCCCTCAACATTATTAATGAATACCAGGCTAACTTTTTCTCTTGGTCAGTCTTATCCTACACTTGCTTTCCAGTAATATATGTCATCCCTGTGGTTTCCAGATTCCTACTCCGCCCCTCCCCAGCCTTTTAAAATTTAAAATTTCCTATTGGCATAACATATTGACCAGACCAAAGGGATAGGAGTGAAAAATTAATGAAGATAATAATAAGTACCTATTATGTAGTCAGGTATTTTGTAAAGTTATTTACATACTTTATTTCATTTAGTCCTCAAAGCAGTGTTGTAAGATAGATATTATTGTAACCATTTTTATATGTGTGTAAATTTTAGCTAAGACAGATTAAATAACTCTTAATCTTACACAGTGGGAAGCTGAGATTTAAACCCAGGGATTGCTCGAGTCTAAAGTCAGTTTTGGGTTATAATCTTAGCTCCAGCCATTGGCTACTTATTGTTAATGTCTAACATTTCCATTTTCTCATGTGTAAGCATATATGGAAATATACCACTTTTCATGTGCCTAATACTGAAACATTTTCATGGAGTTTATAATAAAAATGCATGAAACAAGGCAGCTAAAATAATTTAAAATACTATAGAGCAGTAGTTTTCAAATGATGACCATTGGGATCTAGGGTCACCTGTGGGTAGAGGATTTTTGAGGGAGGCTTAATTGGAAGGGTCTGAGCTCTGTTCTTAATATTTCTACTTTTATCTGTTTTATGTATCAAGATTCCAAGTAACATTTTTTTAAACCAAAAATTCCATTGCTTTAAAAACAAAAAGTTTCTAAGTCCTGATTTGTTATAATGTTGGAGAGATTTATGTTAGGAATTTGGGATGTCAAAGTTAGAGCCACAAGGTTGACTGAACTTTCTGGCAACTTCTGAGGAAAAAGAACCATGTTTATTTATAAAGTCGCCATTATCTTATTTAGAAAAGAAAAAAAAAAGGGGGATGGAGGGCAGAACAGACAAACCACTATGGCAAGGCAAACTTTTTCTTGTCATTAATTGCAGGAGGAATTTATAATGTTATTTCTTATATGAGAGGCATGTTGGACAGTGATGGTTTCAGTCATGATTTTACATAAGATGTTCTTGTGATGGGTTTTTGTTTTAACAATTTTTGATGAAACCTAAAAACATAATGTTAACTAAAGAGCATTCTTGGGGGAGTTCAACAAAATAAGGTGTATAAAATGGGCATACTAACCTGCCTACCCTACCTCCTACGGTTATTGCTGAAGCTCAGAGAGCTACCTCATGTTGAAAATGTTTGGGAACCTGTCATAATCACCTAACTTTTATATAGTTACATTATATGATTACATTATAATCATAAATATTATTGAGCTCCTACTCTGTGCCTGGTAGTGTTCTAGGTTCTGGGGATGATCAAAGCCAATCCCTGTAGGTTAGATTTTAGTTGTTTACCCACATCTTTTGCAAATTATGTATTTAAGTATCTCACTACTTTGAAAGATAAGTTGGTTACACAAATAAATTGAGTGGGGATGCTCTCAGAACATGGAATCCTTGAGTCTTCAAGTTGGAAGGATTTATAGAGGTTAGTGATTTGGCCCACGTGCCAATATAAGGATCTCTCTTACAGAATTCCTGAGGAAGGGCATCAGAAACTCATCAGGTGTTTCTAATTTTCAGGTAGTCCAGTCTATTATTAGACAACTTTAGAGTTTAGAACATTTCTTCTTTGTGTCAAATAGCCTGGAAGATTGGAGAACAATGGTACAGATGGATGTTAAAAAATCCTCTGTGTTCTTATGTTGATCACTTTGCCTTTTTAACTGCTGCTCATTAACACTAGAGAACTGTGAGGGAAAGAAACTTGCCACCTTTTCACTTGATAGCCCTTGAATTTAAAGATGTGCATGATATCATCCCTGAATTTTTTTCTTTTATAGGCTAAACGTTTCCAGTTCTTACATTTTTCATTTAAGATAATTTCCAGACATCATCTTGGTTGCCTTTGTCTGGATACATTGTTTTGACAATGTCCCATTTAAAATATAGCATGCGTAAGTAAATATAACGTCCTAGGTCTGGCCTGCCTAATATATTAGATTCCATTCTGGAGAACTTATTTTTCATTTTGAGTTTTTCCTTTTTTTTTCAAAGCTTCAAATCCACTTACAATTGAAATATGTGTTTGTGAGTGAACTCTGATCATATGCTGTCTCTCAAATTGTTTACCAATGCCATTGTACAAACTTGTTATACCTAAAAGTGATATATCACATAGAGAATGCTAAGATGATGTAATAGATATAGGCTGTTTGTAACACAAAACACTAAACAAATATGAGATGTTGTAACTAAGGTCTTCATATTATCCACATGTCAGTTCTGAAGTTATTGTTGAAATATCTTGCATCAATAGAACTTATTTCTGTCATTTTATTTAAGCAGCTCATTTCAGGTAACCAAATGTCTTTTCCTGACATCTTTTCTTTTTTTTGGGAATAAATTAATTGGCCCTACTTTTTTGTAAGTTAATTAAAAAATAGTTTTTGAGCATGAATAAATGTACTGCTAAGCATTTCAGTGATAAAAAGAGATCTAGGAGTATTATGGAAGTAGGGTGGCCTTCAGTAAAACTGTAGATCTGTCTTTGTTGCTTTCATTAAAATATTCTTTCCAAAAGGTGCTTAGTGGGAAGAGGAGAAAGAACTCCAGCCTAGGAGGTTGGAGAAGTGGTGGATGTTGGTATATGTAGCAAATTTGTGATCTTAAGTGTTAAAACATTTGCACTGAGGTGACAATGGGGACTTCTGGAAAACTATTGGTTTCTAGAAGTGAAGGCAGACACAGAAAGACGGTAGGGAGAGATTGATTTGGGGTGCATGGTTTGGAGGATTGTAAGGAAAAGAGAAGAAAAGAAACAAGAAGCACTATGTGAGGGGAGAAACACCTGTCTTTCCTGAGAACCTTCTGTTCTGCCAACCTCAACATATTAGCTTCTGTTCTTAGGCTTATTCATTATGATGTCAAGATGGTTTCAGTGGTTCCAGACTTCACTTCCTCATTACAGGAATATGGGAAGGTATGAGAAGTGGTCCTAACCCACCGCGTCTCTTTTATTAGGGGCAAAAATATTCTCCAGAAACCCCAACATACTTTACTTAAATATTGGTTATATTCTCACTATTCATCCACTGGCAAATGCAGTGAGAATGATCAAGATTGGCATAGACAAATCATGGTTTATCTTTTGGAAATGGGGGAAGAGCTCACCTTTCCTGAATACATGGCTTGCACTCTCTTTGACCAAATCAGGAAGGAAAAATGAAAGGGGAAGGTACTAAATAGGTAATTAATAGTATCTGCTACAAATGAGAGGTCCAGCTGAGATCTCTTTAGACAAAAATATGCTTTTGCTTTTGTTTTTGTTTTACTTGGAGGCTTCTAATAAGGGAACAAATACTGTATAGTGAACCCTGAAGGGATTTACATATTTATTTATCTTATGTTTGTGCCTACTTGTATAATATACTAAATTTATTTTTCTTAACCACCTTCTCCATAGGGTATCCCAGAACTTTAGATTTCTGTAAATTCAACTTGGTATGATGAGTTCTAATCCTTAGAGACTATACAGGTATTTAGCTTCCCTGGTTAATTTCTTTTTGCGTGCATATAGAGACTCTTTATTGGACTAAAATGTGGCTTTATTTTGTGCCTATAATATATTCCTCCCAAAGTAAATTACTGCTCAAATTATTTCAATGTCTAAGACATTTAGTGAGCTATAAAATAAAAATCCCAACCATACAATTTCATGCTATCATATGATTTGATACTAGTAATATAGTGAGAGAGCATTGGTTTGGAAGACAAGAGACTTGGGATGTACTACTGGCTCTTCTACAAACTATCTTGTGGTCTATTCCGTTATTTCACTTCTCTGGAGCTTAATTTCATCATCGCTTGCCTTGAGAAGGTTGTTTTAGATCAGTGTTTTCCTAGACTATGTTCCATGGAAAACTAACGTTCTAAGAAAGTTTTATTGATATATGTGAAATCTGGAGAATCTGATCAAATATACATGGGAAATACTGGGTTAAACCAAGTTAATCACATTTCATCACTGCAGGATTCTCAGTCTTTGATATGCTAATATTCACTATGAATCTCCAAAAGAAATGGAAAAGGATTCCGTGTTCATGGGTTGGAAGAACAAATATTGTCAAAATGTCGATACTACCCAAAGCAATCTACACATTCAGTGCAATTCCTATCAAAATGACACCGGCATTTTTCACAGAGCTAGAATAAACAATCCTAAAATTTTATGGAACCACAAAAGACCCTGAATAGCCAAAGTAATGTTGAAAAAGAAAACCAAAGCTGGAGGCATCATAATTCTGGACTTTAAGCTGTATTACAAAGCTGTAATCATCAAGACAACATGGTATTGGCACCAAAGCAGACACATAGATCAATGGAATAGAGAACCCAGAAATGGACCCACAGGTATTTGGCAAACTAATCTTCAACAAAGCAGGAAAGAGTATCCAATGGAAAAAAGGCAGTCTCTTCAGCAAATGATGCTGGGAAAACTGGACAGTGACATGCAGAAGAATGAACCGGACCACTTTCTTATACCATGCACAAAAATAAATTCAAAATGGATGAAAGAGCTAAATGTGAGACAGGATACCATCAAAATCCCATAAGAGAAAATAGGCAGCAACCTCTTTGGCCTTAGTCTCAGCAACTTCTTACTTGACATGTCTCTGGAGGCAAGGGAAATAAAAGCAAAAATGAACTATTGGGACCGCATCAAGATAAAAAGCTTCTGCACAGTAAAGGAAACAATCAACAAAACTAAAAGGCAACTAACATGGGAGTTGGGAGAAGATATTTGCAAATGACATATTGGATAAAGGCTTAGTATCCAAAATCTGTAAAGAACTTACCAAACTCAACACCCAAAAAACAAAAATCCAGTGAGGAAATGGACAGAAAACATGAATTGACACTTTTCCAAAGAAGACGTACAAATGGCTAACAGACATATGAAAAGATGCTCAACATCACTCATCATCAGGAAAATACAAATCAAAACCACAATGAGAGAGTACCTCACACCTGTCACAATGGCTAAAATGAACAATTTAAGAAACAACAGATGTTGGAGAGCATGTTGAGAAAGGGGAATCCTTTTGCACTGTTGGTGGGAATGCAAACTGGTGCAGCCACTTTGGAAAACAGTATAGAGGTTCCTCAAAAAATTAAAAATAGAACTACCCTATGACCTAGCAATTGCAATACTGGGTTATTTATCCAATACAAAAATGCTGATTTATAGCAGTGCTATTGACAATAGCCAAATTATGGAAAGAGCCCAAATGTCCACTGACTGATGAATGGATAAAGAAGATAATATATATATATATATACACACACACATACATAATGGAGTACTTACTACTCATGATGAAAAAGAATGAAATCTTGCCATTTGCAACAATGTGGATGGAACTAGAGGGTATTATGCTAAGCAAAATAGGTCAGTCAGAGAAAGACAAATACATTATTTCACTCATATGTGGAATTTGAGAAACACAACAGATAACATAGGGGAAGGGAAGGAAGAATGGGATAGGAACACAGAGGGAGGCAAACCATGGAAGACTCTTAAATGCAGAGAACAGACAGGGTTGCTGGAGGGGAGGTGGGTGGAGGAATGAGTTAAATGGGTGATGGACATTAAAAAGCTATGTGACCAGAAACTATTTTTTTGTTTGTTTTGGTTTTGTTTTGGTTTTGTTTTGGTTTTTTTTGAAGAATTATGAAACACTTTGAAGCACAGTTAGTGAAACATCGAACATCAAACTACATAATATTTGACTTTGCAGTTATGCAAAATTGATGTGCTGTTTAATCTCAGAAGCTTTCTTTAAGGATAACAGGATGGAGGGTCTCTGTGACTCAGTCAATCATGGAATACATATTGAAGGAGGAAAATCAGAACTAGAATCTGAAAAATGGATAAAATTTTCATAGCTGAAGCTGAGTGAAGATACTTATGAGTAAAAGGAATGGCATGAATAAAGGCATGAACAGAAGGAAATTGTAGGTTTTGGGAAATTGTGACTGTCAAGAATGACTGGATTTAAAGTATACGCTGAGAAGTGGCAGGAGATAAAAGAGGAAATGTGAGTAGGTGTCAGATTGTTGAAAGTTTTGAATGTCAGAATAGGCTTTCCTATATGTAGTCAATGGAGAGCCATTTGAGGAGTTATAATGTAAGCAAAGTGATATAAAAGGCAGCTTAATCTGGGATCATGTGGAAGATGGATTGGAGTATAGGCTGAAAGTGAATGACTGTGATATGGATTTGAATTTGAATGAGGTTGGTGGCAATGGGAACAGAATGGAAGGGATGACTCGCTGTTTCTGAGCACCAGAGGACTCTGGAGTGTCTGTTTCTACCCAGAAAACACTGGAGAGTCTGCTAGGTATGGAGAAAGACAGATCCAGCAAGAGCAATTACTCAAGAGGAATAAAGACTCAAGTTTTTTAGGGAACTAAGAATTCAAAGAGAGGGCTGGTTGCTTGGTTTGTTTGTTCACTTGTTTTTTGTCACTCATTTATGTGATCATCAAGAACTGATTGATGGCTACACTGTATAGGTAAATGTGTCTGGGGACATTGTAGTCTTTCTCCTAATTCACTGCTAACAATTTTCAATGAGGTCCTTGTATATTCTCACTGATATACAAGGAAGGTTTATTACTTCATTAAAGTAATAAAAATTTAATTGCATTAAAATATTTCCTTTTATCTTTTTTTATTCCTCTAATTTGCTAAGTTGTTAGAGCTCTTGATTTAAAACAATACTGGACAATGGTTTCTTATGAGATAAATATTTTGAGTCCTATAATCTACTTTAAGGGAATGTGAGGATTCAAGTGACATGATGAATTAGAACCACTTATCTGCATTAATGCTCAAGAGGGATAATTATTCCTACTCTCTCTCCTCTTACTATTGATTGTTACTACTATTACTACTGCTAGTACTGCTGTCACTACTATTGTTGTACTATAGTTGATACTTCTTCTGGCTTTGGGTAAACCTCTAGCATATTCATGTGTAACTTCAATTTGCTACTGTCCTATCTATGCAGAAATGGGTTGAAATGGGGTACATAATAGAGTGAATGAACTGTGTAAAGTAGGCCTTGACATTTGGGAGAATCTGAGAGGTTTAAGGCTGTAGTTCCCCGTAACCTGTTGGGATGAGGGGTCCTCAGAATATACTTGTGTGTGTGCGTGTGAGCATGTGCACAGGTGTGTTCATGTGTGGTCATGAGTGGTGATGAGTGTTTATATTTTAAGCAGTTATTTGGATCTGAGATATTACTCAGCTAATTTTAATATTCTTTGCTCCTTTTTCCTTAACACTTTGGGGGTTTTCTTGGTTATCTTAAAAGAGACTGCAGGGAAAGTCATGGTAAGGAGGCCGCTTTAATGTTGCTAGTCTACGTGTTACACTTCACTCCTCTGCCACCTGGTAACTTTGCCTCCTTTAACACTTGAGTTCTGGGCTCAGGATTTTTAAAGGTAGGAACACATTTTTAGAAAATTTTGGAGCTAAAGAAAAATATGTGTTCTCAACTCTGCTCAGAAATCATGATAGTTATCATATTTAACATTAGGAAAATTACAGTCCCACATGATTCATGCCCTAGATTTTTCCCTTTGCTTTCATGTCTGTGCAAACATTCCCTGGCTTGTTTGAGTTCTCATCCAGCCCAGGAGGGAAAATCACAGATTTTGACCATTGCTGACTGAAATCTGTGCACTGGTCATGTGAAAGAGGAAGGAACAAAAGGCTCAAACGTACTGCTTCCAGCAAATTGTATGTGGATTTGGCGACTTCCTCCTCTGGGATTTTCTGTTTTGTTTTGTTTTTTTCCCTCTTGGCTGCCTCTTGGAACAACAACCTGGGAAATATTTTCATTCCCCCAAATGTTATTAAAATGCATTCATTCAGTCAACATATATTTATTAAGCAACTATCTTGTGCCAGGTACTGTTTTAAGCCCTGCTGCATAACAGTGGCATATAACAATGAACAAAACAGAAAAAAATATCCACGTTTATGGAAATTGTGGTTCTTGTGGGGACATAATTTTATACACACATACACACACAAATATAATTATACATACATGTATCATACATATGTATACATCTATACCTAATAAATGCATGACATAACATATATAATATGCATACATGGTATACATATATAAAAATATATATCTATGCATAAGATATATAAACATACCCGTAGTAAATTAGGCAGTGACGAGAGCTGAAAGTAAAATAGGGAAAGGGAAATAGTGTTAGGAAGGGGAAGCATTGACATTTTAAATGGAGGTCTTAGGGAAGCTTTGTGCAGAAGGTAAGGACTCCAACACATGGGGACATTCCAGGCAGAGGGCCTACTTTGCAGAGACCTGAGGAAAGGGGAGGAAATAAGGGCATAAGCCATGGAGTCTGATTATGTAGAACCTTGGGTGATCTAGTGAGGGCTTGGACTTCTACTTCGTGTGACATGGAGGTCATCAAAGGATTTTTGAGCAGAGGGTGACATGACCTGACTTCCATGGTAAAATGCACTGACAAGGGCAAGGGCGGAAGCAGAAGCATGAATTAATAAACTACTTGGGAATCTGAGGGTTTGTTTTCAGTTTCTTCCAGGCAGCTCCTTTCATCCAGACCTAAACTTCTGACTCACAACTTGTGTATGTCCCATTCCCAGTTCATGGGAGTCCCTTCATCATCTTTGCCTCAGTAAACAGTAAATGCAGCAGCAACTACTTTTCCTTGGCTGAAGCTGCAAGCCTACCTATCTCTTGTTCTTTAGAATTTTCAGGCAGGAGTCAGACACCAGTTCACTAGGTTCCTCTTTAACAGAAAGAGATTGATGATAAATTTTCTGCGTGCTCTCTTTGTCCTCCATTTCTCTTGACTGGAGTCAAGAAGGAAGAATTCATTTTCCCCTTAGAAAGGGGTGGATTCATAGAATGCCAAGAATTTTCGCTACAGAAATCTTCTTAAGAAATCCTCCCTGAGTCATAAATATCATCGGAGCCCCTCTCATTAGACGTCGTATTAAGAACTAGCACTTCTCCCACATTTCGTTCATGGAGAAAAAGAGGGAGGGTATCCTTTGAGGAATCTTTCTCCCCGAGCTCTGTTCTTCCCTCATCGTTTATGCCCTAGATGCAAGTGAGGGATTCCAGAGTTTTATAAACATTTTTTTAAAATGCCACCTTTTAAACTTTGCATCTTGATCTGGCACTTCACCCTGAAATGTTATAGCTATTGTGTTTTGATGCCTTGCTTGCAATATCATGTTACAAAGAAAAGGACTGTTTGCTAACTTATGCCTTGGTAATGACTATCAATAAATAAGAATATGTTTGGCAGGGGGAGAAAAGAACATTCAGGATGTTGTATCATTATGTCTTGGCGTGGTGACATGCACTTAGTAGATACTTAAATATTTGTTGAAAGAATGATTGAGCTTTGTGCTTTCAGTGGAAACTGCAAAGTAAATTTGTATTAGGAAAACAGTTCATGATCAGAATTAAGTCCACTCCTCGTAATGATGGTGCGAATAAAGTAATTGTGTGCTCACTCTACATCAGACTCCAAAATAGTGCTTTTTTTTTTTTTCCCTGCAGAGAAGTTGGTCACCAATTTTTAAGGCTCAAAGTCCTTACTGAGTCTGTAGAGGAGCTGTCACATAATTGGATAACAAGTGCTTTCATGGGGCCACCAGTCTTTGGGTTTGTAGAAAGAGTAGGAGAGTTTTCTGACTTTTGGAAGAAGGGCATGTGCCTTCATTTCCAGCACTCAGAGTTGGATTCAAGAAAAACGTTTTAGAAATGATGATGATAAATCCTGGAACACTGCTTTAACGTGCTCTGTTCTGATGTGGAATTCACACTTAGAATTCTGTGTTGCTTCTTTTAAATAAATGTATATCAAGAGGATACTGTGCCCCATGTCATAAACTAGAAGACACAGCATACAGTGTGAAAGGCTAAATAACAGTACAGGAATGGTTGTGAGACATTTCATAGTTAATTGCCAGTGAGATGTCTAAACAATGAGTTTTGTGAGAACACATGCCGAAAACAAACACTGTGAAATGGGGAGGAATGTGAAGGCTATTTAGAAGATTAGAGAAGGCAACTTTATGCTAAGCCTCTATCGTATAAAATTTGGTACTCATATAATATATTTCATGTGAGTGTGAAATATATAAATCACTTAATCATTCTGTGCCTCAGATTTTCATCTACCCTTTATTTTATCCCCTTCTTTGAAATTGAGATATATAATACATACTTAGAAAAGTACCCCAGTTTAATGAATAACAGTTCAATGAAAAACAATTTAATGAACAAATAAAGTAAAAAAGCCATATATGTAATTGCAGTTACACAAGAGAACATAAACAGTGCTCTAGATATCTTGTGTGTCTTTTCTCAAGCACCACTCTCTTAAGGTAACTGCTGTCCTACATTTTATGGCAATGCTTTCTTTACTTTTCTTTTAGTTTTGTACATTATGTACTGTAAAAGAAAAATTTCCCAACTCTGGTCTGGAATAGAACCTTTATGTGTGATGTAATTTATAACAACTTTCTTGGAGAAGATTAATGTGTTCCTGATAGAGCCCCTGAACAATTTTCTAATGGACTTTAATGAGATTAAAGTTTGTTTCAGAAATTAGTTACCCATTAGTTTGGTTCTCATTTGACTATCAGTCAAAAATCTACTACCTTTATGGGGCACCTGGGTGGCTCAGTCGGTTAAGTGTTGGACTCTTGATTTCAGCTCAGGTCATGATCTCATGGTTCGTGGGTTTGAGTCCCACATTGGGCTTCATGCTGACAATGCAGAGCCTCCTTGAGATTCTCTCTCTCTCTCTCTCTCTCTCTGTCCACTACTCCCACTCTTTCTCTCTCTCTCAAAAATAAATAAACTTAAAAACATGGATTTTCTATTTAAAAAAAAATCTACCTTTAACCAGACTCTCATCTTTCTATGTCTAGACTAGAATGACTACCTAATCATTTTCTTTTTCTACAAAATATACCTACAAATAATAAATATTTGAATAAGTCTCTAGGTATCTTTTCCCTTGTGTGCAAAATGTAAAACAAAACAAAACAAAACAAAAACCCAAACTTTGAAATCTGCCAATAACTAAGTAGTCTGAAAAGTTTACTTAAATGGTATACATTGCTAAATAATAGTAATAATTTTAGTATTGCACATTTTTAAACTTCATTAAAATAGATTCATATTTTATCTTATTATCATCTTTGTCTCTTTTGCTTAATATTTTGTTTTTAAGAGCCAACCATCTTGTTATATATAGTGTTTATTCATTTTTATTGCTGTGTGTAGTATTGCATTGTTGATACATACTAAAATTTATTCATTCTACTGTTTATGAATACCTTATTGTTTCCAGTTTTGGATTGTTAAGGACAAGACTGCTACCAATGTTCTTGTATATGTATTTTAATGCAACTATGCAAGAGTTTCTCTTGGGAACGTACGCAGGGGTAGAATTGCTGGGTCACAGGATATGTATATATTCAGTTTTAGTAGATAATATCCACTTGTTTTCCCTAGGTAGTTGAACCAATTTGTATTCCCAGCAGTATAGTGTGAGACTTACTATTTGTACCCATTTCCTCACTCAACACATGTTGTTTTGAGACTTAAAATTTTCTTAATTAGTTCAGAGTACAGTAGAGTCTCATTGTGGTTCTGACTTGTATTTGTCTGATTAGGCATGAGGTTGAACACATGAACGTATATTTATTGATTGCCTGATTTTTTTTTTCATGATGTTCCTCCTCAAGTTTCCAGCCTTTTTTTTTCTATTCTATTGGGCAGTCTAGAGTTTTTTTTAATAGGAGTTCCTACAAATATAAAAAGCCCTCTGTTGTTAGCATCTTCTCCCACATTATGCTGTTTTTATACCCTTTCCAATAAAATTAAATTTATCAATCTTTTCTTTTATACTGTGTGGTGTGTGGTGTGTGTGTGTACATGCACATACAAATACATTTTGATGTTAAAATATTTTCATAGGTTAGTGAATTCATTTATTCTAACAGTTTTTTTTTGGTGGAATCTTAAGGGAATTTTATATATAAAATAATGTCATCTGTAAACAGAGATAATTTTACTGTTTCTTTTTTAATTTGGATGCCTTTTATTTCTATTTCTTGTCTGATTGCTCTTGCTAGTACTTTCAGTACTATGTTGAACGAAAGTGGCCAGAGTGGGGGTACCTGGGTGGGTCAGTCAGTTAAGCTTCTGACTCTAGATTTTGGCTCAGGTCATGGTCTTGTGGTTTGTGAGATCAAGCCCCATGGTGGGCTGTATGCTGACAATGTGGAAGCTGCTTGGGGATCTCTCTCTCCCTCTCTCTCTGCCCCCATCCCCATGTGCTCTCTCTCCCTTTCAAAAAAAATAAATGAACATTAAAAAAAAAGTAGTGAGAGTGGACATCCTTGTCTTATATTGGATCTTAGAGGAAAAGCTTTCTTTTGTTTTCCTACTGATTATCATTTTACCTGTGAGCTTTTCATAAATGGCCTTTATTGCATTGAGGAAATTTCCTTTTGTACCTATTTTGTTGAGAATTTTTTAAAATCATGAATGGATGTTGAATTTTGTTAAATGCTTATTTCGCTTCTATTGAGATGATCATGTAGCTTTTATTTTTCAGTTTGTTAATGTAGTATATCACATTGATTGCCTATGTAAACCAACCTTGCCTCCCAGAGACAAATCCTACTTGGTCATAGTATAAGAGTTCTTTATACAATTTGTATATCAGTTCTTTGTCATATATGTATTCTGCAAATGTTTTTTCCAAGTCTATGGCCTCTTTATTCATTTTCTTGATCCCTCAGCTTATTAACCATAGCTATTTTAAATTCCCAGTCTCTGATGATTCCAACATCTCTGGCATATCTGAGTGTGCTTCTTATGCTGCCCTGTCTTTTTAAACTGTGTTTTTTCCTTTTAGTATGCCTTGTAAGTTTTTGGTTGAAAGCGAGACGTAATATATGGGATGAAAGGAACTCCAGTATGTAGGTCTTATTGATGTCGTGGTAAGGTGTTGCAGGAGGGAAAGCATTCTATAGAATGTTCTGTGATTATGTCTTAGATTTTTAGTGAGGCTGTGGCCTGGGCTGTGACCTTCAAAAGTGTTTCTCATGTCCCCCTTCTACATACACACACACACACACACACACTCACTCACTCACTCACTCACTCACAGGTGGGACAGGAAGACTAGAAGAGGCTGCATTTATTATTATTTTATTATTATATTCAATACTTTAGTTTTTAGAAAAATTGTATAACATCCCTTTTATAGAGGAGTAAACAGACACAGCGTGGTTAAGCTCCTCACTAAATACCATTCATTGAGTAAGTGGCAGAGCCAGATTTCAAACGTACGCTTTCTGATCGGCAGTCATACTCAATCACTACTGTTTACCTTCTGTTAAAGAAAGAGGCTGCAATTATATATTTCCCTTCCTCCACATCAAATGCGAGAGGGTATTGGAGCTGGGTATTTCCCTTCCTCCAGGTCTCTTACGTTGTAGTGAAATAGTTTGTTTTGCTAAGAACAGAGTTCATTCATTCATTTGAAAATGAATACTTTTCTTCTCCCGCTGATGGAAACACGAAGGGATTTTTCTCTAATCATCTCTTTCAAAACCTTATGGGGGTATACTCACAGAAGTGAAGGAGCCCCCACTTTCCCCAAGACCGTCCTTCCCTGGAAGTTTTAGCTCTCAAATTTGTTCACATTGAGTTTCTAGCAATTCATTAAGTATATTCTAGATATTTCTACCCTGGTACTGGTTTCCATGGAGGTTTCTGCTCCTAGGTTTTTGGTCCAGTAAGTTATGATTCCCTGTATCTTCCTGTCTACCTCTCAGAATCTGGGGACAGTGGTTTGTTGTGTGATCTTGATTTGGTGATAGATCTAAGGAGAGTTGTTGATTCCCAGTTTGTTGTGGAGAAATAGTGACTAGTGGATATGTTTCTTTTTGAGGTGATGACAGTCTTCTAAAATTGATTGTGGTGATGGTTATACAATTCTGTGAATATCTAAAAACCACTGACTTGTATACTTTATAGATGAATTGTATGCTTTGTGAGTTCTATCTAAATAAAGCTATTTCCGAAACTTCCTAATAAAAAATTAGCACAGAGATTTATGCTGTCGCAGTTATGGAGGCCAGAAATACAAAATTAATTTCACTGGGCTGAAAGTAAGGTGTTGGCAGAGGCAAATTTCCTCCAGAGGCTCTGTGAGAAAATTCCTTTTTTGCCCTATCCACCTTTCGGTGGCTGCTGACTATTCCTTGGCTTATGGCTGTGTCACTCACATCTCTGCTTCTAGGGTCACATTGCCTCTCTTCTGTGTGTCTGTATGTATGTGTTTGATGTCTCTTATAATGATACATGTGATTGCATTTAGGACTTACCAGACTATCCAGGATAAACTCTACATCTCAAGGGGTGCCTGGGTTGCTCTGTTGGTTAAGTGTCCAACTTTTGATTGCGGCTTAGGTCATAATCTCAGGGTTCGTAGGATCAAGTCCCACATCAGGCTCTGTGCTGACAGCACAGAATCTCCTTGGGATTCTCTCTCTCCCTCTTTCTCTGCCCCTCTCCAGCTCTTGCGCACACACTCTTTCTCTCTCAAAATAAATAAGTACACTTAAAACAACCCTACATCTCAAGATCCTACATCTATAAAGACCCTTTTTCCTTATAAGGGAGCATTTACAGATTCTAGAGATTAAAGGCTAATATCTTTGGGGGGCATTATTTGACTTACCACAAATTCAAAAGGCCTATTTTTATTTTTTATTTATTTTTTAATGTTTATTTTTGAAAGAGAGAGAGAACCCATGCGCACATGAGTGCATATGAGCAGGGGAGGGGCAGAGAGAGAGAGAGAGAGAGAGAGAGAGAGAATGAGTCTCAGCAGGCTCTGGGCTGTCAATGCAAAGCCAGATGTGGGGTTCAAATTCATGAATGGAACCATGAGATCATGACCTGAGCTGAAATCAAGAGTTGGACGCTTAACTGACTGAGCCACCCAAGCACCCCATGAAAAGGGCTGTTTTAAAAAAGCATTTCCTGATGTCTATAGGGGCCACATGTACCATAAATTGTTTACATTTGATAGTAGGTTTTAGGAAAAAAGATCAAATGATCACTTAATCTCATGGATCTACTTGCTGGAAACTATTTGGATATTCATGCTGTATTTAATAACCAAGCCAAGAATTTTGGATATCATTAGCTTATGGACTATTCAAGTTTTGGGCTATCTATACAAGGCTTTGTCTTGGCTTTGTGATAAACATGGTGTGTGTTTGTGATTAGCTGGGATGTCCCAGTTTGGCTTGGTTCATATCAAGTGCTAATACTTCCCAGAAACCTCATAGGGTCAGAAACCATTATGGGTTTTTCTTTTTCTTTTCTTTCTTTCTTTCTTTCTTTCTTTCTTTCTTTCTTTCTTTCTTTCTTTCTTTCTTCTTCTTCTTCTTCTTCTTCTTCTTCTTCTTCTTCTTCTTCTTTTATTTATTTTACAAGTTCTGGTGTAAACTGTGAATATCTATAAACACAAGAGATCATTTTATTTTATTGGAGCTACTCTCCACTGATAGTTCTCATTGCAGGACCTAATCATGAGTCCCCTGACACAGCTTTACATTTCTAGGGAGAAGGGAAATAATGTCCGATAAATTGCAAATATAATGTAAGGGTGTGTACTTTAAAATATGTCTTCTAAGAGTTCTAGAGGAGTGAAAATCATGGAAACTGTTCATTTTAAACTCCCATTTAACTCTTTAGGGAAGAAAATCTGAGACTCATCTATGATGGAGGGGACAATGAGATCATTTTTGAAATTTCAGTTAGAATATTTTCATTAAAGTGGCAATTTTCCCTGAGTTATTACTCTGAAGGATAGTGCACGGATTCTGATGATATGACCACTGTGTAAAAATGTTTGTAGCTCCTTTTATGAGGTAATTGTCTTCAGATCCAACTTCTGAAAAACTGAGCTCTTATTTCTTCGTAATCATCCTTAATGTTTAATGTAATCCTTAATGTCCTAAAGTAATCCTTAATGTCCACAATCAGTATCACCCAACCTGCTTATCCACTTTACGTGCCATCTCTTAGTTTGAGTCATTTTGGATTATGTAAGAAAATGAAATTCACTTTTAGAGGATGAGTTTTTGCTACAAGTGACACTATTCAAAAGATCTGATGTCTCTAATAAAATGGAACTCTGACAAATTTTAAGTAACGGCAACTTAATGAGAATATGTGTATAGCTACCAAAGTTGAAGACCTTAAAAGGACAATATGCATTTGTATGGGTAGGTTTTGATGTGTGTATATGTGACTCTGTATGTGACTGTGTGTATGTGTTAAAAATAAAATAAATCACATTTCTTACAGTCATATTTTGTATACTGCAACCAAAAGTACAGAATCCTTTTTCCTTGATACACTTTGCCTATCTACAGTCAAGAACAAATACTTTTTGATTATTCATTATTTCCTGAGACAGTTATAGACTCTGGGAACAAAACAGACATAGTCCCTGATTTTATGGAAGTTAAATAAGTAGAGACAGACAAAGTATATTTTGTGACAATAAGTAATGTGAAGAAAAATTAAGGTCATAGATAAAGTGATAAGGTAGTGCTGCTATTTGGATAAGGTTGTTAGGAAAGACCAATCTGATAAGGTGATGTTTGAGCAGACATGTAAAAAATTGAGGGAGCTAGATTGGTAGATATTTTGGGGAGTGTCAGGGTGGGTTGTTGAAGAGAGTATTCCCTAGAGGGAATAGCAATTGCAAAGGGGGTGGTCTTGCTTGACATAGTAAACTGTGAGAGCAAATATCCTGTCTCCAGAGATAATGCAAAACAGTTTCAGATTCAGAACTAACTACAAATATACAGAGGTTGGAAAAACTAGTTTATAGTGGGGTAAAATCTCTCTTGATAAAAGATCAGGATAAGACCTACTCCTCTTCTCTTTGTGTCTTCTGCTCTCCATTCTACCCAAGAACATTTGGACTTGCTTTCCTTTTTAATTTTCTGGTCTCAAATTACTTGAATAGGATAAATCCAATCATGTTATTCTAGATACATGTCCATTCTGGTTAAGTCATTGTGTTACTCAGCTTCTGTTGAGGCATTAGAGTCAAAAAGCATATTGCTAAGGGAGAAGCAGGCTTTGATGAAATAGGAAAAATATTTTACGAGTAATTTCTTTTAGCTGAGATGAAATTGCTAAATTGTCTATCTATCCACCACAATCTTCATTTTCTACTCTTGGTTTCTAATGGAAAGCTTTCTGTTGGGTATAAAAGGTCCTTTGCAGCATGGTTTCTCGAGTACGGTTAAACAGCCAAATGGGCACTTCTCTTTAGCCCAAGGAAGAACTTGACTGAAATGAGGGTTCTATTTTATAAAAGTAATAGGGGTTGGGGCATAGTTGTAGCAATTAGAGTTTGAAGGAACCATGGAGTTCTCTGTGAGACAACTTCTTAATTTTACTGTTGGCGACATGAAGACCCTACTCAATTATGGTGGAATGGGAATTCACATTAAGTGAGTGCTTTCTGTGTATCTGATATTGTGCTGGACACCTTCATGCATAGTATCTTATTTCATTAGTTCCTTAATTCTGTGAAATATTGGTGGGTATTCTCTGTTTGTCCTTAAAGTCTGTTCTTCAAAGCTCTTTTTTGGCTTCTGTGTGCTGAGATGCTTCCCTCTGTGTACCTCATTAACTAGACTCCTTTGCCAATAGGACACATACACCAGAGATCAGAGAGTGGTAGGTGAGAGAGGGAGTGGTCTTTATCCTCCTTGCTCCTTACTTGCCAGGGTACATGTTGGTCATGGCTGTGTTACTCTTTGGAAGGCCCTCTGCTATAGGTACAGCATTACTTATTACTTATTACATATATTTCTCTGGGGTCAGGTAACTTTTTCCTTCTTCCAGCCAATGTGGGGTCAGGAGGGAGGAGGGCAGAGGAAGCTATGGCTCTCTGCTTTGGTAGATCTGAAATGCTCCACCAATGCTTATTTATGTCCTTTACCTTGTCCACACATCTGTTAATAATCCCTTCATTAAATTCTCCTTATTTACCCCATTTGGATGTTCCTTTCCTTTCTTGCTGTGACTGTAACTTTTCCCTTTTTCTTGTAGAGAAGTATAGAGAAGAAATCTGAGGCTCGAAGAGGTTGAGGGATTTGTTCAAAGTTTTTTGAACTAATTTGTCAGAGTTAGGATTTAAAACCAGTTCTGTCTGACTCTAAGGCCTTACACTTTTCATCACTTACCCATAAAGCTAGTTAATGGTAGAACTGCAACCTGAACCAAGTTTGTAATCCCTGTCTAGCTCCAACAAAGCTCCAATAATTATGTATAGGAGTGTCACTCCATCATTGTTAGTTAGCTCTGTTTTTTTGTTTGTTGTGTTGAGAGGAAATAAAATTTTTCTTAATGTGGAAAGAGTTAAACATTATTTTATTTTATTTTATTTATTTATTTTTTTTATAATTTTTCTTTCAATTTTTCTAGGAATATTTATTTTTTATTTATTTATTTATTTTTTATTTTTATTTATTTATTTTTTTTTTAATTTTTTTTTTTTATAGTTTATTGTCAGGTTGGTTTCCATATAACACCCAGTGCTCTTCCCCACAAGTGACCTCCACCAAGACCATCACCCCGCTAAACATTATTTTAAAGATTGAAAATTTTAAGATTTTAAACTTATTATAACTGGCAATAAGATGGTTAAGAAAAGATAGGCACAGGGGCGCCTGGGTGGCTCAGTTGGTTAAGTGTCCGAGTTTGGCTCAGTTTGGCTCCCGGTCCAGTCCACGAGTTTGAGCCCGATATCGGGCTCTGTGGTGACAGCTCAGAGCCTGGAGCCTGCTTTGGATTCTATGTCTCCCTCCCTCTCTTTCCGGAACTTCCCCACTCACATGTGTGTGCATGCTCTCTCTCTCTCTCTTTCTCTCTCTCTCAAAAATAAATGAACATTAAAAATTTTTTTAAAAGATAGGCACAATATTTGTTTTTATAGATTTTAGTTTAGAGGGAGAAAGATTGAATAGTCATGCAAATAAATGTAAAATTGTGACTATGATTGATAAATACTATGTAGGAGAGGTACCAAACCATGAAAACTTAAATGTAAGAGAGATTTAACCTACTCATGGAGGACCAAGGATATTTCCTTTAAAAAAATGATGCTTCAGCTAAGATTTGAATGATAAGTAGGCATAGAGTACAGTCTTCCCAAATAGAAGCTAAGATAAGTTAGTGGACAAAACTACTTATTTCCCAACATTATGAAAATTTTGTTCCATATAGTGGCCTAACTGACTTCATTGCTTTTCTTCAGTCACTGAGATGAGTCATTCTGGCCCTAAAGGAGATTGCTTAAGATGACCTCTAGCTCTGAGAATATGAGATAGGTGAAGCCAAGAGTCCTGGGAACGTTGGACTCTGACAGAGAGAGCCCAGGGTACACAGGAATTGCCATAGGTCATTGTTGCATGTAGGGACCTTAGAGATAATCTGACCCAACCCCTGTATTTAATAGGGAAAGAAACTAGAGAGCTATTGCTGTGGTCTGGAGAATTAGTATGGCATCAACTAGACACTAGAAGAGGAGACATCTACCTTCTCTTAGCTTCTCTTGCTTGCAGGTTGGGTAGCTGTGTCTGTCTAGATGGAATAATAAGTAGTTTGGTAGTAGAAATGTTAATTCTAGTGTTTATTAGGGCACAAAGATTTTTTGTTCAATAAAATTATTTGTCAGTCCTTGTTGCTCTGGATTTGATGAGGGTCTAGACAGATTAGTCAAGACCACTAATTATACTCTCATACCATACTTTATTATAGTGTTTACTTTACACTGTTATGTAATAATACTCCCTTGGATTTTAAAAACTATAAATTAATACATGCTTGTAATAAATGTATTATTGCAAATTGTTTCATAACAAAGAAAAGGCAATGTTTCATAATTCCTTTTATGAGACTACTATTCCTTGATGTCAAAACAAGATAAAAACAGCTAAAGAAAATAAACATAATCTACGTCTTGTCACAGCCTGGTAAAAGTGGACCAGCATTTAATTCCATGTCTGCTTGACTGAAGTCTCCCTCTCTCAAATATCCCTTTTATTTTGGAATAGTTTTAAACTTACATAAAAGTTGCAAAGAGAATACAGTGAGTTCTCATACACTACTTGCCCAGTTTCCCTCATTATTAAAATCACACTCAGGTTCTTTTAAAATAATTTTTTTATTAATTCTAACTCAGATATGGGGTGCTACATAAACGCATGGTCCACAAAACAAAATTCTCTAAGAGAAAATATCTGAAAAGTTTGTAGCGTAAACTTGGAACCATATGATAATTGCTTCTTAGAAGAGGGTATAATGGTGATGGGCAAAAAATGATGAATGAGAGGAAAGAATAAGGATGAGAAATTCAGGTAATAATTTAGATGTTTCTGTCAGTTGTCTGGGGTTTTTAGTTCTCTCTATTCTTTAAGCGTAATTATATATTTGGAGTTTCATTTCTATTGCTGGATAAGATTGTATCCATATCTTTTTGTTAAGAAGAAAACACTCTTATATTTCCCAACATATTACAACTTGTGTTTAGCTTTGACTGAGGATTAGTCAATAATGTACTTAACTGACATACTCCATCATAGAGATTTCTCTGTCTTAACACACATGGTGCAATGTAGTATGTCGTTTGCCTCTGGAATCTCTTAAAATGTTTGGGATATATATACACATATATACGTACCTGGCATTTCATCACCATGTTGTAGTTTCTGAATGTGTGGAGCTATGATTCTAAATGGAAGAATAAAGGAAACCATGGAGTCATTTTAAAATATGATTTTTTACAATTTTGAGAGCAAGGACTGAAAAGAACTACAAAAATGACATATGAATGTAATCACTGTCTTTTGTATCCTTTGTCTTCTGTTCTTTTTTTTTTTTTTTTTTTTTTTTGACCTTGAGCCAGTTTGCCTTCTGTTGTAGTCAACTCTTTCCAGTAGACTGGCTTTACATTGCTTGCAGCCTGGACTTGGCCCCCGAAGGGGTATTAAGAGGAACAATTTAATGGTTAGCAAGTTATGCTGGGAGCTGAGGTTGCTGAGGCAGAACAGGACACAATTGTCCAGACTGGTTGCTTGGGGAACAAGGTTGTCTGGATGGTGTAAGTTTAACTTAATAGCTTTGGCAGTGGCCAAAGGCAGTGGTTAAAGAATGTCTTAAAGAGGGATGGAGTAAAGGGGCTGTTGCCCTGGAGTTCAGTTGTAGTTCAGTTGCTCATAATTTCTATCTTATCCTCAACTAATGTGGGATCCTAGTGTAGTTTGGGGGCTCTTTATAGAGCTTTGAAAAAGGTAAGATAGGAAGATCATTAGCAAACTGCTGGTGGGGAATTAAGTGTCCCTGAGCAGCAATGCTAGTGACTGTGAATATAATGTAGAGCTGGGCTATTTATCCTTTGGTATTTTAGTGATATACCTCTGCCCTTGCCTCGTTCCTCACACTGGGGAGAACTCTGTTTGCAATAAATAAGCTTACAATGTCCAGGGAGGAGTTTTGACTATAAAACTGTATGACTTTGTTTTCCTTCACCACAAATATTTGTATTTTAAGACACTCTCCAAGCCCCAAAGCAAAGGATTTTAAAGCAGCCAGGCCATAAAAGAAATCTCTGTGAAGATAATGGAAAACACGCCTGTAAGCCTAAAAGGAATTTCATGCGTTCTGTCTTGCTCATCTTCCTTTGTAGCCTTGATTTTGATGGAAGTTTATTAAGGTGTACATGTGATCGGGATAGAAGGGAAACTCAGGATATGTAAGGAGAATCATTTGTCTAATGGTATGCTACAACTACAGGAGGGACAGAGTTTGGGAATCCATTTGTCCATTTAATAAAAATATTAGACACTCTGCAAAGGTCAGTTATATCAGCTAGAGGAAAAGTACATTCATGGCCATGACTACAGCCTTAATAAGGGCCAGATAAATTAAAAAAGTACTCTGATTGATCCCAAGAGGAGCCCAGGTTGGGGAAATTGTTCAGATGGGTTAGTGAAAATTCATCATGTCTACAAGAGGACAAATAACTTGAAAAAACATGCATGTGCAGATTTTACAGGTTCACTAGCATTGTCTTAAGTTATAGGAGGCTGAGTAACAAAATTCAGGAATAATTATAAAGATACAGCAAAATTTATGTATTTGAATAATTTCTATTTTGAATGATTTCAGAAGATAATTTTCAAAGATGTGCTAGTGGAGATATTCTAGGGGTTATATTATAATTGTTCTGTACCTGAGGATTTGATTCTAAAATAACTGTATCTAAAAGTTTTAAATGTGCAAAAAGGAGAGGGCACTGGGGCCTGATTACATCCATTTACTTCAGTTGATTTTTTTCATTCATTCATTCTTCAGGCTTTTATTGAAAACAGACTATGTGCAAGGCACTTTTTGGTGAATGTGCAAGAATGCTACACTTCTTAGTGGGAGTTTTCACCTTTAGAGGACAAGCTTTCCTAGAAGAGAGTTTCTACGGTTTGGTAACAAGCCCACATAAGTGAAGGCAAGGTAAAGCCACCTTGTGGAGAGATATAGGCTCATCTAGAAGCCTATGACAAATGTTCCATGGTCCTTTGGGGATGTTTTCACAATTTGCTTATTTGAAATGTCCTTTTTGAGTTTTAGGGAGGAGCTAAGCCCAAATTTCTTTTAGGGCCTGGCTGTTTTAAAATCTTTTGTTATCTATCTGTTTACCATACAGATATTTATGGTGAAGCAAAGCATTGTTCTTGCTTTATTTGCTAGGAAAGTCCTTTAATTTTTGTGTGAAGTACAGAACTTTATAGGTCAGGAAAAGTGAACTGCAGTTTTCCGTAACAAAACTGCCCTCTGTACTTCCTTTTAGTTTCTCAGTATCTACATCAACATTTTCTAAGGATTTTCTTTTCTGTATTTCTTATTTACTACTCTTGTATCTGATTTATCTTTTTTCCCCATGTCTTCAGTGTTTGGGCAGATTTGGTTATGACTTTAAACCCAGATGGAAACTATTTGAGTTTTTAAATATTCAAGGTCTTTGCTGTGGTTTCTAATATGTCTTTCCCAAGTTTCTAATAATAGCTTCCTCTGATCTTTTCGGTGGCAGCCAGGAGCTGCTTGGGTGATTGAGTTGCTCTTTCTAAATGTAATTTATTGAGTTTTCTTTTATTGGAAGAGATGGCTATTCTTGGACAGTAAAAAAGTTAGAATATAAGTGATTTGATTTTATATTTTGATGCTCATAATTAGCCATTATCAATTCCTAATGCTTTTCGGGTTTAGAGTAAGAGGTTGGTATAAATATTGGATATTTGTTTTCTCTGATCCACTTGCTCTCAGAATTTTACCAGATTTATGGAACTTCAGTAACAGCTTGGCATAGCAGTGGAACTTATTTCTAAGTATGTTTAGTGCCCTTATCTTAATGCTAGATATACAATAGAGGATGCTTTTTTTAATGACCAATTTTTTTGTACTTTGGCCTTCAGTCGTCTTGGACAGTAGTTCCTCTGACTAAAAGATCTTTTATGATTTGTTTACCAAATGCTCATTTTAAAAATAAAAAAAATCTTAGAATTGGAAGGAATCTTAGAAATTCTTTATCTGTCTTTCATTTGGTGAAAAATACATTCAAACTCTGCTTGAACATTTTTATTGAAAGTGAACACTTTATTAAAAGTGAATCATCCCATTTGTAAAAGATCTAATAATACAATGAACAGAAATATGCTTTCTGTAATTTCTACTCATTTATTCTAGAGTCTTCTGTAAACAAATGGAACAATTTTTTTCTTTTACATATTTAAAATTGGTTACTATGTCCCATAAAGCTAGGGGCTATGATTGTTTATTCATTCATTCAATCCGCATAAGTTTTTTGAGGTATTCTGTGTTGGTATTGTACGATTGAAGTTACAAAGGCAGATAAGAGTTAAGCACTGAACTCAAAAAGTTTAGTCTGTAATGGAAAAGATGTTTTAGCATCACTAACACTAAATAAAAGTATACACTACATGCTATAGAATGTATAGCAGATGCATCAAAGACATTATGTTTTCTCAAAGTGTCATCTAAATTGGGACTTGAAGGAAGAGAGATATTTGGACTGAACAATAGGAAAAGCATAGAGATATAAAAACAATGTGACACATTCTGGTGAAATATGGCAGGAATGAAAACAGCATGTGGTATAGTGCTGGGAAAGGAGACTAGAGAAGGATCTATAGATTATAGACCAGGTCCAGACCACAAAGAATCTTGTGTGTTTAATGGAGTTTGAACTTCATACTGAGCACTGTGGGTAATCACTGAAGTATTTTAAGCAGGAAAGCAACTTGATTACATCTGGTTTTTAGTCAGATCACCCTGGCAGTAGGTAAAGGGAGAATGGGTTAAACTAAAGCAAACCTAGAATCTAGGAACCTATTTAGACTATTAATAAGTAATTCAGGAAAAACTTTGGGGGGCCCAAACTTAAGAAAGAAAAGGGAGAGAAGGTGAGGGAGGGAGAAAGAAAAAAGAAAAAGAAAGTAAGACAAGAAATATAGAGAAATAGACAGAAGGGAAGACAGAGAAAGAAAGAGAAAGAGAGAAAGGGAGAAAGGGAGAAAGGGAGAAAGGGAGATGGTCAATGGATAGAAGAGAGTGATATCTACTGTCCTGGTTTTCAAACTTTACATTAGAATCACCTAGGGAGTTTTAGTAAAACCATTTGTTGCCTTCAGTCCACCCCTTGAAATAGATTAATTGGTGCAGGATGCAGCCTAAGCATTAGGATTTTTAAAAGCTACGCAAGGGATTCTAATTGTGTAACAAAGTTTGAGAACCACTCATCTGTATGTTTCAGTAACTGAATAGGTTTTAAACATCTTATTTATATGGCACCAAAAATAGACAAAATGCTATAAATGTTTTCTGACCAGGGGAAAAGGGAAAATTACCTCCTTGGATCAGGATACTACTCTTCTTTATTAATGAAGCCTAAGAATGTATTTACCGTTTTGAATCATATCACATCGTTTCATAGAGCAAGTCCATAATTAAATAAAACCTACATGCCTCTTTCATAAGAACTGAGTTGCCTTCATTGAGCCCCCAGAAATTCATCACAGTTCAGATTTTCCCACCCGGGTATGTTTTTCCATTGCAGGAACCTCAGAATGCCATGGCTTCCTGTATTTGCCTGTCAGTCTCTCCACTACTGGGGGCAGTGGTTTGCTCTTTTCCCCACTCTCTCTTACAGATCCAGAAAGAGTTGTTGATTTTTCAGTTTGTTCAGCTTATTACTTATTATTAGGATGGAATGGCAACTTCCAAACTTCCTACAAACAGAACTGGAAACTGGAAGTTGCAGTTGATTCTTTGATGTAAATACAGGTTTTACATTCAGCCATATTTAATGTTACCTTATTAGATTTAGCTCATGGTTCACCAATTCTTATATAAGTCCTATAATCAAACTCTTTTAGCATTGTCATCCATAGATATAAATATGCTTCTAAGTCTTTAATCAGATTATTGATAAAAGACGGTAAATAGTATAAAGACAATGATTACTGAGTTTTCAACAAAGTATAGAGAGTTCTGCTAGAAAAATATATGAGTGCATATGTGTGCACACGCTTGCAGGGTGAGGAATGGGTTTACAAAGACATATTTTCCCAGCTTTAAAGCTTGTGGGCTCACATTTAGAGTTCAGTTGGAATAAAAATATTTTACTGAAAGATCCTGGGAGGTGTAGTTGAGTGAATTCTGCTTATGTGACTGCCTGTAATATTCCTAGGAAGTGGACTTCTCTTTACGAAAATCTCATGCATTTTTTACTTCATTATGACCAATGAAGACAGTGTGAGAAATCTTAAGCTTTTGGTTTACAAAATTTTTCAAAGAAGTTCCTGACAAAGTCCTGATAGAAAAGCCCATTTAAAGATATTTAGCCAAGGGGCACCTCAGTGGCTCAGTTGGTTAAGCATCTGACTCTTCATTTCGGCTCAGGTCTTGATCTCAAGGTTCCCTTCATGAGTGTGAGCCCCATGTTGGGCTCTGTGCTGACAGTGTGGAGTTCTCTCCCCCTCTCTCTGCCCCTTCCCCACGTACACCTGTGCATTCGCTCTCTGTCTCTATCTCTGTCTCTTTCACAATAAATAAATAAACTTAAAAATTAAAAAAAATGAATATATTTAGCCAATAGGTCTTCTGCAAGCTGCAATTTACAATATGCTAAGGACAGGGGTTGAGAAATGACCAGTAATATTCCTTTAGGATAAAAAGGCCATTTAAGTCTCTTCATGGGTTGAATTAATGATATTTTGTTCAAAGCATTTGGACTACAACATCAGGGATCTAAAGATGTCAGAAGTTCAAATATTACCAAACAGTTAAAGGATGTGAATGCCATTTTCCTCAAACCTGATGGAAAGGCACAGATAAACTGGGCAACTCACTAATATAATTTCAGTGGATTTCATGTAGAAGAACTTTACTAGACAAAAGCTTTTGACCCAAGACATTTTACTGTAGACTTTTTTCCAAAGTAAATGTTTTCTGTTATAGACTAGCAAAAAAGGATTTGCTGTGTAAAACCCAAAGACATTTTTAAACATAGCATGAAGAACAGGATTTTTACGTGAGTAATGAAAACATCTGGGAGGTCTGAAGACTTCCTTTGGAAAATAATTATTGCAGAATTATAAAACTAATTAAAACAGTCACTTTCAACTTTCAAAGTTAAAGTTTTCATTAAGGTTGATCCTAATAATAATTTTGGAAGCAGATGAAGTTTGTTTTTCCTGGGCCTGTTAGCCCTATTGAGTTCTATGTCTTCCTCTACCTTCTGCTCTGTCTTACTCCAGGATATCCACTGCTCTTATGTACCATGTCCAGGGCTGCCTTCCTATCTTCTACCTCCCTATCACTAACATTTCATATCAAAGCCTTTGGGCAGCATACTTCAGGATATCTTTAAAGTAGCCTGCTTTGAATCTTACTCTCTCAGTATCCTCATAGAAAACTGATTGATTAATTTCCTATAAATAATTCTCATTGAGAATGTATGTCTTTTAATATTTTACTTCATCTTGAGGGGCAATTCACAAGAGAGAACATGGAAATGTCCAATAAAAATGTGCTTATAGGATACATACAATAAACATCTCTAGTAGACAGGGCTATGGGAGGATGAATTGTTGTAACACAGTCTGACTCACCTACCTTTACCTCTTAACTTGTATTCTTCTCCCTCATGCTCATTCTCCTCTTGTCACACTGGCTTTTGCTGCTGTTCTTTGAACACTGCAGGCATGCTCCCCTGCATTGCACTTGCTATTTTCTAGAAATTTATTTCTTTAAATATCTATCTATCTATCTATCTATCTATCGAGGCAGAGAGGGAGAATCCCAAGTAGGCTTTGTGCTGTCAGTGCAGAACATGACATGGGGCCCAATCTCACAAATGGTGAGATCATGACTTGAGCCAAAATCAAGAGTCAGATGCTTAACCAACTGAGCCACCCAGCACCCCTCACTTGCTTTATTCTATTAAATTGGGATTGAAACCCTCTTTGACCAGCCCATTTAAAATTTGTCCAAAAAAAAAAAGCAGGAAAGAAAGAAAATAAACTAGAAATAAAATAAATGCTGATCGTCAATCCACTATGGTTAAAAACAGCTTTATTGTATGAAACACAATAATTAATTGCATTTTTATACACTAATAACAATCTGAAAAGGAAATTACAAAAACAATTCCATTAACAATAGTATCAAAAAGAATAAAACACTTAGGAATTAACCAAGAAGGGGGAAGCCTTATATAATGATATTTACAAAACATTGCTAGGGACGCCTGGGTGGCTCAGTTGGTGAGCGTCCGCTGCTTTGGCTCAGGTCATGATCTCACAGTTCATGGGTTCGAGCCCCGTGTTGGGCTCTGTGCTAACAGCTAGCTCAGAGCCTGGAGCCTGCTTCGGATTCTGTGTCTCCCTCTCTCTCTCTGACCCTCCCCTGCTTGTGCTGTCTCTTTCTGTCTCTCAAAAAAAAATTAAAAAAAAATTGCTAAAAGAAATTAAAGACATAATAAATGGAAACACATATGTTCATGGGTTGGAAGACTTATATTGTTAAAATTTCAGTACTACCCAAAGTGATCTACAGATTCAGTGCAGTCCCTATCAAAATCCCAATGACATTTTTTGCAGAAATAGAAAAACCTATCCTAAAATTCATATGGAATTTCAAGGAATCTCAAGTAGTCCAAAAATCTTGAAAAAAAACAAAGCTGGAGGACTCCTGATTTACAAACTTACTACATACCTACAGTAAGTAAAACAGTGGGGGACTGGCATAAAGATAGACGTACAGACCAGTGGGATCAAATTAATCCTCATGTATATGGTCAAATGACTTTTGACAAGGGTGCCATTACTATTAAGTGGGGGAAAGGACAATCTTTTCAACAAATGGTGCTAGGAAAACTGGATATCCACATGCAAAACAATGAAGTTGGACATTTATCTAACATATACAAAAATTAACCTGCAATGAATTAAAAACAAATATAAGACCTAAAACTATAAAACTCTTAAAATAAAGCATAGAACAAAAGCTGTATGACATTGGACTTGGGGGGGATTTCTTGGTTATGACAATAAAGGCACAGCAATAAAAGAAAGACAAGATAGACAAATTGGACTTCATGAAAATTTAAAAATTTTGTGCACTAAAAGATACTCTCAACAGAATAAAAAGTCATTCTTCAGAATAGGAGAAAATACAAATCATGTATCTGATGAGTGATTAATATCCATAGTATATAGAAAACTCCTTAAACCCAACAACAACAAAATAAACAACTCAATTCAAAAATGGCCAAAAAACTTGAATGGACATTTCCCCAAAGAATATGTACAAGTGTCCAATAGCACATGAAAAGATGCCCAACATCACTAATCATTAGGGAAGTGAAAGTGAAAACTATAATGAGATACTACCTCATACTCTTTCCGATGGCTATTATCAAAAAAGAACAACAAACGTTGGTGAGGATATGGAGAAATTGAAACTCTGTGCACTGTTGGCAGAGGTATAAAATGGCATAGCTGCTGTAGAAAACAGTATGGAGGTTTATCAAAAAGTTAAAAATAGAATAACCATATGATCCAGCATTTACACTTCTGGATATATACCCTAAAGAATGAAATCAAGATCTCAAAGAGATATTTGTACACCCATGTTCAAGTCACAGGAGCTAAAACATGGCAACAACCCATGTCCATCGATAGATGAGTGAATAAGCAAAATGTCATGTATACATACAAGTGAATATTATTCAGCTTTAAAAAAGTAAGGAAATTCAGACACAGGCTATAATATAGATGAACCTTGAGGATGTTACAGTAAATTAAATAAGTTAGTCACAAAAAGACAAATTCTGTATGATTCCACTTCTGAAATGTACAGTACTTATTGTAGTCAAAACAATAGAGACAGAAGGGAGAATTGTGGTTGCCAGGGGCTGGGAGGCAATGAGGAGTTACTGGTTAAGGGGTATAGTTTCAGTTTTACAAGATGGAGAGTCACAGAGATGGATTTTAGTGACGGTTGCACATTATGCATGCATTCCTTACCACTAAACTGTATACTTAAACATGGTTATGATGGTAAATTTTATATGTGTTTTACCAAGATAAAAAAATTTAAAGCTCTATTATGGACTTACTTTGCTGTTAAATGTTATATATGACTTAAAACTATACGTATCAACATGGAAAGATATCCAGAATATGTTGATAAATGTGAAAAAGCAAGATTTAGAGTAAAATGGTCAGTATAATTTCATGTACATAAAAAAGAAAATACTATATATATATATATATAATGTATACTCATATAAGCATAAAAGCATAAAGAATCTAAACACCAAACTATTAACATTGATTTTGTCAAGAGAATGGGATTGGATAAGGGAGATAGAAAATATTTTATTCTTTAAACACTTCTATATTGTTTGAATAGTTACAAAAAACAAATATTGCTCTAGTATTTAATATATATACATATATATATACGTATATATATATGTATATATATATTTGGACCTCAGGGAAAATAGTATTGATACATGTATGAATGTAGGTGTTTATTTGTTGGGGAACTTTGTTAAAACTATTGCCCTGTTCCAGGAGAATGCCTTTTCCATAGATGTGAGGCTGGGCAAGGATGTCAGGAGCTATGACAATGAACAAGATTTTCTTCCATTCCTCCTGCCAATGGCGCCCATGGCAACAATGCTAGGGTGACTAGAAAAAAAGGGAAAGAAATGCTGCTACACTAGTGCAAATAACCTTTTCTAGTGTTAGAAGAGGGGAATTCTAGAGGCACCTAGGTGACTCAGTTGTTTTAAAAGCCCGGCTCTTCATTTGGGCTCAGGTCATAATCTCATGGTTTGTGGGATCGAGCCCTGTGTCAGGCTCTGCACTGACAGCACGGAGCCTGCTTGGGATTCTCTCCTTGCCCCTCCTCTGCTCTCTCTCTCTCTGTCTCTCTGTCTCTCTGTCTCTCTCTCTCTCTCTCTCTCTCAGAATAAATAAATAAACTTAAAACAAAAAGGAGGGGAACTCTACAATACTAATTTGGCAGGGTCAAGATTTTTGGTGACTTTGCAGTGTGGTTCTAGGGATTTTCAAGTTTGGAAGCACCTGGGTAGCTCAGTCATTTAAGCATTTGACTTCAGCCCAGGTCATGATCTCACAGACTCCTGGGTTCGAGCCCCACCTCAGGCTTTGTGCTGACAGCTCAGAGTCTGGAGCCTGCTTCAGATTCTGTGTCTCCCTCTCTTTCTCTGCCCCTCCCCTGCTCACGCACTCTCTCTCTTAAAAATAAACAAACATTTAAAAAAATTTAACAAAAAGTAGAAAACAAGATCTGTCTGATCACTCATTTTAGTTGCTCTGATGTATTTTCTGTAGGATCTTCATAGAAGTAGGCTCTCAGAGAGTTGATTTGGATAATATTCCCAAATGTGTAAGAAAGGGAGAATACTTTTGTAACATAATGACTTATTTGATGTGGGGAGAGGTGCATGGTAAAAGGGGACATGCTTTGAAGCCTAGGGACCTCTCTTTCATTAGGATAAGGCTGCGGAAAGAGATAACGTCTAGGAATCAAAAGAACCATGCTCTGATTCTAGTCCTGCTTGTGATTAGCTGACTGAGGTAATCCCGTTTAGTTGCCTTTTCTGTGCCTATTTCCTTACTGTATATAATACAGCATAAGAAAGAAAGATTGTCTTCACTGCTTACATAAAATGATCATGATATTGGCTCTCTTACAGGAGTTTATAAAAATAAGGAACATTTTGCTGTTTTAACAGCTAGATGGCACTATCACCTCTAACATTTGTTTTAATTTGAATTTAATTACAGTGGTGCTAAATGTGCTGTAATTCTTTCCTTCCATGATGGCTCTTGTCAAAAGGTACGGCTTACAAATGAAAGGGAATGTAGCTATGTTGCTTTGAGACACTACGTATCTCTTCATAGAAGATTTATCATAGATCAACCTGAAGTCTTTGAGAAAACAAAAGCCATCCTTTTGTAGAGAATAGAATCATTGTATTGTAATCATTCCTTGGGTCTTAGTTGCCCTAGTTTCATCAGATTTCTTTCTTTGTACCCCAGATGACATGCTGACAGGCCTAGCGTGAGACAGTGCAGTTATGTGAGGAGGGTTGGATTTATTTAGGAAGAATCTGTCTTTATCTCATCTCCAGATCCAGGGGAAGAGACCTGCCGAGTTACAAGTTATGCGGTTTTTTTGTTTGTTTGTTTGTTTGTTTAAATGTTTTATTTATTTTTGAGAGAGAGAGAGAGAGGGAGAGAGAGAGAGAGAGAGAGAGACGGAGAGAGAGAGAGGGAGAGAGAGAGAGAGAGAGGGAGAGAGAGAGAGAGAGAGAGAAAGAGAGAGGGAGAGAGGGAGACACAGAATCTGAAGACAGGCTCCAGGCTCTGAGCTAGCTGTCAGCACAGAACCTGACGCGGAGCTTGAAGCCACGAACTGTGAGATCATGACCTGAGCCAAAGCTGGATGCTCAACCGACTGAGCCACCCAGGTGCCCCAAGTTATGCATTGTTGATTGTTGAGTCATAGATTTTAGCAATTCCTGAGCAAGCCACGTTCTGCATTTTAGAATCATACATGAGACCCAGGGAGGTTAAGTGATTTGTTCAAGTTTATTCTAAAAATAGTCTTCAGACTCCCATCCCTTGTTTTCTATCCTTTGTTTTGTGTTAATAGACTTAGATGGTCTGCTTTGGGTATCAAAACTAAATGAGAGTTTGCAGGATCACTCTGCATTTACCTACCAACCAACCAAACAAATAAAATAGAATTCCATAAGCAGGATGGAATATTTCAACTAGCACAAACTCCCCTATCACCATTTGGGCAACTGGACAGAGTCTCTGTAATTAAAGTTCTCCATTTCTTAAAAATGAACTTCAGTGGTATTTTGCCTGTCTTACAGTATTTCACTGAAAATGTGAAAAGTAAAAACTGGAGTAAAAATCTGGTTTTCTAAGACAATTTTATAAAAATCCAGCTTGTTTTATCATTTTTTCTCCATCAAGAAAGTTAATGTATCTTCTTTTCAACTTATGTCTTCATTATTTATAATTGTTTTACATTTGCAAGTTGCCAGAAAAACATACTTAAACGAGAGCCCTATACCTCCTCAACTTTCCCTTTGTTCATTTAAACAGGAAAGAGTTGTGCGTTTAGCCTCATCCACCTCCTGATATGCCTGCACAAAACTCATGAAGTAGTGCTTTGCCCACCAAATGCTAAGTTCTTTGGATTTTCTTTCTTCAAGTGTTTGGTTACCGAATTGTAAACTCTAGAGTCACTAAAATTGTAGAAATCTGCTTGAAAGACTGTAACTGTTTTATTTGATAGCACATTATGCAGTAGTCATTTTTCCTTTCCTTTCTTCAACTCTGTCTCATTCAAAATAAAAATTAAATATTTAGCAGTTTATATTTTTTCTTTTATAGTTTTATTGGCAAACCTTTTTTTCCCCTTGTATATCATGTTGTGACTATAAGTCACTTAACCTAGGACTGTAAGACAGAATGGTGAATCGTTTTAGGAAATGATGCTGATAGTAATTTTATCTTCTGTGATTAGTGTTTCCTGGTCTTTTTAAACCTTTATAATGAAGAAAATAAATTGAAGGAACTTTGCATGATAATAGTTATATTTATAATATGTGTTGACTATGAAAATATATGACAAGAAACAGCTCTAAATTCAGTAACACTGCTCACTTGAGTTTGTATTTTATTAGTCATAAAACAAACATATATTTGAAAAATAGAAATACTTTTATGAGCAAAATATATTATGTATTCAATTAACAGATAGTACTAGATTCATTTAGGGATTTAGATGCAGTTTCTCTGAAGCTTTCCCCAAATTGAAAGTTGGGAGCCATTGTTATAGGATGTCTCCAAGTGAATGGGATTATAAAGATTTATATTCAGCTGCAGTTAAAGTGCATTGGAAACTTAATGTGTTCCAGACATTAAACAAAATTGCCTAACATGTATTAATTAACTGAATTCTCATAGTAACCCTATAAGGTAGGTACTAGCATTATTCCCATTTTATAAATGTAGAGGGGCGCCTAGGTGGCTCAGTCAGCTAAGTGTCCAACTTCAGCTCAGGTCATGATCTCGCGGTCTGTGAGTTCAAGCCCCACATTGGGCTCTTTGCTGACAATTCAGAGAGTGGAGCTGCTTCAAATTCTGTGTCTCCCTCTCTCTCTGTCCCTCCCCAGCTTGTGCTCTCTGTCTCTCTCTCTCTTTTAAAATTAAACACGAAAAAAAAATATAAATGTAAAGAGAAGCTTAGAGGGTTTAAGTCACTTTTCAACGTCATATAGCTAATAAGTGGCAGATCTGAGAACTGAGCCCTGGTCTAAGGAACTCTAGAGCTGGACACTAACCACAACATTGCCTTTTCCTTCACTGAAGTACAGTGTTTTTCAGTTGAGAATTTAATATGTTTTATACCTATAGATAATTCTGATTCTCATGCCTGTATCAAACACACAATCAGGAAAACTGAGATAGACTACCAATTTAAAGCTACTGGGCTTTTCATAGATGGCTTTTATAAAGTTTAAGTAAGTTCCTTCAATCCCGACTTTCTCGAGGGTTTTTATTAAGAAAGGATGCTGTATTTTGTCAAATGCTTTTTCTGCATCTATCGACAGGATCATATGGTTTTTATCTTTTCT
>CM053572.1:119311453-119323577 GCA_028646485.1 Cryptoprocta ferox
ATAAAGGGGGGTGATAGTCTTGGTGGAGGTCACTTGTGGGGAAGAGCACTGGGTGTTATATGGAAACCAACCTGACAATAAACTATAAAGTTTAAAAAAAAAATGGAGAGTAAATAATTAAATAACATTTAATTCTGAAAAAAAAATAAAGCTACTGGAACAAAAATAGATTTTAATTAAAACACTGAGTCAACATCATATACCTAGAGGATTGTGTGTTTGTGCGTGTGTGCGTGTGTGTGTGTGTGTGTGTGTGTATCATATCATCCAATACAGTGGTTCTCAAGTAGAGTAGGAAGCTACTTGGGTGAGTATTAAATTGAGAATCCAAGACTCTACCACAGCCATACTAAATCTAAATCTCTGGGAAGCAGGTGGGCTTAGACATATATATTTTCAAAGATAGTCCCGGATGAGTTTAATGTATATCCCTGATTAAGAACTACTGGTCTAATTCCTTCCTCATTTTGTTTTTGAAGAATTGAAGTACAGAAGGAGAGCAAGTTATTTCCACACAAGATCTAATATTAAAATCTTTGCCATCATTAACATAAACACACACACATATTTCTTTTTTCAGAGATCTATAGAGATAAAAGACCATTTGAGTATCTTGCAATCTGAATAGGGATACGGGACTTAGGCAAAACAAACAAACAAAAACCAACAAAAAATACCCCAAAACAAAACCATAAATAACAAATAACATATGTTGGAAAATAACATATGTGAAATAATGACTTATGGCAGAAAGAAAAGAGGTTTTAGAGACATCTCTAAGGTAGGCTTCAGAATGGAGGTAGGTCTTAAAAGAATAGAACTCAGTGGAGTAGAGAGGAGGAAGGGGAAGCTTTCCAGGTAGGAGACGTATTGTGATAAAAAGACAGGGAGGCAGGAAAATGAACAGAAATTTAGGACAAATGAAGAGACCATTCTAGTGGTCTGTCCAAGTGGTCTCAGTCAAGTCCAGTGGCTGAGTTTAAGGGTGGTAATTCATCTGATGACTTTGGGCCCACCCTATGGAGGTAGAACTGGTTTGCAATTAAGAGTTAGAATGGCGGGTGTACCATACCTGGTAGAATTCTGTCACTATTATTCTTTTCACACATAAACTATGATAACACATAAGCAAGGAGAATCTTGCTTAGGAATCTCAAGACAGTGCTCTAAACTGCTTTCCATGGTGTAACTTCTGTTATCTGTTTTGAAATAGGTTAGTATTCTTAAATTTCAATGAGGGTTGAAGAGATGGAATTTAGTCTGAGTTTTTAAAATTTGCCCACTACTGTGTTGTTCCTACTTTAGCCAAATATTCCTATTTTTATATGGCCTCAAGATTTTTTTCACAAAATTTCGATCAATGATACTGATTTTGGCTTAGAAAGAGAAGTGAACTAAAAGACCATAGTAACTCTTCAAGAAGAATTTATTTATTTATTTTTGTTCACTTTTGTGGAATTTTTAATTTTTAAAATTAAACTTTTTATTCTGAAATAATTGTGGACCCACATGTGGTAGTTGCAAATAATACAGGGAGATCCTGTACACCTTTTACCCCATTCCCATCTCTGCTTTCAGCATGGAACCTGCTTCGGATCCTCTCCCCACCCCCTTCTGTACCTCCCCAACTCCTGCTCTCTCTCAAAAATAAATAAACATTAAGAAAAATTACCATTACCACAAGGATTTCTGATGTTATCTTTTTATCAGCCTGTCCTTTACCCCTCCTTAACCTCTGGCAGCCACTAATCTATTCCCCATTTTTATAATTTTGTTATATATATGTAATGTTATATTAATGAAATAATACCATATATAACATTTGGGATCAGCTTTTTTTTTTTTTTTCACACAGCATAATTCTCTGGAGATATGACCAGGTTGTTGCATGTATCAATAGTTTGTTCCTTTTTATTATAATCTATAATGGTTTGAGTATATCTTTTTGTTTAGCTTTTTAAATAATTTAGGTATTATTTTATTTTACATTGGTCATCACAGTCTACTGGTGCCATCATTTTACCAATTTGAGTGAAGTATAGAAACCTTAACCTCCTGCATTTATAATATAATTACCCTCTCTCATTTACAATATGATTGTCTTAAATATTTCCTGTACATACTATGCTTATTTCCCTCTGACATCCATGGTTTTTGATTGGTAATCTACTACCATTTGAATTGTTTTCCCCTTACAGGTAAGGTGCATCTTTTTTTGCTGCTCTCAAGACCTTTTGCTGGTTCTCAGCTATGATGCATAATTGGTGTGCATTTCCTTGGATTTTTCCTGTTTGGGAATATTTTCACCTTCTTGATGTATTTTGCCAAATTTTGGTAGTGATCAGTCAATTAATATTTTTCAAGCCCTACTCTTTTTCTTCACTCCTTCCAGGACTCTAAACCCATAATGTTAGATTTTTTTTTTTTTTTTTTTGTTATAGTTCCTCAGGTCCCTTAGATCTGTTAGTTGTTTACAGTCTATCTTCTTTCTCTTGTTCAGATTTGGTAATTTCTATTGTTTTATCTTCTGGCTTACTGATTTTTTTGGCCCATTCTGCTGTTGAGCTTATCCACTGAGTTTTTTAATTTCAGTTATTGTATTTTTTCAAGTCTAAAATGCCCATTTAGTTCTTAATTTATATCTTCTATTTTTTGCTAAGACTTTCTCTTTGTTAAGATTTTCTATTTTGTTTTGAGCTTATTTGTGATTGCTAATTGAAACATTTTTTATTATGGCTGTTTTCAAATCTTTGTTAGATAATTCTAAGATGACTATGATCTTCATATTGGCATCTGTTGACTGCACTTTTTTTACTCACTTTTAAATTTTTCTGGTTCTTGGTATGATAACTGATTGGCAGTTGAAACCTGGGTATTTTGCTATGTTAAGAGATTCTAAATCTTATTTAAATCTCTAAGGTAGTTTTCTCTGACACTAAGGGAAGGAGGGGTGCCACCTCCTTAATGTCAGGTCAGGGTAGAAGTCCATCCAGGTTCTTTGGCTCCCTTGGTACTCAAGGGAGAATACTCCTTGTTACTACTGGGCAAGAATAGAAGTTCCAGCTCTCCACTAGGTCTTCATTGATATCTTCCTGGCTGGGAAGACTCCTTAGTGCTTTCTATCTGACCACCACTGACAACATACAGAGAGGGGGAGCAGCCTCATTTCGCCTGGAGAATAACATTAAGTCCTTACTTTCCTCTAGGGTTCCTTTAATACCACTGTAGTAGGAAAAGAAGAGGGTATCGTGTTATTGCTGGGTAGGGATAGAAGTCCATGGTCCCCATGTGGTCTCCACTGATACCATGGCTGTGTGTGCAAGAGAGGGTGGCTCATTACTGCCCACAGGGATGGATGTCTGTTTCCTATTTACTTCTCTGATAAGTAAGTGGGTGGTGACTATTAGGATGCCTTATTATAGCCTAGTGATGGTGGAAGTCTAGGGTCCTCATTTGTCCTTTTCTGGTGGGAGTGAGGGTGAGGGTTGGGTCAGTTTCTTCTGTGGTACTTATTTTCTGTGGTGTTTATTTTCTACACATTCTTTGTCTTGTTAGACTGCTCCTTTCCTGGACTTTTGGCTAAAGAAAGCAGGCTGCTTTGTGTCTGTTTTATCCATTGATATTTCTGGGTTGCTGACTTCTTCAGCTCCAAGTCTGGGATATATGAGGCAAAAAGAAAATGTAGGGAACCCACCACCATGTTGTTACTTGGGTCCTGAGGTCCCTAGCCCATCTGACTTCTTCTCTTCACCATTTAGTCTTATGTTTGTTTATACATAATATCAAGGGTTTTGTATTATTTAATGAGAGGAATAGGGAAAAGTGCATCTACTCCACCTTCCTGGAAGGGAAGTCCTCAGAAGAATTTGTTTTTAACATTAGAACTTCCGGATTCCACATGTTCTGATTGCATCATTTGTATCCTTGTTATTTGTGCGAAAGGTGTCCTTTTATATTGGTTTATCGCTTCAAAAATTAATGAATTTTCCCTAAATAAATCAGTTACTACTTTTCAAGTGAAGCATTTAAATAGATGCTATTTTTAACGCGTTTTGTTTTTTAGTGGCATTTTGCTCTCTAAATTAGTGTTTCTTATTCTTTTTTGGAAGGGTTGGGGGAGGTGTCAAAAGACTTGTGTATGAGAATCTGGTTAAAGCAATATACCTTCTATCCCCAAATTTTACTTACCATTTATGAGGTTCATAAATAGCATATAGGCACCTGGTAAATAATCTCTGTCTTAACATGAGCTGTGAAGCTGACCAACCACCAAGAATGGAGAAGGGAAAAAAATGATTAGGAAATATAGTACTCAGGACTCTTTCTATGACAAGTTGGGAGTCCTCACACCCAAGCTCTACAAAACTCCATTTTGTCAGCCTAGGTAGAAAGTTGACTGGTATGTACAAGAAGGAACTTCTGTCAGTTCCTATTAATGCAGTCCTTAAACGTGGTGGAGATACCATTCCAACCTAGGTCTTTTTTACTTAAATACCTATATTACATTTCTTAAACACTCAGTGTTTTCTGTCATTTATTTATTTGCAACTATCTGTTTGGGGAATTCCCTAATCACATAGGCCATATCTTTACCTTTCGATTGGCCATAACTTGGCATGAAAAGCAACTGTGATGTGAAAAATAAAAGTGTTGATAAAGACTGAGGGGCACCTGGGTGGCTCAGTTGGTTGAGTGTCCCACTCTTGGTTTTGGTTCAGGTCATGATCTCATGGTTTGTGTGCTTACAGTGCAGAGCCTACTTGGGATTCTCTCTCTCTCTCTCTCTCTCTCTCCCCCCACCCAAATCAATAAATAAACTTAAAAAAATACTGAGTTTTTTTTTTCCCTGTTGAACAAAAAATTGATGTGGATGACTGTTGCTGAGGAAAGATTGCTAAAGAGAGTTTTGTCAGTTATTTATTGCTGTGTAACAAACCACCCCAATACTTACTAGCTTGAAACCACAACTATTAATTATTTCTCAAATTCTCTGGATTGGCAATATGGATGGTTCTTTTCTTTGTCTTGACTGGGATCACATGATTGCATTTATTTGATAACTTTATTTGGGCTAGAGGCCCAAGATATCCTCCTGGCAATTGATGGTAGCAGTCAAGGCTAACCTTAGGGCACCTTGATTCTACTCCACATGGCCTCTCATCCTCCATTTGGTGAGATTGGACTTCTTTAATGTATGGTAGTCTCAGAGTTCCAAGAGAGACAAATACGAAAGCTATATGGCCTCTGAAGACCTAGTCCTTGAAGTCACATGGTATTACTTCTGCATTCTGCTGATCAAAGCAAGTCACAGTACCAGCCCAGATTCAAGCAGAAGGGAAATAGATTCTATCTCTTACTGGGAAGAGGGGCGAAGACACACTGCAAAAGAGCATATGAGATGGGAGGAATTGTGGCCATTCCTGCAAACAATCTGCTATAGGGGACAAGGAAATGTAATGCTAATGAGGTAGAGGAGGTGATTTGTGAAGCAGGCTAGTGAGTGGTGGGGTGAGCTGCTGACACCAGGCCATGTGTTTTGGAACAAACTCAAGCTGTGAGCAGCAGCCAAAGAAAAGAGTGTGAAGCATTTGGCAGGCAGACTTTCTGTGATGACTTTAGCTCTGGGGACTACTCGTTTTGACTTGGCCAGTGGACAAAACCTGGCTTTTTTTCCCTAGAGTTTTCTCCTTTTTGTAAGCAAAGACTGAAGTCAACAGGCCATAGTTCAATTTAGATGCATAATCAGCCTGGGATGAAAAAAATTTTCCCAAGCTAAGCATCTCATGGATTTAAAAATTCAAATATGAAATGAAGCTGTCTGCAAAACACCTATTATGCAAACACTTTAGCTGCCAAAATAGTGTTGTAAGCAATGAAAAAATGAAGACTGGGGATTTTCAAAAATTTTGGTACTTATAACCTGATGTGTTAACAGCGTTAGTTTAGTAACTAGCTCTAAAGAGGATATGTGGATAGTTCTTGATAAGGCTGTTGCTGTGTCACTCAGTACTACACCAGTTGGATATCTCAGGTGAGATGCCCTTATCAGGCTTTCACTTCTGGAACATGAGCTGTGAGTAGACATGTGAGTGTGCCTATGAGATCGAGTGTGTGCTGAATCAACTGTTGCTGGGAGAGATTAATCACATGGCTGGATTCCAGTGCTCACTGTGTATCTAGTCCTGTCTTAGAGAATGCCAGCTCCTCACGTTTCACCATGTGGGATCTCTGAGCTCTAGATACACAACCTCACCCTAACACAGTAGTGAGGAACAACCTAATGTGACTAAAACATGGCAGTGATTACTTTATCTTCCAAAGCTTCCTTATTGTTCTGTATGTATTTCATTCCTTTAATTGAAATATTTTGGGAGTGTTGGGAATAGAGCAGACACTCTCATGGGAGATAATCAAAGATAGTGTGTGAAGCAGATCTTACACCTGTATAGGATAGCAACGTGATCTGAAGGATTTTAAGAAAGGAATAACGCCAAAAGAATAGGCTTTCTGGATCATTTCTGATATCTGCTGTTTTACCACCAAAACAATTCTTTCTCTCCATTTTCCACTTCTAACAGTTTCCTATAGACTTTCTCTATTAAAGTGCAAACTCTTCTAGTATGTTGCTATATAAGGCTTTGCGATATAGTAGAAATCATATAAACCTTGATTTCTGATTCTGTCCTTACTAATGGGCAAGTTACTAAACTTCTGTTAGACTCATTGGGTTTTGTGGGGATTGAGTTTTAGTATATATACACACATACATATACACATACATACATGTATATAAATTCCTATATATAAGTATGTCCTGACAAATAATGGATGTTCAATAAACATTAATTTCCTGCTTTTCTTAAAATAGCAAATTAGTGAAAATACCTAGGTAGTGTTTCCTTTCCCTGCCCTTTCCTGACATTAGGACTCTGTGAACTTGAATGATGAACAATTATTTCTTAATTTTCACTAAACTTTAACTGAAATTTTACATTTCCTTTAATTAAAAATGTAAGCTATAAACTACAGCAATATTGGTAATACCAGTGACTTTGTCACCAGTAGGAGTAGCAAATATTTTCATGTCACATTATAAGATTTACAGAAAGTTTGAAGCATGATTTATATTCGTGATGACTTTGAATTGATAGTTATTAGGCTGCTGCTAGATCTTGTTATTGAATACATTGATGAAGATACACACATTACTGTCTCATAAATTTGTGTGGTGATTTGATAAGTGTTTCATTATAATTGGTTTTATTTTTAACTTTATGTATATTTGATGGATTTAGACACATTATTCTAAGAAAAGGTCCAAGGGCAGTAAAAGACAAAAGTTAAATATATTGCTGGTACTTGTTCCATAGTGATGTTTGTGGTACCAACTTAAGTTGTAAGGTTTAGTCATGTGATCACTTACACTTAGGGTTTTTAACCATTAGGCTCTGGACATGACTGTTTTTTTAGTAACTTACCATTTTATTGTTCAGAAAAGTTCTCTGCAGTGATTAAGTTTATTATTGGACAGCTAAATTTTTGTGTGTAGAAGACATTAAACTCTAACATATCTGCACAGTAGAATACAAACTAGTATAAGAAGGAATGAAGAATAGTTATATATACTACTATGGAATAATTTTCAGGGTATACTGTTAATTTAAAGAAGAAAAATGAAGACAGATGTATATAGTATTCCAGCTTTTATCTACGAAAGAGGTATATAAATAAATATAAAGTAAAAAACACATGCTGGCTACCTTGCTTTTATAAAAATGGCCTACATGAAATGGGATATCCTGGATTAGATCCTGGAACAGAAAGAGTATGTTAATGGAAAAATGAGTGAAATCTGAATAAAAGTCTGTAACTTAGTTGATAAGTGTTGTGCCAGTTGTCAATTTCTCACTTTTGACAAACGTACAGTAGTTTTGTAAGATGTCAGCCTTGGGGAGAGCTCGATGAAGGGCATACAGACCTTGCTCTGCTATCTTTGCATATTTTGTGAAAACTGAAAATTACTTAAAAATAAAGTTTAAAAAAAGAGTAAAGAAAAATGAAAGGATATATCAGAAATTAATAAAAATGTTTGGTGGGAAGGAGGGAACAGGATACAGACAATAGGATAGAAACTAGAAACCTCCAAATATACATGGATTCATTGAGTGAACTCAGCCTAACCACTGAAAAGTTTTATGTAATTATAAGACAGAATTAAATAAAGAAAAAAAGTCCCTGAAATCACAAGTAAAATGAAACCTAATGTATCTACTTTTTGCATTGCTGGCTTAGTCACATAAAGAGAGGTTATTTCAAGTGATTTTAAAACCGTATAATCTAACTACATACTGTTAGTGGGATATATCCTATGGCCAAAACAAACTATAAAAAAGTTTTACACTATCTTTAGTAATCATGTTATAATAATATGTTGGTACCGTTATTTTGAACCAACCTTTGTGTATGTGTGTGTGTAAAATACATAGTAAAATAACACTAATAAATAACTATATTAATGTCATTAGTAAATCGATATTTTTAGTATAAGATCAAGAGATAAAAATATAAAATCAAAGAAGTAATAAAGCTCTGTAGTTATATATTTGAATTAGAAATACATGTATGAATTTATCATGACTTTGTCATAAAAATTATAGTGGTAACATGATTTCCTAATATATTGGTAACTACAAGCAGCAAATTAGATGGTGGTAAAAAGAAAGATCTGCTCTTTACAGCTACTATCAAATGAGGGAGAAAGGTGCTCAGGGTAATGAGTACAGGAGCAAATCATTTTTCATATTTCATCACTGAGGATATTACAGTAAAAATGAATAATCATGACCGAATCAAGAAAGCCCCAATTCTGATCATATCCCTGTGTTGGAGAGCAATCTAATGTTTCACTATATTAGAAAATAAATAAAACATGTTTTAGCATTTAAACATAAGTTTCAGGTATATCAAAATTTATTTAGATGGCTTTCCCTATTCCCAGATGATATTGAAAAATGAGGAGTGATTATTTTGGAAACACTTCCAAATGTGAGCTAATGTCTCCTATTGATTTGCACCATGTAATTACTTAAAGCCTCTTGGTAGGAATAACAAGTGTCTGAACTGAGTCTATAATTATGAAAAGAATTGGCTGATAAGTAGTTATGTGAATCCATGTGCCTCTCAGAATGTAAGTGCTTCCTGACTAGGTCATTGCAAGATGATCAGGCTGTCTAAATATACAGTTAATCTCCAAATGAATTTGGAGTATCTCTCCTTTCCCCATAGTACTCTGCACATAAGAAGACATCACTGTGAAGACTTACTTAAATATTTTTTTCAATCTAAATCTCTCTCCTTATTTTTCTCTTCATGTCTTAAAAATTAGCAGCATTATAATTTGCTTTACATTTTAAACTTGAGATTTATTAAGTCACTAAGCTCAACTATCAATGGCATATCAATAAGCATTAGTTGAACTTGTCCTTAGGTGAGGTAGTAAGGCATTAATAGCTTTCTTTTTTTTGATAGAACAGCTAATTTCTTTAAGTACACATTTCTGTTATCTGTTTTCTGGAACTAAAGTATGGAAATATACTGAAATGATCATATTATAAGGAGAACAAGTGTTCTTATTTCTCAATAAATAAATACATATATAAAATGTAATAGGGGCACCTGGGTGGCTCAGTTTAAGCGTTTGACCCTTGATATCAGTTCAGGTCATGCTCTCACAGTTGTGAGAGCCCTGTGTTGGACTCTGCCCTGAGAGCAAGGAGCCTGTTTGGGATTTTCTCTCTCCCTCACTCTCTGCCCCTCCCTAGCTAGTATGCTCTCATTATGAAAATAAATAAAAAACTTTAAAAAAGTATTAATTCATTCTTTCCTAAATATCTGTGTATCAGGCACTATGCAAGATATTGTAGTAGATACAGGTGAATTGTATAGAGTGCCCCTTAACACATTCTTGCCTATTCCTGCCATTCTTTCATATTGTCTAAAATTCATTACACAGTTATGTAAACTTTCTCAGCCACTATTCATGTATTTTAACAAGGTTTTAAAATGCATATATACTTGGAGTTGTTACAAGACTGTCATGTTAGTGTTGGTAGAATCAGAGTCCTTTCCTTTAACACCTAGAGTCAAATTTCATTGAGAGAATAAACTTTTTTTAAGGGGGTTACAGAAGAAATAGTTGACTAATTTGGCACATCAGATATGAGTGGTGGATACATTTGGACAACTAGAAGACAAATAAGGGCAGTGGGTGCCTAAGGAATCTAGAGTAAGGGGGAGAAAGTAAGGAAGGAAAGAGCCATTTCTAAGGACAATCTCTTTTTGTAATGGCACCATGGGCTGACATTGTGTTCTGTCTCAGCCATTCCTCTTGGTGTCTCATTTCTTGTTCCATCTTCTCTCCCATCTTTCCTCTTGACCTCTTTTGTTGAGGCATTATTTTTTTAAGGAGGTATCAATCAGAATATTCTCACCATTTTCATATCAACAGATATGCCAGAATGATCTTTTAAAAACATAAGCCAAATAATATCACTTTCTTGTTTAAAACATTCCAATGGTCTCCTAATACTTATAATAAAAGAAAGTCCAACTCTATATCTCAGTTTACAAAAGTATCCTTGCTCTGGCCCAAGCTTTTTCTATGACCTCATTTCTCACTGTTCTCTCCTCATGCTTCAGCCGTATATCTCTATGATTTGGACATACGGGGTATATTCCTGGTTCAACGAACGCCTTTCAACGTTGATACCTGTTAACTCTTTTCCTAGACCTTTGTAACTTACTCACCCCCATGTCACTGCCAAAAAATGCCTTATTTTTTGTTTACTTGTTTTTGTTTCTGCTGTCCCACTAGAATATTAGCTCCGTGAGGGTAAAGACTTGCTCTGTTGTATTATCCACTGTTCATTAAAGATGTGTTGAATCAATAAATGTAGCAAATTTTATTGTTTTATTGTTTTTTTTAACTTTAGGGGACTACCTTCTGTAAATAGTGTCACATTTTCATTTAACTTTCTCCTTATAAAAGCCTAAAGCTTTGAAATAATACATAAATATTTGTATAAACTGAAAAAAAACCTTTACCTTTATATTTGCCTTTTTCATTTGGGGGAATTTGAGATGATAGGAGAGCACATAGCTAGTGCTATCTCTTTTCTTACATTTCATATTTGTACTGAAAGGCAGAAAACATCTTCTGAAGTTCATGGGATGTGTCCTCCAGTGGATTGGTCAGTGGTAGCCAGGGAATATTCTCTTTTATTGAATAACAAAATGAGCAAGATGAATGTCAAACCAGCAGTATTGCGTTTTATCTTATGTTATTTTATTCTTACTGTAACAACATCTTTTTCACTCCTGTGCCCTCCAACTAGTTTGGATACTCCTTAAGGATAGAAATAGGATCATATATTTTTATTTCAGCATAGTACTAGAGGCATAGTAAATACGTAGTAATCATTTTTGGTCAAATAATAATAATGAAAATAACTTCAGTTTTATGTAGATCATAGCGTTCTAGCAAGAAGTAACACATCTTTTCTTAAAAAAAAAAAAAAACCAGTGAAGTAGAAAAGCAAATATTTTCTTCCTTTTACATATTGAAAGACTGAGATTGCAGAGTTTACCAGAATTGCCTAAGTTCAATTGGCTGGTAGTGGCTAAACTGGAACTAGGTATTCCTGGGAGAGTGTTCTGTTCCCTCCAAGAGCTCACATCTTCAAATGACACATTGTTAGTGATGATGATATTGCTTAAAAATTAAAATGGGTAACCAATTTCAAGTAAGATTTAGTGAAAACTGTCCATCCTTTGATAACAGAGTAAAAATGTGAATTAAGTACTTGAAAGAGAAATCACATATAATTTTTCAGATACCAGTGAGACCTTTGAGTCTATCTGGGCATTTTGGGTGGTGGACCAGCAGCTGGGTACAGTGGGCCTCGTGAGTCTTCAAGGCATATTGTGATTTCCAAACTTGCTTACAATCTGCTCATTGTGCCACGAAATTACCTCATAATTGGCAAATGCAGTGGTATCAAACAATTTTGCTCTTCTAACAGTTTTGAAAAACTATAAATCTTTTTGCACATTTTTAAATTGACAT
>CM053572.1:119323677-119443409 GCA_028646485.1 Cryptoprocta ferox
CAGTCGGTTAAGCGTCCGGCTTCGGCTCAGGTCATGATCTCACGGTTCGTGGGTTCGAGCCCCGCGTCGGGCTCTGTGCTGACAGCTCAGAGCCTGGAGCCTGTCTTCAGATTCTGTGTCTCCCTCTCTCTCTGACCCTCCCCTGCTCGCGCTGTCTCTCTCTGTCTCTCAAAAATAAATAAAAAACATAAAAAAATTTTTAAAAAATAAATTGACATCCAACTTCTTATTAAAAGAGATATGGTTACAAATGATGCAATTGCCATTGGATTGTAAACATTGACATATTAAAATAAAACTATTGTATCACTTTTTAAAATGTGTCCAATGGCGTATAAATGCAGTTATCTACTAAAATGCAATAATCTGTTTTAAAAATACATGAATAAGCTCCTCTTAATAGTTGGAAATTTTATACCTCTTTCTCCCAGAACTATTAACTTTTCTTCCATTTTTCTCTCAGAAGTAGTAAATAGTTTTATTCTTAATGTTGTTTATGGACCACGTATTATATATTTTTTATAAAACATATGTATTCATTATCAGGAATTTTTAAAAAATTAATTTCCTGTGACCATAAGGCACAAAGTTTTTTTTTTTTAATTTTTAAGTTTATGTATTTATTTTGAGAGAGACATGTAGGTGGGGGAGAGATGGGGGGGAGAGAAAATCTCAAGAGGCTCCATGCTGCCAGGGCAGAGCCTGACATGGGGCTCAAATTCACAAAACCACGAGATCACGACCTGAGCAGAAACCAAGAGCCAGACACTTAACCAACTGAACCACTCAGGCTCCCAAGGCACAAAGTATTTAAAAACATTATTCTGGACTGCACTATCACTACAGTTATTTTTAGTGCATGGTTAATAAGAACAAAATAAATACATTAAAATTTTTGATAACTATCAACAAAGAAAGCAAAATTTTATTAGAAATACCCTTACTAATGGCATACATAGAGCAGGTCTTTTCCCACTCATATCTATGGGTACTGTTTCTTGCTTGGATGAAACAGGATTTGAATGAATTTTATTTCTATTTTTAAATACATAAATGCTGATAAATTTTTTTCATACAAGTAAGTATATGAGAATGGAAGATGTTTGTTATAGCAGTATTACTCAGTGTGGTATTACAGAAATCTTCACTCAGTTCTTTGATTTTTTTGTAGTAAATGCCAAAATTCACTTGCTGAACTTTTATTGAGATTAATTTTAATGATCTATCATCTGACAAGTTGATTTTAGTCCTCCAATTTTGCTAAAAGCAAAGCATCTAAAAACTACCTGATTTACAGAAGGTTTTGTTACACTGTCATTAGAATAATTCACTTTTTCAGTACTGATGCAGATATTTGAAAACGTTTCTTTGTATCCCAGAAGTTTTGACATTTGTGGATCATGAACCATGACCTAGTATGATTCTGGGTGGGTAAAAACTTATGTGTGTCCTTTGTAAAGAGGGGGGAGATTGTAAAAGAACACCTCAGGCATATTCTCAGGCAGATCAGCTTCAGTAAACAGAATGCATGGAAACTGAGAATTTAGGAATATAATTATCTGTAAAGCCATTTGAACACCACTGGATTAATGGACCCTCTGTGGGAGTTGAACAAAACATCCTGATAAACAGGATCAGGAGGAGGAGGATCACAAGCTGCCACCATTCACATTGTCTTAATTATTGTTGTTTGTCCCAGTTTAGAGGAAAGCAGCAAAAATGGCCTAATACAGTGGCTTTTCATTGATATTTCAGAAAATTGCTAAGTCAGAAAATAAGACATGTCTTCAACCTTTATCATTTGGAGATGTCTTACTTATGTTTTAAATTAGAAATCTGGTGTTTGCCGAAAGCAAAAGGGTTTGCAATTTTTGCAGGGATAAGTAATACGAGGTGGCAAGATTATGAGATAGGCAGTGTTGATTTTGGCGATTTCTCACATTTTCTTTTAGCATATGTTTTTCTTTTCTCAGATTCTTCAGTTTTTCAACTCTTGAGTTGCTTCAATGACCCACACACCCCCAACCCCCACCTCTGTGTCCAGGCAACTGAATTTTAATAGAAAATTCCTGGAGAGTCTAAAACCTTCAAGACACAAAGAATGCAAGATAGAGAATAGTGACACACAGTTCTTTTGTGACACACAGTCACTACCTCAAACATACTCCATAGATAATTGTACTTATTTCTTTCTTCCATGGGCAGCTCTGTGCAACTGGAGAGGATAAGTAAGGGGCAATATTAGTTTCTGGGTGCTGGGCCAGTGTATATTCTGTATAAGTAGTATTTTTGTAAGCCAGATGGCCACCTTAGATTGATTTCCAAGACTGGGTTATTTATTTTTACATATTTTTTAAATTTAAATTTAAATTTAATTTATACATGTCTGAAGTTAAATTTTAGTTAGTTGACATACAGTGCAATCTTGATTTCAGGAGTAGAATTCAGTGATTCATCACTTACGTATAACCCCCAAAACTGGGTTATTTAGATCAGATTCACGTGATACAAATATTGCATATCAGATAAAACTGAAAACCATGACCAGATACAGAGCTCCAAGAATTTGGTGCCAAAAGATTAATGAATGGCTGAAATTTGGGTTTCTGACATCAGCTTGGCTTTTAAAAAGGAGTTGTGAGCAGTGGTAGTGATAAGCAGGCTAAAGACTGCTGCATGTAAATCCAAATAAACAAAATGATAGGAGCAGACTGAATATGAATAAATGAATGGTTTCTTTAGGGCTAAGATAAAGCACATAACAAATACGGATCTTCATTTATGATTATAGCATTTTGGTTTGGGTTCATTGCCCTTGAGAAGAATAAGTAAATCTGTGAATTTTCATGAATCTTCCATGCTAAATTTTAAGTGAAAGCCTGTGCATCAGTTTAAAGAGAAATAGTATTCCTGAGTGTGTATATCTCCCCCCTTTTTATGAGGAAAATGTGGTCAACAAGACACTACCCTATGATTTCCTTTTAATGGAGCCAGTTTTTCTTTCAAGAAACAAAACCATTCTGAAGAAGTCTATAAGATGTTAAACTGTCGTGTTCTATATTCTAAGGAAAGTTCTTCCAGCACAGTAAGCTGTAGCCATCATGATAAACCTTTAAGCCAGTCATCAGAGTATTTCTATATTGCTCACAAAGTCTTAGCATATTTTATATCCTGTGCAGTGTATGGGATAAAATTAAATCAAGAGGTGCCTGGATAGTTTGGTGGGTTAAGTGTCCAACTTTTGATTTTGGCTCAGGTCATGATTTCAATGTTGTGAGAGTGAGCCCCGAGTTGGGGCCCAACATCCCCAGCATGGAGCCTGCTTAGGATTTCCTTTCTCCCCCCATCTCCCTGTGCCCATCCTCTCCCCCACCTCCAAAATTAAATCTTGCCATAGATATGCTCCTCTAAGGGCTTATGCCAGAGTAACCCACTTAAATGACATCATTAATACATAGATCACAGAACTTCTGCAATTATAGGGGCTGAGGAGATCTTTGGTTCTATTTTTTTTTTTTTTAAAAGATCTAGACGTCTAGAGATTTGTCAAAATATACATCATGAGTTGATTCCAGAGCTGTGACTGAGCTTACATCTCCTGACTCCCAGTTCAGTACTCCTCCCATTATTCCATTTGGCCTCCTGAGACAGCCCACTGGCCATGTGCACACACACACAGGAGGTACCGGAAAAGCAGGAAATAATAGTTAAAAAGCCTTCCATTTATCCTTCCAGAGCCTGTCAGAGTGGATTTGGCTTCAACCATTGAATCAAAGTGAAGTCTTTAGGAAACATCAGTGTATTTTATTCTTTACACCAATGACCAGATTTATACATGTCTGAAGTTTAAGGTATCTGGTGAACTATAACATATTTCCCTTATAGTTAAAAGAGAGAAGTCAAAGAAATGCTGGGTTGCAGCAGAAATTCACTGGTCAGGATCCAGGTATAGAGACAAACAAAGCAACTCTGAAGGAGCTGAATTTGTTTGCTTTGACATTTGCAAGTTTGGAAACTCTTTTTGTACCAGACAGAGCTCTAGTTGAAGTCAGGTGAGAGTTTTAGAGCTCTATTTGTGTGTCTTCTCCTTTGTTCTGTGTAGCTTCCCCTTCAGAGATCTCTGGGATTCTGCAAAAACACCACTTGGAAACCACTGTGCTAGTAAGTTGACTTTCAAAGGAATCTGCTTAAAGGCAAAGAAATATCACTTTATTCCTTTATTCTTTCTTTAACTCAGCAAATATTTATGTAGAGTGGTATTTTTTGCCAATTTATGATATGCTAGTTTTCATTCTTGAGATATTAATTTTAATATTGAGCTTGTTCCTCAATAACAATTATTTTTACATATCAGTTATTAGACAGTAGAGTAGACTTTACCAAGTATTTTCATATATATGACTCAACTTTATCTTTATAACAATCCTGCAAAACACATTTTAAATATTCATTTCACAGGTGAGGCAGCTGAGCCTCAGAAAAATTAAGTGACTTGTCCAAGGCCACATAGCTAGAATCCAGAAACCAGCATCTCAACCTAAGGCTTCTGATCACAAGTCTACGCTTTTTGGACAGTTTTCTGTCGTGGGGAATTAGCCTACTTGAGTTTGCCCTTTGTCTTGGTACAATTTGTGAAATTGCTAGTTTAGTCTGTAGTCATGGAATTTATCAAATCCGGATTTGGTTTGTAAAGTACTGAAATGACAAAAGCTTAAATATGCTTAATTGTAACTTGGAATCCTAGATTGTTTTCATTAGTATCTGCTTCAAGATTCACTCTTCTTATTGAAGCATATTAGTGTTTATGGGTCCTATAATCAGAGCCATCTCTAGATATTGAGGAAATTTTCCCTAAATTTCATTCTCTATTATTTGTGCATTGGTGGGAGGAAAAAGCCTCAGGGAGGTAGGTGATAGGGAGAAGGATGTCCTCTTGCCAGCAGATGCACAAAAAGACCAACAGTTGTATGAACATAACTAATCCACAAGTTCATTGTTCCATGCCAAAAGGGATAGAGTTTCTCTCATCCCACTCTTAAGCTGCCCTTTTGTTATATCATTTTAAAATCCATCCATGACGTCCATTTTAATCAAACTACACTTCATCAAAAGAACAGAGATTTGGAAATAGAAAAATAAATGCATACTTATTTTTCTTCCCAAGCCCTATCCCTCTTAGGAAAGTTGTTGCTGAGAGGCACTAGCATGAGCCTTTTATGTGTTCTCAGAGAATGCATAGCTGTGCACTGTTCCTGTGCGCTGAACAAAGAGTGGCACACAACATAAAACCAGTCATTTTGATGGGCAAAGAAGAGTCAAGAGCTGGGGGAAAGTGACAACGTGATTTTGGCTGTTTCTTTTTAGGACCATGTCTTTCCTCCCTAAAATATGAGATTAGAGAATTTTTGGCTCCAGTGTATTAATCTGGCCAGACTTTGGGAATCCTTTCCATTTGGGGAATCATTTTGACCTGATAGGCAGCCACATACTTGTCTTATTTGACTGGGAGTTCAGTCATCTCCCCTCTTTAACTCTTCCATTCTGGCTTTCTCACTATGTGGTTGGAACTTGAGAATATATGATATGGTTAGATCTCCAGGGTCTCTCCCCTGTGAGTTTGTGATCAACACCCAAGTTTTCAACCTCAGGGATCAGTTCCTAACAGCCAAAATCTCCTGAGGCCACTGCAAACCGTTACACCCAGATAGTATTTCAGCCATGTATTTAGAGTTCCTTTCCTTTCTTGTTTCTCCTTGACGTTTAAGGCCAGTGAGATGCCCCCACCGTGGCAGTTTCCTCAGGTTCACCTCCCTAGGTGTTGGGAACAAGTGTGTTCAGTGCTATATTTGAACATTATCCAAATACATATATTTTTCTCTCCCTAGGCAATCCTAAAACCTTTTTAGCAATATTTTCTGCACTTATTTTTAGGAGATTCTGACAAGAGAGAACCAATTTGGTCTTTGCATTGAATTTATTGCCTTTCTCATTAAGCAGTAGTAAGAATGAAGTCTCATAGTTTTCATCTGTGCAGTTATGGTGCAGCTTTTGATGTTTTCTAGTTTATAGCCTGGTGGGAATTTCCTGTATTCGGCAAGCATTTGATCTTTTCCCCAACCCCTCCCCACCTTTATTTAAGCACATAAAGTTGAATTCATAGAGTGGCAGAGGAAAGCAGATGATGCAAGATTGTGGTATTTTTAATCCCATCAGACATTTAACTGCTAGGTCTTTGGTTGTGGGACATAAACTCTAAATGTTGGAAGAACTCAGAGGAGTTGGAGAATACCACTCTTTATCTATTTACTCTTTCAGCATATATTTATTTTAAGCTTCTTTGTTTTTTTCTTAAAAGCTTCTTCCCAATAAAATTTTTCATCTGGTTTCTTTTTTTAAAGTTTTTAGTTTCCTTTTTTAAGTTTATTTATTTATTTTGTGAGAAAGAGAGAGAGAGAGAGCGCATGTGCAAGCAGAGGAGGGGCAGAGAGGAAAGGAGAGAGAGAGAGAGAGAGTCCCAAGCAGGTTCCTTGCTGTCAGTGCAAAGCATGATGTGGTGCTCAGTCCCATGAACCATGAGACCATGAGCTGCACCAAAATCAAGAGTTGGATGCTTAACTGACTGAGCTGCTCAGGTGCCCTTAAAATTTTTATTCTAATTCCAGTTAGTTAACATACAATGTTATATTAGTTTCAGGTGTACAATGTATATTTATCAGGTGCACTCCTTAATCTCCATCACCTATTTCACCCATCTCCCTGCCCACCTCCCCTCTGGTAACCATCTATTTCTTCCTCTATAATGGAGTCTGTTTCTTTTTTCTTTTTCTTTTCTTACCCTCAAGTGAGTTAACATACAGTGTAGTCTTGACTTCAGGAGTAGAACCCAGTGATTCATCTCTTAACATATGACACCCAGTGCTCGTCCCAAAGAGTGCCCTCCTTAATGCCCATCCCCCATTTAACCCACTGCATCATCCCCATCAACCCTCAGTTTGTTCTCGGTGTTTAAGAGTCTCTTATGGTTTGCCTCCCTCTCTGTTTTATGGTACTTTTCCTTCCCTTCCCCTGTGTTCATCTGTTACAGTTCTCAAATTCCACATATGAATGAAATTGTATATCTTTCTTTCTCTGACTGACTTATTTCACTTAGCATTATACTTTCTGGCTCCATCCATGTTGTTGCAGATGGCATGGTTTCATTCATTTTTATGACTGAATAATATTCCATTTCTGTGTGTGTGTGTGTGTGTGTGTGTGTGTGTAGTACATCTTCTTTATCCATTCATCAATTGATGGGTATTTGAGCTGTTTCTGTATCTTGGCTATTGGAAATAATATTGCTATAAACATAGGGGTGCATGTATCCCTTTGAATTAGTGTTTTTTGTATTCTCTGTGTAAATACCAGTAGTGCAATTGCTGGATCATAGAGTAGTTCTATTTTTAACTTTTTGAGGAGCCTCCATACTGTTTTCCACCGCGGCTGCACCAGTTTGTGTTCCCACCAGTAAGTAGTGCACAAGGGTTCCTTTTTCTTCACATCTTCTTGTGTTTTTGAGTTTAGCCATTCTGTCAGGTGTGAGGTAATATCTCATTGTAGTTTAGATTTGCATTTCCCTGATGGTAATGATGAACATCTTTTCATGTGTCTATTGGCCATCTATATGTCTTCTTTGGAGAATGTCTATTCATGTCTTCTGCCCATTTTTAATTGACTGTTTTTTGGGTGTTGAACTTCATTAGCTCTTTATAAATTTTGGATACTAATCCTTTATTGTATATGTCATTTTCAAATATCTTCCCTCATTCCTTAGGTTGCCTTTTAGTTTTCTAGATTGTTTCCCTTTGCTGTGCAGAAGATTTTAATTTTGATGTAGTCCCAATAGTTTATTTATGCTTTTGTTTCCCTTGCCTCAAGAGTCATATCTAGGAAAAAAGTTGCTTAAGCCGATGTCAAAGAAGTTGCTGCCTGTGTTGTCTTCTAGGATTTTTATGGTTTCAGGTCTCACATTTAGGTCTTTCATCTATTTTGAATTTATTTTTGTGTATGGTGTAAGAAAGTGATCCATTTTCATTGTTTTGCATGTTGCTGTACAGTTTTCCCAGTAGGATTTGTTGAAGAGACAGTGTTTTTCCCATTGGATATTTTTTCCTGCTTTGTCAAAGATTAGTTGACCACATAGTTGTGGGTTTATATCTGGGGTTTCTATTCTGTTCTATTGATCTGTATGTCTATTTTGTGCCAGTACCATACTGTTTTGATGACTAAAGCTTTGTAATATAACTTGAAGTCTGGAATTGTGATACCTTCAGCTTTGCTTTGCTTTTTCAAGATTACTTTGGTTATTCAGGGTCTTTTGTGGTTCTATGCAAATTTTAGGATTGTTTGTTCTAGCTCTGTGAGAAATACTGTTGCATTTTGATAAGGGTTGCATTAAATGTATAGATTTAAGTCTCTCTTTGGAGGCAAAGTGCTGGACAGGGCAATGAACTAGATTGTATTAATTTATTTTAAATATTTTATCTTGAGAAAAGGTACAGTGTTTCAGAGAAAATGTAACAAGATTGGTGCTTATGTTTGTCCGTGACTATTGGTTTTTGAAAAATTACCATATTGATTCATGTGTAAACTGAGTAAATATATTTGAGTGGTCTTATTATGGTCTCAATTACTCAATAGCAAATATTTAATAATCAAATGATTCTTACTGCATCTCCTCACATTTTTTTTTCTGTGAGGCTGGTTTGTGTTTGCAAATGGAAAAAGCAGCATTAATTGGCATGCCTTGTTTCTATAGAAATGGTGTATGATTTAAAATCCAATCTTTGTACCTTTAATTAATTGCTTGATTCTCTATCTTCTGATTTCTTAGGATATAATATATGAGAATGGCTTTTTTTTAAAATATATATATTCTGGAAATTCCTCATGGTAATATCAGAATTCTTTATGTTAATATCAGAATTTAGTGACTTAGATAAGTAAAAAGAAAGATAATTCAAAATCATTTATTTGTTTTTGCAGTCAGTTATATATTTATAAAATATTTATAAATATTTATAAAATTAGCTATATCTTCACTAACTTGCTTTATTTAGATTAATTTTACTTGGGGGTTATCTTACACAAGTCTCTGAGATTATAAATACATTATGAATACCCACACATAAAGCATAACTTCTATATTAATTTTTCTGTATATTTGGTAAAGAATATTATTCTCTTCATTTTTGCTACCATGAAAACAAGAATGGGTTTAGCATACTGCTTATAAGGAATCAAAAATGTGCTAGAGAGCTTCCATTTACCTCTCCACATCTATCTCTTCCCATCCATATCTAGCTTCTTCCTGCTTTCACTCTTAGAGGAATGAGTGTGGTCAATATAGTGTGGTCTTCTACCTTCTGGATTTTTTTTTTTTTTGGTGGGGGGGAGAGAACAAAATGGGTGAAGGGGAGTGAGAGATACAGGCTTCCAGTTATAGAATGAATAAGTCATGAAAATAAAAGATATAGCATAGGGAATATAGTCAATGATATTATAATAGCATTGTATGGTGACAGATGGTAGCTGCATTTGTGGCGAGCATATGTTTATGGAGATGTTGAATCACAGTGTTGACGCCTGAAACTAATGTAACATTGTGTAACAACCATACTCAAAAATGTTTTGCTTAAACATTAAGAAAACCAAGAGAGAGGTTTTTAATTGGTAAGGCACATCTCTTAGGTACTCATCATTTTTGATGAGTTCATAATGACCCTCATACTTTTATATTCTCTTAGGTTGTAGTGAGATTAGCACACATTGCTAATGACTTGAGAGAGCCAAGAGTCAATTGTGCAAAAAGGATGGTTTTTCATTCTCTTTTATGGCCAAAAACTTTATTCCTAACCTGGCTGTGCACTACTAGCTATAAAGAAGACTAGACAGCAAAAAAATAAATCCATCACCTCTAGAAGGAAAATCCTACTACTGGGATTCAAAGATACCTTAGACATAGTTCATATCCTCTCAGAGTTCATAATCCATTAAGTGAGAAGAACAAGTAAACACAGAATTACAATATAGTGTGAGGAGTGGTATAATAAGGACATGTACCAGACACAGAGTACATAAAAACAGATCTTTATGAGAGTGGCTTTGGGGTCAGGAAGAACTCCTGAGTGGAGGTAACCTATGATGTGAGTTCTGAAAAGTCAAGGAGTAAGGAGGCAAAGGGAAGGGTAGGGAGATAGTGGAGTTGCATGGGGTTATGAGGAGTGGCATAGTAGAGTTGGAAAGGTTAAGTAGTTAGATTGAGATACAATTATGAAAAACAGTGTTTGTAAGCTTTACAGTTATCATACACCCTCATTCAAACCATTCTGTAGGCAAGGCAAAATATTATCTCTATTTATACTTATAAATTGTATAGTCAGATTTGAATTCAGGCCTGGTAACTCCAAAATCTGTCTTTTCAATATGCCATTTTGGCCAAGGCTGTAACTGAAGTGAAAAGTGATTAGGACCATCTTAACTGATAAGTTGTTCAATTTTTCTTTCTGAGAATTATAATTTTTTGAGATATACTATGTATTCCTTAACTTTATGCTCTCAACAGTTCTTAGTGTAATGCTATACTTGAAAGAGATGGCCAATCATTGTTTTGAATTGAATTGAATTTATATATAGGCATTCTAAACTTCTCTTCAGTGAAAGTCATAGCTAGGTCTTTTTGCTTTTGCAATACTCATTTTAGTTCATTCCAATCTATTATTACCTTTCCAAGTGGTACTGTGCATTAGAATTTCACTCTCAGAACCTAAATTTAGAACTTCAGTTCTCCTACTCTCTAATAAAATTCTCCTTTGCACAAATACATTTGTGTAGAACTTATCCCAAACATGTGTTCTTTTTTTCTTCTCTCCATATTCTCCACTCCAAAAAACCTAGACAATGAAAATTAGGCGTTGTCTTGGCAAATGGTCTTTGTTATCAGGTTTCAATTCTTGAAGTACCAATATAAGGAGTAGACACTTGGGTCTTTCTGTGAAGACCTTAGAGTGACTGTATCCTGTTTCTCACACTTGCTCTTGGCTAGGGAGATGATGACATTTTTTTCAGTGGTCTTTATTTTTTACCTCTATTTGAAGTTGACAAAAAAAGGAAACTATATGGTTGGTCTGGAAAGGAAATTAGAGATCATTTTGTTGTTGACCTGAGGACCTGATGTGAACTGAGGACAGAGATGAATTTAAGCAGCAGAACTGGTTTATACTGATTACTCTTCAATTTTCAGCCTTTGAATTGTGTTGACATTCACAAGAGCTGTGTGGGGCCAATTTTGTGTCAGAAACTCTTAATTTCCAAAAAATTGTACGGAGATACATCTATGGAAATAATTATATGACTCTGATGGCTCACCTTCCTCACTGTGCTGTGGGAGAGCAGTCCTAAAGGACAACCTGCATCAATCATCACTGGAAAAGCCTGTTATACCTTGCCCTATGTTGGAGAGGCCCCTGCTGTGTGCTTTGCCCATATCAAATGTTCCTAGTGAGGAATCCACCATTTCTCTTGGAAGCCCTTCCAATTTTGTGTCCATCACAGCTTTTTCCAGACAGAGAGACTTGTTTTTTTGCAGCTGTGTTTGGCCAGATGGTCCCGAGGGGTCTTTCTCCAAGATTCATCCCCATCATGTCCGATTTTGTGCAGGCCGCAAACCTCTGATTTGGACTGGGGAGAAGAAAACGGAAAATATCGTCAGTCAGCTTAAAGATTCATGCTTTAGCGTTACATTTTTATTCTTAGTTAAGCCTCCAGGATCCCTTTCATTTATTCCTTACAAATGACAGATATCAAACATAAGAGCATCTAGCTCTACTTTTCATCAGCACTTAGTTCTACAGGGACAAACTGGTACCTCTGATACCCAGCCCTAAGTCCTCACCACTGTGATTACATCATCATGGGCATCCAGTGTCATAAGTGACATGAGACATTCACTTGATCAGTATACCAAATGTTCTTGGCCTCATTTTTAAGCAGTGCTCTATTGGAAAATCATCTATAATTTTCTGGCTGCTGTCATTCCTGGGTCTCTGCTTTCCATAACTTTTCATTCCTATTGAACAGCTGTGCTTCTGATTAGTTTTCTCTAGAGGTATTATCTTTTCAGCACTCTGCACAAGGAAACTTTTGAAATGATGGGAACAATGGGCCTGTCCTTGCTTTGTTAAAGCCAGTTAGTCTGCTGTGGTTCAGAAAAATTCTGGAAGAGATCTGAAACTAAACAAAAATAAGAATTTGCTTAGATTTTCTTAAAACAAATCTCAGTCTGGCACCATGAAAATTGAAAATTGTGATTATCCATTTGGAGTATAGAATAATCTCGTTTACTTGTAGATATTTCTTTTCTCTATTTTTTCATATATTTTGAGAAACAAATATCTAGTTATCAGTAACACATTCCCATTCTCTGAAGATTTGAGCAGAGAATCAAAGTTGCTAAAGGTAATTGTACATAACTACTTTTGACATATTTTTCTGGACCATAAAATTTAGGTCAGATTCCTTTGTTACATACACTCATTAAATGACATTTCCTTCATAACACTTATTGTTCATTTTCTTAAAATAAAAACTGCTTGATAAATTTTTTCTTAAATGAGTGTATTATGACGATAAATGAGACTGGTTTTTTATTTTATAACTTTTATAAGTTTATTTATTTATTGAGAGAGAGAGAGACAGAGAGACAGAGAGAAAGAGGGAGCAGAGGAGGGGCAGAGAGAGGGAGAGAGAATTCCAAGCAGGCTCTTCACTGACTCAGCAACTGTGAGATCATGACCTGAGCCCATATCGAGAGTCAGATGCTTAATTGACTGAGCCACCCAGGTGCCCCAATAAATGAAACTTTTAATTTCACAAATACTACTTTCTTTCCAGGAAAATTGATGAGGGAATATATTTCTATGATAACATACGGGATGCCAGAATAAACCACTACTTAAAGAAATGCTAACATACAATAATAGGAAGTTATATGAATTTGCTAATAGATCTGCCTTTCTATGGATTTATACTAGGATTGAATGCTTAGCACTTCTACAGCCAACAGAATGCCAAGTTTTTTGATGAAGAAATGACTGACTCAAGATTGATTGATTACACTAAGTGTATGTAGGTAAATAGAAGGGGCGATGTACTTTCTAATTATCAGGATACGTTTTGGGGAGAAAGTAGAACTTGAGGTAGCCTTGGCTAGGATTTAATATTGTATAAAGAAGGCAGTCAATACCAGTAGAAGCCCAGGAGAGGAAAAGAGTAGTATGGGTTGAGAAAAGAACAAGATTTCTGACTTTATGAAGGGTTTGTGTAAGAGTTTGTGTAAGGGTTGGTATCTAATACATGGTAGGGGCTTGTTAACTATTTTTTTAATGACTAAATGACTTCCAAATAATAAATTCCCCTTTTCCAAAATTAAATTCCATTCGCTGCTTCCTGCTATAAGTATTCTTTGTGGTCAAAATTTTTTTCAACCATGGTTATACATGGCTGTGATCTATTCATTGGAATATCTTGTCAGGTCAGCAAATTTTTATAGTCTAGTTAGGTCTTGTTTTTTTTTTTTTTCCACTACAAACTTATGTTAAGACATTATCCTCCACAGTGCTATCCCAGAAACAGTCCAATTTGCCTTTATTTTTGAAGTTTATTGTTTAGTAAGTTTAAGTTAAATTTCCTAGATCCTTCATTTTCAAAATACAAACATGAATTCTGTTAACTGAAGCTACCTAAAACTCCCAGTTACCAGCTGTCAGTGTGAACTAACTCTAGATTTTTGGATCATCAGACCTGTTTCCTTCTTGCATTTCCCATAGATTTTCCATTGCTTTTTGTATTAGGCTTGTTGTTGTTGTTGTTGTTGTTGTTGTTGTTGTTGTAGTTGTTGTTAAAACACAGAGTGGTTCCTCCTGTGCCCACCATCATGCACGCAAAGATGCCAGGAAGAAAGAAGTATGCTTCATAGGAAAATGAAAAAAAAAAAAAGAATGTCTCAAATACTGGGTTGAGATGACTGCCCTTCTCATCTAACAGAATTCTCATTTCCTGCCCAGAATCATTTCTTCCCATCGAAATAACAACTGTATTTCTAGCTAAGGATGTATGAGTGTGTGGGTGTGTGTGTCTGTGGAGGCAGTGAGAGATGTTGGAGAGGACTAGAAAAAAGAGGATATGAGGCTCTTGTCATTTCCTGTTTGTGAATCTTTCTTATGATTATGGTAGTTGGAAGGGGTGAGAATCTTTGGACCTCTGTGATGCTTGCGGTGCTGATGTCGGGAGTGTTGAAGCCATCAGCTGAGCCAGGATGGCACACTGGATCAGAGTTCTGTTGTGCTGGAGAGAACATTGATAAATAATGGAAGGCAACCAGAGGGGGGAGATGAGTAATCATGAGTTTACTTTCTCATCCCAGGTGACTCACTCTTCTCATCCTAGGTAACATATAGTCCTGAATTTGGTCTTTTAGCTTCCATGTGCAACTTGTGAAATTTGAGAAGTTTTGATTTGTCAGAACGAAAGTAGGGAGAGATGAAGAGATAAATTATGGGTAGATCAAAATGGTATCCTAAGCACTATGTTCACATTTTCAAAACATTCATCCATTTGCATTTAAAAGATTTATTTGTATACTTATAGAAAAAACAGTAGATCTTTGATTTGGAAGACATTTAGAAACAATAGGGATTTGTTTTTTCATGAGCCAAGATTTTTGGTATTTCAAATGATTAATTTCCTTGAATTGCTTTAAAAATATTTTCCCACTTCTGTGATTTTCTCGTGATAAAATTTGAGGAAAATAGTAGAAATAATATCCCTCTGCCAAATTTTAATTATTGTGTGGTACTTATTAAAGACAATTTTTTCATAGATCTCTTCTTTCCCCTTTTCTATAGGAATAAAATTAAAATTTAAAAGACCTGGGCCGCCTGGGTGGCTCAGTCTGTTAAGCGTCCGGCTTCGGCTCAGGTCATGATCTCACGGTTCGTGGGTTCGAGCCTCGCGTCGGGCTCTGTGCTGACAGCTAGCTCAGAGCCTGGAGCCTGCTTCAGATTCTGTGTGTCCCTCTCTCTCTGACCCTCCCCTGCTCACACTGTGTCTCTCTGTCTCTCAAAAATAAATAAAAAACATTTTAAAAAAATTAAAAAATAAGTCCTGGCATTTTATAATGCTAAAAGTAACATAAACTCATATGAAACATCAAAAATTTTGGAAATGTGGTATTTACAGATGTCCTGTATTTCAGTTATACATGATCCAAATTCCGTGTTTATGCTACTCTGCTTATAGTCTGATTTTGGATTTACTTCAATTTCCTCACTTTCATATTTCATTAAAGAGACACTGACTTTCTAGTCCCTAGTAGTTCCTTTTAACAGTCCTTCCCCCCTTTCTAAGAAACCTAGTCCCTTATTAATGAAGTCCAGATCTGAATTCACTAATCAACATTCCCAGAAGCCATGCCTGCAGGTGGCTCTTCATAACCCTTTACCTCTGAACCAGGATGATCAGAAATGGACTTCTTCAAGTGAATAGGTCATGTTAGAGAATTCTTTCAACTATAGTTATGACTCTTTTTTTTTTAAATCTGAAAATACAGTGAAATCTCCTTTGGCCATATAAAAGACCAGATTTTCAATTCAATGACAAGTAAAAGGGTTGACATATCATGTATCAAATTAGTGCCACAGAAAAGCCTGGCATTTCTAAGATAGGAAGAAGTATGCAAATCCTTAATATTACTTGCATTAATGGGTTGCCAAGTTGTCATAAACCAATTATCATTCTTATTAAGTATTGAGTATATAATATGAAAATTCTTTCCCATTTTTGTCCCTTTATATAAATGTCCTATTAAAAGTATGTCAAAACTGCCTTCTAGCAAATGTTATGATGTAATATGCTTTAGAAAAGCACCTCTTACTTGCTATGCTTTCAGTAAACATTATTTTGCTTCTCTTGTTTTATATAATATATTTGAAAATTTTGTCTTTAAAAACATGTTTTCATTACTATATGGATGCTACATTATGATTTTGTTTTACATGGTTCAATCTTTTTTATTGACTTCGGTATTTACAAAAATAAACTAATTCATATATTATATTTTGGTAAAGTATAGCTATACCAGCACAAATTTAAGATTCTTACAAGATATTTATGAATCTTGAAATCTGTGTAAGTTTGATTCAGTTGCAGAATAGCAATTGAATACCTATCACTGAAATTATATAAAACAAGATCTTTATTTTCTTTTTTATCACCTCCTTCTGGAGAGTATTGCGTTCCATGAGAGCAGAACTTTTAATTTTTTTTCAACTGCTGGATTCCTAGCTTCTAGAATATTTCATGACACTTAGTAAGCTATCTATAAACATTTGCTGAATGAGTTCACTTATTAAAAAATGTTTATTGAGGGTCTGTAATGTGCCAAATATCTAGGCACTGTTGATAAAGCAGTGAATGGGCCAGTATCCTGGGTTTTTGGAGTTTACTTTCAAGTGGGAAGAGATAGATAATAACAAACAAACAATTAAATATGTAATATGTCTGGTGTTGATAAATACTGAGAAGAAAACTAAAGCAGGACAAGGGGGTAGAGTGTTGGGTGGGGCGAGAACTGCTATCTTAGTTAGAGAATTCAGTGCAGTGCTCTCCGAGAAGGTGAGACATGGGTGATTGTTACTTGTGCCACTGCCACTGGGAATACTGAAAGAAAATGTGAACAACCTAGATTTTCACCATAAGGTGGTTATAATCTGAGGCAGAGTCAGACATATTACATATCGTATACTTAATGTATAAAGATAGTGGCATGCGTACAGTGCTATGGAAACAATGCTTGGAGTGTGGAGCACAACCAGATATTTTTAGCAAATAAAGTGTATGGTGGTTGGGTGGTAGATGAGTATAGATAGGCTGAAAATATAGAACTGAGTCTAGCCTTTGAAGATTCTTCCCTATTAAGGACTTTTGAGGTTCAGCCAGTAGGTGATGGGAAACCGATGGTAGGTTTTTGGACCTCAAAAGGGAGCTATCAGATTTGTATTCTAGAAAAATAGCTCAGTGGAGGATGGACAGGGGGGCATGAGATTGGGTGAGCTGTTTTAACAGAATATCTGATCAAATATTACTTAAAATAACAGACCATCAGTTGGGCTAAACCCTTTTTTTAGGCAAATAAAGTGTGTGTGTGTTGGTGGAGAGGTTACAAGATTATTTTTAATGGTAGAATTGGATCATTATATGAGGTCATAAGAAAAAGGTAAATAATATTTGATAATAAAAATTCTAGCTAAGATACTAAAATCAAGAGAAAGGTAAGAGTAAAGATTTATAATCTTATAATTATAGGATTATTGTAATTTGTGCAGGGGAAACACCCAATTTATCTATTTACACTTGTTTTTCTCTTTTAATCCACATGGTGTCATTTTTCACATGTGTTCTCTGAGACAAGTTATTTTTCATTCATAGGCAAGAGTGATGACTCACTTTCTCCATTTTGAGTACTAGAGGCTCTGATTTCATTCAGGAGAATTTCTGATTCACCAGACAGTGTATAAGACATTGTTTTCTAGTTTGAATTTGCCTGGGGGGAGGAGAGTTCTTAAATATATCAACATTGCTTCCACTACCCTCACATACAAAATTGAGTTAGCAAAAACTCAACTTGATGAGGAATCTGTATTAGTTTTCCTAGGGCTTTCGTAACAACGTGCCACAGACTGGGTGGCTAAAACAACAGATTTTTTGTTTCACAGTTCTGGAAGCTAGATGTCTAAGATCAAGGTATAGGAGGGGGTTGTTCCTTCTGAGGGCAGTGAGGAAAAGATCTGTCTGGCCTGTCCTCTTGACTTGCAGATGACTATCTTCTCCCTATGTCTTCATAGGTCTTCCCTGTGTGTGTTTGAATTTCTTCTTCTTCTTCTTCTTCTTCTTCTTCTTTTAAATGTTTTATTTATTTTTTGAGAGAGAGAGAGAGAGAGACAGTGTGAGCAGGGGAGGGTCAGAGAGAGAGGGAGACACAGAATCCGAAGCAGGCTCCAGGCTCTGAGCTGGCAGCACAGAGCCCGATGCGGGGCTCGAACCCACGAACCGTGAGATCATGACCTGAGCCAAAGTCGGACGCTTAACCGACTGAGCCACCCAGGCGCCCCATGAATTTCTTCTTCTTGCAATGACACTGTCATATTGGATTAGGGCTCCTTCAAATGACCTCATGTTAAGTAACTTGATTACCTCTGTTGAAGACTCTTATCTCCAAATATGGTCATATTCTGACGTTTTGGGTTTAGAATTTCAACATATATAGTTTGGGGAGTGGAGGACACAATTCAGCCCATAGCAAAGTCTAAATGTTTCTCTTTTTCTCTCCATATCTCTGATTTCCCTAAGGTGACAATTTTAGTTTAAGAGGCCTGTCTCCTTTCACAGGAACTTCTGGTTTCTTGCTTATCATCACTTTACCTCATTAGCAAGGTCATTAAATATCTGGCTGCACATACCTGAAAATTTGTTTGGGATAATTTGCTTATAGTCTTCACTAATTATTTTAGCTTACAGTCATGTTTCCTTCTCTGATTTTCTGTAGGATAGCCATGTATAATTTAGTACTTTAATCATAAGCTTTTTTTTTAAATTGTGGACTTTTTTTTCTTCATTGCACATTTGTAAATGTTTTTTCAAGATTTTGCATATCTCGAAAGCTGGTATGCCACTGGTGTTCTTTTTCTCTGTTCTGCAAAATGTTTAACATAGTTTCAGATCCCCAGTTGGTACTTGAGTAATTTGTTATGGACACATTGTAGTGTAGTTACCCCAAATTTTTAAATGAGAGCTGTGGAATCTGAATTATGAAGCTTGTAGTAGGAAAGGCTAGAGTGGGGAAAGATATTGTATAATGTGATGGAAAATGAACAGAATATTTGTTTCGAATCCTGACTCTGCTGTTTGTGCATTTTGTGATTTTAGAAAAGTTACTTACCTTGAGCCACATTTCTCATCAGTAAAATAGGGATATTATTAATAGCTAGCTCATAAAACTGCTGTGAAGATTAAATAAGATGCAATATTAAATAAGATGCATGCAGTATTTGGCACAGTGTTCAACATATGTGATTCAATCATAAAATGCATATTATTATCTTCATACTTTAACATTTCTGAATTTGGGATATACCTTATAATTACTGTCAAAGAAAATTTGCCATCCTTCAGACAGGAAAGCTGGATATAACATAGTCCTTATATCTGTGTGCGTGTACTTAGTCATGCAGAGAATATAACTACTCACCCAGTTGTTGCTTTGTACTAATAGCATAAGCTTAAATTCGGATATCTAATTATTGCTTCAAATGTCTTCAAAAGGATTATATTATGATGATTTGACATAGCTTTGCCATCAATAGTTATTGTGGAGTAGAAGATCACCTATCATATGCCACATAATTCGATTAAAGACAGTTGAAGTTTTCAGATTTTTTGAGATTAGTTGTATAATTTTCAGAATTAGGAAGAGTTATATTACCAATTCATGAAGAATGAAGAACAAAGACTAAAGCTAATCCTATGCAAACAGTCAACCCAAATTGAGGGACATTCTGCAAAAAGAACTGCGCTTAAAATATATCAGTGTCAGGAAAGCAAAGAAAGTTGAGAAGTATTCAGGATTAAAGGAGGCTAAAATGGCATGACAACTCAATAGAATGTATGATTCTGGATTTAATCCTGAATTAGAGAAAATAAAATAAAATTATTGTAAAGGATAGCACTGGAATAAATGGTAAAGCTTGGCATGCACTTTTTTTTTAATGTTTATTTATTTTAAGAGAGAGAGAGAGTGGGGGAGGGCAGAGAGAGAGGGAGGGAGAGGAAGAGATTCGTAAGCAGGCTCCTCACTGTCAGTGTAGAGTCCAATGCAGGGCTTAAACTCACAAACTGTGAGATCATGACCTTAACTGAAATCAAGAGTAGGACACTTATAACTGACTGAGCCACCCAGGTGCCCCATGGTGTGGACTTTTTGATAATAATATGGTATCAATGTTAAATTTGCCAAATTTTCTTACTTTATACTTACTAGATTTATATAATATTATGGAATATTGTAATTAATTTAATTATACTGAATTATTTAAGACAGTTGTCACAGACTGAGTTCCCAGAAAGTTTATGAGAGGCCACCATTTGTGTAGAGTGAGTAAGTAGAATTAGGTTGAGACTGGCGCCGCAGTGCTGTCGTAACAGAGAACTCAGCTGATGAGACAAGTCGCTCTGAAGCTGAGATGGCCTTATTGGGCTGTCCTGAATTTGAGGCAAGCAGGGATTGTATCGGCCAGTCACTGGGTATAAGATGCACCAGGGAAGAGGGTATGACCTTTGTCAAGGTGGGTCTCTCTAGCCAAGGACAGTTTCAGAAGGGGACTCAGTTGCAAGCTATTCATTGCCAAACTCTTGTAGGTGTCAGACCACAGTGTCTGCTCTGGTCATGATATTTGCAGTTTACTCTAAAACGACTCTGCAAATACATATGCTGTAAGAATATAAATAAAAACAGGAATAGAGTGTATTATGCTAAGCAAAATAAGGAAGTCAGAGAAAGACAAATATATTATTTCACTCGTGGAATTTAAGAAACACAATAGATGAACATGAGGGAAGGGAAGGAAAATAAGATAAAAACAGTGAGGGAGGCAAACCATACTTAAATACAGAGAACAAACAGGGTTGCTGGAGGAGAGGTGGGGGGGGATGGGCTAAATGGGTGATGGGCGTTATGAAGGACACTTGTGTGATGAGCACTGGGTGTTATATGTAACTGATGAATCACTGGGTTCTACTCCTGAAGCCAATACTATGCTGTATGTTAACTAACTTGAATTTCAATAAATTAATTTAAAAAAGGAATGTGGAAAAGCAGGAAAGGGAAAGTTAAAATCGGCAAAATACTAAATAACTGGTGAAACTAGGTGAAGGGTATGCTGTTCTCAATTTTTCTGTAGGTTTGAATTTTTTATTTTAAAGAACTCAAAAGCTTAAAAAATGAAATTCCCCAGTGATTCCTATATACCACCAAACCAGGGGACTATAAGACAAAGTCATCTTCAGAATTCATTTCAGCTCTAAAATGATGGGATTCTGTGACATGATCAGATAACTTATGACACATTTGCTTGGACTCTTGATTCTACAGAACCACAGCATACTTCCTCTGTGCTTTTTTTTCACATGAGTTTTTGAAACTTTGGTGAATCATATTATTCAATTAAGTTGGCTTAAGGAATTGTGACACCAAACTGGAATTCAAAATATAAAACTGTTCTTTTCTTCCATTTTGTTGATCAACAGTACACAAGTTTCTCTGTTAAAGATAAATCATTCCACATTTGTGGAAAAACAGAGAAGTTAAGAATATATTATGTAAATTTAAGATAAAGTTACTGGATCTTTCAGTTAGTAAAATTCTGTTATGGTAGATTCATACTGTCAATACTTTCTTGAAAAACTGCTTCAAGAGATGCAGGTATCTTTTTCTTTATTAGAAGTCAAAGGAATATGGCAGGCACAGATAAATTTATCTCTTTAATTGTGAAATCTTCTTTGAGATACTTGTTCATTATGAACTAGTTTTTTTTTTTTAATTTTTTAATGTTTATTTATTTTTGAGAGAATGAGAGAGAGAGAGAGAGAGTGGGAGCAGGAGAGGGCCAGTGAGGGAGAGAGGGAGACACAGAATCCAAAGCAGGCTCCGTCAGCACAGAGTCGGATGTGGGGCTCAAACTCACAAACCGTGAGATCATGACCTGAGCCGAAGTTGGATGCTTAACCAACTGGGCCACCCAGGCACCCCTGAACTAGTTTTAAAAATAAGCAATATTTTAAAAATTTATAATAAACAGTGTTTCTTTGTCATCTCATATCTTTATCTCACTGGACTGAAATGTGTCTGAAATACCCCTGGTTTTAGGTTTGATGATGTCTTCCCACTTTGTTCTCAATGTTAAATTGAAAAGAATACTAAGAACTGTTGTTCCCTTATGAAAGGTTAGGTGGCTCCTTATTTCCTTCATAATTAGATCTTTTGATTTAAATAACTTTAAAGCTTTATATTATTATTGTTCTATGCATTTATTGCTATTTAGATGAGATCCTGCCATTTCTTTGGACTTCATTTAGCAACGTAAAGAGGTCAGATTAGATGGGCATCTAAAATATGACTCTAAGCAAACCAAAACTGTTTACTTTCAGATTAACAAATCAGATGGATACTAGTTTGGCTTGATTGTTTGAGTCCTGCTGATTGGCTTTTGACAAGCAGTGTCTGTATTCTGAAACTGTTGCTTATGGGACCATTTAGGTGAACTGGTGTGAATTGATTATTGATTTTAATATGAATTATCTGAATGCCTTGATCAACTTTTTCAATGTACTTCAACTTACAGACTCATCATTAGGATCCAATCCTATGAATTGTATCTTTCTGTCTCTCTTTTCTTTCCTAATTCTTTCTCCTCACTCTTCCCTTTCTCCTCATACCCTCTTTCTGCCTTCCTTCCTTTCTGCCTCCTCTCTCTCTTTTCTTCTTCACTCCTTTATTATCTCTTTCTGCCTTGTTTTCTTCCCCCCACCCTTCCTTCCTTCATTCCTTTGTTCTTTCCTTTCTTCCTTTCTCCACAAGTTTAGTGAGAACGCATTGCCAGACACTGTGCTCAGTACTTAGCATTCAAGCCTTAAATAATAACTAGCCCTTGTCCTCAAGGAGCCTAGTCCAGTAGGGCAGATACTTTTTAAAAAAATGGATACTAATTGTGAAATAAGATGGTAAGTATATCAGTCTCAGAAACATTGGTGCATGCTGGTAGGGCTAGATAGGGTTTAGGATTAGGAAATGCATCCCAAATGAGGTGATAAATGGATTGGAATTAGCCAGGCAAGGATGAGTCATGGTAATAGAAGGGGAAAGTATGTACGTTATAGGCAGAACAAGGTTGCAATGGCACAAGATCAAGAGACAGTGGTGTGGGAGCTAAAGTTAAACAGGGAAGTTAGGGAAGGTGGGGATGCAGAGTAGGGAGAGGCAGAGATCCCTCTGTGATCTCATTTCATATAAAGTAGTTTGCACTTAATATGTGGATAAGAGGAAACCACTGACAATAGTTTAAGCTCCATGGTGACCTAGTCAGAATCTTTTTTAGGAGCAATGAATTCCATTTGATTCAAGCATCTTTATTTGTCTGATTCTCAAATGTGACTAAAATCATGGTTTATGATTTTATAAGGGAGGGATGCTAATTTATAATTTATAGCCCATAAAGATAATGAAATTGACTTCTGTCTCAAGATTTACATTTATTAACATTAATAAATGTTTAGTGTTTAATGTGCATTAATTAACAATAATGGGAGGTCCTACTTTAAGAAAATCTGATCTATATTAAGGCAGATTTGCAGATCAGATAAATTAGATAAGTATTGATAGTACTTTTTGGTGGTTTTTTTTCTTTCCCTTTAGAAAGCAAAGAAAACTTCCTCTTAAGTAGGGAGTTCCTCTTGTGCATTTTGAAAATAAATTTTTATACCGAGTTTATTAAGAAAAATAAGTTACATAAAATGAAGTATGTTTAAAACACTGTTAAGGATGTTTATGGAATATGAAAAGTCATAATCTCTATTTTTGAGAAGGCTACAGTCTAATGATAAAACAGTCTTCACACCAGCTGCATATCTGTTGCCTTGTTTTTTATTTCTCAGTTATTCGTATTTGTTCTTTTTTTTCTGGATAGAATTGAAAAATAGTGAATGGCAAAACAGAGGGCTTCTCATCTGTTAGTATTCCCTACATGTCACCCTCATTTGGAAGTCAGTTTCTAATTTTTACAGAGAATCTACTGTTGCAAAAAGAATGTGTGTTTATTGGGGAACTTTTTGGGTAAGGGCAACTAGATTATTCTTGAACTTTAAGACGTAAAGCTTGTAGAGGGCACTGAGGCAAAGTAGTGGTAGGTGGTCAACATATGTAATTTATTTAGCACTGAACCATCTAGAAACAACTCTATAGACTAGTTAGGGTTTCCCATCTGATTAGTGTATACACCTTTTACTTCTTTGAGTTTCATATCTGTTGTGTAGAACCTTAAAAAGAATACTAGGTACATTAAACAAAAAGATGCCTATCCAAACAAATTTTGAGAGGCCAGCCCCAGCCTATCAAATTAAGGTTCTTGATTTATGCTTGCTTCTCTTAGTGTAACACCCATATGGTTTGAGGGAAAACATGCCCTTTAAAAAACAGGGAAGACTTTCATGGTTTGGTTTGTCAAACTTCTTACAGTGCTCTGAATTCCATTAAAACCTCCCATCCAGTTTTGCAGAGTGCTCTTTTCCTCACTTAAAATGCCCACATATTTTATTCCATGTGTTTCATATTCATTTAGACATCTCATTTAGCTGGAGTCTAAGAACTACTTAGTCTCCAAAAAGACCTTTCCTACTAGCATTTGGTTCTTAGAAATAGAAAGTTAGACTTTGCCAAATGCAAATGAATTCCAGACTTTTGTTTTTCAAAGGGGCTTTGTAAAACTGGGAAAAACCTCCATGTCCCTATTCTTATTCTTGAGATATTCAGGTATGGTAGCCTTTCTCAAAGTGTGTTCTCTCTATATCAAAATCCCCACGGGGTTGTTAAAAATGCCTCCTTGTGGGTCCCAACACAAATTTACTAAATTCAAATCCCTGCTGGTTTTAGTATGATTCTTTAGAAGGAACTGTAGGCATACAGTAGCTACTTAATAAGTTTTAACTATTATTATCTAAATGCTTTCCAGACATCTCAATTTGTTCAGTAGGCATTTGGAACTTGCCATGTTTACACAGATCAATACAACAGAATAGAAAACCCAGAAATGGACCCACAACTATATGGTCAACTAATCTTTGACAAAGAAAGAAAGAATATCCAATGGAAAAAAGATAGTCTCTTCAACAAATGATGCTGGGAAAACTGGACAGCAATAAACAAAAGAATGAAACTGGACCACTTTCTTCACTATACACAAAAATAAATTAAAAATGGATGAAAGACCTAAATGTCAGACAGGAAACCATTAAAATCCTAGAGGAAAACACAGGCAGCAATCTCTTTGACCTCTGCTGGAGCAACTTCTTACTAGACACGTCACCCAAAGGAAGGGAAGGGAAGGCAAGGAAAGGAAGGGAAACAAAAGCAAACATGAACTATTAGGACTTCATCAAGATAAAAAGCCTCTGCATAGTGAAGGAAACAATCAACAAAACTAAAAGGCAGCCTACGGAATGGGAGAAGATATTTACAAATGACATCTGATAAAGGATTAGTATCCAAAATCTATAAAGAACTTATCAAATTCAACACCCCCCAAAAAACAAATAATCCAGTGAAGAAATTGGCAGAAGATATGAATAGATATTTCTCCAAAGAAGACATCCAGATGGCTAACAGACATATGAAAAGATGCTCAACATCACTCATCATCAAGCTTTGATGAGATACCACCTTACACCTGTCAGAATGGCTAAAATTAACAACACAAGAAACAACAGATATTGGCGAGGATGTGGAGAAAGGGGAGCCCTCTTGCACTGTTGGTGGGAATGCAAACAGGTGTAGCCACTCTGGAAAACAGTATGTGGGTTCCCTCAAAAAGTTAAAAATAGAACTACCTTACAATGTGGCAGTTGCACTAATAGGTAATTACTCAAAGGACACAAAAATACAGATTTGAATAGGTACATGAACCCTGATGTTTATAGCAGCATTATCATTAATAGCCAAACTGTATAGGGCACCAGGTGGCTCAGTCAGTTGAGTGTCCAAATTTGGCTCAGGTCATGATCTCACGGTTTGTGAGCTCGAGCTACACAAGAGGCATGCTGCTGTCAGATTGTCGGTGCACAGCCCGCTTTGGATCCTCTGTCCCCCTCTTTTTGCCCCTCCCCTGCTTGTGCTGTCTCAAAAATAAATAAACATTAAAAAAATTATAGCCAAACTATGGAAAGAGCCCAAATGTCAATTGACTGATGAATGGATAAAAAAGATGTGGTATGTATATCCAATGGAATATTACTCTGCCATCAAAGAGAATGAAATCTTGGCATTTGGAATGACATGGATGAAGTTAGAGTGTATTATGCTAAGTGAAATAAGTCAGTCAGAGGAAGACAAATACTATTTAATTCACTCATATGTGGAAATTTAAGAAACAAAACATGAACATACAGGAAGAGGGAAAAAAAGAGAGGGGGAAACAAACCATAAGAGACTCTTAATGGTAGAGAACAAACTTGAGAGTATGGAAGGAGGTGGATGGGGGATGGGCTAAATGGGTGATGGGTATTAAGGAGGGCACTTGTTATGATGAGCACTGGGTGTTATATGTAAGTGATCAATCACAGGATTCTACTCCTGAAACCAATATTACACTATATGTTAACTTACTAGAATTTAAGTAAAAATTTAAAAAAGGAATTTGCTGTGTCTAAAATCGAATTCATCATCATTCTTCCAAATAATGAAAAGCATGCCTTGTCTAAGTGCAAGGTACCACCATTGTGCAAGCCAGAACACAGCTGTCACTCCATTCCTATCTCCAAATGGTCAATATATCCTGTAGTTTTAACTTCTTTAACATTTTTCTAGTTAATCCTTTCATTACCACGGCTCCTACTAATAGCCTGTTTAGATACACAACATCCTTTCCCCATAGGCCCAAAGTTCTGCAGTTATCTCTTTCCTTTGTCTGTAATCCTTCATCTTATGCAATAATTAAACTATTCTGCACACTATGATCTTTCTTAAAACAGATATCTGATGATGCCACCTTCCTTCCTGACTGCTGGTTCAGGTTATGGTTCCTTATTTATGTCCAGAATGCAGTTTCTTTTTTTAAAAAAATTTTAATACCCATGGCCCTCATGATCTGTCTCTTTCCTACTTTGTAGTTTATTTCTCACTACTTCCCCATCTGGATCCTTTGCTCTAGTCACACAAATACTGAATGCGTTAGGCTGTTCCATGCCTCCATACTTTTACATATGCAGTTATCTTCTTTCATTTATATTTCCCTTCTGTACATCATCTTCTCCTAGCTAACTCTTATGTGTCCTTTAAAAATCAGCTTTAGGAGGCGCCTGGGTGGCTCAGTCGTTTAAGCATCCGGCTTCAGCTCAGGTCATGATCTCATGGTTCGTGGGTTTGAGCCCCGCGTCGGGCTCTGTGCTGACAGCTAGCTCAGAGCCTGGAGCCTGCTTCAGATTCTGTATCTTCCTCTCTCTCTGACCCTCCCCTGCTAGCGCTGTCTCTTTCTGTCTCTCAAAAAAAAAAAAAAAAAAAAAACCATTAAAAATTTTTTTTAATTAAAAAAAATAAAAATCAGCTTTAATATTACCTCTTCTGAAAATTCTTATTCTGACTACCAGTCTGATTTAATTGCCACTATGCTTATTATATGTAATAAGTAGTTAGCATTGTATAATAAATAATAAAATTTATAATTTATTTCATACTTGGGAGTGGTTAGTTGGAATTTATCATACTTTAGTTAGTTATAAACCTTTAATTGAGACCCAGTGTTTATACATTTACTCTAGAACTTCCCAAATTTCTAAGAAGAGTAGTTGAACTTTGGAATGCTGATAATATTCAGAAGGAGATATTTGAGAGGGGACGTAAGGGCTTGCTGAAATTCCATATCTGATGGAGGGTATTTTCATTAATATATACATATGTAAAAACTTACCGTTCTGTATTCTTAAATTTGTGCACGTGAGTATATGCTTCACCTAAAAAATGAATATAAATAGCTGACTTTTTAACACTCATATTTATTTTAAGATCATTTGTCCATTTCCCTTTTTGCCTTTGGAATGAGCTCTTGGGCACCCTCCCTCTGGAGGACAATTTAAATGCTATTATGGCAAGGTATATGTAACTTCCTGGGAAGAGGGATTTTAAAATAAATTTCTTACTGGACAGTGAAATAATAAAATGAGATCAACTGGAGAATTTAATACTTGCTTTATTTAAGTTTCTACTGTTTTCTGTATCTTTCCCAAATATTTTTTCTATTTTCTGAGGTTTTAAACTCTTTGCTACTAGGATGATGTTCTTTTTAGCTTTTCAGTGTTAAACTGGCAATTATTATGATTTGTCTCATTAAGGTTTATTTTAAAAATAAACCTGATAAGAAAAATAAATCAGTGCCTCTTGATTTTTAACTTTAGGTCTTAAATCCTAGTATTAATCATTGTATTACATAATCTTTAAACTCTTAGTTCTGAGAGTCTGTGATTCCATATGGAGTGGTTTTCAATGAGGAGAGATTATTGGTTAAGAGTTGCATTCACTCTTGGCTTTGTTTTCCAAGAGAAACTTAGCTTCAAAAGCAGACTTATAAAATCTATCATGGACTGTTTAGTTTACTATTATATCTCCAGCACCTAGTATGGTACCTGGCACATAGTTGATGCTCAGTTATAATAACAGTAATATTGATGAATGAATAAATGAAACGAGCAAACACTACAAAATATGCTACTTACTCACTCATCTGCTCCTAGATCGGCTGTAATTCACAGATTAACCGCCACTATTTAATTTTGGTCATTAGTCTCTTGAACAATTTAACAATTTAGAAAATCAAGTTATAACGTATAAAAAGCCCTGACAACAGTTTTCAACTTTAGTTTACTATTTGAATAAATGTCCTGAGTGAAGAAACACCTGTTTGGGTGCCATTTTTTTACTTTATCAAAAATTAAAAGAGGATTAGTTAGTGTGTTTCATGCATAAATTTTAATATGTTTATATTGGGAGATTATGTGAATTCTTAAATTTGAATTTTGAAAAATATGGTTAAAGAAGAAGTAAGTGGAAGGGGCAATTTAAATCTGGGTGGTTGTAAAAAGATTCATGAATATGGGGAAGGAGATTAAAGTTGCTTAAAAAAAATCCCACTGCTACATAAGCCCTAATAGGATGAAAGTTCTCAAAATAACTTGTTAATTTTTTTCATTAAGAAATATTTAGAGCAATGGGGTGCCCGGCTGCTCAGTCGGAAGAGTGTGCAACTCTTGATCTTGGGGTCGTGGGTTTGAGCCCCATGTGGGGTACAGAGATTACTTAAATAAATAAACTTTAAAAAGATAGAAATATCTAGAGCCAGATATGAACTGTTGTGACCTCTTTGTTATATTATATGCTCAGGCATAAATGTAGTCTTTTAAAATACTTATTTCTGGGAGTCAGGAATAAGAAATCCTTTGATGCTTTTTGTCACAGCTACTCATCAACCACCAATTCTGGAATTAAGCTGTTTGTAATGGTGTTATGATAGCACTCAGTATTCAAAGGTTGGATAAAGTAAAGAAAATACTGTTTCTTCTTTGTTGTAACTCATGTACCTATTTTTGATATTACTATAAAATTAGTATAGAGTAAGAGTTTCTAGGCACATACTAAATGTTACCCTTTTTTATTTGATTGTTACATCAGTTATAGATAAGGCAATCCAATCCTGTACCTTACCTATATTTATGTTGAGTATACATAATGCATTGAGCACAGCACAGCTATACTCCCGGGAGATGGAAGCATTAATTTTGTTGTTATTGGGCACTAGAATGAGTTTTGACTTTGAAGAATCAGAAGTAAATCTAGGACTGAAATCCAGGATTTTTCAAATTACCTTGATACCTTGAGATTTTATTTAATCTCTTTGTGGTCTAGTCACAATGGGAATACAATGGGAATAATAATATCTTTCCTATTTTATAATATAGTATTGAAAATAAGAGTGAAACAGTGGGGGGAAACTGAGAGCTTTCCCCCTAAGGTCAGGAACAAGACAGGGATGTCCACTCGCCATTGTTATTCAACATATATTGGAAGTCTTAGCCTCAGCAATCAGACAACACGAGAAATAAAAGGCATCCAAATCAGCCAGGAGGAGGTCAAACTTTCACTCTTTGCAGATGACATGATACTCTATATGGAAAACCCAAAAGATTCCACCAAAAAACTGCTAGAACTGATCCATGAATTCAGCAAAGTCACAGGATACAAAATCAATGCACAGAAATCGGTTGCATTCCTATACTCCAGCAATGAGGCAACAGAAAGAGAAATTAAGGAATCTATCCCATTTATAATTGCACCAAAAACCATAAAATACCTAGGAATAAATCTAACCAAAGAGGTGAAACATCTATACACTGAAAACTATAGAAAGCTTATGAAAGAAATTGAAGAAGACACACACAAAAAGGAAAAATATTCCATGCTTCTGGATAGGAAGAATAAATATTGTTAAAATGTCAATACTAACCAAAGCAATCTGCGTATTCAGCGCAATCCCTATCAAAATAACACCAGCATTCTTCGCATAGCTAGAACAAACAATCCTAAAATTTGTATAGAACATACAAATCCTAAATTTTGTATTCAGAAAATACCCTGAATAGCCAAAGCAATCTTGAAAAAGAAAACCAAAGAAGGAGGCATCACAATCCCAGACTTCGCACTGTATTACAAAGCTGTAATCAAGACAGTATGGTACTGGCACAAGAACACTTAGATCAATGAAACATAATAGAGAACCCATAAATGGACCCACAAATGTCTGGCCAACTAATCTTTGACAAAGCAGGAAAGAATATTCAATGGAATAAAGACAATCTCTTCAGCTGGGAAAAGTGGACAGCAACATGCAGAAAAATGAACCTGGACCACTTTCTTATACCATACACAAAATAAACTCAAAATAGATGAAAGACCTAAATGTAAGAGAGGGAGCCATCAAAATCCTCAAGGAGAAAGCAGGCAAGAACCTCTTTGACCTAGGCCCCAGCAACTTCTTACTCAACATGTCTCCAGAGGCAAGGGAAACAAAAGCAAAAATGAAATATTGGGACCTCATCAAAATAAAAACCTTCTGCATAGCAAAGGAAACAATCAGCAAAATTAAAAGGCAACCAACGGAATGAGAGAAGACATTTGCAAATGACATATCAGATAAAGGGTTGGTATTCAAAGTCTATAAAGAACTTATCAAACTCAAGATCCAAAAAACAAATAATCCAGTGAAGAAATGGGCTAAAGACATGAACAGACACTTCTCCAAAGAAGACATCCAGATGGCTGACACATTAAATAATGCTCAACGTCACTCATCATCAGAGAAATACAAATCAAAACCACAATGAGGTACCACCTCACACTTGTCAGAATGGCTAACATTAACAAGTCAGGCAACAACAGATGCTGGCGAGGATGCGGAGAAAGAGGATCTCTTTTGCACTGCTGGTGGGAATGCAAAGTGTACAGCCACTCTGGAGAATACTATGGATATTCCTCAAAAAATTAAATATAGAACTATGTTACAACCCAGCAATTGCACTACTAGGTATTTATCCAAGGGATACAGGTAGTAGTTGGCAATCAAAAAGAATGAAATCTTGCCATTTGCAACTATGTGGATGAAACTAGAGGGTATCACGTAAGCGAAATTAGTCAGCGAAAGACAAATATCATATGACTTAACTCATATGAGGACTTTAAGATACAAAACAGATGAACGTAAGGGAAGGGAAGCAAAAATAATATAAAAACAAGGAGGAGAACAAAAACATAAGAGACTCCTAAATATGGAGAACAAACAGAGGGTTACTGGAGAGGTTGTGGGAGGGAGTATGGGATAAATGGGTAAGGGGCATTAAGGAATCTACTTTTGAAATCATTGTTGCACTATATGCTATACAACTTGGATATAAATTTAAAAAAAATTAAAAAGAAAAAGAAAGAAAGAAAAAATAAGAGTCAAGTAGAGCCTGTACTCTTTAAAAAATTAAAACATTATATAAATCTAAGATGGTGCTATTATTAAATGTTTTGGCTAATTGCTGATAATAATTTACAACAACCAGATCATTTATATCTTCAGTCCCCACAATATTTGTTAGGATTATAGAGGCAGAGATGTAATAATATTGGCAAATTATAGATATATCTCAGTCATATTTTTCAAAAGCATCTGTTTCTGGAATGTAGAAAGTGATTCATCCATACTATGGAAAATGTATTTTTCCCTAAAAAATAAGAATGCATTTGTTGGGCATGTAATCAATAAATTCTGATTAAAGTAAGTTTAGCACTTTGGTTTTTAATCATATTTTTCAGCTGCTGTTTTTTGGTCGCTTATTTTTTGTAAGTTTGTTTATTTTAGAGAGAAGTAGAGGGAGAGAGCACACGTGAGTGAGCACCAGTGGGAAAGGGGCAGCAAGAGAGGGAGAAAGAGAATCCAAAGCAGGCTCCACTCTGCGCAGAGCCCAATACAAGGCTCGACCCCATGAACCGTGAGATTATGACCTGAGTTGAAATCAAGAGTCTAACGCTTAACTGACTGAGCCACCCAGGCACCTTGTCCTTGTCTCCTATTTATTGTGTAGTTATTATTTTTCCATGTGTGTGCTGAATTTTGTGGGGAAATATGGAAACATTAAGAAACATGCTACTTATGTGGAAAGAGTTTGCAACCTTATATATTTTGCATTTTTATTAAACGGTTTTTTGGAGATGGTTTTCATACTCCCACCCCGCCCCCCACCACCAGAAAAAATTTTTTTTTACAAAGCCTAAGGGATCTAGTCTCTTAAAATTCCTTTGACTTGATTTCCCTGTTAAGATATTCACCAATACAAATGATACCCTCTTAGTTTTCTGAATTTTTATCAGCCAGTAATTTCTATTAATGGGTACTTCTCTGTTTTGCATTTAAAATAGTTCTTTCTAATACTTACTTTGGGACACTGTAAAATGTTGAAATGCTTTCTATATCAAGAGTATGATTAAATTTTGCTGAGTTTAATTTTAAGATTAAATACAGTAGTTTAACCTTTGTATCTTCATGATTGTAATCTCCTGGAGGGAAGATCTTTGTGTTTTACTTTCTTGTATACCCCAAGCATCATGTCTTGTCTATAAAATGATACTATTTTTTTCTTAAAAGGTAAAGACCTTATTAGGAATTGTTATATACTTCTATGAAATTAACTATAGTTGCATGAAACATTATTTAATTATACAAAGAAAAATATGAATTTAAGTATTAAGATTACAATGTCCATATGAAGTAAAGAATTTCAAATTATTACCTCAGTAGACAATTTTCCTTTCACCCTGGTAGCTAAAATGCTGTTTATTGTAAAAGATGTTGAAAGAGTGAATAAGTACACAAGAATATGGACTTGCTTCTTTCAAGTATTTAAAATTTATTACTCTTTTTATTATTGGGGCTGATAATTTCTATTAAGTTAAATGTTTGCTGTGTCACAGATTCTGGCACTCAACAGGCACTCAGCAAATGTTTTTGTTAGCTGAGCTAAAAATTTAAGTTAATAAAGTAACAGATGAGAATACACACACATCACCACCAACAACAACACCTGGCACAAATCCCAATGATGAAAAAACACAATAAAGGTGACTTTCTTGCTCAACACCCCTATCCCCTCACATGTGTTCTGTGCTTCATAATATTGCTGCAGGAATCCCCTGTTGAGTTCCTTTATTTAAAACCTCAGGATTGTTGGTAAATACGACAACAGAGGGCCTGGTTCTTGGACTAAACTGCAAGTAATTATAATTGAATGTCCGTGAATGGTCTTTCACATGAGGCCCAACAGGAGGTATAATGGAGTAGGTCAAAACATGTCAGAGCCAATACTTGGCACTTTTCCCATTTTGCTTTGCGATCTGCTAAAACCTTTGTTTCAGTGAACTTTCACTGAAGTGTTGCAAAAGGAAATAAAACATGTTACGTTGATGGAGAGTCAGCCCCAGTATTATGTCTTCTTTCTCAAAATACTCTTATTTTTTTCAGGACGAGACTAATCCCAGCATGAACTTAGCCATAATTACACTGACTCCATTCACCTTGTGCAATTAACTGGATAATTGCGTGAATGTGAACATTGCTTTAGCCAGCCTTTCCCCCATATAATTCTGCAGGGGATATCCTCTTCAGCTGCAATGTATTCTTCTGGGACCTAATTATGATGTCTCTTGGAATCTGGCCTGAGTACAGGAATTCAAGCTGGTTTTCCAGGGCGTAGACCATGTAGAAATCCCAGTTGGGTTCACTAGAATCCAGTTGTAAACATCATGCTATTCAATTGCATTGTAATGGAGTAAACCATTACAATTCTAATGTACACACTAAAATTGGATGCCAAAATGTCTTGACTATCCAACTTCTCCTTCAACAGACCTGAGTGTTGATACTTATTGAGTGCTGACTGATAACATTTGTAAGGTTAATAGGCCCTACTGTGCTATTAATGAGACAAGGTAATTGCTCTTGGTATGAAGTTATAGCAAACTGGCCACAGGCTTCAGCCTAGAAGAAGGACCAACATAGTTAATTTAGAGATTGAAATTATTTCTTCCCAAGGTGAAAGAGTCTTATGGTGATCGTCTAAATTCTGAAGCACTGGTCAGAAAAATTGAAGATCTGTAAACCATTGCTTTATATTTTGACTCAGTGGAAATAAATGAAAATACTTGTTACTTTTCATATTTCCTCAGCTTGTCTTATTAAGACTTCAGAAAGAGACCACAGATGATAGCCACAGCATCCTTCTGGGGGAATTCTGCTTTCATGGATTAGAGATTTTGAGTTCATTGAGGACAAAGTATTATCATTTCATAAATCATTCTCTATACAAACTCCTCCTCCTCTTTAAATGGTGAAGTAAAAAAATAAATAAATAAAAAAATAAATGGTGAAGTATTCACCAGAGAAGAGGGATGTGCAGGAGTAATGTATGGAATGAACAAATATGGCTACATGGATTCCATTATGGAATTGAGAATAAGAATCAATCTAGTTATTTAGTTGTAGTTGTATATTTGACTTTCTAGTTTATGGTGGCTTAAGCTTGCTTTTGCTAACCCCTCAGTTATAGTCCCCAGTTTTGCTTCTTAGCCCTTCTTTTAACCTGTGTAATAAAATTCCCTGTTACATTACCACATCCCTGTTTTCTTGGTTGGTCCCTAAATAATGGGAATAGGTTCCGTTTTATTTTTTTTATATTTTTTTATTTTGGGGAGAGCTCAGGTTGCAGAGGGGCAGAGAGAGGGGGACAGAGGATCCCAAGTGGGCTCTATGCTGACAGGCTGACAGCAACGAGCCTGATGTGAGGCACGAACACAGAAACCTCAAGATCATGACCTGAGCTGATGTCTGCCACTCAACTGACTGAGCCACCCAGGTGCCCTGGTTCTGTTTTATTGATGGAAAGGAAAAGTGGGAAATAGTTGAAGAAGAGAAACAGAGATATAGCTTATGGATTGATAATGTTTATGTTTAGGGTTGGCCTGTGAGTAGTCACTTTCTTCCTCCTGTTAATTCCCTAATCACTGCTTACTTACAGTAGTTTGAAGGACCTGAGGTGGACACTTCAATTTGTCAAGTCTTCAGTGGTGATTTTCATTAGAGACTCTACTCCTGCTCCATCACTTGACTCCCAGTCAGTTCAGTTTTCCTCCAAACGGATATGGAGTTTAATCATAGAGGTTCCTATATTTTCTCTGTAAATGCAATACATGGAGAAGAAGGAAAGAATTCTTAACAGTTCAGTGTGGGAAATTAAATATTCAGTCCAAATGAATTTTCTTGTTCCCCCATAGAGCAGCATTTATGAAATTCAGACTTCATTTAGCATGGGTTTTGATTCTCAAACCAAATCATAATATCAATAATTTTTCTGCATACACTTTGGCTGAAATTTTCTCCATAAATAAAGCTCCTACTAAAATGACTTCCTTAATATGATGTTAGATGTGATTAGTTCACTGAAAAACCACAGAAAAATAATATTTATATGATCAACACTATAAAGGTAATGCTCCAAATACTGCCTGGTCATATAGAAAGCAATGTAAATGCTCTTTATATCTCTGCCTTTAAAGAGATCTGAAAAAACCATGATGGTCTCAGCTTCTTTATCATAAAGGTTCATCTCTTGGTAAATTTTGTTAAAGAATTACTTACTAAATTGTATCATAAAGAAAATATAAAATAAGTATGACATCCAACAATTTGTCTTCTTTCTGCTTATAACAGTCCAGCATAATTGCATGTCTTTAACATATATATTTTGTCTGTGGTTTTAAAGCATACACAGGATTAAAGCATTCAGTCGTTTGAGAGACAATTCAGTATCAAAAGATTTTGTAGACTTTGGAGAACTGAACACCAAGATGGAAACCAAGATGGGTATTGTACTTATGCCAGCAAGCTAGCCCATTTCTTTGAGACAATCTTAAATTATTAGTTGGCTCCAATTTAAAGCATTTATGTTTCATATCAAAAATCTCAGGTTGAATGGAACTCAGATGACCTAGGACTCACTTTATGAACACCTTAACATGAATTAGAATTAGGATGTGCAAAGCCAAGAATAGGCAACTAAGTGAATACAGGAGCTTTCTTTGGCTCACAGAAGAACTTGGACAGCCAGCTGCATTAATGCTCTGTGGGCATACATGCATGAAAAGCCTTATGTAAGTATCAGGTGCCAGGCTGGTGATGATGGTGTATTAAAAATCGTCCGATAGGTGGTAACACAAATCCAGGCTCCTCATAAAATGAGCTTACATATTTTTTTTGGTAGGAACCAACACTAGGCTGGACAGTTAATGAGCTCCAGAGTTGTTTATTGGTTACTCGTGGGAAGCCTGATGAAGTAGTTCAGTCATGCTAAGATGCTGTTTAGGTGGTGCTGGAAACCTACCCAGCCTCAGTGCCCATTTTCTCCCACAGTATGGTGGATATTTCCATGAGCCAGATGTCTGTATTTCTTAAGGGGACTCATTGCATAGAAATTGGTGGACTTTGTTTATGCCTTCATTTCCTTATCACATTTTGTTGGCCAGGGAGGAGAGGGGATTTACTGGGTCAGCTGGATGGCATTAGGTCAGAGGCAGATGGGAAAAGATGGTCTTTGCTAATGGGTCTCAGCCAGCTTGCAAAAGGCTGTGTTGAGAGGATGAAAGATAAGCAAACTTAGCAAGTGCAGGGAGAGGAAGCAGCACTTCCTTCAGGCAATTCTCAGAACTGTTTCTAAGCTGTTTACTTCCTATTTGATACCTAAAGCAATAAGGGACAAGGTCCCTGGACCAGTCTTTGGTTGGCCTTGTCCTGAGCTTGTTTATCCACTCTTTCTGTCAGGAAGCAATTGTGATAAGCCTTTGGCACTGCTCTGGAAGATTTTTTTTTTCCATTTTGTATGTGGCTTTTGATTGATCATGTTGTGAACACAGTGCTCTATTCTTGGATTGATTTATTAACAGAGTTCAAAGAACCTCCACCATTTAGAGGGTTTTTTTTCCTTTTGCTTAAGGAGAAAGGCTTTATTCGCACCTCTAAATAAGGGCATTTCCAGGCTTTCAGTTTAATAACTGGTGAAGATTGAATGGCTGTGTCTAGGGATCAATGTGTATACATCGAAATGTACTATATGTGCATACACTTGACATCTGATTTATTGGCCTGGAGTAGATTTTTCTTCTGCTTGGAAATTGGAACATGAAGGACTTACTAAAGAAAATGCTGGTTTGAACGCTGAGTTTAAGGATCTAGGGTTTATTCTAAGAGTTTCTATTATTTTCTACTATAAGGGAATCCCTTCTTTTCTTCATACTAAAGCTACTTCCTCTTCTATAGCCATCCCTTTATAGTGGTCCTGAGCTATAACATGTTTATTTTGAATCATTGGTTATTATTGCATTGGATCTGTATATGCACTCCGCCTGCTTTGGTCCAGGAATTTGATGTGCTTGGCCCCACTTCAAATATTGTCAGCACCCTGTGCATTTAGGGCTCTATAAAAATATGAAATAACAACCACAACTTTATGAGCTGAAAACAGCTTTTCTCACCACACTTACTTCTCAGTGGACAATAGCAATTTCTACATTTGAAAAGCAACCAATATTAAACATCTTTTATTATCTCCATGCTACTTGCAATAAAACCGATATAATGAGGAATGGGAAGCATCTCCTTTCTCTGTTTTGAGAAGATATAGATCCAAAAAATACTTTTCAAAGTCAAAATAAAAAGAATACTCAATAGGCCCACTAGTGAGAATGCTTAAAAGTTCATGTTGTCTAGCAGCTGGTATCATTTGTCATATTTATTTTCCCTTCTATACCTTGACCAATAACAGAGGAATAAAGAGAACAGAACACAGATGAGATTTGTTTCTTTAAAAAAAAAAATGTGACCTTCCTACAACTCAAAGCAGCTCTGGTTTCTGGGAAATCATCTCAAATTCTGAGGAGTCATCAGATAAGGCAATTGGCACACCAGATTAAATAAACAAATTATACATTATAATAAACAAATTAGAGAAGTTATACAAAGATTCTGGTAAAGACCAAGAATAAAATGACTTTTATTAAGTCATTTATTCACTATGGCCATATGTCATGTTGAGTCAACAAATGTTAGTCCAAGGACTGTTGCTGTTTTGTTCTTAAGTTCTCACTGTTTGTAGTAAAGAGGGACACAATAATGAGTCGTTCAGAAGACTAATTATTTAAAACTTATACCATTACTTTCTATTTATAGGCGTTAAATGCATCTTCTTTTATGCAATGTTTGTGACAGTAGGTAGTCATATGGTCTATATCTTTACAAAAAATAGAAAAATGTGACATCCCAGTGTTGGTCACCAGAACTTCTGTTGAAATGTAAAATTCTGCTATTGTCTTAAACCTTTTTCTAAGTCTAACAGGTATTTACTTGGAAGGAAACAGCAGTAGCTCTGAGCAGGCACCAGTGATGTCTCCAGTGAAATGTAGAAAAAGTGCATTGATTCATGTATATGAACTAACACAGTGATAAGCAAAAAAGGGGAGGGTTGATATATGAACTGAATAAAACTTTACAAATATTCATTGGAGTACATCATAAATGAAGATCTTGGAACATATGCTTGGAGCCCAGAAAAGAAAAAAGTCCAAGCTGACAAGTAGGATTTCTGGAGGTAAGAGCCTTGGTAACATGGCCTCCTTGCCTCTGGTGTCCATGTTATCGCAGATCATCAGCTGCAGGCAGAGGAGAGCTGCCTGAGGTCAGCAGTACACAAGTCTCTGTTCTACTTTAGACTCTATTCACAAGAGGCAGCTTCTTCCCTGAGTCCACAAACAGCTCACTGGCTCTAAGAGCAAGGTGTTCAGGTCGAACTTGCCAGCAGACCTTGTGGGTAATCGGACAGTGTTTTGAGATGTGATGCTATTTATCATATTATGTATTGCATGGTGAGGCTGAGGAAGCACGATTGAACAACAAAATCAAGAGATGTGAGTTTTCTTTTAGGGTCTATTTCCAGGTTGCTGGTGTAACTTCTCTGGACTTTGGTTTACTCATTTATACAATGACAAAGTTGAACTAGGTGAGTGCTTCTAGTCAGTATCTTTTTACCACCTGCATCAGGCTCAAAATGGTTGTACAAGTGCAGATTCCTGGGCCCATCTGGCCCTCGTTACATCTGAATTTTGTGGTATGGCCCTGAAATCAGCATTTGTAAAAGACTCCGCCTCTAGATGATTCTTTCACAAGGAGTAGTTTGAGAAATACACTGTTGGACTAAATATCTCTCTAGGGTTGCATTGTAGTCTTCAATCATAATCTTCAGGTTGGTGCTTCAAAAGTAAAAATTCTCCCTCCCCCATGAGCAGAGGGCATTTCAGGGGTATTTTGTACAACTAAGCTCTTGTAGATAAAGCATTTTGGGATTGAGTTATCTCCAGTACTTTCTGTTAGGAAGATTGCCTACATTACAGAAATAAAACAATGCCCCCAAGGGGGAACACAAGGTTTTGAAAGCACAAATAGCCTTGCATTACTTTTCCCTACAGTCACCTTCAAAAGAACCCTTTCTAGGTCCTGACTTCCTCTTTGTGGGCTAAGGCCCAGTCTGTGCCACAACCCTGCATCCAGGTGATTCAGCTCTTTAGGCTTTGGTTCAATGCTGGTAAGAATTCAGTTCTTCCTTGACTCCTTCAGACTAAACATTTGAATTACAAGCCACATAAAACCATTCGGTAGGGATTATAGCTAGGGAAATTCAGTTCACAATCTGACACCTCATAAAGCTTTATTTTAGAGTTTGTGGGGTTTGGTGTATATAATTTATTTTTTGGCCTTAAGCAAGCACCTGGATGTGGGTTTTTCTTTTTCTGGATGACAAAATAAAATGGGGCTTGGTTAACTTCTCTCCTTTAAATGCTTTATGGTCTCTGCCTCATTTTATTTGGACTTAATTGGGCAGCTAGGATCGCTGCAAATACAAAGCAGCTGGAGTGGCTTGGGTGCAACCAGATGGATCTGAGGTTTCTTTTCTCCAGCGTATAGAGCAGTAAACAAGACTCTAACTTTGTGTGTATATTTTGGTTCTCTAGGACTCCTCTTCCACATGATAAATATGCGGATTAGATGAGATGATCTTGGTTCCTTCCAGCTTCAAAAAACATCAGTTTTCACAATTCTGTTCTCATTATTCTAGACTGTTTGGCAGCATGACTTGTAAAAACAATAATAAGATTGTGGAATATAAAACTGGAGAAAAAGGTAGATAGGTTCTCTAGAGAAATGAAAACTTGAAATATTCAAAATATATAAAATTAAAAGATAGATTTAACTTCTATATGGATACAAAGGGAAAAAATCAGGACGGTTGGGTAGATATTATAGGAGTTAGATCTAAGTTCAAGGAATGGAAAAACTTTTCAAATATTTGTGTTGGTTCAGTAATGGAGTAGAATAGGTTGGCTTTCAGGGCACTAACTTGCCCATCACTGGGATTGTTCAAGCAGACATATATTTGCACATGTCTCAGGAATACTGTAGAGAATATTCCTGTGATGATATGAGACTAGATGTTGTTGTCATAGGATTTAATAAAATAATGGTTAGGTAAGTCACAAAATTAGATGACTATTCAGGAGTGTTAAAGAGCTATGACTTTTTCTTTCAAGAAAAGAAGACAATGGCAACAAGAAAGGAGATGTAAAGCATTATTATGTATGCAGGATATTGTCATGTGGTCTTCTGTGTTTGCAGAGAAGTAAAAAGAGAACACAGTTTAGATTCCAGCAACAATTATTTTTTGTTCAAGCTATTAGAAAGCACCCAGTTGGAATAGTAATTAAACAACTCTACATCAGAGGACTTCCCATTCATTTCAGTGAACTCCTACTATATACAAAATATGTGCTGAGGTGAAATAGCATGTGAGTTTTTAAAAGGCATACATATTTTTAGGGGGAAAAGATATAACAGTACTGTTTTTATTAGTAGTATGTTCTAGAGGGGGGAGCCCTTGTTAAAATGGTAGTTTGGCTTTGACATCGCTTCATTCCTCTTTTAGTTACTTCTCTTCCTGCTTTTAGCAACTCTCTCATTCATTTGACAAATATTTATTAAATCCACTAACTTCAGATACTATTCAAGCTATAAAAATATACCAATGAACAACAGAGACAAAATGGGTGGTGCCTTGAATCTGCATTTTATTTTTTTGATTATCTAAATTCTCAAATGAGTTTGCCTCATCACAGGCTCAACCTCTACCTGCCCCCTGCAACACACATTAATATGTTGTCAACTGTGTTCTTCACAGTAACTGGAATAAGTGGCAAGCTTGTCAAGTCTGATCAAGGGTGCAGAGACAGAGCATCAGCACTTAATATGCTAGCAACATTCACGAATATCTCTCCACTTTAATGCTAAATAGAAATGTGATACACTTCATAAATACATTGGGTTATGGACTGGATTGTGCCACTTCTCGATTCATATGCTGAAGTCTTTAAGTACCATTACATCAGAACATGATTGTATTTAGAGACAGGGCCTTTAAAGAGGCAATTAATATAAAATGAGGTCATATAGGTGTTCCCTAATCCAGTATGACTGGTGTCCTTATAGGAGGAGATTAGGACACATACAGAGAGAGACCAGGTGAAAACAAAAGTAGCCATCTAGAAACCAAGGAAAGAAGCCTCAGAAGAAACCAACCCTACAAACACCTTGATCTTGGTTCTAAATCTCCAGAACTATGAGAAAATAAATTTCTGTTTAAGCCACCTAGACTGTGTTACTTCATTATGGCAGCCCTAGCAAACCTAATATACATGGTAAGGGAGGCTCACTAGGACATGATTTCAAAAATTTTTATCATATAGACATGAGGCTGCTGTAATTCCATCCACCGCCTCACATTTTCACCACATACTTGCTTTGACATCACTGATGTTGGAAGTCAACACCTGAAAACTTTACCCTCATTATCTCAGACCTTCCAGGGATTGGCATCGCATGTCAATGCAATGTCTGTCCAGCATAATCAGTGATTCCCTGAGAAAGAGAGTAGCTTTGCGAGAATTTGTAATTATTTTTTTTTAAGTTTCTGTTTAGAGGCATCCTACTGAGATATGCACAAAAGATAGATCTGGTATGTCACTATAGGCAAGTTCTAGCATCCGGGATGCAAAAAATGCTCCTGAATCTAATTAGACATAGGGTCAAAGTAAAGAACTTCCTTCCCCAAATTGACTGTGGGAGTGTTGTGTATTTATTTGAGTTAACTGGGTAAGTTGACAGGACCAGCCAATCTACAAACTCAAGCTGTGATTTATACTTTGGTGGGAAGGGAGAGCAGCTTTAGAAACTCAGACATTTTCTGTATACGATATGACCCTGGTCCTAGTTGGCCAGCCCCTTCTAAGGCAGCACTGTATATCTGCAGTGATTTATGCAGACAGAATCTGCAGCTTGGACATCTTGGTGAGGCTCTGTTCCGCCAGTCCCATGCACATCGTGAGAGTTAAATGGCAGAATCCACCCACCATGGTGGCCCCATGAAGAAGCATTTGTTACCTGTTCATTCAAGGTAATGAGGAGGAGGTACTATTTTTTTGAAATAGCTGCTTTAGAAACAGAGGAACTCGTGAGTGCTTGGTTTGGTTTTTTAGTTTAAATTGAATTAAAAAAAATTTTTTTAAAGAAACAGAGGAAACAGCTGCAGGGGGAAGCATTTTCCAAGAAGGTCATCCTAGGTCAAATGTCACTGAGGATGTAGCATGAAGAGGAAAACCTTGAACAGATCAGGAGAGGTCTGGATTTAATCCCAGCTCTAGCACAAGAACACAATGATTGGACAGGTCATTTAGACCCAGTGTTTCCTCCTAAGAAATTTAGCCTATAAAGAATAATAATGGTAAAAATTTACATAGTGCTTATCTCTAGTCAGAGAATAAATGTTTTACATTTATTGTAACTCAGTTGTTTCATAGGGTTCTGAAAGCTGTTGTCTTAGAATTCTAAAATGCTTCCCAGGATTCCTGCCCCCTTGTATATACCTGTATACCCTGTATGATCTGATCTCTGCTTCACACTCACTTCAGTATGAATGAGACTTATAAATATGAAGGTTATACTTCATGATTATTTAATTTATAAGATGAAATAATTTTTTAGATGTTACTAAGGTCCCTAATCAGTTGGCCTTGAGCTAATCAAAAGAGAGATTATCCTAGAAGATCTGACTTAATCAGGTGAGCCCCTCAAAGGAACTGGGCCCATGCCGAGAGAAGAACTGTAGAGTGTAAAAGAGACTCTTCTACTGGTCTTGATGTAGCAAACTGCTATGTTGGGGAGAAGGCCACATGGCAGGAAGAGCAGGCAGCCTCCCAAAGCTGAGAATGGCCCTTTGATTTACAGTCAAAATGAAGTGGAAAACGTAGTCGTATATTCAACATGGAAATGACTCAGAGAAGTTAGAAGCAGATCTTTTTCTAGTTAGGACTCCAGATAAGGGTCTATCCAGTCAACACCATGATTTCAGCCTTGTGAGACTCTGAGCATAGTATACATAGGCACTAAAATGTACCTGACTTCTGACCTACAGAAACCATGAGATAATACATTTTTGTTGTTTTAAGCCACTATATTTGTGACCACAGAAACTGCTCTTTATGGCACTTTGTTCTGCAACAATAGAAAATTAATACATCTGTGCATTATTACTTCCATTTTACAAAAAGGAAACTGAGGTACAAGGTAGACTAAATTGCCCAAGGTTACAGTCAGTAAGTGGTAGAACTTGGATTTGAACCTGGATTTCTGGTTTCAAAGTATGTGTATTTAGCCACCGTGTTGCATTAAGCTGCACCACCTGCCTTCTCTTTGTTTCCCTCTCCCTGCAAGTTTCCATGGCTAGAGTAGATATAGGACACTTCCCTCTGGTATAGTTAGTTGGAAAGTCATTTTGAAAGTAGTAACTCTGGGCCTCTGGCCTCTAGCCAGTCCCCCACTCTGTAACAACTCCCTTTTTACATAGATGGGAAATCCTAGGCTTCATTCCCAGAGGGCTTTTTTTTTTTTTTTAACACTTCTCTTAAAAAAAAATCTACAGTTTTGAATTATAGCCCTGTGGTTAAGGGAAAATGACATTTACTGGGGAAGTAACTTGTTATGGTCTTAGGTACTCTGCCAACTGCAATGAAAAGGGGGCTTTTAAATGTCATTTATACATTAAGAATGATTTAAAGAGACACTGAAGAATATACCCACCTGGCATTGCCAAATCTGTAGGCGTTATATCCACAAGTATCTTGGGCTAAAATTTAATTTGTTCTTTTATGGGTGAATAGAGTATATTTTGCCCCATGTCTGAACTAAAATGTTTTAAAGTTACACTTCATTTGAAAGGATTCATGGAGACATGCCTAATCTACAAAGATATAAAGGAGTAGACAGAAACCTTCATTGTCTACAGAGTCTCTTTTTGGGGGGAAAATAGTAAAAAAAATGATTCTTTTAAGTATGAGAACTTAACCTGGATAAGTTTTCTTAAACTTTTAGAAAATCCAAACAGAACTTCCTCTAATTTAAGTAAAAGATGACTGATGGTCAGGTAATGATAGCGGTCTAGATATCAGAAGACAACCAGGTGAGTAATCCAAATTCCTCAGCAATGGGGTTGAGTCATGATGTGGCTGGTTTGATCTGATCCTTGTAGAATGAGGGTTGGAGGAAGATTATAAAATCTTGAGGATATAATGGTACCACTGCAATGAATTTTAGCCTCTACCAATTAATTTCACCTATGGTCATAAATACATTAGCATTATATATATCTGTAATTTCATATTTGTCATTCACTATTTTTGCTTATAAAAAACACCTGAGAATCTCTCTCCCATAAACCTTCAGTTATTCTAGGTATTTTTAGCTCATTTATAGCCTTTGTACTTGCTTTGTAAACAATGGTAAAATACTGATACATTGTCTACTTTCTGAGGTTAATGGGTCACAGTCACATTAAAGTGAAAAGGGTCTTTATAATGTAAAGTGACATAAGAATCTTGGGATCAGTGGGCTGTGTACATTGAGTTGCTTTCATTACAGATGATGAATTTGGGCCAAATCATCTAATGCATTTTAGTCTTCTTTGGGACCAAAAGCATGCAGCACATAATAAGATTTTCATCAGGAGTAAGTGAGCTGTGTAATTAATGGATTCGGTTACCGTAGAATGATACTGTAGGCTTTCAGAAATAGAGTCAAAAGTGGTACAAAGGTGAAGCTATGACTAGCTGGTTAAGAAACTTGCAAAGACATTTTTCAATAATGCTAAAAATTGGATTTTTAAAAAAAAATCTGATTGAATTTAGTTGTATTTCTGTGGAACAGGGCCTGCATCTTAATGATGCTGCCCCAACTCCCCCAACCCGTGATATGGCAAGCCCTCTTGAAGGTGACTACTTAGGATTGTTGTTCTGAATTTAGGAGATAATTTAGGGGATAATTCATGAGACTGTAGTGAAATTTAAAAAACATACAAGAAGATTTTATTGCATGCCCATTGAATGTGGGTATAAAGCATTTTAGGTACTTGATGAGTAAGCATGGGATTTTCAGTAATGTGACTATATTGCTTTTTAAAAAAGAAAAACATTGTTTAAGAAAAGTCTTACCATCACCATTTAGGGCCTTGAGACAACCAAATCCTTTTAGATAGAAAGGAATTTACATAGAGGGAATATTGGATAATTGAAGAACCTCCTGATAGGATAAATTGGGCTGTACCAAACTAGGTAATCTTTAATCAAAATATATAATGACACAAAATAGGGAAAGATAGATGAAGGGGGTTAAGAGGTACAAGTTCCAGTATAAACAAGTCATGGGGATGAAAAGTACAGCATAGGGAATATAGTCAATAATATTGTAATAACTTTGTATGGTGACAAATGGCAATTACACTTATTATGCTGAGCATTCTGTGATGTATATAATTGTTGGATCACGATGTTGTATACCTGAAACTAATAGAACATCGTATGCCAACCACACTATTACTAAATATTATTAAGTTCAATTATAATACATATGTATGTTAATTCAATTATATATGAATATGTGCTATATTCAAATTGAATATATAATATATATCACATAATTATATACATTTGTATATAAATCATTTCACAAATAAAAATCATTTCACTAAGATGTTCCCTGGGTTAAAATATCTGGCTCAGGAGCTTAGTCAGATGATACCAACATGGATAATGGACAGTGTTTTGTTTTGCTTGAATTTTAATTCTAGTTAGTTAACATACAGTGCAATATTGGTTTCAGGAATAGAATTCAGTGATTCATCACTTACACACAACACCCAGTGCTCATCACAAGTACCCTCCTTAGTATCTATCTATCACTCACCTCATCCATCTTCTACATACCTCCCTCCATCAATCCATAGTTTGTTCTCTGTCATTAAGATAGACGATGTTTTTTTATGTGCATCCGTTAAAATCTAACTCAAGCAGAAGCAAAACTGAGGGAAAAGGCCCTCTTTCTCTGAGAACTCTGCCTGCGGCCTCAGGTCAAGTACCCTGCTTGATACTCTGGTCTACATAAAAACAAGTTAGTTGCAAGGGTATTGACGACCTCCCTCTTCTATCTCAGGAGCCATAACCTTGCCCTAATTGGCAAACTGGTCACAGAAGGCCAGTCATATTGTTTCTGAGTTCTTATAAAATTGAGCAGTTTTAATTATTTAATTATCTTCACTGGATACTTTTGATATTTTTTCTTCTTTAAATTCTCTTTTGAATGAAAGATTACATTTGTCACTCAGGTGTTCGGGCCCTTTAACCACAAATCCCTGTCATCCTCATTGTTCTGGGAAAAATGGAAACAAATATTCGGAAATGAGGGTGGATAAGCCTGAGCCTTGGTTTAAGTAGTGGAAGGAAATGTAGTTAGTTTAAGCATAGAGGAAATCTTTCTTAATGAAACTGGATTGATTCCCTTAAGAAATTGAAAGCAAAATGCTCTGTGGGGAAGGTGACACTTAGTGACAGTTCGCTTAGCTTTCAGTACAGTGGTAAATGGTAGCTTACTGGGTGAGAGTAGTCAGAAGGGACTCTACCAGGGTAATGAGTGGCTCAGCACAGGGCATGCCCTGAGCAAATAAGCAAGAAAGTTTGACTTCCACAACTATGTCCTCACCTCCCACAGCCTCCTAATGCAACCTTTTCCTCAATTCTAGTTTCTTTTTGCCACTCTCTTTCCAAAGCCTTCCAAAGTATCGGGTTCCAAATCTGTTTCTATAGTGTGAAAAAAATTATTATTTCTCTTAAGTAGTATATAAATTAGGCTAAATTACCACCCCCATTTTGTCTCCTTTAATTTTGCATCCTTTACAGAGGAAATTTATACCAGTATAAGATTGCATGTCCTGGTGTTTGTCACACACAGCACCTACCAGTCTCCATCATTTTTTCCAAATTTTGTTTTCATTATTTAAATAGGACTCTGTCAAACTTAGCCTTATACTGAAATGCAACAATATGACCTCTGGGGGTTGCATCTTTTTTGAAGAGGTGAAGATATACTTATGTAATCATGAGGGCAGATTACAAAGTATGGCTTCTGTCCAAGTGAAAAGTATTCCAGAACAGCTATAAGACATCAGGAAATACAGAAGCTTCAGTGTAACCTGATGAAGAAATGCATCTCAAGTAAGACTCTTTTCTAAATGTTTAAATGTTTGTTTATTTTTTAGAGAGGGGGGATAGAGAGAGACGGAGAGAGAATGCAAGCAGGGGAATGCAGAGAGAGAGGGAGACAGAGAATCCCAAACAGGCTTCTCACTGTCTGTGCAGAGCTGGACATGGGGCTCAAATTCATAAATCATGACCTGAGCTGAAATCAAGAGTTTGATGCTTAACCAACTGAGCCACCCAGGCACCCTGACTCTTTTCTAATTTTTAAAAATGATTACAGTTGATTCTTTATTTACCATCTGGGGTGTATATGACTAGTAATTAAAGGTAGAAGAACTTCGGATTTGTAGATCTGAAACTAGTTATTTTTACCTACTATGCTGCTCCTGTCTAACCTCCTCCAGATCAATTGCACACCGTCTGCTAAGTTTACTCCCTGGAAGCTTTTGGTTACATCATCTGGGATCTGAGATCTTTGCTTTCTAGCTTCTGGTTTATTTTGGTCATTGGGAGGCACGGCAGGGGATGGGAGGGTGAGAAGAGAGAAAGATCAGGGTATTTCTTCTTTGACTTTACCTTGCTTTGCCACAGTTCTGAAAGTATCTAAGTTCATCATCCTGTCAGACAGACTCTCTTTCAAAGTGGCAACACCCCCCCCCCGCCCCGCTTTGGCAAGATTGTTCTCTTTTTCAAGCTTTGGTTAGTTGTGGCTTCCTGCTTTTTAGTCCCTGTGTGCTTTACTACTCCTTTTTGGCCCCTTACCTTGCCCTTCAATAAATTATTTTCAATCAGGCCCTGTAGATATGCCATCTGTTTCCTTTCAGGACTCTAACAGATACATTCAGGTTCTTGGACAAGTCAGATAGTCTCTTAACCTTTTATTTTCTTCATCTGTAAAATTATGTAATACCTATATTGCCTATCTTGAAGTGTTGCCAAGAGGACCAGTAATGCATGTCAATTTGTAAAGTGTCATAAAAATGCAGTCTATGACTATCAAATCATATGGTAATGTTGAATCTCCAATCAGTTTTCCTCAGATACTTGATATTTTCTATAACCTCTCCCCATGGTAAGCTGATACAAGCTTTGGGAATGCAATCTTGGGTTGACCAAAGGCAAACAGAAGCATTCCAAAGCTAAATATAAGCCATACTTAAGTTTACCATGTTTCTGTTCCCTCTTCAGCAGTATGTAATTCAGAACTAGGAAGGCAATGTAGAACATCCTAAACATACCTTTGTTCCTGCCCAGCATTTTTTACCCTTGATAATGATTTTGTCAGACATTATTTCCTCATAGTGCATCTTGTGTACGTCTTGCCCCTCTGTGAGATTGTAAAGCTTCTTTATAATGTTCCTGAGGATAAGGATCATACCTCATATATTTTTTATGACTCATAGTAACTCACATGCTGTTATGCATATATCTGATAAAGTAGACAGTTGGGAAATAAATGGCTGAGTGTTCAGTGCACACTTGTTGATTGAGACTTCCAAAGCCTGATAACAGGCATTTACTGGTTTTATACGATGAACGTGAACTTTCTGATTACTATGACCATCTCCTTGCATGGATGGAAAGTATTTAACAAATGAAGATTTTGTGGATATCTGTTGTGTTTTATGTGTGTATCTTATATGTATTGTGATTTGGCACATGCAGGACTTTAAAAGTCAAGAGGAGAAACAACTCCTCCTTGCCTCCTTCTTACTACGTTGGATCATAGTAATATGATCATACAAAACAAAATAAAGGTTGATAATGAAAACAACTAATGGTTTCTCATAAGCCTTCCTAAAGTCAATAAAAAAGTTATGCTACTACTGAAAATTTAACACACTCATATATTATGCTCTTCTAAGGTAAATCCAAACCCATGTGTTCAAGGGAAGCATTTAAAGTTTCAGAATAAAAGGCCTGGGAATAGTGACTGATGGTTTATCCACTGAACCAGCTCTAGAAAGGGCATATGGACAATAGTACCAGAGGTATTTGGCTCACTGATCCTTCCTTTCTTTGTTTTCTTACTTATGAATAGACACAATGCACTCCAGAGAACGCTTGCTGTTTTTTGTTCCCACATTCTCATTCTTTCAAAAAGAAAAAGAAAAATAACTTAGGTAATCAGAGACCTGTTAAAGGCCCTTGGGAAGTCCAGATGATCCGACTAATTTCTCTCACAGAGAAGCCATATAAAAACAAAATTAACAACCTGGTTAGAGGGATGGTATAAAAATCCCTTAACTTGCTGAGGTCACCAGGGTGCTGAGGAAAGTAAAGAAATGCCTAGACCCTAAAATATCTTTGGTATGAAGAAGCGGCCAGATGCAAAAGATTGTAGGAATATGTGTGTGTATGCACTGCACAAAGATAGAAGAACATAAGAGAGATTATCGTTGTAGATTAGCACCTGACCAACAGTAACACTTTAGTGGAAAAGTGAAAAATAAAATAAATACTGGGAATACATTTACAGAAGGGAGTATGGGACTGCTGGGAAGTTCCAAGGGAGAGAAAAGCATGTATGGGCGTGTTAAATTTTTAAATTATTTCATGCAGATAATAATGACGGAGAAGTTTAGAAAGTGGAATAATTGAAATGGAAGGAACCATCAAGGAACATTCCTTGGAGAAGATGAGCCTGAAACTGGCCTCCAAAGGGTTGGATTGGTGGAAAGCAGAATGATGGGGATGATGAAAGGCAACATACTTTCCCAGGGGAAGATTTATACCTTAAAGAAAACTGTTTAAAAATAATGTCTAGCAAAAGGTGCTAGAGGTGATGAGGTGATGCTGGGAAGACTTCTTTCCTTTGTTCCCTTCCTGATAAACACAACCCCTGAGCAAAGAGATTCACCCCTCAAGATGGTCAATGGTATGGCATAGGAAGCAATCATTCAAGGTTTTCTTAATGGAGAGGGTGATGGGAGTGTCTTAGTCTGCTTGGAAAGCCATCACAATACCATAGATGGGTGCTTTAAGCAGAAATTTATTTCCCGCAGTTCTGGAGATTGGGAAGTCCAAGATCAAGGTGCCAGCAAAGTAGATTTCATTCTGAGGCCTCTTTTACTGGCCTGTAGGCTGCTGCCATTACCTTTTGTAGTCATATGACCTCTTTTTCATGCATGTTCAGAAGGAAAGTGAGCTTAGGTGTCTTCCTTTTCTTATAAGGACACTAATCACATCATTTAGGCCTTATCACCATAACCTCATTTAAACCTAATTATCTCTCAAAGGCCCTACCTCCAAACACCATCACTTTGGGGGTTAGGGCTTTACTATAAGAATGGGGGGACAATACAAACATTCAGTCCACAACAGGGAGGAAGTCAGTTCCATGAGAGAGACCTCACTATTCTTTGAAGGGCAATTGGAAAAGCTGTTGTGTGAGAGAAGGAAAAAGTAGATACAGAGTGAGGTATATAGTATAGTCCTGAGTATATGGCTATTTAAGAAACTAGTCCAGAAAAAAATAGGTGAGCAATTTTAACATATGTAAAAGTATAATTAATCAGCGATAGGAACTAACCAAGAAGATTGGCTAGTCAGACAAAAGAATCAGAATGTGCAAAAGGTAATTGGCTAGGGAAAAACAAAGGTGGGGTCTTATTTCTGCATCTAGAATTCAGATAGAATTAATTTCAGGGAAGGAGGAGAAAACAAAATCACTTCAGAATGTTTTGGTTCCCAGGGAAGGACACTCTAGGGTTGCACAGGGAAATGTCTTGTTTCATAAAGGGCCAGGAATTAATAGCAAAGAGAAAGCTGCAAAGTGAATGCAGAATGATCCAAATTCAAAATGGCATGGGCCTGGACTAGTGGAAGGAGGCGACAATTTTGTAATTACTGGCAATGGCAGAAATGGTAACTTGTTGAAAACTACATCCTTGATTTTTATCTGTTGGTTTTTTTTTTTTGTTTTTTTTTTTTTTTAGTGTATTTTGTTACATGAAACACAGATACTGGGTTTCTTCAGTATTCTACATGGCTTTTGGAGTCCAACTGGAAATGTTAGCAGATGACAAAATAATAATAAACCTATGCATTACTGAGAACATATAGATTCTTCTGGAAAATAAATGAGTTCTTTCACTTAAGAAGGCTACTGATAGAAAATAAAGGAAAGAAGACCTCCATGTGATCCTGTTGATTTAGAATATAAACAAAGCCATTAATTCTGAAGTCTGACTAGTCTTACCATCTCAAATTTGTTTTCTCCAGGCTATAGCAAGGAACCCAATGTCTGAGTCTAAGACTAATTGGCACAGATAGCAATGAATACGAAAGATAAATATGGTTTATTCATAGTTTTAGAGCTAGGAAGGACTCGAGACATCATCTGGTTTGAGATTTCCAGACCTGACAGCTCATCAAAATCATGTGGACAGCTTTTATTTTATTTTGTTTTACATGTCAAATTTTTATTTATATTCTAGTTAGTTAACGTACAGTGCAATATTGGTTTCAGGAGTAGAATTCAGTGATTCATCCCTTACGTACAACGCCCATTACTCATCATAACAAGTACCCTCCTAATACCCATTGCCCATCTAGCCCATCTCCCAGCCCCTCACTCCATCAATCCTCAGTTTCTTCTTGGTCTTTAAGAGTCTCTAATGGTTTGTTTCCCTCTCTTTTTTCTTTTTTCCTCTTCCCATCTGTTTTGTTTCTTAAATTCCACATATGAATGAAATCATATGGTATTTTTCTTCTGTCTGGCTTATTTTGCTTAGCATAATACACTGTAGCTCAACCCAGATAGTTGCAAATGGCAAGATTTTATTCTTTTTGATGGCTGAGTAATATTGTGTGTGTGTGTGTGTGTGTGTGTGTGTGTGTGTACCACATTTTCTTTATCCGTTAATCAGTCGATGAACATTTGAGCTCTTTCCACAGTTTGGCTATTGTTGACAATGCTGCTATAAACATTGGTGCACATGTATACCTTTGAATCTGTATTTTTGTATCCTCTGAGTAAATACTTTAAGTAGTGCAATTGCTGGATCATAGAGTAGATCAATTTTTAACTTTTGAGGAACCTCCATACAGTTTTCCATAGTGGCTACACCAGTTTGCGTTCCTACCAAAAGTTTAAGAGGGTTTCCCTTCTTCATAGCCTTTCCAATACCTATTCTTTCTTGTGTTATTAATTTTAGCCATTCTAACAGGTGTGAGGTGGTATCTCATCATGGCTCTGATTTGTATTTCCCTGATGATGAGTGATGTTGAGCATCTTTTCATATGTCTGTTAGCCATTTGTACGTCTTCTTTGGAAAAGTGTCAATTCATGTTTTCTGTCCATTTCCTCACTGGATTTTTGTTTTTTGGGTGTTGAGTTTGGTAAGTTCTTTACAGATTTTGGATACTAACCCTCTATCAGATATGCCATCTGTAAATATCTTCTCCCATTCCTGCATTTTAGTTTTGTTGATTGTTTCTGTCGCTGTACAGAAGCTTTTTATCTTGATGAAGTCCCAATAATTCATGTTTGGTTTTGTTTCCCTTGTTTTGGGTGACGTGTCTAGTAAGAAGTTGCTCCAACCAAGGTTAAAGAGGTTGATTCCTGTGTTCGCCTCTAGCATTTTGATGGTTTCCTGTTACACATTTAGATTTTTCATCCATTTTAATTTATATTTTGTGTATGTTGTAAGAAAGTAGTCCAGTTTCATTCTTCTGTATGTTGCTGTCCAGTTTTCTCAACGCCAGTTATTGAAGAGACTTCCTTTTTTCCATTGAATATTCTTTCCTTTTTTTATCTAATATTAGTTGACCATATAGTTGTGGGTCTCTTTCTGGGTTTTCTATTCTTTTCCATTGATCTATGTGTCTGTTTTTGTGCCAGTAACATACTGTCTTAATGGCTGCAGCTTTGTAGTATAGCTTGAGGTCCACAGTCATGATGACTCTAGCTTTGTTTTTCTTTTTGATAATTGCTTTGGCTATTCAGGGTCTTTTGTGGTCCCATACAAATGTTAGGATTGCTTGTTCTAGCTCTGTGAAAAATGCTGCTGGTAATTTGATAGAGATTGCATTGAATATGTAGATTGCTTTAGGTAATATAGACATTTAACAATGTTCTTCGAATCCATGAGCATGAAATGTTTTTCCATTTCTTTGTGTCATCTTCAATTTCCTTCATAAGTTTTTTATAGTATTTAGAGTACAGATCTTTTACCTCTTTCGTTAGATTTATTCCTAGGTACCTTATGGGTTTTGGTGCAATTATAAATGGTATTGATTCCTTGATTTCCCTTTCTGCTGCTTCATTATTGGTGTATGGAAATGCAACAGATTTCTGTATGTTGATTTACTATCCTGCAGCTTTACTGAATGCATGCATCAATTCTAGCAACTTTTAGGTGGAATGTTTTGGGTTTTCTACATAGAGTATCATGCTGTCTGCCAACAGTGAAAGTTTTATTTCCTCCTTGCCAATTTGGATGTCTTTTATTTCTTTTTGTTGTCTGCTTGCTGAGACTGAGAATTCTAGTACTATGTTAAATAGTAATCACGAGAGTGGACATTCCTCTCTTGTTTCTGACTGTAGAAGAAAAGCTCTTAGCTTTTCCTTATTGAGGATGATATTAGCTGGGTCTTTTGTATGTGGCTTTTGTGATGTTGAGATATGTTTCATCTGCTTTGTTGAGGGTTTTTATCAAGAATGCCTGCTATATTTTTTCAACTGCTTTTTCCTGTATCTATTGAGAGGATCATATGGTTATTAGCCTTTCTTTTATTAATGTGGTGTATAATGTTGATAGATTTGTGAATATTAAACCACCCCTGCAGCTGAGGAATAAATCCCACTTGATCATGGTGAATAATTCTTTTAATGCACTGTTGGATTTGATTTGCTAGTATTTTGTTGAGAATTTTGGCATTCATGGTTCATGAGGGATATTGGCTTGTAATTCTCCTTTCTAGTGGGGTTTTTGTCTGGTTTTGGAATCAAGGTAATTCTGGCATCATAGAATGAGTCTGGAAGTTTTCCTTCCATTTCTATTTTTTGGAATAATTTGAGAAGAATATGTATTAACTCATCTTTGAATGTCTGGTAGAATTCTCCTGGGAAGCCATCTGGCCCTGGACTTTTGTCTGTTGGGAAATTTTTGATTGCTGATTCAATTTCTTTGCTGATTGTAGGTTTGTTCAAATTTTCTACTTCTTCCTATTTTAGTTTTGGTAGTTTGTATGTTTCTAGGAATTTGTCCATTTTTTTTTCCTGATTGCCCAGTTTGTTGGCATGTAATTTTTCAGAGTATTCTCTAATAACTTTTCACATTTCTGTGGTGTTGGTTATGATCTCTTTAATTTGTGATTTTATCTATTTGGGCCCTTTCTCTTCTTTTTCATATGTCTGACTAGAGGTTTATCAATTTTATTAATTCTTTCAAGAACCAGCTTTTAATTTTGTTGCTCTGTTCTACTGGCTTTTTGTTTTATATTGTTTTGTTTCTATATCACTTATTTCTGCTTTAATCTTTATTATTTCGCTTCTTCTGCTGGCTTTACGCTTTATTTGCTGTTCTTTTTCTAGCTCCTTTAGATGTAACGTAGGTTGTGTATTTGAGACTTTTCTTGCTTCTTCCTGTAGACTGTATTGCAATATACTTCCCTCTTAGGACTGTCAGGAAAGCATCTCAAAGGTTTTGGACTGTCATGTTTTCATTTTCATTTGCTTCTATGTACTGTTTAATTTATTCTTTAATTTCCTGGTCAACTCATTCATTCTTTAGGAGGATGTTCTTTAACTTTCATGTATTTGAGGGCTTTCCAAATTTTTTTCTTGTGGTTAACTTCAAGTTTCATTGCATTGTGTTCTGAAAATATGCATGGAATGATCTCGATCTTTTTGTACTTGTTAAGGGCTGATTTGTGACCCAGTATGTGATCCATTTTGGATAATATTCCATGTGCACTTGAGAAGAATGTGTGTTCTGCTTCTTTAGGATACAGTGTTCTGAATATATCTGTTAAGTCCACCTAGTCCAGTGTGTCATTCAAAGCCATTGTTTCCTTGTTGATTTTCTGCTTAGATGATCTGTCCATTGCTGTAAGTAGGGTGTTAAAGTTCCCTACTATTGTGTATTATTATCAATGAGTTCCTTTATATTTATTTTTAATTGATTTATACATTCAGGTTCTTTCAAATTGGGAGCATAAATATTTAAAATTATTAGATCTTCTTGATGGATAGACCCCTTAATTGTGATATAATGCCCTTCTTCACCTCTTGTTACAGTCTTTGTTTTAAAATCTAGTTTGTCTGATGTAAGTATGGGTACTTCAGGTTTCTTTTGACATCCATTAGCATCATAGATGGTTCCTCATCCCTTCACTTTCAATCTGCAAGTTTCTTTAGGCCTAAAATGAGTCTCTTATAGGCAGCATGTAGATGGGTCTTGTTTTTTTATCCATTCTGATATTCTGTGTCTTTTGATCGGATCATTAAGTCCATTTATATTTAGAGTGATTGTTGAGAGATATGAATTTAGTGTCATGTGTTACCTGTAAAGTTGGTGTTTCTGACTATGTTCTCTGTTCCTTTATAGTCTTTGTTGCTTTTGGTCCTTCTTGCCCCACTCAAGAGTCCCCTTTAGTATTTCTTGCAGGGCTGGTTTAGTGATCATGAACTCTTTTCAGTTTTTGTTTTGGTAACTCTTTATCTCTCCTTCCATTCTGAATTAGAGCCTTGGTGGATAAAGTATTCTTGGCTGTGTATGTTTCCCATTCAGCATATTGATTACACCATGCCACTCCCTTCTGGCTTGCCAAGTTTCTGTGGACAGATCTGCTGTGAACCTGATCTGTCTTCTTTTGTAGGTTAGTTCCATTGCTGCTTTGAGGATTCTTTCCTCGTCTGTGTATTTTTTTTAAATTTGACTATAATATGTCTAGGTAGTGGCTGGCTTTTGTTGAATTTAATGGGAATACTCTATGCTTCTTGTATTTTGATGTCTTTGTCCTTCCCCAGATTAGGGAAGTTTGCCACTATAATTTGCTCAAATAAACCTTTTGAACATTTTTATTTCTCTTCATCTTCTTGGACTTCTATGATATGAATGTTATTACATTTTAAGAAATCACTGAGTTCCCTAATGCTACCTTTGTGATCCAATACTTTTCTTTCCCTCTTCTCTTCAGCTTCATTATCTTCTATCACTGATTCGTTCCTCTGCTTAGTTCATCCTCATTGTTATGGCATCCATTCAAGTTTGCATCTTGGTATAGTATTTTTAATTTCAGCCTGACTAGATTTTAGTTCTCTTATCTCTGCAGGAAGGGGTTCTCTAGTGTCTTCTATGCATTTATCAAGACCCACTAGTATTCTTGTAATTGTTGTTTTTAATTCTAGTTCAGACATCTTACTTATATCTGTATTGATTAAATCCCTGGCCATTACTTCTACTTCTTTTTCTTTGTTTAGGGTGAACTCCTCTGTTTTATCATTTTGCCCAGAAAAAAAAAAAAAAGAGCTAAATCCTAGGTGTGTTTTGATCTGCCTGTTAAAAGAAAGTTCCAAAAAATAACAGCAAATATATATATGTATATTTAAAAATTTTTTTAAATTATAAACATAAAAGGCAAGCTAGATCCTATTTCCCATAGAGCTTAAGCTTTGCAGCACTCTATGATCAGTAGACTTGGTGTGTGTGAGGTGTTAGTGCTGGTCTTCTGAGCGAAGGACCCGTTGCACTGCTTCTCAGGTCCACTTGTCTTCGTAGAGATGTACCTGCAATGTGCAGCAGGGTGGGGCTTGGTATATGCAGCTCCAGTCTCCACTTGGTGGTGCTGTTCAACTCACTGAGTTTGGACAGTGCTGATGGGGGGTGGAGGTGGAGGGTAATAGTTTCACCCTGCTCTCTCCTCTGTGGAGTGGAGAGCTCCTACCCACCACTCTTCAGAAAGCCCTCACAGAGGAGCAATCACCCCTCTTGTGTCCCCACCTTCCGTCAGATTCCTGCCTTCACTCTGTCTGTGTCTGAGCTGTTTTATCTCAGGTGCGGGGCTGGGTTTCTAAACTCCAAATTTTAAGGTCTCAGTGCATCTCCTACACTGATCCTTTGGGGGAGGGTCTTGGTGAGCTTTTCCCAGCCAGTCCCAGAAAAGTGGTCACATGACCATACAGTGGTTTGGAGTTTATGGCAAAGTGGAGCAGGAAGCCAGTATCAAGAATCACTGCCCACAGTCTGTGACCTGCTCTTGTGCCTGGGAACAGTGCAACATGTTAGCGCCACTCATTTTTCTGTCCCCAGAGAAGTTTTGCTGCCACTCCCAAATGTACTCGGAGCAGGGGGATCATTCCTCCCTGTGTGACCCTGGAGATCTTTAGACCACACTGCCTGGTCCAGGTCTCTGCTCTCCTCCCCACAGGAGCACCTCTAAGTCAGGGACAACACCAACAGTGGCAGACTCCTAAAACTTCAGAGTTTGCTCTCTTCTGCTTATAATACCTTTTAGTAATCTCTGTAAGCAGGAATCCCTCCCCTCTGCAGCATCTGCAATATCCACAGTTCTTGTCTCTCCCAATTCAACTCTCCACAATTCCTACCTGCCATGATTCTACTCATAGACTTGAGATTTTGTCCTTTCAATCCTAAGATTGATTTCTTGGGTGTTGAGAATGATTTGATATTTACCTAGCTGTGTTTGAGGGATGAGAGAAGCCTAGGGTCTCCCTACTCTTCTACCATCTTAACTCCTCCTCATGGAGAGCTTTTAAAATACAGATTTCTGGCCCTCACCCTGTGAGATGTTCTGGGAGAAGGATCTAGACTATTAGATTTATTAAAGACTCTAGGTAATTTTGGTGTCTTGCCAGGTTTGGAAACCACTGATCTGGTGAAGTCTCCTTGACTTCCAGATGCACATAAACTGAGGTGAAGTGACACTGAGCTTGAGGTTGGCAGGGCATCAAAATCCTATGCTTCTGAGGTACACTCTTAGTGCATCTGTATTAAATCACACAAACACAGATGGTCTTTTCAGCTGCCTATTTGATATTTTAAGTGATCTTTCATACTTATAGGAGGCAGTAGACTAGTGAAGGAAAAGATATCTAATTGAAACCAAAGATAGAAAAGACTGCTATAAGAATCTGGTGAAATAATATTTTAATGCTTCATAGACTGTGAAATGGTAAACCAATATACATGTAATAAGGTACATGAAGGAGAGTAAAGTTTTCATATAAAAAATTTAAGTAAGAGGAAAATTAGAACTCTTGAACTTGATGGTACATTGAAATTTCTCCAACCTCTTTCCATCTCAGAGAGTCACAGTTGAGCAGGATGATCTATAGGTGCTTTTTATATGTAGTTTGTGTTATTCTCTAAGATTTGTGGATCAAACATTGAAACTTTCAAGCTCTTCTAATCATTTGCTGCTTGAGTATTCTGAATCCTAATTCTAACATTTGTTAAAATTGGTGATTAAAAAATACTACAAAAATTTATTCTGGCTTTAATATTTTGTAATTTTTTTCTCTCTGTTGACTTTGTAAATCTCTTTACCATCTTGATTTCTCTTGTTTTCTGATTCTGCTTTGTGACTTTACCCATTTTCATCTCATTTCCTATTTTGTTTTTTAATTCAGTAAATATTAAGTATCTTTTTATATATGTTACTCTGCTAAGTACTTGGGATATAAAAATGAAGAGTACAGTGTTTTTGACAAAGAACTCACATAGTCGGTAGGAAGAAAGCCATGTAATAAGCACAACATTTATTGATTGATAAAGGCTAAAGTAGTGACATAAAGTGTCATGCAAGCATATGGGAGAAAGGTTAATTCTTCCATGGGGATAGAAGATACATGGGGATGTGGTTAAAATTTATGGAGGTTAGGGAAGTTGAGTTGCATATATCGAATGAGTAAGAGATATTGGGAAGGCATTCCAGGTGACATATGGATAAAAGTGTGGAAGTGCCTAGTGTGTTCAGGGAATAACCACTAAATCTAGAGTGGGGATTACAGTTTGGTATAGAGGGTGGGGTACTTGGGTTAGGGAAGGAAAATTAGAAGGAAGTCTCTGAAAAGGTGAGAGAAACATGGTAAGATGTGGATTTTAGAAAGATTGCTGTGATAACAAAATGGTTGTGTTGAAGGGGGCTAAAATGGAGAGGGAAACCAGTCCAGAGGGATTGTAAATAATTCTGGCCATAGATGAGGAGAATCAGAAGACAGTGACATTAAGGTTAGAAAGGAAGGGGGATATAAGAGAGATAATCTGAGAGACTTTAGCAAGTCAAGGAAATTAGCACATCCATTAACAACAAAGGAGCAAAGCTGCCTGTAGTTTTAGGATTTTTTCCCTTTCCCTTTCTTTTTGCTTCGCTTTTTCCTTTGGTTTTAATTTATTTCAAGCCTTTCCTTTTTGTAGAGGGATAATATTAATGCAAATTCCTAAAGGATCATTCACTATGCAGGGCCCTAGACCATCTGCTTCCTGTTTCCCTCCTCTACAGCATACTGGTTCCATTGCTCTTGCTTAAATGTCCTAAACATATAAGGGACTCTGCATCTGCTATTTCTTCTACTTCAAATGCCCTTCCATCATATATTTACGTGACTCAGCTTTCACTTCATTCAATCTGGCAGTAAAGGGGCAAATCCCTTCCCCCTGGGATTTATGAATATGAAGTACTAGAATATGAAGTACTATCCATTTTCTTTCTTCTTTAGTTATTTAATGTCATGTTGGGGTTTGAGTTGTCCCTCTAGAGGAAGAGCTTGTTCTCTATTCAAATGGATTCCCAGGCGCTTTTTTTCAAAAGGAGCAAAAGGGGCCTGGGGCTGGGGGGTATCTGAACATTAAGGTAGCAGCAGATACTTTCTTTACCTTTGTACATAGTATTTTTATAATTTATTTTCACCACCTCAGGCATTTACATGGAATATTTTACTCAAGTTTTCCTTTGTTTTTACCTAATGTCCTTTTTTATGGTTCCAGGATCCCACCCAGGATACTGTCTTACGTATCATCATCATCATGTCTCCATAGTCTTCTTCTCAACTCTGGCAGTGTCTCAGACCTTCCCTGCTTTTGATGACCTTGACAGTTTTGAGGAGTACTGATCAGGTATTTTCTAGAATGTTTTTCTGTTTGTGTTTGTCTGATATTTTCTCATGATTAGACTGGGGTTATGGGTCTTAGGAAGATGACCACAGAAGTAAAATGTCATTCTCATCATATATCAAGAGTACATAGTAGCAATATGACTTACACTGTTGATGTTACTTTGATTTCCTGGTAGTGTTTGCCAAGGTTTCTTCACTCTTGTTACTCATTCCCCTTTCCCTCATTCCATTCTGTATTCTTTTTTTTAAGAAAATTTTTAATGTTTATTTTTGAGAGAGAGAGAGAGCATGAGCAAAGGAGGGGCAGAGAGAGAGAGAGGCAGAGAGAGAGAGAGAGAGAGAGGCAGAATCTGAAGCAGGCTCCAGGCTCTGAGCTGTCAGCACAGAGCCCGATGTGGGGCTCAAACCCACAAACCACAAGATCATGACCTGAGCCAAAGTCAGATCCTTAACTGACTGAGCCACCCAGGTGCCCCCTATTCTGTATTCTTTTAAAGAAAGTTACTATGTATCGTTTATGCTTAAGAAATAGAGGATTAAACTCTACCTCTTTGAGGACTGATTATCTACATGTATTATTTGGAAATCCATGCAGGAGATTTGTCTATTCTTTCCCTCCCCCATTTACTTATGTATTCATTTTTTAATTTATATTAATATGGGTAGTATGGACATTTTAATGATATTAATTCTTCCAGTCCATGAGCACAGAATACCTTTCTGTTTATTTGTGTCTTCTTTTATTTCTTTCATCGCTGTCTTATAGTTTTCTGTGTAAAAGTCTTTCACCTCCTTGATTAAATTTATTCCAAGTATTTTATCTTTATGATGCTGTTGTAAATGAGATTGTTTTAATTTCTCTTTCTGATAGTTCATTGTTAGTGTTTGGAAGTGCACCTGTTTGTTCTATATTGATTTTATATCTTGAAACTTTACTGAGTCTATTTATTAATCCTAACAGTTCTTTGGTGGAATCTTTAAGGTTTTCTGTATATAGTATCATGTTGTCTGCAAATATAGACAATTTTACTTCTTCCTTTATGATTTAGATACCTTTATTTCTTTTTCTTGCATAATCATTCTGGCTAGGACTTCAGTAGTATGTAGAATAAAAGTGGCGAAAGTGGGAATCCTTTTCTTGTTCCTGATCTTAGAGGAAAACCTTTCAGCTTTTCATCATTGAAAGAGATATAAATTATGGGTTTGTCATATATAGCCTTAGGATACTCCCTCTAAGTGCCAGTGTTCTCTAATGCTCCATCTTCAGGTCTTCTTTACTTTCTCTACATACTCCAGGGTGATTTTATGATATCAGCGACTGTCTAATTCTTGGCTTTGATTTCTATTCTGAGTGTCAGATTCTATTTGTAGCTAAAACTGGACAGCTTCAAATTGAATTCAGTATCTTTAAAATTGAATTCATTGTCCAAATTCTCTTCCCAATCTCTTCCTATATTTATCTCATTTATGTGTTTATCTTCTATGTAGTTTCCCATATTTAAAACATTAAATTCAGTATATATTCAATTCTTCTTATTACCTTTACCTGTTCCCAATATCTATTGTTTATCAAATCCTATAGAGTTTATACTTGGAGGATTTCTCAATCGAGCCCTATTCACTGTCCCCACGTGGTGTCTGTTATAGGTCCCAGTTTCACTGGGTATCCTAGATAAATGCTATAGCCTTCTAAATAGAATTCCTGGGTCCAGTGTCTCCTGCCTCTAGTACACCTTACATACTGATGCCATAGTGATTTTACCGTATCAGAACTCTACATCTAGCCTATATTCCTAGAACTGTTAAATGACTTAATCTGAGACATAGCATGGCATGAAAGTTACTTCCAACTCTGGATCCCATTTGACCTCTACAGATTTTTCCAATGCCATTTCGCCCTTTCACCACATCTTAAAATTAAAGCTACATAGAACTTATTACTACTAGTGAACATATATTTTCTTGTTATTTTGAGATATTTGGACATATCTGGAAGAATTTCTGCCTGAGAAATATTCACCTTCCTCTGCTTCGGAAGACTTCCTTTCATTTTTGTATCACCTCACATACATATCAACTAGTGTTTACTGAGAGCCTACAGTATGCAAAGAACTCTGGCAGCTAATGTAATTTAATCTTTGTGCTATCAGCAAATTTCTCTTTACTAAGCATTTTGCTCTTTTTACCTTCTCTAAAAATATGAACACTTCTAGGAAAATAGAGTATTAGGTATTTTATACATTAGTGAGATTTAATTCATCAAATTGTTTTCTCCAGTAACAAGAAAGTCGTGTGGGAAGAAGAAATAGTGATGAGAAGGAAGAGGGGATCGAAGAAAAAGGAAATCAGAGTTGATAGAGAGAGTAAATAGCCTGTTAAAATTTTTTCTAGCCTGGCAAAAATGCCATTCTATAAGTAGTGTCTACCCTTAGCTGGATGATAGCAAGAGAAGAAATTGTCAAGGCACAAATAAGGCTGAGCATCTCTAAGCTGGATCTGAATTGCTCTCAGAGATGTATAGTATGCCAAAAGTAAAGAAAGTCTAGAGTTTTAAGGGGAAAAAGAGCAAAAATGTATAAAGTTTGAAACTTAGAATTCTTGAAATATGGTTTTGTGGTCAAGATTCCTGTGTGTATAGGGGCCCTTTAGGGTAAATGTCAAGGTTAGGGTGAAGAATCAGACAATTTGGAGGGAACCAGGTATCTCTAGAGACAGTATGCAATTTCAGGTGTGCCTTGTAGGAAACAGGAAGATGTGGAAGGCAGGCTGTTTTTTGGTTGGAATGGACCATAGGGATAATGTAATTCAACCCCTTCATTTTGCAGATGGAGAAACTGAGACCTTAGAATGTTATATTTCTTGAGCAGATCTCAGCCTTCCTACTACAAGTGAGATAGGGAACTCCTTCAATCTGTTGTTTTTCTGCAGATAAAATTAATACCAGGATATTGCATAGAAAATGATAACAATAGCTTACATTTGTATAGAGCTTTGTTTATAAAATTCTGGGCACACTATTATCACAGAGTGCATACTGTTTCTGCTTTTGAGACACTTACTAATGTGTGACCATATAATTAATTATCCAAACCAGGACACTTAGGAGAATGAAAGGGGAAGCTATAAATAATTATGTAGGAACAACAGGCATAAACTGGGAGGGTTCCAACAACCTTGGATATGTGGTCACCTGATTATTAATTCATCTAATTGCAGAATTACCAAGGCCAAACTACAAGTTAGGTTAAAATGTGAAACAGTCTGTGAGTTATAATGGATCAAAAGATGAAAGTCTTGAAGATGGCTGCAGCTAGAGTTGTGCTTGTACAGGAGGACCAAGGATTAATTGCCCCTGAAATCAATGGGACCAAAGATTTATGGTTCTCCAAATGAAATAGATAATACAAAGACCTGTAAAATTATAAATCAAAAAATAATACAGAACCTGTAAAATCATATCTCTGGAGGAGAAGAGAAAGATAAGAAATTGAACTGTGTATGTTAACGTAATACTTATTATTATTAAAGACAATACATAAGTATAAACAAAAACCACACCTATCCCTTTTCAGAATATGTTTCTTGAAACATTTTAACCAAGGTGAAGGTAATGTACATGCACTTACACATATACCCTCAAAATCGCAAATGAGGTAACTGAATCACAAGTGTATAAAATACTGCATGTTAAGGGGGTTAAATGAACACAGAATGCACTCCAACTTAAGGGTTCTGCATTTCTTAAAGTTTTCTAACCGTCATGTTTCTTACTCTAAGGTTAACTGGAAAGTAAGGGAATCACAGCAGATCATATTTATTTTGTGCATAACATTACATTTAGGTTTCCTTGGTTCTCATCTCTTTTGGCTTAATACTCAGCTCACATTATTCATTGAGGAGAAATGTAATCTTGTACTAGTTGCTTGTAGTTTTATTCTACTGTGAGGACAAATGGTCAAAAAATGTGTGTGTTTTTAAGAATGAACAGTTCTATATATATTATCATTAATAGTATTTTATATATGTGTAGCATTTTATAATACAAATGCTTTCATGTACATTAGCTTATTCAAATGGCACACAGATATCCTTGGAAAGAGGCAAAATTATCCCCCTTTTAAGGAGAAAGAATCTTAGGCTGAGAGCTATTGACCTGGTTGGAACCAGGGTATATCTCTCATCTTATATGTTTGCAGTAGGATTTCCAGAAAAGTCTATGGCTGTCTCATGGTTCCAGTTTCTTCCAGAAAGCTCCAGCTCATAGGCTTTGTTAAACTTCTTCCTCTCTTTGCCTTCCCATCCTATGGAGTGACAAAGGCTTCCTGTTCTTGTTAATCTCTGAATTCTTCATGGTTCCCCTCTTTAACCTTTTAGCACTTCCAACATAGAGTCCCAGAGTTTGATATCTATGCCTGCATCCTGATTATTCTAAGTACTTTTACGAATCTTAACTCTCTAATCTATATATCAGTTCTATGAAGTAGACAGTATTATTTTGCCCGTTTTAGAAATTAAGGTACTAAGACATTAAGTTGTTTGTTCAAATTTCAACAGAAAGTAGTGGCCTGAACCTAAACTCTTAAACACTAAATCACATTAGTTCTCATTAAAATCAAGCCATTCACCCTTGACTCCAAACATTTCTGACAGTTCTTCCCTGAACTCTGAGCTCAAGGTCATTGACGTCCTTCCAAATGTATCTGGTGATGCTTCTATTTTTAGCAGGGCAAGTGGCCAAAGGACTGCTTGCATTACCTTCATGAACCCCTGAGATCCATTTTGCTGTCTCCTTTTTATGATTTTTTCTTCTTCTTCTACAGACCTCCTACTAGAGTCACTCACTGGGTTTTCTTGGTCCTGTTAGTATACTCAGTGTATCCACAGGTTGTCACCCATTTTGCTTTTGCTCCCTATCTCATTTCTGCCCTCTGCCGGTTCCATTGGTGCATAAGGACAGGTCAGAGATACATTCCATAAGAACATGTTAATGATTCTAATGATGAATTGAATACTTCAAGAATAAGAGAAGAACTCTGCCATCTTTCCCAGTACAACATTTTAATAAATATGTACTGGCTCTCCACTTAATATTCTAGAATATGCCATGTAATTTTAGATTTATTATACATATTTATATTAATTTCTGTTTTTTTCCCATACTGTCTTGTTTGAAATGTCCTTTCCTTCATTCTCCTTCACATGAACTCTTACTTCTCTTAAAAGGCAAGGTCTTGCTTAAATGCTATCTATTCTGATAATCTTCTGTGACTCCAGTCCCCACCCCCTTATCTCTGTCCTAGATAGAATAAATCACCTCTTACCTTTTGGTTCCATATCACCCTGTTCACCCCTCAGATCCAGTTCTCAGTGCGTGCATGTCTGTGTTCCAAAAAACTTGACAGTAGAGAGACTGTCTTTGCTTTTGTGTTTCCAGTCATCTAATACATATCCAGCAAATTTTGAAATTTAATTAGAGCAAGCAATTCTGTTCAATTCTGCCCTAACAAATTTATTGATGACAGGTAAGGTTGAAACCATCTTCCTTATAAATTTGGTTTGTGCTATTTTAATATGATATGTTATAAAATGGGAGATTTGGTGATTTTCATAACTAATTTGTATCCAAGATGCTAAGTTCTAACCCAAAATTGTGGGGGGGGGGGCAATGGACAAATTTAATTGAATTTATCTTTTTCTCTTTTCTTATTTTTTACATTAAAAATTACAATTTAATCAAATTACAGTTATCCAGTTGTAAGAAATAATACAGAGTTCATATTTTTAGATTCCACAGTATAAGATCCACTCCACTATATGAGATTATACAGTATTTGCTTCCTGTTTGTCTGGATTATTTTACTGAGTATGATATCCTATAGGTTCATCATGTTGTCACAAGTTACAGAATATTTTCTACAGGTGGATAATATTCCATTGTGTATATATGCCACATTTTCTTTATCCATTCATCCATTGGCAGACACTTAGATTGTTCCTATAACTTAGCTATTATAAATAATGCTACCATGAACATGGAGGGTGCAGATATTTCTTCAAGACACTGATTTATTTCCTTTTTCTTATTTCTTGTAGACAGCCACCTCACAACATTATTGTGAGGAAAGATAACAATGAAAGCAGAATATTTTTTGGAAATATAACTAAATTCCTATGAAATATTCAATAATAGAGGATAAGCATTACTGAATCAGCAATAAGCTATAAATTGGGTTTTTTAAATTGGTACTATTTAACGTGGGAAGAGTTTACCGTTTGGTGGCAGGGAGAAGTAATCAACATGTACAATCTCAGTGTATGCCCACATAGGTTGGGTATTACATGTGTGACTACCACAAGATGGTTAATTACTTATGTGTGTATTATAAGGACCATTTGCCAAATAGTTAAATGGTTTACTGATGGGGTAATATGAGTTAATCATTGAGAAGTTTGCAATTTCCAGACCAATACATTCCCAGTATTACTACCTTTAATAGTTTATGATGTTGATCATTTACCAAAGTGTTTTAGTAGCTAGACAGATCCATTGTAGTACGGAAAAAGACCTGTTTATTTGTTGACTTGCTTACTTACTTATGGTGGGTCATCCAGGTAATTCAGAGAGACAATCAAAGGATTAGAGCCAATAATAGTGACTGGGCCATATTGTTCTCTAGTTTTAGGCCCATAAATAGCAGTGTTCTTTTTCATGCTTTCTCTGGCTTACATGATGGCCAGAGAGCCAATTCTTTTCGTTTTTAAATTTTCAAACCTATTTATTTATCCCAACATGGTCTGTGGTCTCTCTGCCATTAATTTGTGTTAAGGTGAAAACTTTAGGCCCATGATGTCTTTTAAAAAGCATCCAAGTGATTTGGCTACAAGTACAGCAAGAGTGCTGAAGAAGAATTTCTTGAAAATTAAGATTTTCATTGGCTAGAAGCGAGAGAGCACTCAAAAAGGAAATGTATGAGAGATCAGATTATAAAGCTCAGCAGGATTTTAGACATGGGTGGAGGAGGCCTTTTGCAAAGGACATCATAAAGGACAGTATAAACATTGCTACAGCTGGGAAGAAATAACCACCAATTGTACAAACAGAGGCTACACTGACTCTGATCAGTATATCATGGGACTTTACAACATCTGAAGAGAATGAAATAACAGCCAGGGTAAAGAAATCAGGAAGGAAGAAATGCATCTCCACAGAGACTACAAATGAAGCATGCCCAAACATACATACAAATACAAATTTATACATACATAGTTATTGTTTGTTTTTATTAAAATGAGTGCACACTATGTCCATTACTCTGTAACTTGTTTCCCTCACTTAGTAGCCCCACACTCTTCAGGGCTGTGTTGCTACTCACAGAAGACAACAGTGTCTCCTCAAGTCTGACTGTCTCAGTTTCAGCTACTTTCATACAATCTAAATGTGGAAGGCATTCTGGCCCCTAGAATTTGTTTATATCATAATCCCTGGCACCTGTGAAAATGTTTTCTTACAGAGTAACAAATAACTTTGCCAATATGACTAAGTTATGGATTTTAAAACTTGAGATATAATTTACATACCATAAAATTCATCATTTTAAGTATACAATTCAGTATTTTTTAGTATAGGCACAGACTTGTGCAACCATTACCACAATCAATTTTGGAACATTTTCATTATCCTAAAAATATACTCCGTGTCCAATAACTGACTTCTCATTTCTCTCGAATTCTCTCAGTCTTTTGAGACCAGTAATCTACTTTCTGTCTGTATGGAGTTGCCTATACTGGACCTACATATAAGTGAAATGTCTTCCGGAATATCTTTTTTGACCGGGTTTTTTTTGTGTGTGTGTGTGTGTAGCATAATGTTTTCAACATTTATCCATATTGTAGCATGTATCTGTACTTCATTCCTTTTTATTGCTAAATAATATTCATTGTTTGGTCATACCATAGTTATTTACCCGTTTATCTGTTGATAGAGATTTGAATTGTTTCCACTTCATAGCTGTAATGACTAATGCTGTCTGAACATTCATGAACAAGTTTTTGTGTGACCGTTCTTATTTCTCTAGGGTTTAACCTAAGTATAGAATTGCTGAGTCATATCATACCCATGTTTATGCCAAACAGTTTTCCAAAGAGGCTGCACCATTCACATTACCACCAGCAAAGTATGAACTAACTAAAGAGATTTCCTCAGTCTGAGGATTCCTTTCTGAGAAATGATGATAACATCCTGCACTGAAATGAGGAGTAACATAAAGCATTTAACAGAGATTCCATTTAGGGAAATGTACGTCTGACAGTAAATACATTTTGAAGCCTGATTTTATTACATGCTTAGTATAGATCAAAGACTATGGAATAATGATGATGCAGTTGTTCCTCAGAATTGCTGTGTTTATTTCTATACAGATCATAGAAAATAACATGTAGACAAAATACTTCATTTTAGGTCGTGTTTAAAGGCAGCTTGACATTTTTACAAGTTGAACACGAGTTTTTTAATTTTAGATAACTCTTCCCTCTGATCAGAAACAAACTTCCCACCTTATTCTAGTCAATTTTGTAGAACAGCCAACCGATCTTTAATTTGCTCAATAACAACTCTAATACATGCACCCCATTCATGGGATTATTTTATGAATATTCTGAACTTATTAAAAAGTTTTTGCACGAACTTACTTATTTCATATACTATTTCTAATGTGAAAAATCTTGCCACAAATTCTTGCCGCAAAAAATCAAATATTATTTTTATATTATTCTTCCTAGAAGTGCTTTCTCAACTGTTTATTGCACATGGTAATAATATAGCTCATTAATGATATGTTATAGACATTCATGGAAAGAATCATTCTGTGTTGAGTTCTGTTTGCTCACTCAGGGATTTGGGTGAATGTTAAATTTTACTACTTTAACTGTAGCTAGGAAAATGAGTGCTATTTTGCAAATGAATTTGTAAGGTTAGAACTATTGATATTTTAATGCACACCGGTCAAGCAGAATAGTGTTGAAATTTGAGTGCTTTATGACTATACACACATGACATAAATACAAGCGCAAAAATTAAGTAATTAGCTTTTTTCATAAAATTAAATAAAATGAATCAACGTGGATAGAGATTCATTAGTACTATGAAGTACTTAGAACAGTTGTAGTGTTGTTCAATCTCATTGTGCTTTAGTTATATCATGTATACATAAATTCAATGTGAACTTAAACCTTCCTAGAAAAACTTATCCAAAAACATACTCGCTAATGAACTAAGCTATTCCATTGTACTGAAGGTGTAGCTTTATTTTCAGATTTCACTAAATCTAAGATTCTTTCTAGTGGAAGATGAACCTTATATAAGACCAAGAGAGAAAACTATTCTAACTAAACTATGATATAATGCTTTCTTATTGCTTAGAATTTTAATTTTATGTTTAATAAAAGACCTATTTTAGACTCATTCACACATATTTTAAAAATTACTCTTGGGGGCACCTGGGTGGCTGTCGGTTAAGCATCTGACTCTTAGTTTTGCTTTTGGTTATGATCTTACAGTTCATGGGTTTGAGCCCGGTGTTGGGCTCTATGCTGACGGTGCAAGCCTGCTTGGGATTCTCTCTCTCCCTCTCTCTCTCTCTCTGCTCCTCTGCTCACATGTGCTCTCTCTCTCAAAATAAATATACTTAAAAACTACTCTTGAACACTCATGTAAAAAGAAAATATAAACAAAATACATTTATTATACTCTTCAAATATCTTTGCATTCAGAGGTCAATTCCTCTGAATCACTCTTAAAATTCAGAATTGTCGCATATATCATTTTTTGTGTCATCGATAATATTGGTATTATAGTCTTTCTTAAAACAGTATTCCAGTATCATCTCCAGTATTTCTTCCTCATTGTGGACACTCAATATGCCAGTTTTGAAGTTGGCACATTCTTGTCTTGCAGATTTCAGTAAAAGGTATTTAGACAACAGTCATCCACTATCTGGCAGAGTTTATACGATGCCACCTGTTAGAACAGATCCTGATTTCTGAAATGTTAAAATATGGGAAAAGGTGTGTTTTAGAATCAATGAAGTATGGTATTAATGTTACTAAATTTGATTATAACTGCATTTATTTTTTTAGTAGTTAGTACATTTTATTTATTTATTTATTTATTTATTTGAGAGAGAGAGAACATGAGTGAGCGAGGGGCAGTGGGAGAGAGGGAAAAAGAGAGGGAGAGAGAGGGCAGACAGAGCCTGAAACAGGGCCCAAGCTCACCCAAAGCGGAGCTCAAGCTCATTCAGGGCTTGAGCTTACCTGAAGTGGGCTCGAGCTCACCCAGTGCAGGTCTCAAAATTATGAATGGTGAGCTCATGACCTGAGCCAAAGTTGGACGCCTAACTAACTGAGCCCTCCAGGCACTCCTATAATTGCAATAATTTAAAAATTGTGGCTTCCCTATATGCCTCATTTGTTATCATACTATCTGGAACACCTATGAGTAAGACCCTGCCATATAAACATAAAGAAATGCCACAAGAAGCCTATTTGCAAAACAACCTGCATTTTAGAGTTTCAGCTTGTGACTAATTGAGGGTCATGGCACATATCCTTACTGAGAACTGGGGACCTATGAAAGCAAAGCTGTGGGAGGGAGTTCTAGGGATTCAGAGACATTCAGGAATAAGTAAGAGTTTTTCCTATCTTGTACTCCATTGAAGAATCTAATTACAGGGTTTTATGTTATTTTTAAATCTCTAAATTCTGGATTTTGTCTCAATAAAAAATTTCAGTGGTTCTGACCTGATTTAATCATGGAATTACATATAATCTTAGGTTCGCTGTTCTATTTTAGGTATTGACAAAACAAATTTCCAGATGTTCAACAGATTTTGAATTTCTTCAGCGTACCTAATTTGAAGCTATTATTTTAAAATCATGTCTTGCTTCGTCCATAACATTTTAATTCTTAATGGCATTTAATGGCATGTGTCTTTAAATTGCCAGTCAAATGCACCGTGAGCTAGGCTTTGGGTTCAACTGCTTCTGTAAAGGCAGTCATAGCATACTATACCTGCTTATAGATGTTTTTAAAAATTACTGTATTTTTTTGGTTACTCAAATATTTTTCACATTGGTTCTTAATCTTTTTTGCCTTTAAAAGAGTGTACCTTTCTCAATGGGCCCCAAATGCTCTTCACAAAGGACAGCACTATAGCTGGCTCCTAAAAGAGACTGCCTCTTTAGACTGATTTTCAAATAATTATCTCCGTTAGAGAGATTTTTAGACTCTTTTCATTCCTCTCTTCCTTTAATGTTTAGTTCTTACTCATATGAAGCTAAGACTTGTGTACCCTTGAACGGCATTCACTCTGTGAGGGACTAATGAGTACTTGGGATTCAGATTTATAAAATTAAAACAGAATTCAAATAGTAGAATTTTGTGAGTGTACCATTAACATCCTTAAAATTATGTGCCACTCTGCTCGTTCTGAAAAAAAAAAAAAATGGCCAACCTTGGTTAGTCAGTTTTATTACTTTGAATTGGTCTAACAGTCTCCAAAATCTCACTGACAAACCATAATAAAATCTTATTTCTTGCATATATAAATTCTTAGGGTTTGCCCGCTGTTAGTGCCATGCCTTATGGAAGCCAGGCTCCTTCCGTCTTGTGGCTGTATTTCTCTCTCATTCCTTGGAATTCTGTTCATTCAGACCATGAATGGGAGAAGAGACTCACAGGAGGTAGGATTTTATAAGCAAAGCCTAGAAGTGTGTACATCTCTTTCATTCACATTCCAGTGATCTGAAGTCAGTCACATTATTACACCTCACTGCACTGAAGAGTGGAAAATGTATTTTAGTTGTGTGCCCTGGAATAAGAGAACCATGTGTATAATGGTGAGCACCATCTAATGATACCCTAGACATACCCTCCAGTTTTGTTGAAAACGTCCAAATGAAATATTTATCATATATTAATAAATATGAACACAGACTCAGTATCTGAGGGGAAATTAGAATTAGATTGATAGTCCTTTTCTCAATTAAAAATAAAGGGCAACATGAAATATCTTGAGAGGATTTCATGTAATAAATGCATGACTAAGGCAATATGTGATTTTGTTTATTATGTAGATTCGTATTTAAAATTTTTTTAAAAACAATTTGAGAACAGATTTAAGAGAAGCAACTCTAGGGAAAATGGTTTTTAAAAATCATCTTTTTGTTATTTAATTCCTGATTACTTCGTTGGGGGATTCCAGAATACTTGATTTTCATCATATTTGCTGTAATGCCTCCAATAGGCATGTCTGGATTACACATGCATCCCCTGGAAGAGAGAAATGACAGAAATATCAAATATCTAACATAGTTTAAAAAAAGAGTTTTAAAAATGTTTTAAAATAGCATACTGCTTTTTATCAAATTTACTCAACTCTCCCTGACATGACTAATTAAATACTGGCTATAAATAATTTTCAGTACCCTGTTGTTAATGAACTGAGAATGAAAACCCATGGTAGGTATTGTCCCCAACACTACATCCTGTCATACATCAGGATATACCTGATTTTCTCAATCATTAGTTCAAGGAAGCAGGATTAAAACATTATTTTCATATCAAGAGAAGCTTTTAGATTATACTATACTCTTACTTGCTTCTTGGGATTCAGGAACTTTCTTTGTTCATCTGTTTTGATTTATCTTTTGTTTCTCTTTCCCATGATTTTTGCTTGTTTCATAGGGTAGAGATAGAATAATGGTGAGGGCAGAAGTAGGCAGGCATACCATTTAAAAAATATTTGTTTACAAGAAAAATATCAGATGATTCCTCTAAATTTGTGACTAGCTTTTTTTTTCCCCTCATCTTTTTTAATGTTTGCTATCTAGGTATGATTGGCTTACCAAGTGGGCAGATATTATGTACTAGGATTGATTGTTTGGTTTCAAGGAAGGAAGCATCCTATTTTGTTCTTTTAGTTGAAAGTTTGTGACCAAATTGACAATCGTCATTATGGTTGATACTGAGAAAGCCTCGCCGGAACATTTCCAGGCCATAACTCTATCTTGGATAGTAATAGAAAGCGTTTTCCTATGACATCAGGAATGGAAAAAAAAAATTAAACTGTTTGAAAGTATAAAGTTTGGGAATTAGATTCAATCAGCAGGAATTCTTTTTATGGAAAAGATGGTTAATTTTGTATGCAAAGGTTCTTTTTTCTATTATCAGCCTATCTTATTGTTTGTAATTGAGTCTTCTTCAGGTTGAGCCTTTGTATCTCTAGGAGTCTCTCTTAAAATGCAGAGGATCACAGGAGAGATAGTAAGATCAGGCTCTAAAAGGATTATTGGAAGAATATTATTTCTGGAAGAGTTGGAGTAAGAGAATAAGCATCCTAACCATTTCAGATGAATCAATCCATTAAATAATTGATGCTCAACTAATTCATCTAAAAATACATATGGTAGCTACACGTGCAGTGAGCATAAAACATAATGTATAGAAATGTTAAATCACTATGTTGTAACACTTAAAACTAATATAACACTGTGGGTCAACTATATTCAAATAAAAAAATTTTAATTATATGAAAGAAAATAATAGTAGTATTTTGGTAAGAGAAATGTAATTAAAATGTTATTTTAAAAAAATCAACTGTGTGCCTGCCCACTATGTTAGAATCTGGTTATGCACAAATAATTGAAACACAACCCCTGACTTCAAGGACTCACAGTCTAGTAGGCAAAACAGACAAGTAAACTAATAACTGGCATACAGAGGCAATGTTTCTAAAGCTTATGAAGTTTGTATGCTTGTCCCCATTTCACAGAAAGAACAATTGTTGTTGCCCAAAGAAGAGAATCTTACTGGATTAGTGGTGGGCCCAGAAAGAGTCAACAGAAAAACAGTACAGTTGCCTGGAAACTAATAGGGTCTCAGTAAGTATTTATTCATGACTTCTACCTTGTGCTACAAGGTCAGTTTTGCCTAACATTAATGAGATTGGAAAAAGTTTATAGTATTATATTTCAGTTTTTCCACTTATAAATTACACATTCTGATTCTATAGAATATAGTCAGAAATATTTAACAACCTGTAGATTATGGACATTGGCCAATCAGAATGGATACAGCCATAGCACTTAAGCAGAATCCTGGAGATCCCATGTTAATGACAAACAATATGCCTTTTTTGTTGTTGGATAGTAGGGATTACTGGAATCTGGGGAATGGGGGAGCACAGGCATGCGGGACTAGGGTGTTGGTGACAGGTTTCAGGTAGGAGGTATTTGGTAACTTATACAAAAATGTTCAAATATTTTTTTTATATTTATTTATTATGAGTGAGTGAGAGAGAGAGAGAGAGAGAGAGAGCACGCGCATCTGTGAGCCTGTTCACAGAGGTGGGGAAGGGGCAGAGAGAAGGAGAGATAGAATCCGAAGCAGGCAGTGCAAAGCTCCATGTGAGGACTCAAATTCAGGAACCAAGAGATTAGGACCTGAGCCGAGATCAAGAGTCCGATTCCTAACTTACTACACCACCCAGGCACCCCAAGGGTTCAAATATTTTAACAACTGATTTGGCCATTCTGGTTGGTAGGGGTGAATGTCAACCCAAGAATAGGTGTGCTCCAGAGAAAGAATAAATGAAACTATGAAGTACGAGAGTCAAATTATTGTGAAAATTGACATACATTAAATTAAACAATTGTTTCTTGGAATCTGGATGATGTTATGATTCTTGGGAGTATTTAAAAACTAAGAATCAGTCACATTTAGGTTATTAATTAAGAACAATACAGTACATCTGGTATTTGGCATTTCTACTCATGTAGTGTCAAGTTTTGAATGTCTGCAATATGTTAGGCCTGGAGGAGATGGGGAAAGATGTGGTAGAAAACAACTACCATTTCTAACATCAAATAATTTAAATATAACAAAAGAGACAAGAATGTGCATACATATCTGAAAAGTCAAATAATGTTAGAAGAGTTAAATGAAAATTTAACATGACCACCACTAAAATATCATAAATATTATCGCTGCCCTAAAAAAATTTGTATAGTTTTTGACTGGTGTAAGCATAGATGTGAGATTTTTGGCAACAGGAGAAGTCAAAGAAAACCTAATGATCAATGTGTGTCTTGCACTGAACCCAGAAGGAGAAGCAGTAGTGGAAACCACAGAAGCTTTTTTTTTTTAATTAAAAAAATTTTTTTAATGTTTGCTTATTTTTGAGAGAGAGAGACAGACAGAGTGCAAGCAGGGAAGGGTCAAAGAGAGAGGGAGACACAGTATCTGATGTGGGCTCCAGGCTCCGAGCTGTCAGCACAGAGTCTGACGTAGGGTTCAAACCACGAACTGTGAGATCATGACCTGAGCCAAAGTCAGATGCTTAACCAACTGAACCACCCAGATGGCCCCAAACCACAGAGCTCTTAAAACAGAGTGGACAATGTGGAAATTGCATAATTTGGAGACACCTGAGTAGACCATTGTAACCAAGTGGCAGCATTAGTAATTGGGAATAGTACATTAAAAAGTTAGGAAAAAATAAAAATAAGACCAGATATTGGAACATTAGAATGCCTAGCTAAGGAGTATGGAGGACAGACTATCCAGAAATTCTTAGAGGCTTTTGAGCAAAGGCATGACAATAATTAAAAATTACACCCCCAAATTACTAATGTGCACATGATAGGAAGGGCTCAGAATGTCATTGCTTTTGGTATAAGAATCAAAAGATAGCATCAGGCATAGGGACACATGTACCCCAGTGTTCATAGCAGCACTTTCAACAATAGCCGAATCATGGAAAGAGCCTAAATGTCCATCGACTGAAGAATGGATCAAGAAGATGTGGTCTATATATACAATGGAATACTACATGGCAATGAGAAAGAATGAAATCTGGCCATTCGTAGCAAAGTGGATGGACCTCGAGGGTGTCATGCTAAGCGAAATAAGTCAGGCGGAGAAGGACAGATACCGTATGTTTTCACTCATAGGCCTAACAGGAGGAACTTGATAGGGGACCATGGGAAGGGGAAGGGGAGGGAAAAGAATTAGGGAGAAGGAGGGAGGCAAATCATGAGAGACTCTTGAATACTGAAAACAAACTGGGGGCTGAAGAGGGAGGCGGAATGGGGAAGGGGTTGATGGTCATGGAGGGGGGCACTTGTGGGGAAGAACACTGGGTGTTATATGGAAACCAACTTGACAATAAACTATAAATTAAAAAAAAGATAGCATCAGAATCTAAACTAAATTTAAACTAAATTTCTTTTATCGATTGCATTATTTTATAAAAAATATTTATGAGAAATAAAGTTGAAGGGTTGAGTATATAAACAATAATTTCCCCATTTTATAGAAGTATGACTGACACACATATATGTGTATATATATATATATATAGAGAGAGAGAGAGAGACAGATTAAAAGATTAAATGAGTTCTATATCACACATTTAAGTCATCAAAGCACACAATTCGGTTATAAAAGAGCTTTTTGCCTGAAACCCAGGTTTCTACATACTTGCCCAGAGATCTCTTTCTGGATTTAAATTGTGTAGGCATTGGATCGAGACTTAAAATTCATTATTACTCATGCTATTAGACCCAGAATCTTTAATTTTCTGTTCACCTGGCTCAGTGTATAGTAAAACCTGGGAATAGAAAATTGAATAATTGTAACCACCATTCCTAACCACATGTGCCACATGACTTCTTAGACAGTTTCTCTGACCAAAAATAAACTCACCAACTGTTTATTTAGAAGACAAAGTGTTAGTGTCTTTATGTTTCTCAACATTTTTATGAGTAACACAGTAAGAGAGCCCAAGGGCAAGAACAGAATATCTTGCATTATGGAGAGACAGTTCTAGCTTATGAAAATGTTCGGAGAGAAAGGAGTTTCTTATCTTCCTAGACCCAAAAAATTATAATGTTTTCTGAAGGTGGAATGGGCCTTGTCTTCTCCCCAAGACTGATAGAGCACACTGGTCTTTGTGACCAAGCGGCTTGGGAACAAGCCTGTCCTCCGGGAGCCCAGACAGGGGACTGAAAACTTGCCATGTAGCAATATTTTGCTGTTATCAGTGCCACTTAAACATACATTAATAGCTGGACCTGAGTCTTAAGGTTTGTAGAGCTTTGAGGGAAATATGCAAAGAAAACTCGTAACATAACTAAGGGACATAGCAGCCAGGAAGAAAAAAGAAGAAAACCCAGAAAAGGCAAGTTCTTTTTAGCAGGACTATAAGAGGAGATAGCTCTATTTGAGTAATAGCTCTGATGGTTAATTTTATGTGCCATCTTGACTGGGCCATGAGGTGCCCAGATATTTGGTTAAACATTATTCTGGGTATACCTGTGAGGTTGTTTGGGATGAGATAAATACTTAGATCAGTAAACTGAGTGAAGCAGATTGCCCTCCCTCATGTGGGTGGACCTCATCCAATCATTTGAGGGCCTGAATAGCAGAGAAGGCTAATTCTCCCCTGAATAAGAGAGTATTCCTCCTGACTACTTTCAAACTGGAATATGGACTTTTTTATGCTTTTAGACTAGAACTGAAACATTGGCTCTTCCTGGGTCTTAGCCTGCCAGCCTTCACACTTGAAACTATACCATCAGGTCTCCTGGTTTTGTATCTGTGTGTGTGTGTGTGTGTGTGTGTGTGTGTGTATGCGCGCGTGCGTGTGCGTCTGTGTCTGTGTTTTGTATCTTTGTACATCCTACGGTTTCTGTTTCCCTGGAGAACCAGGATCAATACAATAAATGGCACACATTAAAAAAAGAAACAAAAGTGCACAATTTTCTTTTATTTTAATTTTTGAGTAATTGAGTTGGAAAGGGGGTGACTGTTGAGAATTTAGTGGTCTTAATTACTGGTCTAAAGAGCGAAACATCTCAAAACTACAGTGAAAAATATAAAAAGAAGCAAATTATCAAGAAAAATAAGAATATTAGAGGATGTGTCCATGACACTTGATATGTAAGAAGTGAAAGTTGAAGGAGAAAAAAAAACAGCAATAGAAGAGAGACACTAATTTCATAAATAAGTAAAATAAAATTACACTGAATTGAAGAAAGACTGGAGTTAGCAAACAAAGAGCTAATGCATTCTGGGAATAATAAGAAAAATCATATATAGAGACATATTCCTGTAAAATTCCAAGAGTCTAAAATTTAAGAAAAATATCTTAAAAGCTTTCAGATAGAATGTCTGAATAATTGACAAAGGAAGAAGAATCCAATTAGAATCAGGGCTTTTATCTCCAATAAGAGAAGCTACACAGTGGCAATGCTTTCTCTAGGCTTCTCAGAGAAAAGAACTATAATTTAAGAATCCTGTACCTTGGTTAAGATATCATGAACATGTTGGAATAAATGTATTCCAGCTAAGAAAATACTTGAGAAAATAACAGAACAAACAATAAAACAACAGAGACATTAAGAAAGGTGTAAATAAAAAAGAAAGAAAAACAGTAAGCAAAATATTTTAAAGGAAAATATAACAATAATCTGGAACTAAATACTAATAATTTCAAAAAAACTGAGAGAGTTGGTTGGGGGTGGAAAGGAGGTTAAGCAATATCATCCCAAAGTTCTCATCTGGATCAGACTACAATGAGGAAGCAAAAGCATTTAAAAATCTCAATTTATTGGGTTGGAGAAGAAGCAGTAAAGAGAATTAGGTGTTTGCTTGTTTTTGAATTAAATTAGAATAACCTATTGTTATGGGGTTAAAAAAAGAAAGATATACACTAATAAATTGGGAATATTTGATCAAGTCATCAGAAATAAGAAATAAGAATGGGAAAGTAAATAGTAAACATAAAGTAAAATGGAAGAAATAAATCAAATATACTACTTGTTAGTGGTAATTAAGAATGAGCATACTTGTGCATACCAAACAACATAGCAGCTAAATATATAAAGCAAAACTATCAAAATGTATCAAGTAGATACAAATACAATTATAGTGATATATATACATATATCTTCAGAATTAGCAAGGAGAAAATGATAAATAAGGACATAGGGGAATTATATAATCAAAATTCAAATTCACATATAAAATAAAAACTTTAATTACTCAAAAAGCAAAGATAGGTTTGTTGGCATATCCAAAACAAAAAATTACCTCAATCAGTGATCATGTGTTTGACCACAGATAAAAACCTTAGTAATCATATATCAAAACAGAGAATTTTATTGCCACATTTTCTGGTCCTAACACAGTAAAATTATAAATTAATAACAAAATAGTGATCTAAAAGCTTAAGTAGTAGGAAATAGAATAAGACTCCTAGGTACCTTTTGTTTAAAAAAGAAAATGAGATTTTGGAATGAAAATGAGAATACTTTAGAATTAAACCCATGGCATACAGCTAAAGCTGGGCTCTGAGGAAAATTTAAAACTTTAAATGCATTAATTAGTAGAGATAAAAGAGTCAAATACAGAGACTTAGTAATAATCAAAGGAAATTATGAATGTAAAAATAAAACCAAAAATAAATTTGGAGAGCACTGATATATATAAAAGCTGAAGAAAATACAACATAATAGCAAGAATTGATAAATGTATTCAAGGGCAGTTCTTCAATAAAGCTGGTAAACTTATTAAGATTCTAATTAAGACGAAAAGACCTAGCAAACAAATACAAAGCTGGAAATGAAAAATAGAATCATGATTACAGATAATAAAATAATTGTAAGAGAATATGTATGTGCCTCTGGGGTAACAAGCTTGATTATCTAAAGAAATAAATGATTTTCTCATAATTACTATTGAAGAAGTTTAATCAAAGAAGTAGAAAACCTAAGCAGATGAATTAGGTAGGATAGATTGAAAAGCTGTTTAAAGATCTTCCGATGGAAAATACCATGGAAAAATTTTTTCAGAATTGATTTTTATTTAACTTTTAAAGATTAGAAATTCCATTTTAATATAAACTATTTCCAATCATAGAAAAGGAAAGCACAACCTAATACAAAACCATGCTATCATGGTACCCAAGAAAAGGCAAATAAAGAAAATTATAAATAAAAGTTATATGAGATTTTGTGTATACACACACACACACACACACACACAATTCAGGATCTTATCAAAAGAACACAGCATGATTAAATAGTGTTTATTCCAGAACTGTAAATATGGTTCAGTGTTATTTTATCAACATAAACAATTTTATCAAAAATTTAAATAGAAATTATAGAAATATATCAATAGGGACTGAGAAGGCTTTTTGAGAAGGTAAATATCCTTCAACATGTTTATCAAAACCCAACAACCAACATGATCCTCTCTAGTGGAACCTAAAGAATTTTTCATTAGAATTAGCAGTAATATAGGGATGCCTGTTATCGACATTATTTTTAAAAGTTAATTTAAAGCTTCTAGTACATGCAATAAAACAAGGAATGAAATAATTAGTATGATTAATAATAAAAACCGATAAAATGTCTTGCTGATGACCTGAGTTAATATCCAGAATCTAGCTAAAAGAAGATGAGAAAGAAACAAAACAACTATTGTACTAGAATTGACAAGAAAATTTGCTATGATGTTAGACACAAGAGAAACATTAATTAACATTAATGAAAATTAACAAATTATCTGATTAATATCAATATTAAGAAAATAATGATCTTTTAAAATATTAAAGTATAAGCAATATTTAACTAAAAAGTATATAAGCTAGTATATATAAAATTTAATAATATAAAATGTGATATTTTTAGTTCAGTGGAAAGAGAATAATGTATTTAATAAATAAAGAATGTACAACTGACTCTCCATCTGGAAGAGTCACTACCTAAAACATACATATATAAAAATAAATGCAGAGTTTCCACTTTTAGCATAATAGTGTGAAAATCTCCAAGGACCTGCTCGTTAGGTCCTTGTGAAACTTGTGAAAAGTATTTTTTAATTTAAATTGCAATTAGTTAATATACAGTTAATATTAGTTTCAGGTGTACAATATAGTGATTCAACACTTTCACACATCACCTGGTGCTCATCACAAGTGCACTCGTTAATCTTCCTCACCTATTTAATCCAATCCCCCCACCCATCTCCCCTCTGATATGCTAAGTAAAATAAGTCAGTCAGAGAAAGACAGATACCATATGATTTCACTCATATGTGGAATTTAAGAAACAAAACAAATGAGCAGTTACCAGAGTGAAAATTATTTTTTAGAAGAACCATTTAAAGTGTTTCTGGAAACAGCCCTAAGGGCATACTGCAAATGAAGAAACACTTATTCACAAAGATGTACTAAAACTTGATAAGAACTGCAAAAGTTTGTGTTATTTAAACAAAGACCCATGCCTTCTCCTAACTCTCCCAGCTCAGTAAGACAGAAACTATATTCTAGACTGATACAACCAAGAACACAAAGTTCTCTCTCCTCTAAACTCCCAACCAGAAGTCTGCCTTCCTGGAAAAGTCACCTTCCCCCACCTACTTGTTGCTGAGGCTAAGTTCTAGCTGAGTGCAGCTGAGAAATGCAGGGCTCTCTTCTTCCACTCAGCTCTCACTCATGAGACAGAGTTCTCTATTTTGGGTATGGTTCTGGGGAGAATATGGGGCCCACCATTTCATGGGCTGGGAGTACCACACTGAGAGAGCCAAGCACAAGAGGTTTTTGATTCCTGCCTCCTTCCTTGGTGAATTTTACCAAACATTTAAAGAAGGGTTAATACCTATTCTTCTCAAACTATTCCAAAACATAGAAGAGAAAGAAAAGCTTCCAAATCCATTCTGTGGGGCCCACAATACCCTCATAGACCACTCATGATACCAAAAGCAGATAAAGATACCGTAAAAAAAGAGAACTATAGGCCAATATCCCTGATGAATACGGATGCAAAAATCCTCAACAAAATATTAGCAAACTGAATCCAACAATACGTTAAAAAAATCATTCACCAACATCAAGTGGGATTTATTCCCTGTATCATGGGATACAGGAGTGGTTCAATATTTGCATATCAATCAACATGGTATATCAACATCAACAAGAGAAAGCATAAGAACTAGATGGTCATTTCAATAGATGCAGAAAAGCATTTGACAAAGTACAACATCCATTCATGATAAAAACCCTCAACAAAGTAGGTTTAGAGGGAACATACCTCAACATAATAAAGGCCATATATAAAAAACCCACAGCTAACATTGTACTTAATGGTGAAAAACAGAGCTTTTTCTCTAGAGCAGGAACAAGACAAGGATGTGCACTCTCACCACTATTATTCAATGTAGTATTGGAAGTCCCAGCTACAGTAAACAAACAAGAAAAAGAAATTAAAGGCATCCAAATTAATAAGGAAGAAGTAAAACTGACACTGTTTGCAGATGACATGATATTATCCCAAAAAACTCCTGAAGACTCCACCAAAAAAACTGCTAGAGCTGATAATGAATTTAGTTAGGTCACAGGACACAAAATCAATATGAGAAATTCACTGCATTTCTATACACTAATATTGAAGCAGCACAAAAAAGAAATTAAGAAAACAATCCCATTTACAATTGCACCAAAATTAATAAAATAGAAATGAACTTAAGCTTGGTTGAAAAATATATGACACTGAAAGAAATTGAAGATGACACAAACAAATGGAAAGATATTCCATGCTTATGGACTGGAAGAACAAATATTGTTAAAATGTCCATACCTCCAAAGCAACCTACATATTTAAAGCAATCCCTATCAAAATAGCAGTAGCACTTTTCACAGAACTAGAACAAATAATTTTAAAATTTGAACGGAACCACAAAACACCTTGAATAGACAAAGCAATCTTGAAAAGGAACAAAAACTAGAGGTATTAGAATTCTAGATTTCAAGATATATTACAAAGCTATAGTAATCAAAACAGCATGGTACTGGCACAAAAATAGACACAAAGAGCAATGGAACAGAAAAGAGAGCCCCAAAATGAGCCCATGATTATATGGTCAATTAATCTTTGACAAAGGAGACAAGAATATGCAAGGGAAAAAGACAGTCTCTTCAAAAAATAGTGTTGGGAAAATTAAATAGCTGCATGCAAAAGAATGACACTGGACCACTTTCTCACATCATATACAATAGTAAACTCAAAATGAATAGCAGACCTAAATGTGAGACCAGATACCATAAAAATCCTAGGAGAGAACACAGGCAGTAATTTCTCTGACATCAGCTGTAGCAACATTCTTCTAGATATATCTCCTGAGGCAAGGGGAAACAAAAGCAAAAATAACCTATGGGGACTACATCAAAATAAAAAGGCTCTGTATAGCAAAGAAAACAACAAAATTAAAAGGGAACCTACTGAATGAGAGAAGATAATTATAAATGACATATCAGAGAAAGGATTAGTATCCAAAATATATAAAGAACTTATACAACTCAACACACACACAAAAAAACAAATAATACTATTAAAAATGGGTAGAAGACATGAATAGACATTCCTCCAAAGAAGACATCCAGAGGGCCAACACACACATGAAAAGATGCTCACCATCTCTCATTATCAGGGAAATGCAAATCAAAACCACAATGAGATATTGCCTACATCTGTTATAAGCAAAGCAAAAACACACAAAAACAACAGGTATTGGTGAGGATATGGAGCAAAGGGAACTCTCGTCCACTATTGATAGGAATGCAAACTGGAATGTACACGGGGAAGATGGCATGGAGGTGCCTCAAAAAATTAAAAATAGAACTACCTCATGATTCAGTAATCAGACTACTGGATATTTACCCAAAGAAGACAAAAACACTAATTCAAAAGGATATATACATTCCTATGTTTATTGCAGCATTATTTACAATAGGCAAACTAAGGAGGCAGTCCAAGTGTCCATGTATTGATGAATGGGTAAAGAAGATGTAGTATATATATACAGTGGTGTGTGTATATATATATATATATATACACAATGGAATTATTCAGCCACAGAAAAGAATGAAATCTTGCCATTTGCAATGTGGATGGAGCTAGAGAGTATAATACTAAGTCCATGAAAGAAGTCCAGCAGAGACAAATACCATGTGATTTCACTGAAAAGGATAATTTAGGAAATGAAACAAATGAACAAAGGAAAAGCAGATAAACCAAGAAACAGATTCTTAATTATAGAGAACAAACCAATGGTTACCAGAGGGGAGGTGGGTAGGGGGGTGGGGAAAATAGTAATGGGGATTAAAGAGTATCCTTATCATGATAGGCACTGAATAATATATAGAACTATTGAATCACTATATTGTACACCTGAAACTCTATAGCACTGTATGTTAACTATACTGGAATTAAAATTAAAAACTTCAAAAAAATTAATAAATAAAAATTTTTAAGAAGTTTATAGGGGCTCCTGGGTGGCTCAGTCGGTTAAGTGTCAAACTTCAGCGCAGGTCATGATCTCACAGTCCAGGAGTTCAAGCCCACGTTGGGCCCTGTGCTGAAAGCTCAGAGCTGGAGCCTGCTTCAGATTCTGTGTCTCCTTCTCTCTCTGCCCCTCCCCCACTTGTGCTCTGTCTCTCTTTCTCTCAAAAAATAAACATTAAAAACATTTTTTTAATGTATAAAAGATGAAGATGTGGTACCCAACACCAGTACTGAAACCTGGGTGTTGTGTAGTCAGTGCTATTTCATCTTAGTGGTAGTAGTAGTGACAGAGAGGCCTAATAAACACCATGAGAATGAGCATAGTTTACAGTAAACCATAACTTTGTTTTCTTTCCTAGTCTGCTAGTAGTTGGAGGAAACATCGAATTTGCAACCGAAACATTTGTTCTTTGATTTTCTTTTAGTTAGAAAAATAGTTATTTAAAATTGAATTGTTGAGAAAACATTAATGTAATTGAAAGCAAAATGTAGGCACCCTAAGACTTTTACAACTAGTGTTCAAATAACAAGATTATTTGAAGTTGAAAGGTATCGGTTTCTGTGGTTCAATAATTTAGAAGATATTCTTCCCCTGCCATTATCTTTAGAAATGGAAAATAGGAGACAAAAAGATCATTTTGGAAAAGTCTGCACTAAACTTTAAAGTTTTTTTTTTAATGTTTATTTATTTTGGTAGAGAGAGAGCATGCACACACAGGAGCAGGGGGAGAAACAGAGAGAGAGAGAGACAGAGAGACAGAGAGAATCTCAAGCAGGCTCTGCACTGTCAGCATGGAGCCTGACATGGGGCTTGAGATGAGATCTTACATGAGCCGTGAGATCATGACCTGAGCCAAAATCAAGAGTCGGATACTTAACTGACTCAGTCACCCAGGTGCCCCTAAACTTTAAAGTTTAGTTGAAAATATTTGAGAAGTGGACCTAGGACAATGACTATGCCCTCAGTTAATTTGGACAATTTCAGGAGTAAACCATAATTAAATTTTAAACCTTTCAGTTTAATGGTTTCATACATTTAGGATGTAAATTCCATGTAGCTATGGATAATTTGTTGTATCTTTCCTTAGTAGGATACATTATTGATTTTAAGACCTAAATTGGATTGAAGAATGAGTACAAATTAATTGTTCCATTTTGAGAAGAATGACAAGTATTGTGGAATGATATTTTTAAATGTATACTACAAGTGATCATAATTTTTCTTTATAATAAAGAAAATAAGTAACAACAAAAATTACAAAAATAGTAATTTTTATAGTACATAGTACGTATGCATAATACAGTTAGGTTGAACACAATCTTTGGTAATCTTTGTGTCATACAGTATTTGTGGAATTGCTTTTTTATTCCCAGTAAGAATGTGTCTGATTTTTGAAGATCAGATATATTGCTTCTAATTTTAGTGATGATCAGAGGAAATTAATGAGAAGTATTTCATTTTGTATGTCATGCAAACTATATTGGTTTTGTTTTGGTTTTGATATCTGTTGTATTCTAGGAAATACAGTTGTTCAGTGACCGAAATTGTACTTTACACTGTTTAAGTGTGCTTAATCAAGGGATGGAGTAGATAAAAAGGGGAGAGGAAGATAGAAATCTCAAAGGGATATTTTTATTTCTACAATGAAATAGCAGATTACTATGGCTTTCCTATCAAACAGATAAGAATAAATGACAGCCAAGCAGCCTGGGTATCATCTGGCAGCTTTCTAGAAATGCAGTATCTAAGATACCACCCCAGACCAAATGAATCAGAATGCGCATTTTTTAAAGTTTATTTATTAGGGCACCTGGGTGGTTAAATGTCAATCGGTTAAACCTCCAACTCTTGATTTCCACTCAGATCATGATTTCACAGTCATGAGATTGAGCCAGTGTTAGGCTCCAACGGGCAGCGAGAGAGAGAGAGAGAGAGAGAGAGAGAGAGAGAGAGAGAGAATCCCAAGCAGGCTCCATGCTGTCAGCACACAGCCTGATGTGGGGGCTTGAACTCAAGAACAGCGAGATCATGATCTGAGCTGAAATCAAGAGTTGGAAACTTAACTGACTGAACCACCCAGGTGCCCCAAGATCATATGATTCTTATGCGTATTTAGGCTTGAGTAGCCCTAGTTAAGGTGCCCCACCCTACAGTATTTACAAGTGCATTCTACATTCTTGGTATTTTGCTAGGTAGGTGATTCTACTCAGTTTAAAGCCTAATAGCCCAGCACTTGCATTTAGATTAAAGGCTTTAAGCCAGGGTGACTCAGTTGGTTAAGTGTCCGACTTCAGCTCAGGTCTTGATCTCACAGTTCGTGGGTTCTAGCCCTGCTTCGGATTCTGTGTCCCCTGTCTCTCTGCTCCTTCCCCACTCACGCTCTGTCCCTCTCCCTCTCTCTCTGAAAAATAAACATTAAAAAAAAATTTTTTTAAGGCTTTAATTCTTAGGCAACAAAAACACAGGGCTTCGATGTAATCTAAGGCATTATTGAATAAAAGAGAAAGATGTATGCACCAGGACCTCTATTTTCTTTAAAACTGAGCCATAGAAGTGACATTTACCCACATGTAAGTAAGCCAAATTCTTCAGTAATACAAAGCAAAGTAATTGAGATTTGTCGGGTCTTGGATTTATCGTATTGCTGGAAGTTCTGGGCATGAAAGTCATTGTGCAATTTTGAATGGATCTTATGGGCAATGTCAGTTTTTACAGACACCTGTCTCCCAAGAAAGAGTGCTTTATCTGCCCAATGAGAGAGGGCATACTTCTGAAGTCCTGGCTTCTTTGGCTGAAAGGAATGTTTGTGGTATGACTATGTTTATTCAATCTGCCTGAGGTTACTCTGCTAGTTCTTTGTTTTAAACTCATGATAGAAAAGATAAATTTTAAGGAAAATCTTTATGCATATATGGGCTTGAGAATTAAGTGTTTCATTATCGTTGTCTGAGGACATTTGAAGAACTGTTGATATGTTGAAAGGGTCTTACAGTCACTAAATGCAAGACAATAGAGTGTATATTAACTTAAATATTCTAGACAAATATTAGCAGATCAAATTATGTTTACTGTGAGCCAGGTAGCAGACAACTTGAAATCTATTGATGTGATTGTGGTTACATTAAATAGCTGGTTTTATTAATTAAATAGGAACTTCATCCTCCAAAATTCCATCTCATCTGTAGTGTATATGATGCAAAGTCAGTACTGCAAATGCCAACGTGTTGATCTTAATAGTGCAATTTAAGCAATTTTTTCAACACTGGTTTAATTTTCTTCCAAGGAATATCTACTTTCTGCTAAAAATCTTTCTACTTGCCTAATACTCTAAACTTAAACTAATGGGCAGTAATTTTTGTACAAAGCAGTATTTTCTCATGCAAATGCCATCCAGCTAAAGACCACCAGGAATAGGTCTCTCATTGAATAAGTTTGTTTTGTTACTTGATATAGTAAGAAAAGATGCACACCATAGAATCACTGGGTGCCTCAGTAAGCAGGCTGTTTTAGACTGAACGTTTGTGTCCCCCCACCAAATTCATGTGTGGAAATCCTAACCCTCAACATGTTATTTGAAGATGAGGCCTTTAGGAAGTAATCAGGGTTAGATGAAGTCATGAGGTTAGGGTCCTCATGATAGGATTAGTGCCCTTAGAAGAGACACCAGAAAGCTTGCGCTCTCTCTCTCTCCCCACTATGTTAGGACACAGTGAGAAGGCCATCTGCAACTCAGGAACAGTGTTCTCATTAGAAACCAACCATGCTGACACCCTGTTCTTTGACTTCCAGTCCCCAGAACCACAAGGAAATAAGTTTCTGCTGTTTAAGCTATACAGTCTATGGTATTTTGTTATGGTAGCCTGAGCAGAATAATACAAGGGTGTTTGGAAAAATCTATTGTAGCATTTCGGCTTTGGTTGGGTGATTTGAAGAGGGAGAGGTTTGCTCTACATAAGGTACCGCCAGAAAATGGGGACAATTCCATGATTGGTTTTCTCAGTAAGTGGATAAGGCAGACAAAAGAGTAGATAAAGCTATTGTTGGTAAAGAAGCAGCAATCATTCAACGTAGCCAGGGGAGAGGGATGTTTGATATTGTATGGGTGGCACAGTGGCTGTCATTTGGTCTATGGTGAGGTCAAATTATAAAGTGACATCGTTTTGTTTCACACTGTCGGGATCTCAGAGTGACCTTGTCTGATGCTGGTTACATGGGAGATTTTTTTATGTCCAGCCGGGGAACACCTGGCCTAGCTGTGGAAACAGGGCCAGCCTCTTAACAACAGTAAAGCTCGGCCGGACATGCCAAACCATTTGCCTGATTCTGATTCCTAGTTTCTTCTTTTTTACTGACTAGAAAGTTTGTTTCTAGATGTTTTAGAAGATTTCTTCCAATAGAAAGATATTTTATTTTAAAAAAGGTATTTTTAAATGTAGGGTCTTTATACAATAAGCAAATATTAAATAGGTAATAAGGTTATATTTATAGAATCTTAAATTTCTTTCTTCTGAAAGAAAGCTTAAATAACATGTAAATCAATGACTCATTTGATGCTGGTGTCCTCTCTTTGACATACCTGCCTAGGAGTTGCCCAAAATATACTGGAATATTTCCAATACAATGAAACACTTGGATCCCTGAGACAGTGCATTCCTTAAATCAGACAGTTCAGCTACTCCTGGATTCCTAATACCTTCTATCCATGGGCTTTTCTTATACCCCTTCAAGCAATAAAGAATTTATACTAATGTCATTTGTAGGAAGAGTATTCTCGTCAAGAAAAAGAAAATCACACACTAGTTCAAATTAAGAAAGAGAAAGCTTTTTGAAAGGCTACAACATGCCATCTCAAAGGCATTGATAAAAAGAAAATCCCCATTGCATTTTGGCAAGTTCCTCACACCTTCCAAAAATTCATATCATCTCTCTTTTCTATTTCTCATGGAGTATCTTTCTCCTTTTTTAAAATTCTTGCCCATGATCTTTCTCTGTTTCTCTTCCACTCGTAACTTCAGCCAGCAGATCACTTTGGCTTATCCTGGTACCAGCTCAGAAGAAAGTGGCATTTTCAATCCATAGTATATTTTATTTTAAGGGATTATGAACATCTAAGTGACTCAGTCTTGGGCCAGTTCAAATTTTGAGGTGAGGGAATCTGCTTGGATCAGTTCAACATATGAATTTCCTTTCTCTAAGTCTCATCTAATCATTGTCCTCATTCAAACTTGTAGTCAAGGGCCTTATATTCATTACAGAAACCTAATTCAAGGCTCAAGTAATTATTTGTATACCAGATTAAGGTAAAGGCTATGAAAATACAGTTTACAGAAAAGGAAATGTAAACAGTTCCTAAACATATGAATATGTTTAATTTACTCATGATATAAATATAAAATAAAACTATACTGTAATGCCATTTTTTACCTGTAGAATTATTAAGAATTGAAATGTTAGGTGTGTTAGATAATATACTAAATTAGCGAGGCTGTGAGGAAGTAAACCTTTTCATACATTGCTGGTGGGAGTGTATATTAGTACGGTTTCTATGGAGATAAATTTGGCAAAATGTATTCAATTTTCATCAGTAGGAACTGATTAAGTACAGTGAGACACATAAAATGAAATGAAAAACTGGAAAGAATAATAAAGAAGGAAACACTTCATACCTGAAATGTAAAGATTTACAAGATGTATTGCTAAGTCAAAAAAATCCAATTGCGAAGCAGTATATATAGTAGTCTACCATTTACATAAAAACAAGGAGTGAACAAATAACTTTACATATATATTACATTAAAATTTCTGGAAGGACGTATAAGAACTAAATATTAGTAAGAAGTGACAGAAGATAAAAATAGGCAGGAGACTTTTCACTTCTTTTGTACTGTTGTATTTTGAATCAAATGAATATTTCAAAAATTAGCTAATAAATAATTTTATAATAGAATAAATACAATATCTGGTCACTACAAAAATTGCACCTGTTTTAATGTGTATCTCCCCACATTCCTTCAGATATAACACAGAACAACAAAAGAAAAAACAAAACTGCACATAACTATACTCCAAGCATAACTAGAAGACAGAGAACATTCAAACTTCAAATTGCTTTTATATATATAATATATATAATACAAATGTATTTACATATATATAATATATGTACATATATGTATATTTAAATGAGCTGTCTCTCATGCTCTTCCTGTAAGTCTACAAGCCTTCTTGGTGATCAGTACAGGAAAAACCGTGGGAAAGAGAGTAGAAGAGAGCTAGTGATAGGTCAAAGATAGAAAACCAATACCAGTTAGGAGAAAGTTCATCCTTCTGTTGAAATGATTGGAAAAATATGCTGGTAGATCAGAGCACTGACCACAGGAAAGAGATTTAAAAGTCCACACAACTCCAGGTGGCAATCTTTGTAAGACATTGCTTCCGGGGGAGAAAAAAACAAGAAGATAAGGGAAAGGTACTTTTGGAGATTGAGTGGTGAAGTATAAAGGAAGCAAAAAAGAAATTTTTGGGCCTTGCAATCCAAAAAATAATCCAAAACTGGAGGACACACAATCCCTCCCCCACCTCATTCAGCAACCCCCCCCCCACGAAATTCATTAAACAATGTGGGTTCTGCTACACTGACAGAAGAGGGCACCATTGAACTAAAAATATTGTAAGCCACCACAGATTCATAAAATAAATAAGAGAAAAGTGAATAGATCTATTCAAACCTGCCATAAGATAAAATCAGAATACAAATATCTCATTTAATGAGAATTTGTCCCCAGATAATATGAAGAAGATAAATTGTAGTAAAAGAACTCTAAATTGAATTTAGAATTCTAAACAAGTACTTACAGATATGAAACCATTAAAGACAGAAATGAACAAAAAGTGGTAAAAATCAAAAGGGATTGATTAAACTCAATAAAGAAATAAAGAACAAGAGAAAATGATCATAAATATGATTATACAGGGTACTCAAGGGAAAACAGACTCAAGTGAAATTTTTATGACACATTGAAATAGTAAAACAAAATGAAAAGTGACACACAAAAATAAAAAGGAATTGAAAGAAAGTGGTTGAAATGGAAGACAGGCAAAGAAGAGAGAGAGAGAGAGAGAGAGAGAGAGAGAGAGAGTATGTATAAATTGGAGTCCTTAAAACAGAAAAAGAAAACAATGGGGTAGAATTAACTTAAAACTATAATCCAAGAATATGTTCCAGTTACAAGTGAAGATCTGAACTAATATATTGAAAAGGTTCAGAGGATACTTGAGAAAATGGGCCTGGAGTGGCCAGTTTTGAGACATGTCCTAGTAAACTTTTAGATTCTAAGATCTAGAAAAAATTTTTCTTAAGGCCTTCTGTCAAAAATAGTAAATGACTTACAAGGAAGGAAAAATAGCCTGGAGTCAGACTTCTCCAAACAACATACAAAATAATATAGCATGGATCGACAGTGTAAAAGTGAAACAAAACAAAAACTAGGAAAAATTGGGAACCAAATATTTTGTATTCAGATCTTAAGAAAATAGAAAAACAATCTGCTAGAAGCTGGGTTTACCCAAATAAAGAGATGATTGAGAAAACTTCAGCAAAGTTATGGTAAACATTTAATATATTTTATTGTACATCTAAGACTAAAACAAATATGGGTACAGGGATAGATGTATAATTGGAAATATTATAATTCTGACAACATAGAAATGATGTGAATAAAATAGGGAGGATTAAAGAGAGTTAAAAACAAATAGGAAAGAAGAATAAGCTCTTGGTAGTATATTCCATATATGGGAGTTGAATGAACCATTAAATCCTAACAAATCAGATAATAACAGGCAACTAAAAAACTAAAAGTTTTTGCTATGTATAGCCAGATAAAGGGCTAATATCCCGAATGTATAAAGAACTCTTCAAAACTGAGAGGGAAGAAATACCAAATGCCTGATAGAAAAGTGGGTGAAAGATAATTAACAATTTACAAAAAGATATATAAAAATCACCCTTAATTAAAAGCTATTCAACCTCATTCATAAATAGATATAAATTGAAATTACACAAACATGCCATTTTTCATCTTTCAGATTGGCAAAATTAAAAAGTGTGACAACATATTTGTTGAGAAAGCTGTGTGCAATCCTGCACTCTCATAAATTGCTAGTGAGACAACTTCAAACATGCAAATCAGTACATTTGGAGAAGGGGATTTGGCAATAGCTAACAAAAGTACTTATCCATTTATCTGTCAACTCACATAGCCCTTTATAGGAATCTATCCTGAACGTATACACCCAACAATTCAAAAATATATATGCATAAGGTTATTCATTATAACATTGTTTGTAACTACAAAATATTAGAAACAACATAAATGCCCTATGTAGATGAGAGGTTGAACGAATTATGGTATTTCTATCCAGAGGAATACTATGCAGCTATAAAAAGAAAGAGGAAAATTTCTGAGCTCACAGAGAATGATTTGGAGTATACATGATTTTTTAAAAAGCAAAATATTAAAGAGCGTGAGGCATTTACTGAATTGTGTAAGAAGAAAAGTATTTGCTTATTCATGTATTCCAAAACACAGAAAGCATAAACCAAAGACTGTGATAGTTACCACCAGGGGTGGTCAGGAATGGGGTAGAAAAGAATGGGAGCTATACAAATGGAATAGAATGTATGGGTTAGGGGAGAGACAATTCTCTAATTTGCACTATATCATAGTTCTAATTTTAGTACCAAGATGATGTTTCACATTCTAGAATGAATGAATGAATGAATGAATGAAATCAATAAGGAGGGGGGAGACCAAAATGTATCCAACAGAAACAAATGAGAGCCTAATTGCATTCAAATGAGTAATATAACTACACGGAGTGGGAGTGAGATGGGTTAATTCAGGGAACTTTTGTGCACTGTATTTTGATTATATACCCTCAGGTTACATACAAAAAGAACTGTAAACAAATATTGATTCTAGTTACTAGGTTTGTTTTTCATAGGTGTTTAGGTTAACAATTATGAAATATTTGAAGTATATTCTAGTACTGAACAAATAAATATATTGTGGTTTATGAGAGCCAGGTTTCTAATTGTCAGAGAAGCAAGTTACAGAAATGGAAAGGGAGAAGACTGACGCTTTTGATGTTATTTTGGATTTGGAGGTGTCAGTGTGAGCTCATGGTTTTAAAATATAATGACAGATATAGAAATAGTTACAGATGCATATATGTGTTTAGATATTTTCTATCACTGTCCACTGAGATGACCTCAGCATAATACACTGTAGTACTAATAAGCATCCCTAGCACCCAGATACTAGTTTCTAAATACCATTCTTTGGGGTGCCTGGGTGGCTCAGTCAGTTGAGCGTCCAACTTCGGCTCAGGTCATGAACCCACGATTCGTGGGTTTGGGCCCTGCATCAGGCTCTGTGCTGACAGCACAGAGCTTGGAGCTTGCTTCGGATTCTGTGTCTCCCCCTCTCTCAGTGCCCCTCCCCTGCTCACACTCTGTCTCTCTCTTTCTCAAAACTAAATAAAGATTAAAAAAATTTTTTAAATAAATACCATTCTTCACTAAAAAGAACCAGGTATTAGAAAAATAACTGATTTTAGAGGTAGTGTAGCAAAAGTTGAAGTTGAGATTAGAATAGCTTTTTTGTGTGGGTGCCAATAGGTAAGGAAGTGTTCAAATAGTGATGGAGACATAGCATAAAGTCACAGGAACTAGTCTGAAGAGCTCTCACTGGCCAGATCTTGGACAATTGAGCATCAAAATGGATTAAAATCCATAAATTTTTACATATAACTACATAAGTGAATATATAAATAAAAGGAGGATATAAAAACATTCTTTCCAACTGTAAAATATCAAATAGTAAATGTAGAAGAATGATGGAATTGGAAAAAAAAATGACTCAACACCATAGTAATAAATGCTTCCATTAAGAATCATCAATAAAATTAGTGGACAAATGTATCCTGATGAGAAAGGAGATCTATACATAATCTCAAAATATCTTTTCATAAAATACTTACTAATTATTTTCCTTACAAAAAGAAAAATAGTAACTTTATGGTGGACAGACCTGGCAGACATCAGCATAACCAAGTCAACATTGCCAATAATGGGACAAATATCATCTTTTCTGTTATTGCTGCCAAAGGTGGAAAAGTGAATCTAATCTTGAGGAAACATCAAACAAATCTAAATTGAGAGATATTCTGCAGAATTTCAAAGTTATGAAAGACTGAGAAACTGTTCTGGAATAAAGGAGACATGACGCCTAAATCCAAGGTACAATTTTGAATCAGAACCTGAACCAGGAAAAAAAAAATATTTTTCTCTAAGGAACATTAGTGAGACAATTGGTAATACTTGAATAAGGCCTATCAATTAGATAATATTATTGTATCAATGTTAGTTTTTTTATTTTGATCACTGCACTGAAGTTATTTCTGGAAATTTTGTTTTTCTTTAATTCAAGTTAGTTAACATGCAGTGTAGTATTGGTTTCAGGAGTAAAACCCAGTGCTCTTCCCTTAATGATCCAGGAGCCCTCCTTAATACCCATCACACATTTAGCCCATCCCCCCACCCAACACCCCTCTAGCAACCCTCAGTTTGTTCTCTGTATTTAAGAGTCTATTACAGTTGGCTTCCCTCTCCGTTTTTATCGAATTTTTCCTTCTCTTCCCCTATGTTCTTCAGGTTTGTTTCTTAAATTCCACATATGAGTGAAATCACCTTTTCTTTATCCATCCATCAGCTGATGGACATCTGGGCTCTTTCCATAATTTGGCTCTTTTTGATAGCACTGCTATAAACATTAGGGTGCATGTGTTCACCTTTGAATCAGCATTTTTGTTTGCTTTGGATAAATACTTAGTGCAATTGGTGAATCGTAGGGTAGTTCTATTTTTAACTTTTTGAGGAACCTCCATACTGTTTTCCAGAGTGGCTGCACCAGTTTGCATTCCCACCAATACTGCAAAAGTGTTCCCCTTTCTCCATATCCTCATCAACATCTATTGTTTCCTGAGTTGTTAATTTTAGCCATTCTGACAGGTGTGAGGTGGTACCTCATTGTGGTTTTGATTTGTATTTCTCTGATGATGAATGATGTTGAGAATCCTTTCACGTGTCTGTTAGCCAGTTGGATGTCTTCTTTGGAAAAGTATCTATTCATGTGTTATGCCCATTTCTTCACTGGACTATTTGTTTTTCGGGTGCTGAGTTTGAGTTGAGTTCTTTATGGATTTTGGATACTAACTATCTGAAATGTCATTTGCAAACATCTTCTCCCATGGAATGTCTTCGGTTTTGTGATACACGTATTGATGTATTCAGGGGTAAAGAGAATATGGAGGGAGAGAGAGAGGAGAGGAAATGATAAAGCAAATGTGATAACATTCTCACATTTGGGGAATCTGGGTGAAGGATATGTAGGAATTCTTTGTACTATTTTTTTCATTTTTCATTAAGTCTGAATTTGTTTCTAAATTAAAAGTTTAAAATAAATAAAAATAAAGTACAGTCCCCAGCCTACATTTTCAACTTTATAATGGTTCAAAGGTGATACCCATTCAATAGAAACCATACTTGAATTTTTAATTTTAATCTTTTCCTAGTGATATGTGGTAGATGACTCTTTCCTGATGCGAAGCAGGGGCAGCTACAACTCCTGGACAGCCTTGTGATCCCTGGTACAACAATTCTATAGCCATACAGCCATTCCATGTTTTTACTTTCACTATAGTATTCAATAAATTATATGAGATAGTCAATACTTTAGTATAAATTAGGCTTTGTGTTAGATGCTTTTGCCCAACTGTAGGCTAATGTAAGTATTCTGAGCAAATTTAAAGTAGGCTACACTAAGCTATGACATCCCATAGGTTAGGTGTATTAAATGCATTTTTGATTTATGATATTTTCAACTTACAATGGGTTTCTTAGTACATAAGTCTAGTGTAAGTTAAGGAAGATCTGTAGTACTCTTTACTTTCAAAATCAGGACTAAGATATCTATTTAGGGATTTGAAAATTTGCTAAAACATAAGTAAGTTAAATGCATATACATAGAATCTCCACGTATTTTAAAACTCTGATTTGTTCATGCACTTGCTCATTTTTTAAATTATTAAGTGCCAGTTGTGATAAATATAAGGCACAGAGTTGCTGGGTTTTTTTTTAATGTTTATTTTACAGAGTGTGAGTGGGGTAGGGGCAGAGAAAGAGGGACACACACTCTGAAGCAGACTCCAGGCTCTGAGCTGTCAGCACAGAGCCTGATGCAGGACTCGAACTTACAAATTGTGAGATCATGAGCTGAGCATAGTCAGATGCTTAACCAACTGACCCACCCAGGTGCCCCTAAGGTACAGAGTTTATAATTAAGATAGACAAGTCTCCTAGCACTCATGGAGCTTATATTTGTGAAGGGAGAGTGTGCTGGTGGACAAAATCAATTTAAAAGGAAACACATGTCCTAACTTCTATTAGGAATATTGTATATAGGAAATAAAATGAGGTTGTGTGATGCTGTGCGTGATGAGGTGGCAGAGATGTATATATGGAGTTAACTGGGAAAAACCTTGCTAAGACAGACATGTGTAAAATGGTACCTAAAGACTGAGAAAGAGTCAGTTCTTGAAGAGCTAAGAGAATACCTCATAAAGGAATACCTTGGATTTATAATAGATGAAAAGTGGACACTGTATTCGTAACCATTTCTTCTACAGAAATCATATATAGCTCAATGCCAACTAGAGAATTACATAACAAGCTACTGAAACATGAGAAGTATAGAATATAATTGAAATGACAATTAAAATGTATGGGTCTGTTCTTTATACCACTATGTAGCTACGTTTCCTATGAAAATTTCTTGAATTTTCCGACTCTTGATTTTATCTGTAACAAGGGCAGCAAGTGGATAATCTCTAATGCTTCTTACACATTCAGTATTTATGACTTTACAATCTTTGAAATCTCAATATTTATAATTTTATAATGTTTTTACATAAATGCACATATAAGTAGATTCAAGTTGATGATAAAGAATAAATGATGTTTTATAATTTTCCATTGTTAGCTATGAGTAATCTCTGGGCTAGACCATACTTTGATCTTTAATAAAAAGAAGGGGTATTTCCAGGACACCAAGAAACAGAAAGTAGTCAAAGGGCCTCATAAACTCTTGTATTTCATATTAAATTTAATATTCAAACTTCAACAATACTCTCCCTTTTCACTCTTAATTCATGACTTTATATCTTAATGGAAAAAAATATAAAAATTCAGATGTGATTCTCTGTACACTCCCAACAGCAAACATATCAACTTATTAAAATCTGTGCCAGTATTCTCTGCTTTAACTCCTGTTACAGTGAATTAAATGTCCCTGCTTCTATCTATTCTCTTAGCAACTTTCAAATATATAATACAGTATTATTAACAATATTAATCATGTGGTACTTTATATCCCTAGAACTTATTTACCTTATAACTGTAAGTTTGTACCTTTTGATCACCTTTACCCATTTCCCCCACTTTCACCCTCTACCTCTGGCAACCACCAATCTGTTCTCTGTTATTGTGAGTTTCTGTTTAGATTCCCATGAGATCATGCAGTATTTATTTTTCTCTGTCTGATTTGTTTGACCTAGCATAATGCCCTCAAGCTCCATCCATGTTGTTACAAACAGCAAGATTTCCTTTTTAAAGAGATAACATTCCAGAGTATGTATGTGCATATGTGTATATATACACATATATACAGCACATTTTCTTTATCCATTCATCTGCTGATGGACACCCAGGTTGTTTCCATGTCTTGGCTATTTTAATAATGCTGCAATATCTTTTCAAGACTGTGATTTCATTTCCTTCAGATATATTCAGAAATGGAATTGCTGGACTATAGTTTGCGAGCATCTTAAGGGAAGAAACCATAGGTTACTTTTCTTGATATTACTACTGCATAGCACAATTCTTGATAACTAACTAGTAGACAGTCAACAAATATTTAATTGACCTAAATCCACAGGCATTAAGATATGGAAGAATATTAGGATATGGAAGAATATTAACTCACCTCCCCCCATACACATATAACACAATACACATAAGGAAAGGAGGCATTCTTCTATTATTAAATTCTCATCATATATCTTTAGGCTTTTTTCTTAAGATATGTGCTTATATAGACTTTGAGCTGATTTGGTATATTGTATGCTGAAAGAATGTGGGAGCTAGCAAGAATCTTCCCCTCAGTAGCTGGATTCCCCAGCCTGTAGCAGGTAATGTAGTGCCTGACAGAATGCAAATAAAACTATATGGGTGTGGCTATCTTTTCAGAGCCAGTGGACACTAAGAGGGTAGAATGTGGTCAATTAATTTGAAATGCATGGTAATGTGGTGATTCACGTCAAAGATAAGCGTTCTTTCATAAATAGTCCTTCTCTCCCCACTAAATAGGCTAGAAAAGATGATTCTCTGACAGGAATGAGACTTCAGAACTGGGGCACTCCTAAATGAAGGGGCCTATTTAGTTAATTATGGGGCCAACTTGTGAATGTGCTCCTAGAGGCTAGAAATGAATACTACCCCTTGTGCTAAAGGACCAATAGGTGATGGTGTCAGCCAACTTCAGCCCTGTTTGTGAAGAGCCCTCACTTCCCTGGATAATCAGCTCAACTGTTAGGCCTATTTAATAATTAGAGAACCCACATGTTGGTCAGAGCTAACAAGGAGAAGTAGAGAGCAAGGGAGGGGGGGTGATTTTTTTCATCCCTTCCAAAAGAGAATTTTCATGAGTAAATGTATGTTCTGGGTTACAATTCAGACTTATGTCCTGAGGCATGGGAGGGTCCTACTCCAGGGTATCCAAACTCAGATTCCAGTTCAGCATATGGGATTTTAGCTCTGTGTTCTATCCACAAATTTTGTGGAACTAATACAACCCAAAATTTCTACGGGACTTGAAATTTCCTGTAGAAAATTCCTTGTGTAGAACACATAAAATCAATTCAAGGAATGACATTGGTGGAGTATCTAGTAATTTCTTTTTAATTCATTCATTACCTTTTACCCAATACTTAACTAAATGCTGGTAAGAATCTCCATTGTACCAATATCCAGTTCTCAAGTTCTGTTGATTGTACTTCTTAAGGTAAAAAATGTGGGTCATAGAGTCAGAACACCTGCATTTGAATTCACATTTATGTGAATACACATTTATGTAATCTCAGATTCTTTATGTGTAAAATCATATCTACTTCCTAGGCATGATGTGAAGGAAGAAATGTGTTAGTATAAGTTAGGCATGTACATCAGTGACTGGTATACTATAAATAATAAAAAAAATTAGCCAGTCATCTTTATGAATCTGTCCTATTTTATTTCTCCTTGCTCCCTTAATCTAGAGTTTTATTGTATTTTTCTTGGATTACAGTTCTCTCCTCAAATCTCCTACCCTCTAGTGTTTGTTCTACCTACATAACTACTGGAGTAATTTTTTTTTCTGAAATGCAGCTCTGACCATGTCACTCCTCTAGTTATATTCAAACTCCCCATCCTAGCATACAAGGCATCCTTTTTTACCAACCTTAATCTCCTTCCTATACCTCCCATTTTGTTCTTTCACAGTGCTGAAAGGCTCTCAGTAATAACCCCATCACAGCAGACTCTCTTATGCTTCTATGACTCTATCTAATATGTTCTTTCCCTTCCTACCCACCTGGTGGGTATCCTTCAGACTCCTACCTAGTATTTCCTTCCTATTGATAAACTTTTATAACAGCCCTTCATCTGCGACTGAATGAATTGCTTCCTTCTCTGTATTTCTTCTATTTATCAGTTATAATTCTATTATTTCACATGCTCTACTGTATTATGACTTCACGTAGAAACAGGATATGTTGTTTTAGGTTAATTACCCAAGAAGGTGCGGATATACTCTGTCCAGGTGGAGAGAATTACTATTTACTTAGGAAAACATGATCTGAAATTAGAGATTCAAGAAGTTAGACAACAATAGTTATTGAACTCTCACTTATACTGAAATAGCTGTGATACTAAGGAATGTTCTCTCTGAAAAAAGAAATGTAGAAATATTTACTCACACCTCATGATATTTAAAAATAAATATTATCTAAAATGTCTATTGTTAACTATAGAATTAAATGAGATAAAGCCAGTGCAAAATGGAACAGGATCTGTTGTTTGATTTAAAATATTCACGTTACAGAGATTTCTGATTGCACATAAATTCCATTTTTCTTTTCTTCCTGGGTATGCATAATTGGAGTCTTGAAGAAGATGTGTGGGAATGATCACAGAAAAAATATTGGAGGAAATATTGGAGGAAATTTTTCCAAATTTAATGAAAACTATATAGCCACAGAAATACGCTCAACAAAACCCAAGTAGAAAAAAAAATGTAGGATATTGTAATCAAATTGCATAAAGTCAGTGATAAAGAGATTATCTTAAAAATAGCCAGAGGGGAAAATGACATATTATTTGTTAAGGAAAAGAGATGAGAATGGCAACAGATTTTACATGGAAAACAGCAATGCAAGCTAGAAGACAGTGGAGCAACATCAAAGGTAGTCTAAGAAAAGGAAACTTCAGTGAAAAATTTTTAATTTTAGCAAATACAGTCCAAAATATGTTGAAAAGTTAGTGTATCATAATCAAGAGATTATCCAAGAATGCAAGACTGGTTTAGCAGTTCATAATCAATCAGTATAATTTATCATATTAGCATTTGGATATGAAAGTTATATAATCTTCTAAATAAAGGAAGAAAATGCATTTTATAAATTTCAACATCCTTTGCTGATAAAACTCTCAGCAGACTAGACGTAGAAAGAAAATATATGAAACTAATGAAAGTTCAGAATATGAAAAAGCTAGGATAGATCTTATTTAACTGTTAAAGATTAAATGCTTTCCTTCTATGATCAAGAATGAGGCAAAGGTTATTCACTCTCACTACTTATATTGAACACTTTACTGGAAATCCTAGCACATGCAATAAAACAATAAAAATATTAAAGACATATATAATGGAAAGGAAAAATTTTATACTGACTTATTTGTAGGGACATGATCATCCAAGTAGAAAATGTTAAGTAATCTACCCAAAACCTATTAGAACTAGTAAATGAGTTGAGAAATGTACAATATTTTATATTTTAACAATGGACTCATTGAAAATGGAATTAGTTAAAAAAAACTATTTACTATACCATCAAAACCATATAATACCTTGTGATTAGTTTGACAAGAGTGGTGGAAGACCTATATACTAAAAACAGTAAAACAGTAGAAAGAGAAATTAAAGACCTAAATAAATGGAAAAATATCATCTATTAAGGTATTCAAAGACCCAATATTATTGTGATGTAAGTTCTCTTAAAATTTACATGTAGATTCTGTGCAATCCCAAACAAAATATCAGCAGAAAATAGAAATTGACAAGATGATACTAAAATTTATGTGGAAGGGTGAAAGACCCAGAATAGACCAAATAATTTTTTTTAAAAACAACCGAAGTTGAAGGATTTATACCCCTTGATTTTAATACCTATTATTAAAATACAGTAATAAAAAAAAAGGGTAGCACAAGTGCCCAGATCTCAGTTTCTAAATACTATTCGGTTAAAGGAGTCAGTGTACCTTGGAGAAATGGATGATTCCAGGCTAGGCAAGGGAAATACAAGATCACCCAGGAAGATTGTATAATACCAGAAAGTTAGGAAGTGCTCAATAAACAAAAGGATGGCAAAATACCAAAGGGACATAGAAGCCACCTAAAAGAGCTTCCATTGTCCAAAGCTGGAATAATGTGACAAACAAATTAAATAATGTATTGACTCATAAGTCAAAATATAAAATAATATACATGAGTCCATGCTGATATGAATAAATGATTAAATCAGTAAATAAACAGGAGAGAAGCAAATTTTTCTCACAGAATTCCAAATAATGTATGTTAATGTATGTAGAAACTTCTTCCATGAGGTGGAACTTCTTGCCTTTCCTTCTCTTGAGGGTGGGCCAGTCTTAGTGACTTGCACTCAGGAATAAAGTAGGGAAAGGAAAGGAAAATACAGTAACCTTTACAGTGGAGAAGCATGGCATACACTAAACAAGTGATGAAGATTAACATCACCAGTAATATCACATGTGTATGTAATGGTATGAAGTACTGAGATGGGCACTTCACTTCTGTGTTATTCTTTCCAAAATCCCATTAACTTCAGTCTAATGTTGAGAAAAAGAACACACAGTCCACATTCTGGGGAGTGGATGGAGCATTTTACAGAATACCTGGTTAGTACAGTAGCTCAAAACGATCAAGCTTATCAAAAAACAAGGAAAGACTAAGAAACTATACCAGTCCAGGGTAGAGATAACTAGAAGCAATATGGTACCTTCAACTGGATCTTGAAGTAGAGCATATTAATGGAAGAACTTGTGAAATCCAAATAAAGTCTAGGATTCAGTTACTATTAATATACTAAGACCAATTTCTTAGTTTTGACAAATGTACCATGGTAATGTAAGGTGTTAACAATGGGGGAAACTAGGTGATGGGTATATGGGACTCCTCTGTACTATCTTTCAACTTTTCTGTACATCTAAAATTATTCATGGGGAACCTGGGTGGTTCAGTTAAGCATCTGACTCTTGATTTCCGCACAGGTCATGATCTCATAGTTCGTGAGATGGAGCCCCATGGGCTCTGCACTGACAGCAAGGAGCCTACTTGGGACTCTCCCTTTCTCTTTGCCCCTCCCCTGCGCATGCCTCTTTCTCTCTCTCTCTCTCTCTCTCTCTCAATACAAACATTTTTTTTAAAAGAAGATAAAAAAGCAAACTCAGTAGGGGTGCCTGGGTGGCTCAGTTGTTTAAACATCTAGCTCTTGATTTGGCTCAGGTCATGATCTCACAGTTCATGGGTTTGAGCCCCAAGTGGCTCTACACTGATAGTGTGAAACCTGCTTGGGACTCTCTCTCTTCCTTTCTCTCTGCCCCTTCCTCATGATGCTTCTCTCTCTCTCTCTCTTTCTCTCTCTCTCTCTCTCTCTCAAATGAAATAAATAAACTATAAGCAGTTACCAGGCTCAGAGGGGCAAGGTTTACCCAAATAGATGAAATCACAAATGAAAGAGGAGAGATCACAACCAACACCACAGAAATACAAACAATTATTAGAAAATACTGTGAAAAATTATATTCCAACAAACTGGACAATCTGGAAGAAATGGACAAATTACTAGACACCCACACACTACCAAAATTCAAATGAGAAGAAATAGAAAATTTGAAAAGACCCATAACCAGTGAAGAAATTGAATCAATAATCAAAAATCCCCCAACAAATCAGAGTCCTGGGCCAGATGGCTTCCCAGGGGGAATCTACCAGACATTTAAAGCAGAGTTAATACCTATTTTTCTCAAGCCGTTCCAACAAATAGAAATGGAAGGAAAGCTTCCAGACTCATTCTGTGAAGCCAGCATTACCTTGATTCCCAAACCGAAGACCCCACTAAAAAGAATTACAGGCCCATATCCCTAATGAACATGGATGCAAAAATTCTCAACAAGATACTAGCAAATCAAATTCAACAGTATATTAAAAGGACTATTCACCATGATCAAGTGGGATTCATTCCTGGGCTGTAGGGCCAGTTCAATATACACAAATCAATCAGTGTGATACATAACATTAATAGAAGAAAGTGTAAGAACCATATGATCCTGTCAATACATGCATAAAAAGCATTTGAAAAATACAGCATCCTTTCTTGATAAAGACCCTCTTTATAAAGTTGGGATAGAAGGAACATACCGTTACATCATAAAAGCCATATGTGAAAGGCCCATAGCTAATATTATCCTCAATGGGGAAAAACAGAGCTTTCCACCTGAGATCAGGAACATGACAAGGATGTCTACTCTCACCACTGTTATTTAACATAGTGTTGAAAGTTTTAGACTCAGCAATCAGACATGAAATAAAAAGGCATCCAGATTGGCAAAGAAGAAGTCAAACTTTCCCTTTTTGCAGATAACATGATACTCTACATGGAAAACCCGAAAGACTTCACCAAACATCTGCTAGAACTGATTCATGAATTCAGCAAAGTTGCAGGATATAAAATCAATGTACAGAAATTGGTTGAATTTCTAAATACCAATAAAGAAGCAACAGAAAGAGATATCAAGAAATCGATCCCATGTACAGTTGCATCAAGAACCATAAAATACCTTGGAATCCAAAGAGGTAAAAGATCTATATGCTGAAAATTATAGAAAACTTATGAAAGAAATTGAAGAGGACACGAAGAAATGGAAGAACATTCCATGCTCATGGATTGGAAGAACAAATATTGTCAAAATGTTGACACTACCCAAAGCAATCTACACATTCAATGCAATCCCAATCAAAAGAGCATTCTTCTCAGAGCTGGAACAAACAATCCTAAAATTTTTATGGAACCACAAGAGACCCCAGATAGCCAAAGTAGTGTTGAAAAAGAGAATCAAACGTGAAGGCATCACAGTCCCAGACTTTAGCCTGTAATCATCAAGAAAGTATGGTACTGGCACAAAAACAGACACATAGACCAATGGAACAGAATAGAGAACCCAGAAATGGGCCCACAAATGTATGGCCAATGAATCTTTGACAAAGCATGAAAGAGTATCCAATGGAAAAGAGACAGTCTCTTTAGCAAATGGTGCTGGGAGAACTGGACAGCAACATACAGAAGAATGAAACTGGACCACTTACAACATGTTCAAAAAATAAATTAAAATGGATGAAAAACCTAAATGTGAGATAGGAAACTGTCAAAATCCTAGAGGAGAAAACAGCAACAACCTCTTTGACCTCAGCTGCAGCAACTTCTTACTCAACACGTCTCCAAAGGTAAGGGAAATAAAAGGAAAAATGAACTTTTGGAACCTCATCAAGATAAAAAGCTTCTGCACAGCAAAAGAAACACTCAAGAAAACTAAAAGGCAACCAACAGAATGGGATAAGGTATTTACAAATGACATTCTGATAAAGGGTTAGTAACCAAAATCTATAAAGAACTTAAACTCAACACTCGCAAAACAATCCAGTGAAGAAATGGGCAGAAAATGTGAATAGACACTTTTCAAGGAAGACATCCAGATGGCCAATACACACATGAAAAGATGCTCAATGCCACTCATTATCAGGGAGCATCTCACATTGAGATACCACCTCACACCAGTCAGAGTAGCTAAAATTAACAACTCAGGAAACAACAGATGTTGGCGAGGATGTAGAGAAAGAGGAACCCTCTTGCACCATTGATGGGAATGCAAACTGGTGCAGGCACTCTGGAAAACAGTGTGGAGGTTCCTGAAAAAATTAAAAATAGAACTACCCTACAACCAGCAATAGCACTACTAGGAATTTATCTAAAGGATGCAGGAGTGCTGATTCATAGGGGCCACGTGTACCCCAAAGTTTATAGCAGCACTATTAACAATACCCAAAGTATGGAAAGAGCCCAAATATCCATCAACTAATGAATGGATGAAGAAGATGTGGTATGTGTATATATATATTCCATTATATATATATATAATGGAATACAACTCAGCAATGAAAAAAGAATGGACTCTTGCCATTTGCAACACTGTGGATGGAACTGGAGGGTATTATGCTAAGTGAAATAAGTCAATCAGACAAAGACAGATATCATATGTTCTCACTCATATGTGGAATTTGAGAAATTTGACAGAAGACCATAGGGGAAAGGAAGGGAAAAAATAGTTATAAACTGAGAGGGAGTCAAACCATAAGAGACTCATAAATACAGGGTACAAACTAAGGATTGATGGAGACAGGGTGGGGAGGAGGAAGAAATGAGTGATGAGCATTGAGGAGGGCGCTTGTTGGGATCAGCACTGGGTGTTGTATATAAGTGATGAATCATGAGCCTCTACTACCGAAACCAAAAGCACACTGTATACTCTGTAAGTTAGTTACCTTGACAATAAATTATATTTAAAAAAAAAAAGAAATATGTGAAGGGAATTAGGGTCCACTTCATGTGATGAGCACTGAGGAATGTTTAGAGTAATGTAAAGTATTGTTGAATCATTATGTTGCACACGTGAAACTGATACTACACTACATGTTAATTATAATAGAATCAAAACGAATGAATGAATGAGTACTTTTTAAAAAGCTATAAGTAAACACTGAAAAAAACAAACTCAGTGAAATTTGAGCAAAAAATATGAAGACACTTTAGCAAAGAAGATATGCGTATAGTAAATGAGTACAAGACAAAATGCTGAACATCATCAGTCAGTAGGCAATTATCACCTGAAACCCCATTGACATGTCATTAGCTAATTGAGGAGACTGGCCATACCAAATGGTGGTGACACTATGCAGTAATGGGGATTCGCATTTGCTCACGCTGGTAATTTTAAATAGGACAGGCACTCTGGAGAACACTTGGAAAGTTCTTTTGTTTGTTTTTCATTGAGGTGAAATTCATTTAGCAATATTAATGCATTTACAATTCAATAGGATATTTGTTTCTCTTAATTTTTCCATATTAGTATAGTTGACAAACAGTGTTACATTAATTTCAGGTGTACAACATAGTCATCCAACTTCTCTGTACATTATGCTATGCCCTCTATAAGGGTAGCTACCATCTGTCATTATACAACACTATTGCAGTAAATCATTGACCATATTCCCTATGCTGTGCCTTTTATTCCACAGTGGCTGCAGCATTTTATATTCCCACCAACAATGTATGAGGGTTCCTATTTCTCTCATCATCATAAAAATTTATTTTCCATTTTTTTATTATATCTATCCTCTTGGATAAGAAATGGCATCTCATTGTGGTTTTCAGTTGTTTTCCCAGCATTAAAAAAAGTTACACATATACCTACCATACCTTAGGGCCATTTGCAATATTATAAAGGGACTTGAGGAAGTGATAGATATGTTCATTATCTGGATTATGATGATGATTTTACAGGAGTATACATATATCAAAATGCATAAAATTTTCCACTTTTAATATATGCAATTTATTCCACATCAATTATTCTCAAAAATGCAGACACCAGATTAAGTCATGTATTCTTTACTTTCTCCCCATTCTTACTAGTTCTGTATTCTAGTGAAGATACTGTATCCTTTCTAGAAGAGCATTCCAAGTCTTTCCTGGAATAGTTCTGATCTAGATTTTTAAGCTTAAACATTCTTTATATATCCCTTTACAGATTTTATACTCTATCTCCTGTGATGATGCCCATCTAATGCTATGCTCTCCTGCCTCTTTTTGTTCCATCAGTGTCTTCTGTTGAAATCCTTCCAGATTAATCATGAATGTCTTTTTTATATAGGCAGTATAGTTTTAGGACAGAGGAAGATGCTGTCATAAGAAAAACTGGTTCAAATCCCAATCTGCCACTTGTTAGCTTTGGGAAAATTACATAAACCACTCTCAGTTTCAGTTTCCTAATCTGTGAAATTGAAAAGATGTCATTTTCTTAACTTTTCTGTAGGTCAATGGAAACAATATTGAGATTTTTAATTCTTCTCTTCCCTCCTTTCAGTTTATCCAAATTTATTTGACACTTCCTCTGTGATTCTACAAATGGGGACTTCTAAAGGTTTGTTTCACATAGAGAATTAAAAGAAGTTTGTGAATCCTGCCCAAATGTAGCTCTGAATTTATGAATGAAAAATAGAACTTCCATAAACCAACCAGTCATTAAATAGACAGAAAAATTACTGGCTTTTAACATTTCTTACAGAATTTTGTATAAGCCTTTATGCTACTATAAGCACATAGAACAGTTACTTAATTGAGGATCTTGAATGAATGAGAGAATGAAATCTGAATGACATATTGATTAGTAGATTCAGAATAGAAACCTTTATCTGTGTAGTTTCTGGGTCAAATGGAAAAGCAGACTGCTCACTATTTTACATTAGAATTCTTACAGTATATAGAAACATTTGTCTCAGGTATTTCAACACCTTTCACAGAGTTAACTACTGAATATAGATGTCAGTAAAAGAAGTGGTTACATTTTTTAAACAAGTTAATTAAATTTCATCAGTATTTCATCAGTATTTTCATAGCTCAATGAAAGCTTACTTAATTTTATCAGTGGAGGGTCTATTTAAATTAATTCAAAATAATAAAATTTTTGTTCTTCAAATACTTGCACTCTTACATGACAAAGAACTGTGAAAACAGATTAACTCTGAAGTCTCAGTGGCTTAACACAGTAGAATTCTATTTCTCACTCACATTACATGTCTAAGACTGGTCAGCAGAGGAGCTCTGATCCACATAGTCACTCAGAGTCTGAGGATGGACACACTCTCACATCTCAGTACAGGAACTCTGTAATTTTTACATTAGATATGAGAGAACACAGAACTCATGCCCTCTCCTGTTTGCTCTGTCTTAGAAGTGTTAAAGGTCATTTCTACTCTATAGTCCCTTGGGCAGAATGTCATTGGTATACAGTTCTCCTTGGGTATCTTATGTTTCTGCACATCTTGCAAACAGAATTGACTTCTTTTGTTCTGGACTACCTCTCCAAAGATATTTGTACAGTGAATAACCTTAGAAAGATGTGTGTCTCACTCTGAAGTGAAGGGCAGGCATGCTTACTCCCCAGTATAAAAACTTTGAGTTACCTAAGCTCAGGGTTTCCCTGCTTGTAGTGCAACCTGTGGGCATCCATTGGGGCCCATTTGTGGTACCATTATGGGACTTGAGGTAAGGAAAGTTAATGCAAAAAAAATGCTGGTACTCTGGCTATTGCTATTACTGTAATAATCTTCACTTCTTCTCTGCTCTGGAGTTTTGTTTTCTTCAACCAGCATCTCTCAGACTGGTGATTGGACTTATTACCTTGTAGGTAGGGTAAAACTTCAGACCCTTCCTGATTCTTGACAAATGTATATAATAAACACGTCTGATACACAACTGAAAATGATTAATAAGAACTCTAAAGGTTCATTCATTTAATAGATATATGTACCTAGTATATGTGAGATATGATACCAGGCATTAGAGAATGTGAAGATTAAAAGATAGCCTTTTTCCTCGGGTTTCTTATTGTCTATTTGGAAAGCATGTATGCAAACAACTATTACAATACAGTATCAGAACCACTGTAATAGAGCAATGTACAAACTAAAGTGAGATTCTAAGAATTAAGAGTATCTCAGTCCCTTGGGGGGAGGCTTTACGTTCAGGAGACAGTATTTTAACTGAATTGTGAGATGAATGCAAGTACACCAGATGGTCAAGAAAAGGATAAGACTACTAGACAGAGGAAAAATTATGACTAAAACCCCTGAGGTATGTCCCATTTGGGGAACTGCAAGTTGTTCAGCATGGCAAGAAAGCAGAGGATGAATATGAAAAGAATGGCTTGTAACCTGGATATAAATTTAAAAAATTTAAAAATTTAAAAATTTTTAAAAAGTGCTTGAGAGATAAGCAGACTGGACTGTGAAGGTTTTTATATGCCACACAGAAGACTTTGGTCATGGTCCTTTAGGCCATGCAGAACTATTTAGGTGCACTTGAAAAAATAAGAAGAATTTGTGGTAGTAAGACTTTCAAGAGGATTTTAAGAAGCAAATCTTATTCTTTCTAGAACAGCAATTTACTAAATTACTACGCTCACCTTCCTTTTCATATAAGGTCATTGTTTTATTGATGTTCTGAGTTGTTTTCTTCTTCTAATTAAATAACTTCTCTGTAATATTGCATATTGCTTTAAAGTGGACATTTAAACCGGTTTTGAAATAGGAACTACATAGCCAAGCTATGACACAGTTTTATCTCAAAAGTGAGTTATGTTCATTATACCCTAATGCTAGTGAGAACAAGTTGTGAGGTTTTATTAAATAAAATTATATTAATTCCTTTTTCAAAGGAGGCACAGTCTTTACTAATTCTATGATTTTTTTTCTCTTTTGGAAGACTGATCTTTTAATTTTTATGTACTATTGTGATAAAATGTATTTGGATTTCTTCTAATAATATTTCTGAAAAGACTTAAATTGAAATATAGTTGGGAGTCATCTGTATACGTTAAATAGATTAAATTCAAATTGGTGTTTCAAAAACTAATGTTTACATACTCCTTCAAGATATGTTGGGGGCTTTTCTCCTGAAGAATAGAGTTTTCCGGGGTGCCTGGGTGGCTCAGTCAGGTAAATGTTCGGCTCCTGATTTTGGCTCAGGTCATGATTTCACAGTTCATGGGATCTAGCCCTGCAATGGCCTCTGCACTGACAGTGTGGAGCCTGCTTGGGAGTCTCTCTCTCTCTCTCTCTCTCTCCCTCTCTCTCTGCCACTCTCTTTCTTTCTCTCTCTCTTTCAAAATAAATAAACTTAAAAAAGAAAGAATAGAGTTTTCCTTATAGTAAGGTCAAACAGGTGCTGGAAACACAGGGCATGCATATATTCCTGGTATTTGTTCAGGCACTTGCCAAGTCCATTCAAGAGTGAGATCTAGTCTTTTGCTGTTATTAGAATTTACAAATGTAAGGCAGATGCCATTCTGCATAGCTGCTGACCTTTTTGTTACTCTGGGGGAAAAAAGAAGTAAAGGAAAAAATCTATGAGAAGGCAGGACAAGGCATATCTTACAAAATTAGACTGTGGGTAGCCATGCTGGAGTCATAGAGATGACATCATAGTATAGTAATCTCTTACATTATAGTGTGAAATACTCTATTGACTCTCAAATGGTGATTCATCCCAGAGCTTTACTTATATCCCGTTAGAAAACTGTCTACCTGTTCTGATTTTAAGAATGCTATAAAGGACTTCCTGCCCAGCAGAGTAGTTTCCTGTTTATTGGTATATACTGGTAAACAAATCATTCCACAATTAGTGATGAAGTCTAACGTACAAATATCCCTAGGTGAGGCATTTTATACCTAATATGTCCCTAGATCAGGCATTTTATAATTAATATGCCCCTAGGTAAGGCATTGTATACTTATACTATACTGTAAATGCATTGTAAATGCAAATTTTGTTCGTTATTGATAGTAAGGATAAATTACTTGGGTACCAGTTGTATGAAGGGAGAGAGGATTTGGAAGATGCAATAAAGGGTAGGTGGAGATTCCAAAGACAAATAAAATGATATTGGCTAATATTTTTGAAGTTTTAAGGAAGTTCTAAGCTCTTTAAATGGGTTATCTTCTTTAACCCACCTCAACAAAACTGTGAGGTAGATACTCTTCTTATCCCCCATTTTAAAAATGTGGCAACTGAAGGACAGGGGAAGTAAGTAACTTTTCCACGTTACATCAGTGGTAAATTGTTGAGATTCTAGTTCAGACAGACTGACACTCGTGCCTGCACTCTAACCCACCATCCTGCACTTCATGTATGCCACAGCTTTGTGCATGTGTCCTGTGATTTAGAGCTCCCTGCATGACACAGAGTGGTTGGCCCAGCAAGCTACAGCCAATTTACCAAAGGAGTGGTAGGGTATGTACAATAAATATATAAAATGATATGAGGTGATAGGGAAATTCTTCTGTTCCTTCACCAGCTTTCCAAGTTCTTCCTTCATTACTGTAAAGAAAAAAAAAAAAAGAATTCAGTAAATGTTTGAGTAAATAAATAACTTAACCATCAAGGTTGTAGTTTGTGTTACAGGTATAAGAAATTGCCAACATACTCATTAAATTTCTAATTTCCTAGAGAAGAGCAGTACCTTAAGCTAGTAGTCATATATTCCTCATTGGGAGAAGTAAGGGAAGCTTGATGGAAAAGGCTTCGCATATGTGAAAAGAAAGTACTCTGTGGCAGGGGAGATATTCCTCTATTCATTTTTATCTCTTTTTTTTTTCTTTCATGTAGCCCAAAAGCAAACTGGGTTATTAAAGTGAGTTTTCCATTTTTGTATTTTTAAATTTTCCCTTTCTTTGCCAAGAAGATTCTTTTTCTCTAACCTAGAAACTGACTTACCTTCTACTTTGCCCCTTTTCAAGCAAAAGAGTGAAGGAAAAGGAACTGATATGTCAAGATGTTTAAGAGGCCAAACTTTAAATTAAGTCAAACTTGATTTGAAATCCTGAGTCAACCATTTGCTAAAAGTATGACCTTGGGCAAGTTATTAATGATTTGGAACCTTATTTTCCTCTTCTATAAAATAGACGTATCAAGTGTGTGTACTTACAGCTGTATGTAACAAAACTCTCAACTGTCAATGGGTGCATTTTTCCCACTCATCAATAAGCAGCTGCTGATTTGGGTGTACAAGCTTGAGGATGTCAGGGTCAGCTTCCCAGCCGTTCTCCAGGCTGCTCCTCAATTCTTTTACCTCAAGGTAACAATTTGCTGCAACTCCAGGCATTTCATTGTGTTCAAAGCAGCAAGAAGATGGAAATGGTAGTAATAGTCATCGCTGTCTTTGTTTTTATGTTATCAGAAAAGCAAAATCATCTCTAGGAACCCAAATTTCTACTGACAGAACTGTGTCATGTGGTCACTTACTTCTACCTAAGGAATTTGAAAAAAAAGTATTTAACTCTCCCAATGGAATTCAAAAGTTGGTGAGTCAGTCAAACATATGTTACAAAGGAGAATAGAGTATACCTGATTGGTTAGATAAATATTAAATTAGGTGTTATATAAAGTGCTAATTATGTGCCTATTGTATAGAAAGTACTGAATAACAGACATCTATAGTTATCATTGTCATTTCTTTTATTATTTTTTACCATTACCAGGAAAGAATACAAACCCTCCATAGACTCTCCTCTAGATAAAATCCAAAGTCACAGATTCTGCTATGTCTGAGGCTTTTTCATTTTCTGCCCAGTCTTATCTCTGGCAGCTGTTTCACGCTTGATACAGTAATATTAACTGCTTTAGTAAAAACTAACTGCTTGGAATTCTTTCCCATACAAACCACTTTGGTTCCTCTTTGCCCCTTTCTGTCCCAGTTCCTTTCCATTCTTATTGGCTTATCTTGTACTGACTCATCCTGTAAAACTTGTTTAGGTTTTACCTCTCTGATGATTCGCAACCCCACCCAAAGTGAGATGAGTGCCCCTCTTCAATACTTTCTAATACACTGATTGCATCACTATCACAGACTTTATAAGAGACTAGGAATTTTCTTTTGATGGCCTCTGTGTCCTTAGTATATGATTCTTAAACTCAAATAAGGAGTTCTGTGGAATCTTCTTTAATCTTCTTTGTCTTCTGCCCAAAACTCTTTATAAACATCTCTCTCATCTCTCCCCTTCTCCTCCCCTCTCTCAGGGATAATGATCATCTTTTCAAGAAATAATAACTGTATCATGATTTATTTCTTGGTGTTTTGGAAAATAAACATTTACTTGTCTAGCCTGAGCTCCTGTTGATTCTGACTGCCAGTAGCAAGGAGTTAAAAATGGAACTACCTAAACTAGCTAGAGAAAGAATCTCTGTTCTTTGAGCTTTCTGATAGTTCAATTGCCATGGAAACAGCCTTCCCCCTGTGTTAGTTCATTAGGATTTCTTTTTCCTTAAATAATTTGGAGGACAGCCATGTTCCACAGTAGACTACTTCATGGGAAAGATCATACCTGACATCCCTTTCCTCATGCTAAACTCTGCAGCAAACAGAAAAGCAGCAATCCTTCAACACACCACACTCCATTTTAAGACTGAATTATTACATCAGGTAATTCATTTGATTAAAAAAATACTTGGTGCTGGAGTGTGAATATGAAGTAAGAACAGGAATAAATTTCTAAATCAAAACCATTCTAATAGATCTTATTAATCTAGGCAGTTAGCCTACAGTCTTGGTTTATATTTATATCAGATACAAGTACCACTTCCTCTCACAGAGAGAGAATCAGCCTTCCATGATATTGTCCAGGGAAATGAATTCTCTGTCCCTCGAGAATCTCTGAGATGAAATACAGATAAGGTAAAGCTTTTTGTAGATGACTGAAGTTATGTTTTCAACTAGTTTGGGGGAACTTTTTCTCCTGAAATAGAAGGGTCACAGGACTGTGTTAAAAGTTTTCACCTAATTTTGATCAGGGCAGAGTGGCCATTATGGATTCATTTAAGTTACAAACCTTATTTCTATGGAGAAAGCTCTAGAATATTATGGAATATGCCTGAGTTTGCTACCAAAGGAATTAGAAAAATTTATCCATCTCATTTTGTGAGAGAGAGATGAGTAAAGCTTAATTACAGCTGATTTTAAATGTGACTATTTGACTTTGAAGTTCAGCCTGCCATGGACAAACTTACAAATTTGGCAAAGTGGGCCTCCCCTTTTGTAATTTCCACAGATTGAATAATTAGAGCCTAGTCATTTCTTTCTTTATTAAAACTTGTTTTTAGGAAATGATCTGAAACTCCATAATTTGAAGCCAAAATTATTGCTTATAGCTAGAGCATTTTCACTTGAAAAAAAAATCACCATTTTTACTTTAAACTGAAGTACAGTGTGGTAGGAGAGAAACAGCTACATTCTCCCTTAGCTATAGGTGATAGTCATGCCTCTAAATTTGTGATGTTTAGAAGTAGAAATAGAAGCGACTTATTGTTATTAATTTATTTATTATTTTTAAAAACTTACTTATTATTCTAAATTCACATCATTCGTAAGGAAGTTTGGAGTCTCATAGAAATGTAATAGCTTTTCTGGTCAATAATCCTTCCCTAAACAACAGATGGATTATAAAGAAAAAGAAGGTTATGGGGTTGATTAGAACAACTTTGACCACATATTTTGACAAATGAACCTATGGAGACATTTTATAATGAGTAGTTTAGAAAGAATCTTCAGAGCTGAAATTCAACACCAGATGTGAAAACGGCCCATGGGTCAAAGACTAAATCTATCAATTACTAAATTAATTTTATAACAATTGCTAAAACATTGATTTTTTTCCAGCTTTGAGACATAATTGACACCTACATAGAAAACATTAACTTTTCAAAACAAGTGTCATTCATTTAGCATTCAAAACAAATAAAAAATAAAACATTGGTTTTACTCTTACTATGGTCCAGGTACTCTGCTAAATGTTAGGAAACAAACATGAATGACTTACAGAGCTCATAGTCTAAGAGAGGAAACAGAAAAGGAAATAATTGCAATAAAATCCAGTGATAGAGTCTTTCCCAGAAAACTAATGGCCAAGATTCATTTTACACAAAAGAATCAGTCCAGGAGGACATTCTTCTCTGTAATGTCTCTTATGTACAGAAAATAGTCAATAAATATTTATAGATGCTTATGATATTAGAACTAAGCACTAGTTTAAATCTATTATTCTCAGAGTGCCTGAGTGGCTCAGTGGGTTAAGCATCTGATGACAGCTCAGGTCACGATCTCACAGCTGGTGAGTTCGAGCCCTGCATCGGGCTCTGTGCTGACAGCTCGGAGCCTGAAGCCTGCTTCAGATTCTGTGTCTACCTCTCTCTCTGCCCCTCCCCTTCTCAAGTTCTCTCTCTCTCTTTCAAAAATAAACATACATTAAAAAAATTTTTTTAATAAAATAAATAAATCTGTTATTCCTTTTTTATTATTCTTTCTTACATTTCCAGGCTTAAAATAAAAATTGCTTTGGGGGATATGAAATATATATAAAAGTACTTTATAATTTGTAAAACATGATGCAAATATATGGCATAATTACACACATTATTTTGTTATATCTTTGAATGCAACAGTGCTAGACTGATTTTGGAGACTTGCCTAGAGTGATTACTTTTTCTGGAAATGTACAACAGGGATCAAAATTATTAGAGACAATCAGGCAAGAGAAAGTATTTATGTAATAAATATAAACACATTTCTGGAGATCCCGTGCTTTTTGAACTGTTTTTTTTTTTTTCTGACATAGCCAGTATGCTTGTTTTTCCTCAGCAAGGAGACTACTTCACTTCATCAATACCCAGCTTTTAATTAGCTAGCCAATTAAATTTTGATTCTCAAATAATATAATCTTATTATTTATCATTATACAATTTATATTTTGAGTGAGTGTTGTTCTTTTAAGATAATCATTTTTGGAAATTATACCCTTATTCCACTGCTCAAAACTAAATAATGTGCAAAGTGTTTTTGTTGTTTGTTTGTTTGTTTGTTTGCTTGCTTGTTTTTGGAGAGAACCTGAGTAGGGAAGAGGGACAGTGAGAGAGAGAATTTCAAGGAGGTTCCACACTCAGCGCAGGGCCTGACACGGGGCTCAATCCCTGGAGCCTGCTGGGATTATGACCTGAGCTGAAATTAAGAATCAGTGACTCAACTAATTGAGCCACCCAGATGTCCCAAAGTCATCTTTTAGACTGTCTTTTAGATATATTGAAGTGTTTTATTTAAAAAAGATATGCAGTGTAGTCTAGTGACATAGAGATAGATGTAAATTCATTACAGAATATTTGAAACTTTGATAAGCAAAATAAGAAAATTTGAATCTATATTCCCATCTCCTAGAAATAATAACCTTCAGCATTTTACTTTATATTCTTATACTTTTTAAGAGAAAGATAATTCTTTATAAATGGGATCATGCTGTAATACTGTTTTGAATTACTTACCCAATGGTTGAATTTTGTTATGTAGATATACTGTATTTTATCCAATCCATTTCCTATTGTGGGACACATGTTGTTTCTCTTTTTATTCCTGTTAAAAAGAGCACTGTGTTGAACATGCCTATAGCTAAATCTTCATTCCATCCAAATTCTTTCCTGAAACCAACTAACTAAAAGTAAAATTGGCAAAACAAAGAGAATGCATATAATTTGCCTTCCAGCAGTATATGCCTGATTTCCTAATCCCTTGCTAAACTTAAATATTATTTTTAAAGTCTTTATCAATTTAGGAAGTAAAAAAAGTGATTTCATTTTCAGGAACAATTTTACTTTTATTATTAATGGGGTTAATCTTATAGTTACTGGTCATTTTATTTCTTTCATCAATTGCCATATTAGTATCTTTACCTATGTTTCTTTTTTTTAATTTTTTTAAATGTTTTATTTGTTTTTGAGAGAGACAGACAGAGCATGGGTGGGGGAGGGGCAGAGAGAGAGGGAGACACAGAATCTGAAGTAGGCTCCAGGCTCTGAGTTGTCAGCACAGAGCCCAACACAGGGCTCGAACTCATGAACCATGAGATCATGACCTGAGCTGAAGTCAGACACTTAACTGACTGAGCCACCAAGGCGCCCATACCTACCCTTCTATTGATGTGGGGTTTTTGTTTGTTTATTTATTGGAAGATTCTATCCATAAGGCTAGTGTACAAAGTATACACAGTATACAAGGAATACATAGTATACAAAGTATACATGTGTTGCAATTACCTTAACTAATATTATTTGTCTTTCTGTAGCATTTCTGTTGTATTTTAGCATAAGTTTTAAATTTTTAAATACTTATTTTAATTTTGGCATTTTTATTATTTTAAAATACTTATTTGGATCTTTAGACAGAAAGATTTAATATTGAGGGAAAGAGCAAAATGTATTTGATACTAATATTTAGAATAAGATCAATATTGTAGTTGGGCAGTGCTATTTGGAATTTTATTTTTTTAAACTTTATAGTTTATTGTCAGATTGGTTTCCATATAACACCCAGTGCTCTTCCCCACAAGTGACCTCCACCAAGACCATCACCCCCCATTACCTTTCCCCCTTCCCCTTCCCCCCTCAGTTTGTTTTCAGTATTCAAGAGTCTCTCGTGTTTTATCTCCCTCCCTCTCCCTAACTCTTTTTCCTCCTTCCCCTCCCCATGGTCCTCTGTTGGGTTTCTCCTGTTAGACCTATGAGTGCAAACATATGGTACCTGTCCTTCTCCGCCTGACTTATTTCGCTGAGCATGACACCCTCGAGGTCCATCCACGTTGCTACGAATGGCCAGATTTCATTCTTTCTCATTGCCATGTAGTATTCCATTGTATAGATGAACCACATCTTCCTAATCCATTCATCCGTTGATGGACATTTAGGCTCTTTCC
>CM053572.1:119443909-119505769 GCA_028646485.1 Cryptoprocta ferox
TTTGAGGTTGTCTTCTTTCTGGCGTCTGTTTCTTCTTTCCCCCACTTGCAAATCCAAGTTTTATCCCTTCAGTCCTTCTCAGTTCAATCCATACGGGCGTGCGCGGATTACAGAGCTCCCTGCTTCTCCGCCATCTTGTCCTCACTCTCCTGGAATTTTTTTAATTAGATGATAAGTAATGAGATAGCTGCTTGTAGGGCTAATCAAATTTTTTTTCATTCATTAGTTTTATTTTATTAATATGTTACAACATGTATTAAACCTACTCTGTATGATTAAGACTTACATAAGCCTTATTAGTATTTAAAAGAAACTATTATGGTTACTTTTGCTAAAATTCCTAGACATATGCTTCTGTTTTAGATTCATCTGGGACCCTTACCATGTGACCTTGCTGTGTGGGTTACAGATTGGGTCCTCTCCTGGGCTTTGTTGGCACTGTTGGAGCCTGGCTGCTCAATGCTAAAGTCTCTTTCAGCTTGCCGTCTTTCTCACAGTCCCATTTGTATTATTTGGGGTTGGTTGTGGGTAGTGAGGCTTCCTGTTTCTTCTGTCATAGCCCAACTTATTAAATAGCATCAATCTTTCTCCTTTAATACTCCCAGGAGAGAGACACTCTTTGCTTCTACCTTGGTAGGTATGCACTCTACATCTACTGCTTCTAGGGCCCCTGGGTGCCTCAGTCGGTTAAGTCTCAGACTCTTGATTCCAGCTCAAGTCATCATCTCACAGTTGTGAGATCAAGTCCTGCGTTGCTGCTTGGGATTCTCTCTCTCCCTGTCTCTCTGCCCCTCCCCAACCTGTGCTCACTCTCCCTAAATAAATAAACTTTAAAAAACAAATAAAGAAAATAAATTTACTGCCTGTAAATCACAAACTTCATAGTCAGTCAGTCTTTAGATACAGATCTTTGTAGTTGCAGAATACCCTGCTGATAACTTTCTCTGTGAACATAATCTAATATGAATCTCCCATTTCCAAGAGTAACACCAACTCAATTCCTCCTGACTTTATCATTTATGGACTTTAAACTTCATTATGCACTTCTTATTGAAGCTTCTTATGAGCTGCCTCATCTCTCCCTTGCACATCTCTCCCTACACACATTTCATGTGTAGCCACATGAAATAAGTAACATTAATTTTGCTTTGAGAATGTTAGAAAAGTGTCTCAAGACCATCACTTCTGTGATGTTATATAGCAGCCTTCTTAACCATTTAAGTGAATAGAATAAAAAATCAGCCTCCTTTTATAAAGTGAGCTGAATAATGTGATTACTGACAGTAAATATAAAAGGAATAAGGTAGGCTGGAATAACTGTGAAAGACTTCACAAAGGAGAACAAATTTGAGATACACTTTGGAGTATGTTGTATTCTTTGTTCACAATTCTTCCATCTTTCCTTCCTTCCCCTTGCCATGATCCTGCCCTCCTCTATGACAGGATCATACTTACGTGTTCCATTGATGTTGGACTTGGTTATGTTAATTGCTTTCACTCTGAAATGTCGGCAGAAGTGGTTGATTTAGTGCTAGTTCTGAACTAGGCCTCAAGAGAAATCATGTGTTTCTTCTTACTCTTTTGTGCCTCGGCCAGTGCCATGAGACGAGCATGCCCCAGTTCACTGAAGCCTATAGAATGAGGCATCTAGGACAGACCTGAACCTCTGGCAGCTTGAAGCCAAACCCACCTGAGCCCAACAGAGATCAGCCAAACCCCACTGACCTACAGACTTGTGAGTAAGAAAAATAAGTATTTGTTGTTATAGCCACTGAATTTGGGGGTTGTTACTTGATATATAGCAGTAACACCTGACTAACGCTTACATGTTGTAAGAAATGGTTAGGTCATGAACTAGTAGCATCTTCCTTTCTGTTTCCAAGGTCACTGCCTCTGTTCAAGCCTTTATCCTGCCTCTTTGGATTGTTTTAAAAGCTTCCTATTTTTTCCCACCTGCATTAGTTAGGGTAGCCTGATAGCTATTAGAAGTTGATCTAAAATGTATAGTGTTTCAAACGCAATACAGGTTTACTTTTTGCTCACATTTCTACCCTATTATCATAGGTGGATGGGGATTCTCCTTCCACCACACATTCTTTCAGGGGTCCAGACAGATGGAACCTCTGTTTTGTTTTGTTTTACATTTATCTTACAAGATACATGCAAGAAAGCCTAAAGAATGTAGCTTTAACTGTGGGAACAAGAAAAAAAATGTTAACATTGATTATTAAGAGCAATTATCTCTGCTATGTCATCACTTGTATAACATGCTTTAATCTAGAGTTATTAGTCCTAAAAATTCAATGTGATAGTAACTCTGCTTAAAATCTCTGGTATTAGCTACATGCAGTTTCAGCATCAATTTTAGCAGATGATTTCCATATAAACAGTTTCTGTTTTCATCCAGTACTAACACGGAAGAAGAGGTGAGCTGGCTATTCTTTGATTTCTTCAGTTCATAATCCTGTCATACCAAAACATTAACAAGCAATGGAGAAGTTACCTACAATTTCCTGGGAGAGGTAGAGGTCATTCACTGAATGGCAAACAACTCAATAAATCCCCATCACAGTTTTCATTCTCTTCGAGTCTTTTTTCAGCTCTGTGATCATTTATAGGCTTTTTTTTTTTTAATCTCTCCCAGCAAGAAGGACCTACAGCTTCCCAGTTCCTCTGTTCTATGCCTGTAAGTCTCTTTACCCATTCCCTTTCTAACTTATTTATACTAAACTAAATACACCAAACATGCATGGTCATACTCATCACCCCATTCAAGAAAATAATAAAGACCCCTCAATTGCTGATTCCACCATCCTCAGAAAGCAGTGAAGGATCATAACTTATATTTTCCCCTGATAATAAGCAAGACCTCTGTATTTGGCTCATTTTCCCTTTTAAAAATTTTATCTCCATCTTTTTCCCTTCATGCCTCCTATATTCCAATCATGCTGAACTCCTCACCATGCCTTGAACACATTTTAGTTTCTTCGTATTTCTGGAGACTTTACAGAGAGTACATTCTCTGCCCAGAAGCCTTTTTCTCCTACTCTGCATGTCAAGATCCCATAAACACTTTAAGGGCTAGTTCAAGTATCTCCTTCAACGTGGAGTCTTTCCTACCTTTATTCCATTGCCCAACCTTCACAGAATTGCATGTTTTTCTGTGCTCTTGTAGAATTCTGTACACACCTCTACTGTAGTCTTTGTACATTGTTTAATATATTAGGTATCTAGTTCACCAGAATAGGGAACTTGTCATCTTTAAATTCTTAGCATAGTACCTAACATATAGCTTGAAACACAATTTCTCAGTAAATGTTTGTTGATGCAAGAAAAACTTCTCTGAGAGCTGGAAACCTGGCCCAGAGACAGGAGGCTCTCAGTTCATGACCAAGGGTTTAGTAACTAGTCTGGAACGCAGAGCTCTCCCATGAGGCAAGCCCTCAGAGTAACTTTAATTCTTTGCCCCAAAGTGCTATCATTGAGGGGAAAAAAATTTTGGAGCATTTTAATATGCTTGTTTCCAACAACTTCTTAAATTACACTTTCTGTGAAGAGAAAGCTGAAGAGGAGAGGAGATTGAGAGAAAGGAGAATACTGAGCCAGAAGCTACGGACATTCCAGAAATGTTACAAGAGTTAAAATGTGTAACTTTCCCCCTCACTTCTGGATTTACATGCATTTAATATAGCCTGACCTATTGAACTTATCTTGGGTTTCCCTGCGGAGGCTGTCTCTTTCAGGCCAAATTGTCTGTCTAATGTAGCAGATAGAGAAATAATCATATATCCCTAGCAGTTCAATGAATGTTTTTGAATTAATAAAATAATCCAGGACCTAAATTTTCCAGTGTTAGACAATAACAAACAGCAACATGAATCTTTGCAAAGAAGAACACTTTGAATGTGTTGTCAGTGTCTCAAGTTTCTTTCTTATCATTTTGGCCTTAATATTGAAGCTGACCAGAAATAGGTGAGTGAGAGTCTACATTGACTCTACAGAGTGATTATGACACATTCTCCAGAGAATTAGGCATTAGAGACATAGACAAGATATTAAGGAAACCCTGTTATGCTAACTGGAACAGGAGTTAGTCAGAATATTACTTAACGTAGCTCTATGCTGCTGTATACAAATAAATTTCCAAATCTTAGTTATTTAAAACAAAAGTATATTTTTTCCTTATGTTGGGCAGTGCACCTCCTAATTAAGGGATAATATTGTCCTGGCTTTCTTTCAATGGTTTCTCCCATCCTGTGACTCTGGAAAATCTAACATAGGATTCCCAAGATTACCTTGGGGGTTGTCTCCATCCAGAAATGAGAAAGGGAAAAGTTCACAACGAATTTGTGTGGTTGTTCTTACAGGCCGTGTCTGGAAAGGGTGCATATTACTTCCGTGTCCATTCCTTTGGCAAGAAGGTTAACAGAAAGCCACACCTAAGTCCAAGTAAAGCTAGAAAGGTGGTCAAAGACTATCATTTCAGAAATCATTTTTATAGTGTGGTACTAGAAATGTAGTTGAACTATTGTAAGGAGAAGGAAACAGGTATGGCAGACAATGTATAATCCATTGATAAAATAAATATGGTTTAAAAAAAGAATAAGAAAAATTTACCCAATCCTCATTTATATGGATTGCATATTTATAAATTTGCCTACTTACTGAAATTTGTATGTAACCCCCAAATCACGGTTATTTGTGGACATGCACACAGGTGCACAACATTTGAGTCACCCAACTGTGCACATTACTAGCTGAGGTTGTATAAGGTGATACCCTGCTGTCTTGTTTCAGTCCTCATATTATAAATGAGTGTGCTTTTCACAGTCTATTTAGTACCACATTTTTTCATTTTTGTGCCTTTTGTTGGTGATTTCACTGTTTAAAATGGCACTCAAGCATAGTTCTGAAGTGCTATTTAGTGTTCTAAGCACAAGAAGGCCATGATGTGCCTTGAGGAGAAAATACATGTATTAGGTAAGCCTTTGTTTAGGCACAAGTTACAGTGCTGTTGGCTGTGAGTTCAATGTTAATGAGTCAACAATATATATTAAATAAGATATCTTTAAACAGAAACTCACATAAAACAAGATTGTATATAGATTGGTTGACCAGAGGCTCACAAAACCTAACCTTGTATTTCTTCTAGGGGCGGTGGTTCAGTAGTTGTGAATTCAGTGTTGAATTCATGTTCACGGTGATTTTATATATCATAAGTGTCATAAATAACAAGAATCAGTTGTGTGTGTGTGTGTGTGTGTGTGTGATATTCCACACACACTTTCCACTTATATTTTTTTGGTCAGCCACAGCCTATTGCCTATCTCAAAAGGCATTCCCTAATTCCCCCTGATGTCATGGTTTTGTATACTAACAAGACCCTGATTTTGTTCACATTTCGGGCAGAGTAACTTGATCATAGCTACAGTTAGCCCAGTACCTAGGATGAATTTTACTTAACACACAGTTCTGGCTGACAAAATATAAGGGGTCTGTTTTGCACTGCATTCCTTTTTCTCCTACCTCTCATATTGTATGAGGCAGTGCTCCAACCATTTTGCAACCATGAGATAAGGGCCAAGAGAACTCCCCAAATATTAACTTAACTGAGCTTCTAGATCAATAAGAGCAACTGTCTATCTCCAGACTTCATGTTTGTACCGACGTTAAGTCCCTAGTTTTAAACTATTATCACTTTCTTCTTTTCTTACTTACCAGAGTTCTTACGGCCAAAAGTATTGCTACTTACTCACATAATATTTAATCCATTCAACAAATGTTCACTAAGTGTTTACCATACGCAAGCACTGTTAAAATCATGGATATTCAGTAGTGAACAAAACAGATAAATTCATACCGCATGAATAGGAAAATATTTTTTTAAAGGATGAATTTATTTCAGGTGCTTATTGGCTGTTTCTATATCTTCATTGCAAACATCTGTATTCAGAAGATTTGTCCATTTTAATTGGGCTCTTTGTCTTTTTAAATTATTGAGTAAGACATGTTATATATTCTAAATAGAAAACCCTTCCCAAACATATCATTTGCAAATTTCTTCTTTCATTCTGTGGGTTGCCTTTTCATTTTCTTGAAAGGCATTCTTTGAACTCCAATAAAATGTTGAATAGAAGTAGGGACAGCTGACATCTTTGTCTTGTTCTTCATCTTAAGGAGAAGCATTTAGTTTTCACCATTCAGTATGTTATTAGCTATAGGTTTTTATTTTTCTATATTCAGAAGTGATATTAAGGTCAGTAGTTTATAAAAGTATAATAATTATAGTGATGTAAAAGTATAAATATTATATTCATTATATTATTAAATATTATAGTATACAATTTATTATATTATATATTAAATATTATATTGTACATGTAATATTATGTATGTATTTATTATGATGTACTTTATTTTATTATGATGTAAAAGTATATTATGATGTAAAAGTATAATATTTATGGTGATGTAAAAGTATAAATATTATACTTTTATAAACTACTGACCTTAATATCACTAATGTTTTTTATTAGATTTCATATCAAGTTAAGAGCAGCCTCAAAGAATGAGTTGGAAAGTGTGCCTCCTCTTTTTTAATTTTCGAAGAATTTGTGAAAATCATTATTAATTTTTCTTTAAATGTTTGGTAGAATTTAACAGTGAAGTCATCTGGGACTGGGCATTTCTCTTTAATAAGTTTTTATATTATTAAGTCAATCTCTTTACTTGTTCTAGATCTATTTAGAATTTTTCTTTTCTTCTGGAGTCAGTTTTAGTACTTTATGTCTTTTAGGAAATTGCCCGTTTCACCTATCATCTGATTTATTTGGCATGTAATGATTCATAGTATTTTCTGATAATCTTTTTATTTCTGAAAGTTAAGTTTAGTAATATTTTCATTATTTTGTTATTTTTATTATCAAAGTATATTTGACATACAATGTTATATTAGTTTCAGGTATAAACATAGTGATTTAGTAATTATATGTATATTACTCAGTGCTCATCATGATAAGAGTAGTCAGCATGTGTCACCATACAATGTTACTACAATATTATTGCCTATATTCCCTATGCTGTACTTTTCGTCTTTGTGACTTATTTATTTTATAACTGGAAATTTGTAATACTTAATCCCTTTCATCTATTTTGCCCATTCCTCCATCCACTTTCCTTTTGCAAACCAACAGTTTGTTCTGTATTTATGAGCCTATTTCTATTTTGCTTATTTGTTCATTTGTTTTGCTATTTAGATTCCACATATAAATTAAATCATGATATTTGTCTTTCTCCATCTTCATTATTGCACTTAGCATAATACTCTCTTGTTCCCACCATATTGTTATAAAGGCAAGATTTCATTCTTTTTTATTATGGCTGAGTATATATATATCACATATTCTTTATACATTCATTTATTAATGGACAGTTGGATTGCTTACATATCTTGGCTATTGTAAATAATGCTGCAGTAAACATAGAGGTGCATGTATCTTTTCAAATTAGTATTTTCATTTTCTTTGAATAAATACCCAGTAGTGGAATTAGTGGATCATATGGTAATTCTTTTTTTTTTTTTAATGTTTATTTGTTTTTGAGAGAGAGGGCATGAGCAGGGAAGGGGCATAGAGATAGGGGGAGGGAGGATCCCAAGCAGGCTCTGTGCTGACAGCAGTAAGCCTGATGTGGGCTCAAACTCAAGAACTGTGAGATTATGACCTGAGCCGAAGTCAGACGCTCAACCAACTGAGCCACCCAGGCACCCCTCTATTTTTAATTTTTTGAAGAACCTCTATACTGTTTTCCAGAATGATTGTGCTAATTTACATTACTATTACAGTGCATAAGGGTTCCCTTTCTTCACATCTGCACCAACACTTGTTATGTCTTGTCTTTTTGAGATTAGTCATTCTCACTGGTATGAGGTGATATCTCATTGTAATTTTGATTTGCATTTCCCTGATGTTGAACATCTTTCCATGTGTCTGTTGGCTATATGTATGTCTTCTTTGGGAAAATGCCTATTCAGGTTCTCTGCCCATTTCTTTGTTTGTTTGTTTGTTTGTTTGTTTTGATGTTGGGTTGTATATGTTCTTTATATATTTTGGATATTAACCACTTATTGGACATATCACTTATCAGTATCTTCTCCATTCAGTATGTTGCCTTTTTGTTTTGTTGATGGTTCCCTTTTTGCTGGACAAAAGCTTTTTATTTTGGTGCAGTCCCAAAAGTTTATTTTTGCTTCAAAATGTTTTCTTTGTCTGAAGAGACATATCCATAAATATGTTGCTAAGGCCAATATCCAAGATACTATTGCTGACATTTTCTTTTAGGAATTCTATGGTGTCAGGTCTCACATTTGGGTCTTGAATCCATTTTGAGTTTATGTTTGTGTATGGTGTAAGAAAGTGACCCAGTTTCATTCTTTTGCATGGAGTGGTCCACATTCCCAGCACCGCTTATTGAAGAGACTGTCTTTTCCCTTTTTTATATTTCTGCATCTTTTGTCATAGATTAATCATGAGTTTATTTCTGGGCCCTCTATCTTGTTCCATAGATCTGTGTGTCTATTTTTGTGTGGTACCATACTGTTTTGATTACTACAGCTTTGTAGTATATCTTGAAATCTGGGATTGTGATACCTCTAGCCTTATTCTTTTTTCTCAAGATTGCTTTGGCTATTTTAAGGATCTTTTGTGATTCCATTCAAATTTTAGGATTATTTGTTCTAGTTCTGTGAAAGATGCTATTAGTGTTTTGATAGGGATTGCATTAAATCTGTATTTTCTTTGGGTAATATGGACACTTTGACAATATTAAATATTTCAACCCATGAGCATGGTATGTCCTTCCACTTGTTTGTGTCATCTTCAGTTTCTTTTGTCATTGTCTTATAGTTTCTAGAATATAGTTTTTCACCTCCTTTGTTAAATTTAGTCCTGGTTATTTTATTCTATTGATATAGTTGCTAATGGGATTGTTTTCTAATTTCTTTTTCTGCTACTTCATTATTAGTATATTAAAATACAACAGATTTCTGTATATTAATTTTGTATTTCACAACTTTACTTAAACTCATTTATCGTTCTAATAGTTTTTTGGTGGCTTTTTAGGGTTTTCTTTATATTGTATCATGTTGTCTCCAAATAGTGACAGTTTTATTTCCTCCTTACCAATTTGGATGCCTTTTTTTTTCTCTTGTCTGATTGCTGCAGCTAGGTCTTCCAGTACTATATTGAATAAAAGTGATCAGAGTAGATATCCTTATATTGTTCCTGATCTTAGAGGAATAGTTTTCAGTTTTTCCCATTGAGTATGATGTGAGTTTTTCATAGATGGCCTTATTATATTGAGGTATGTTCCCTCTAAACTCACTTTGTTGAGAGTTTTTATCATGAATAGATGTTGTATTTTGTCAGATGCTTTTTCTGCATTTATCGAGAAGGTCATATGGTTTGTATCCTTTCTCTTGTTGATATGATGTATTGCATTGATTTGTGAATATTTCATCATCTTGCCTTACTGGAATAAGTCTCACTTAATTGTGGTAAATTATCCTTTTTTTTATGTTTATTTATTTTTTAGTGAGAGGGATAGAGAGTGAGCAGGGGAAGGGCAGAGAGAGAGAGAGAATCCCAAGTAGGCTCTGCTCTGTTAAGTGCAGAGGCTAATGTGGGGCTGGAACTCATGAACCATGAGACCATGACCTGAGCTGAAATCAAGAGTTACATGCTTAACTGACTGAGCCACCCAGGCACCCCTATGTGTGGTGAATGATCCTTTTAATGTATTGTTGAATTTGGTTTACTAATATTTTGTTCAGAATTTTTGTATCTATATTCAAGGATTTTAGCTTGTAGTTTATTTTTAATTTTATTTTAATTTTTTTTTGTAGTGTCTTTGTCTAGGTTTTGGTATCAGAGTAATGCTGAACTTACACAATAAATTTGGAAATTTTCCTTTTTCCTATAGTTTTTGGAATAGTTTGAAAAAATAGGTATTAAATCCTCTTTAACTGTTTTGTAGAATTCACCCATGAAGCAATCTAGTCCTGGATTTTTGTTATTGGGAATTATTTTATCACTGTTTCAATCTTGTTACTAGTAATTGCTCTGTTCAAGTTTTATATTTCTTCCTGATTAGTTATGTAAGATTATATGTTTCTAGGAATTTATCCATTTCTTCCAGATTATCCAATTTGTTGGCACATAATTTTTCATAGTATTCCCTTACAATTCATTGTGTTTTGTGGTTTTGGTTGTTATTCTCATCATTCATTTCTGAATTTATTTATTTATTTATTTGAGTCCTCTTTCTTTTGTTATTTGTGAATCTGACAGATGGTTTGTCATTTTGTTTATCTTTTCAAAGAACCAGCTCTTGGCTTCGTTGATATTTTTATTGATTTTTAGTCTCTATTTCATATATTTCTGCTTTAATTTTTATTATTTCCTTCCTTCTACCAATTTTGGGCTTTGTTTTGTTTTTTTTTTTTCTTTTTCTAGCTACTTTCAGTATAAGGTAGGATTGTTTTTTGAGTTTTTTCTTCAGTTAGGCCTGTCTTGCTATAAATGCCCCTCTGAGAAATAGTTTTGCTGCAACCTAAATATTTTGGACCACTGTACTGTGTTTTTACTTTTGTCTCCATATATTTTTTAATGTCTTCTTTGATTTCTTTGTTGACTTATTGGTTGTTCAGTATCATGTTGTTTCACTTCCATATGTTTGTGCTTTTTCAGTTTTTCTTGTAATTGATTTCTAGTTTCATACTGTTGCACTGAGACAAGAAGCTTTATTTGATTTCAAACTTCTTAAAATTATTGACACTTGCTTTGTACCCTAACATTTGATCTATCCTGGAGAATGTTCCATGTTCACTTGAACATGTTTATAATGCTGTTGTTAGGTGGAATGTTCTGTATATATCTGTTAGGTTCATTTTGTCTAATGTGTTGTTCAAAGCCACTGTTTTCTTACTGGTTTTCTGTCTCGATGATCTATGCATTGGTGTAAGTGGGATGTTAAAGTTCCCTACTATTATTGTATTATTATATTCTCCCTTTCTGCTTGTTAATATTTATGTATTTAGGTACTCCTATGTTGGGAGCATAGATATTTATCCCCTTCTTAGATTGATAGCTTTATCATTACTATGCAAATGCCCTTTTTTGTCTCCTGCTACAGTCTTTGTTTTTTCTTTTTTACCTGCTTATTGTTTGTCTTTTGGAATCAGGCTCATAGTTTCTGACTTGTTTTCTGTCATTTCCTGTTATCTTCCTGTTTTTTTGATCAGGCTTTTTTATTTTTTACATTTTCCTTATTTTCTCTTTTTTTCTGTTTTTCTTTTTCTTTCCCCTTTCTCTTTCCTTGGAATCAGGCTGATAGTTTTTTGATTCTGTGGGTTTTTGTTTGTTTGTTTGTTTTGTGTTCCTTTTTCTCTTTTTGTGGGATCACGCTCTCCCCTCCACACTTTTATTTCCAGGATTACTCCAACAAATGAATTAATAAACCACACCTACTTAAAGGTCCAAACACTTCAACACAGAGGAGCTCTGCAGAGGACTGACCAGTGGGAAAGAGCAGCCAGAACATAATAGCAGAGTGCACACAACATATACCAGAAACACTTCCTGGAGTGCCAGGCCCTGAACAGTGGATAACTCTTTTTAATATAGTAGTACTGTCAGATGCAGGAAACACAACAAGCTTTTAGAACATGCAAAAGACAGAAACTTAGCCAAAATGACAAGATGGAGGAATTCTCCCCAAAAGAAAGGTCAAAAAGAAATCACAGCCAGGGACCTGCTCAAAACACATAAAACTAATATATTTGAACAAGAATTTAGAACAATCATAAGACTACTAGATGGGCTTGGAAAAAAAAAAAAAGGATGGAAGACACCAGAGAAGCCCTTTCTGCAGAGATCAAAGACCTAAGAACTAGTCAGGATGAATGAAAAAAAATTCTATAACTGAAATGCAAAATAAAGTAGATACAGTGATAGTGAAGGCTGAAGAAGCAGAGGAGAGAATAGGTGAAATAGAAGATAAAATTATGGAAAATAAGGAAGCTGAAAAAAGAGGGAAAGGAAGTTATTAGATCATGAGGGGAGGCTTAGTTTCATGTGATTCCATGAAACAAAATAATATTTGTACCATAGGAGTCAGAGAAAAAGAAAAGTGAGAAAAAGGGGCAGAATAATTATTTGAATAAATTATAGCTGAAAACTTCCCCAATCTGAGAAAGGAAACAGGCATCCAAGTCCAAGAGGCACAGAGAACTCCCTTCAAAATAAACAAAAACAGGTCAACACCATGACATATCATAGTGAAGCTGGCTAAATACAAGGATAAAGAGAGCATTCTGATAGCAGCTAGGGACAAACAGTCCTTAACCTACCAGGTTAAACCCATAAGGTGAGTAGAAGATCTGTCCACTGAAACTTGGCCAGCCAGAAGGAAGTGGCAGGAAATATTCAATGTGTTGAATAGGAAAAATAAGCAGCCAAGAATACTTTATCCAGCAAGCTGTCATTCAGAATAGAAGGAGAGATAGACTTTCCCAGACAAACAAAAACTAAAGTAGTTCATGACCACTAAATCATCCATGCAAGATTCTTTGAGTGGAGAAAAATAAACAGCAAAGACTACAAAGGACAAGACAGCAGCACCAGAAACACCAAATCAACAGAAAACACAATGGCATTACGTTCATATCTTTCAGTAATCACTCTGAATGTAAATGGACTAAATGCTCCAATCAAAAGACTTGGGGTATCAGAATGGATAAAAAAAACCAAGATCCATCTATATGCTGCCTACAAGAGACTCATTTTAGACCTAAGGACCCTGCAGATTAAAAGTGAGGGGATGGAGAAACATCTATCATACTAATGGAGGTAAAAAGAAAGCCAGAGTAGCCATACTTAGACAACTAGATTTTAAAACAAAGACTGTAATAAGAGATGAAGAAGGGCATTATATCATAATTAAGGGGTCTATCCATCAAATAGAGCTAACAATTATAAATGTTTATGTTCCCAATGTGGCAGCACCCAAATATATATCAACTAATCACAAACATAAAGAGGCTCATTGATAATAATACCATAACATTAGGAGACTTTAATTCCCCACTTACAGCAATGGACAGATCATCTAAGCAGAAAATCAAAAAGGAAACAATGGCTTTGAATGATGTACTGGACTATATGGACTTAACAGATACATTCAGAACATTTCATCCTTAAGCAGCAGAATACATACACATTTTTCTCCAGGACACATGGAACATTCTTCAGCATAGATCAGATACTGGGTCACAAACCAGCCCTCAAAAGGTACAAAAAGATCAAGATCATACCATGTATATTTTCAGATCACAACACTATGAAACTTGAAATTAACCACAAAAAACATTTGGAAATCTCCAATACATGGAGGTTAAAGAACATCCTACTACAGGATGAAGGGGTCAACCAGGAAATTAAAGAAGAAATAAAAAAAATACATGGGAAGCAAATGAAAATGAAAACATGACAGTATCTCTTTGGGATGCAGCAAAGGCAATCCAAAGAGGAAAGTACATTGCAATTCAGACCTATCTCAAGAAGAAAGGTCCCAAATACACAACCTAACCTTACACATAAAGGTGGTAGAAAAGGAGCAGCAAATAAAGCACAAAGACAACAGAAGAAGGGAAATAATAAAGATTAGAGCAGAAATTAAAGATAAAGGAAAAAATACACACACACACACACACACACACACACACACACTGGAATACTACTCAGTGATTAAAAAGAATGGAATCTTGCCATTTGCAACAATGTGATGAAACTAGAGTGTATGATGATAACCAAAGTAGGTCAGTCAGAGAGACAAATATATAATTTCACTCATATGTTGAATTTAAGAAATAAACCAGATGAACATAAGGGAAGAGAAGGAAAAATTAGATAAAAACAGAGAGGGAAGCCAATCATAAGAGACCCTTAAATACAGAGAACAAACTGGGGGTTGCTGGAGCGGAGGTGCATAGAGGGGTGGACTAAATGGGGGATGGGCAATAAGGAGGGCTCTTGTTGGGATGAGCACTGGGTGTTATATGGAAGTGATGAATCACTGGGCTCTACTTTTGAAACCAAGACTACACTCTATGTTAACTAACTTGAATTAAAAAAATAAATTTAAATTAATTAATTAACTAAATGTCTCTTGTAGACAGCATATAGTAGGATCTTGTTTATTTATTCACTCTATCTATGCATTTTGATTGGAGTATTTTATCTATTCACATTTAATACTATTATTGATATAGTTGCCTGAACATTGATATAGATGTCTGAAGTGATTTTTTTGCTTTTTGTCTGATTCTTTTTTCTGGTCTTTTTTCTCCTTTATTGCTTTTTTTTGCATGAAATCATTGTTTCTAGTATAATATTTTAATTCCTTTCATTATTTTTTTACTTTATGAGTTTTTTTCTTTTTTAGTGATTTCTCTAAGGCTTGCCATATATATCTTATCAGAATCTACTTCAGATTTATACTAAATTAATTCCAGTGGAGTAGAGAAACGTTGTTTATATATAGCTCTTTTTCCCCTTTTGCTGCCATTATGGCTGTACATATTATACCTATTATGTTACCAATCCTAAAACGCTTTCTTATAATTATTACTTTAAGTGTGTCCATTACAGAAGCTAAGAAAAGAAAGAAGAGAAAGTATATATTTATAGAATTTATTATGTTGACTTTTTTTCCCATTTGTTACTATGAATTCAAGTGCCATCTGGTTTTATTTCCTTACTTCAATACAACTTTGGTTCTACCTACATCCTTTTGCTGTTATTGTCAATAGTTGCATTTCTATATGTCATAGGCTCAACAATATACATATTCATTTATAAAGTTAAAAAGTACTTTTTTATAGCTTCATTATTACCTTTACCAGTACTCTTTGTTTTTCCATATGAAATCAAATTAATTACCACCTGGGGTCAGTTTCTTTCAGCCTGAAGAACTTCTGTTAGTATTTTTTGTAAGATGGGTCTGCTACCATCAAATTCTCTCAGTTTTTGTTTATGTGAGAGTGTTTTTATTTTGCTTTCATTTTTGAGAGATCATTTTGCTGGATGTTAAGTTATTGGTGTACTTATTTTTTCCTTCAGCTCATTTTAATATATCTTTCCACTGCCTTCTGTCCTCTATTATTTCTGATAAGAAGTCATCTGTCATTCATATTGAGGCTCCCTTGTGCAGATTAACTCTTGTGTTGCTTCAAGATTTTCTCTTTGTTTTTACATAGTTTGATTTTGATGTGTCTGAATGTGGATCTTTTTCATTTTATGTGACTTAGAGTTTGTTGAATTTCTTGGATGTGTATATTAATATTTTTCAATAAATTTGGGGAGTTTTCAACTATAATTTCCTTGACTATTCCACTCCATTCTCTCTCACCTCTCTTTCTGGTACTCTCATTATGATATGTTGATGTGCTTAATGGTGTCCCATTTTTACCAGAAGCTCTATTCTTTTTCTTCATTCTTCTTTCTGTTCTTCAGACTGCATAATACCTATTAATCTAGCTTTCACCGGTTCTTTCATCTCCCAGTTCAAATCTACTTTTCAGCCTCTTTCAAGAGTTTCTCATGATTGTTGTACTTTTGACTGTAGCCTTCCTGTTTGGTTCTTTTGTAGAAGTTACATGTTTTATTGATATTCTTTATTTAATAAAACATCGTCACTGTAACTTCCTTTACCTCTTTGAGGATGATTTCCTTTAGTTCTTCAAAAATAGTTATAGTGATTGTCTTGAAGTTTTTGTTATGTTTAACATCTGGGCTCTGTCATAAGTATTTCTCTTGCCTGCTTTTTTTTCTGTATATGAATCATACTTTCCTGTTTCTTTTAATGTCTCAATTTTTATTGAAGGTGGACATTTTAGGTAATATAGCAATTCAGACATGATTTCCCTCCATCCTCTATAGGGCTCTTTATGTTGTTGTTTTTTTCATTTACTTGTTTAGGAACTTGGCCAAGCTATTTCAGTGAATTCTATTTACCCTGCAGTGTGAAACTTCTGATGAGACTCTGCAGAGGGTACAGCCTTGGGCATCTATACAGTCACCCTGAGATGGCAGTGGCTTTGCAGGGTTCTCTTTGGTATGATATCACACTCAGATATTTGGCTCCATTAATTTCAGGCAGATTGCTCTATTTTTTTCCAAGAATTTTCCAGGCCATTAGTTGCTCCATAGTTAGATGAAATTACATTTGGGGAAGGGTAGTTTTTGAGGCCAGTGTGAGGTTTTTTCTGACCCAGGAAAGTTCTTTGCTGTCTCTTTTCCTAGTTCTCTCTGGTAAACTAGCTGGCCTAATGTTTACTTTGTTGCTTTTATAAGACTATGAGCCTCCTCTTAACTTCTTACCATCAAAATTCCCATTGTTTTCAAGAGTTCCCTCATTCTTGAACTTCTCTATACTGTTTCCAATAAAGCCAATTATTTTGGTGATAGCTTTAGAGCTCTCTGTTCTTGTGGACTACCTCTCCCATTAAGCAAAATCTCTGACCCACTACTTCAGGTGCTTTATTGTTGCAGTGTATTCATTTCCTAGGGCTTTCATAACAACGTATCATAAACTGGGCAAACAGCAGAAATTTATTGTCTCACAGTTCTGAATATCAGAAGTCTGAAATTAAGTTGTCATTAGGGTCTGTGAAGGTTCTAGGGAAGGATCTAGGCCTCTCACCTAGCTTGTTCTTTGGGTTGTATAATTCTAATTTTATACAGTATTCATTCTGTGTGCCTATGTGTCTGTCTCTTCATATGGCATTTTTTATAAGGACACAAGGTATTTTGTATTAGGGGACACCCTAATGATCTCATCTTAACTTGATTATGTGTACAAAACCCCTATTTCCAAATAAAGTCATGTTCACAGATACCAGGGATTAGAACTTCAGCATATCTTTGTGGGGGATGCAAAACCCATAAAGCAAGAGAACTTAGACAATGCAGTCTATAGGGATCAGCATCTTAGGGCACAAAGCAACAAGAGAAAGGTAGAGAATGGACCGGTGGAAGAGGATAGTGGTTGTTGCAAATGGAGACTAACCAGCCTAAACCCTGTCTTACCTTGTTAGGATGTTGTGGTCTAAGAAATTGTTCTTCTTCCTATTATAAATTAGCACTTTGTATGCTGATTCTTTTGCATGCGAAAAGTTAAGTACGATATTGTCTCTTTAATAAAATTTCTACCCTATAGGTTACTGCTAAAGTGGCTAACTAGCTTATCAAAATGATACCTCTGCCTCTTCTTTTCTTTACAATTATAATAATTAGTTATTGCATGAGTCCTCACTAAAGAACTAAAATTTATTGAGTACTTACTATGTGCAGTGGAATACAAGGCTCACTTATTCAATTCTCCTAACAATCCTGTGAAATATCCCCATTTCATATCTAAGGAAACTAAAGCAAAGAGAGAACAACTTCAGTGTTCCCCAGTTGGTAAGTTGTACAGCTGAGATTTGAACTGTGGTCTTTATGGTGCCAGAGTCTGTACTATTTCCTTTAAAACATTCTGCCTTTCTGATTGTTGATCTCATAGACCAATAACTAAAGGATGTTCATGATAATTCAATTTAATAGGTCTTTGATTAGGACCTAATTATATTTTATATTTATATTTTATATTTTGATAGCTATTGTGGAAAACATAAAAGAACTTACCAAAAATAAATTCTGGAGGTGTGTAATCTAATTTTTAAAGAAATTAAATAATAATGTAACAGTACATAAATAAGTCCCAGAATAACATTTTTGAGTTATAAATGCTGCTAGAAATCAGAAGTCAGTAAGGACTTCGTATAGATGTAGATGACTTTATGGAAATTGAATAAGTTACACAGAGAGACATTTTAGGCAAGAGATCTACCATTAATGAGCATATTTGGGCAAGAATGATTGTAATGTATGTAAGGATAGAGAGAAGACAGTCTTGTGTAGAAGAGAAGGGAGGCGGAATGAAAGAAAATAGCGGCAGTGAGTATCCAGGAAAGACCCCAGACCTCAAACATCTGATTAATATGTCTGAACTTGGTTTGTCAGACATTATAGAAATATGTAAGAGATTGTATAATAATGACTTTAAAAAAATGATTTATTGAAAATAAATCTGTCAGGGCTATGTAGAAAGCCAGAATCAAATATAGGGGTTCATTTCTTGGGTTCAGAGATGCTAGCCAAGAGTTATTAGTATGCATTCCCTAGCTAGGTCAGTGCTATAGACCTTGAGAGCAGCACTTGCTGCAGGGAGCCTTTATACTTCTACTTATGAGTTGGAAATACCCTGCCTTTAGCCACTTTCTGGATCTATGACACTAACCTGTGTAAGTCATAATAAGAGTGGTAGAGTTTGCAGATGTACATGTTCAAGGATTTTTATCTCTCTTAAGCAAGCAGTTTAATGAATTTTGGCATGGCCTTGTGAAGAGCCAGGGTGTCTTTTAATGTTAAACTATTAATTTTTAGCATTTTGGAGGAAAAGGTGCTATGCAAATTGGATTGATTCTATTTATAACTACTTTGGTTTTATTCTAAGTGTCTGGAATTTCTGCTCAGAGATTACCAACTTGAGAGCTCAAAAGGCCCTAAAGACCTTGCCACAACTGGCAGCTCTATCAACATCCAGTTGCGAAAAACAGAACAGGATTCTGTGACTATTAGAAGCTATTTATATCATATGAAAAGGTAGCCCAAAGCTATCACTCATACAGCTTTGGTAAATTCATCACAACCTGTGGTTTTCCTCAATTGCTGATGAAACATCTTCTTTGGTGACACCTAACAGCAAAGGATAAAGTTAAAACTCTTAAACTTGTATTCAGTATCCTTTATAATGCTTTTCTTGCTTTCTTTTTACTACTCACCTACAGGAATCCCTGCTCTGATCAAACGGCGCTATTGCCCAAAATTTTTACTTTCTCACCAGTTGGAGATGGTACCCATTCTATCCTTCTATTTCAATGCTACACATCCTTTAAGAGGCAGTACAAATTCTGGTCCTCCTTAGGACAGCTTCATAGAGATTGTAGGCAGTCTACTGTATATTCCTATGGTGGTCATCTCAATATAGATTCTGTTTTACATGTTGATCCAGGTTCCCCCGAAGAATCCGTGTAGTGTGTGAAGTTTATGACTTTATTATAGCACTTCATCATGAGTGGCTGGTGCTGTAGGGGGGCAGAGAAGCTAGCTAGGTTAGGCCAGCTGACCAAGATTATCAAACTAAACTTTTTTTATCTTTCCCCTGGCCGTAGAAAAATGAGCTTTTCCAAGTAAACATAACTTTTCCACAAGTGCCTAGTCTTTCTAGAAAGCTTCAGGGAGCTAGCGATATGTTCCTGTTTTTCTGCCTGATATTGTAGTTCCTGCCAGATAGTATAATCTATCACAACAACTGTGCCAGCATCATGATTACTATTAGAGCACTCTTCTTGGTGATCCACATTTCTTTCAGCAGGAATGGAAGATGCTCCCACTGTCACCAAGAATGATAAGCAAGAGGTACATATGCTAACCTAAAGCTAGGAAAAAGTAGAAACTTCCATCAGTCATTTAATCTCGATGATTTAAATGGATATTCAACTTTTATTTCCTATCTTTTCTCCCCTCACACCCTATTTTTAGATTTACCCGATACTTTTGGTTAGAATGACTCAGAATTGCACTATGCACAGAAAGAATTGGGATGCTGCCGTTTTTATGAATGCTTCTGGGTGAAACAGGCTTGGCGTGTGTCTTGCCACCGGAAGTGTCTTGCCACCTGATGTTGTAACTGGTTTATAGGAGATGCTGCTTCTGAGATCGAAATCGTTACAGTCTTTTCCATATAGCCTATACAGATAGCAAATCCAGTGCCTTAATGAATGAAACATAACTATCTAGAAGACCTGAAAAGTCAAATCCCATATAGTCCCATCTTTACCAACTAATAAGCTAAAGTGTAGGTATAACATTTTTCTTTTTTGGTTTTTCAAAAAAAATTTTGTTCTGTCTTGTGACAGTATGCCGTCAGGATGGTAGAAACACATGCACATTCAACTCTAAACCACCAAGGGGGTTTGGTACTTAGTTTTGGAAAAGGCCCACCTAACAATCACCACCAGCTCATCATGTGCTATGAAGCGTCAGGCCTGGTAATCGGAAAACACTTGAAGAGGTTAGACTATACATAAATATTTGTAGCCTGCTGGGGTGTTTTCCCAATTGTAAAATGTTAGAGAAAATATGAAGAAAATGTGCACCATTTGCTTAGAGAAAGAATGCTTTATATTCTATGCCAATGTCTCTTTCTTCTTTTACTTTCTTACTATTTTTTTAGTACTTGGAATAAAAAATATTTGGTGCAGCCTTAGGTAGAATATGATCCAGTGACAATATATAATTTTGAGTTTCTCTAGCTTCTAATCTGTTTTAACTGTTTTCTTTACCTCTGTGCACAATTGGCTCCTGGGTGAAGAACCTCACTTGTTACCACCCACCTTCTTGATTGGTATTGACTAAATCATAATATGGGTCCTCCTGGGGGAGGTACTTCTGTTGAGTAAAGTTATTTCCTTCACTGGATCCTTCCCAGTATGGTGTCTGTAAAACATTCTGAATTTTTTGGTTGTTATCAAAACAGTCTCCTAAGCCCACGGTCTGGGTTCTGATTTGGATTGGAGAGTTGCAGTTTCATAAGGCTCAAATGAATGTGCATTTCTGGAAGGAAGGAACATTTTTTGTGGTCACAGCAAATGCCACCGGACATCACCAGTTTTAGACTTAGGGGCATCTGAGAAGAATGTGATATTTTTCCATATTTTAGCTTCTTGCTTTTTGAAGCTAGGTTCCTTGAGTCAGTGGCATGTTCTTATGCTGGAATGATTTTTTGCTTAGTGTGATTGTAGATATACTTGGTCATAGTTCAGCCCCCAGTATTTGGGAGTTCCCTGAATTAAATGTATATACTGAATCTGGCCTATGTAATTGTTGAAAATGAGAAATTGGATGCAGATGTATTACAGTCTCTTCTCATATTCAGGCACTACTCTCAAAGTTAAGAGGACAAAGGGAGGGTATGCATAAGACAGTTCACCAATGATCAGGCTGCCTCCTTTTTTCTGTGTCTGGTTTAATGAATCTCAAGATTTTCTTGAAAGAGATAAATGGAAATTGTGGGGGAAAGCATGGATGATTTGGTGGTGGAATAAAGAGAAAGGAATAAAAATGAATGGGGATGTAGATTAATTTGGTAGTGGATCAGGAAACTTTGGTAGAAGATACACATTTCTAAGAACCTCTTTTTATATTATTTATTTTGAAACAATTTCAAACTGGAGAAAAATTTAAAAAATAAAAAACTTCTATATTCCCTCATCCAAGTTCTCCAAATGTTAACATTCTACCACATTTGTTTTCTCTCTCTCTCTCTCTCTCTCTCTCATCCTCCAGTGTGTATTTTTCAAAAAAACAAGAATGCTCTCCTACATAACTAAATGCTAACATCCAAAGAAATCAGTAGTCATACATCACTCTTATCCAACCCACAGACTCTATTTGGATTTTACCAACTGTACCAGTTGTATATCTTGTTCCTCTCTGGTCCAGCATCCAGTTCATATAATGAACTATATTTAGTTGTCATATCTTTTTAGACTCTTCAACCCAGAATAGGTCCTTAGTGTTTCTCTGGTATTAATGATCTTGACTTTTAAAACAGTAAGGACTTTCATTTTGAAGGGTATTGTTCAACCTGGGTCCATCTGATGTTTCCTTGGGACCAGTGTCAAGTCCTGCTTTCTTGGCAGAAATACTACAGAAGTAATGCTGTGCTCTTCCGAATGTGTGACATTAGGGGTGTGCATAGTACCTACCCATCCCTCTGTGAATGAGGCTAACCTTGATCACCAGTCAAGTTATTGTCTGCAGTCAGCAAGCTGGATACCCAGAAAAGCCAATAGTATAAGTTCCAGTCTAAATCTGAATCCAAAAGCAGAAGACCAATGTCCCAGCTCAAAGACGGGTAGAGAAAGTGAATCCTCACTACTCTGCCTTTTTTATTCTAGTCAGACCTCTAACAAATTGGATAAATCCAGTCCACATTAGGGAGGGCAATCTGCTTTACACATTCTGCTTATGCAAATGTTCATCTCATCCAGTAACACCCTCACAGACACACCCAGAATAATTTTTAACCAAATATCTGGGCACACCATGGCCAAGTCAAGTTGGCCATAAAATTAACTGTTGTAAGTTCAATTCTTGTCTACTTGGAACCCATGCACATCTTAAGACAATAAAATCCCAGCTATCATAGTACACCTGTTCTGCATACAACCAAAACTACACTAACCCCTTACTCAGAAGAGGAGGTAAAGTCCTTGAGTGATGTTTACTCTTCTCTTTGATAACTAGTACTTTAAATACAATACTTAACAAAGTATTGCTATGCAAAGTTAACAATACTTAATTACTATGATATAAACTCAGTAAATCTTACAATGGCATAAGAGAAGGAAGAAAAGAAAGATTTTATATACAAATATATTCATAACAACATAAGGAAAAACTCATGACAATTACAGTCCTCATCTCTGTAATTGTTCACATGGTCGTGGTTGATATTTACAACTAACTTCTTCCACTGCCCAGTTTGTGTTACCTTTGCCATCAACAAGCACCTCAACTGGTGATGGTTCGCTATTTGATGGAGTGACTCAAACCTTCATTCCTAAAGAGTCAAGGTAATTAGTAAGTCCTGCCCGGATTGGGTTGTAGTTTTCCATTGACCTTAATCACAGGTAATGGTTATACTTAGAAATGCCCTGAGGTATCTCCCATTATTCCAAACATACTCTTCCTTATCTCCATTATGGAGTAAGAATCCAATTTTTCTTTGGTAATCAGGATCAGTCACCCCAGACAGCATAGTAACTGCCTATTCTTTGTTGATTTCACAGGCATGAGAAAACCCAAAAGAGCTAGATGATAGTCTTAACATCCAGTTCAATGGAATCATTATTGTGTCCCCTCATAGAAGCATCTCTGTCTTTGTAACTAAGACCTCTAGGCTAGCAAAGCATAATATCGTGGAAAGAAAAAGCAAAAATTTTGCTGGTAGGTCACTTGAGGCAATAGAAGTATTACTCTAATTTCCACCTCTTGACTCCTGGACCCAAATACTAGATGCTGACTCAGAGCATATATATATATATATATATATATATATATATATATATATATATATATATATCAATCACCTTCTGGAGAACCTTGCCCCAACCCTGCAAGTATTGACACCTAACTGGTGTTGTAACTGAGTCTTCAAAAAGCCATTTCACCATTCTATCAAAACAGCTGCTTCAGAATAGTGAGAAAGATGGTAAGGCCAGTGAATTCCATGAACGTGGGCCATTGCCACACTTATTTTGCTTTGAAGTGAGTTCTTTGATCAGAAGCTTGCTATGTGGAATACCAGGATGGTGAATACGGCATTCTGTAAGTCCATGGGTGGTAGTTTTGGCAGAATCATTGCATACAGGGAAGGCAAATCCATATCCAAGGTGAGTGTCAATTCACATAAGAACAAAATGCTCCCCTTTCATGATGAAAGTGGTCCAGTGAAATCAATCTGCCACCTAGTAACTGGCTGATTACCCCCAGGGAATAGTGCCGCAGGGAAAACTTGGTGTTGGTTGTTGACACTGGCAGATTGGACACTCAGCTGTGGCTATGGTGAGGTTGACCTTGGGTAAGTGGAGTCCACATTGCTAAGTCCATGCATAACCTCCATCCCTGCCACTATGGCCACTTTGCTCTTGAGCTTATACAGTGATGACAGGAGTAGCTGGGGAAAGAGGCTGACTGGTAGCCATAGAATGAGTCATCCTATATACTTCATTGCTAAAAATCCTCCTCTGCTGTAGTCACCCTTAGGTGAGCATTCATATGGGACATAAATATATCTTCATGTTTTTTCCCTATTCAGAGAGGCCTGTCCACATATGTCTTCCCTAAATTTCTTTGTTACCAATTTTTGAACCATGTTCTTGCCAAGTCCCTGACCATCCAGTCAAATCATTGCCAACAGCCCATGAATCAGTATATAATTACATACCTAACCATTTCTCTTTCTAAGCAGAGTGAACAACCAAGGGCACTGCTCAAAGTTCTGCCCACTGGGAAGATTTCATTTCACCACTGTCCTTCAGGCAATATCCCAGAAATGGACTCTAATGTCTTCCAACGGGACCTGTATGCAGAATCATCTGCAAACTAGGCCCAAGTCTTCTCTTATGTTAATTGAATGTAAGGAACTCATCATGAGGTCATAGGTGCAGGTTGGGATAGTGAAGTCAATGTAGCAGGAATAGGAGCATGAATATTTGAGACACTTATTCATATAATTTATCTGTGCCTTTAAGGCCTTCTTGAGCCATATCACATATATACCACTTCCATTTGATGATGCAGTGCTGCTGCGCATGCCCAAATTTATGTCTTGGTGAGTCCGATAACTCCAAATTCATAACCCAGGTTGCCCATGGCTAGGCATTCAGTCTCTACTACTTTCTCAAAAGGACAGTAGTTTTCTGTGGAGAATGGTAGTCCTTTGCTCCAAAATCCTAAGGGCCTATACGGCATTCACCTATAGGGACCTGCCAAAGGCTCCAAACAGCACCTGCATCTGTCACTGACACTTCAAGCACCAGTGGATTTGCCAGGATCATGGGCTCAAGTGGCAGAGTAGCTGGCACTGCAGTCTGACCTGTCGTAGCACTTTCTCTACTAATCAAAATCAAAATCAAAATCAAAATTAGCAGCTTTTCGGGTCACTCAGTAAATGGGCTGAATTAAGACACTCAGATGAGGAATGTGTTGCCTCCAAAATCCAAAGAGGCACGATAAGTGTTGCACCTCTTTTTGGACTGTAGGAGGGACTAGGTGCAACAACTCTTCCTTCCATTTAGAAAGGATATCATGACATGTCCTTTGCCATTAGACTCCTAGAAATTTCACTGAGGTAGAGCCCCTGAATTATTGTTGGATTTATTCCCCACTCTCTGTTATCCAAATGTGTTACTAATAAATCTAAAGCAGCTACTACTTCTTGCTGACTAGATCCAGTCAGCCTAAGGTCATCAGTGTAACAGACCAGTGTGATATCTTGTGGAAGGGAAAGGCAATCAAGATCTCGGCAAATTGAATTATGACACAGGGCTGGAGAGTTGATAATCCCCTTAGGTAAGACAGTGAAGGTGTATTGCTGTCCTTGCCAGCTGAAAGTAAACTTCTTCTGGTTGTCCTTGTTGACTTGTATGGACTTTCCCCAGGGAGTTATCCTGATAAAAAGTTATAGGTCCCTTTCGAAAAGGATGAGAGAACTATTAACAGTATAAATTTTTTTCAGGCCTTCCCTTCATTCAAGGAGTTTGGGGTCTGTTAACTGGTTCAAGTCTGGGAATTGATTGAGGGACTGTGACTCTTTGTTTTTATGTTCAGGTTAAATTTTGTTCACTTGACCTAGAATTTTTCTGCTTATACAATCAAGTAAGAATTTAGTAGTTTTCATATCTCTTCCACTTTTAGGAACACCACAATCAGATACTTAATGCCATCGGTTTACATGAGTCAGACTATTCTAATTGCTGCTTTGATTCTGTTGTCTGTTACCATAACCATACCAATCTTGCCTTTAGCGATTGAGTGCTACCGCTTGGCCCCTGCCTCCCTGAAACCCAGTTACCCCCACTGCATTTAGGTTTCCCAATTCAGTGACTGTAGTTCCCATTGTAAGATCTCACCTATAGAGAAGAGCTATCATAGAGTTCTTCAAGGATGCCAGGATTCTCCTTACCAATGTATTTCTCACAGTAGTGGTGAAAAGCATGCCTTTTAAACCCTCCCATTGTGAGTAGGTCTTAAAAGACAAATTTACTCTAGCATTCCAATATTTCTAAGCCTTTAAGCCCTTTCCATTAAACCAAGGCAGGTCTGGAATTTCTAATTTGTTCACTATAAGCCAGCCACCTTTTAGTCCATGTTTAGCCAAACAAACAAACGAACTATGAGAATCCTTCCTAACTCCCCAAGGTGCAACATTAAATGCAGAACCTCTGCTTAGTGAGATTACTTAACCAAATTCAGCCTGATCCAAATGTATGCTCTTTCCAACATTATCCCATGCCCTCAATATTGTTTTACAAACATATTCCACAAAGTTCTGTCTGTATAAATTAGGAAACTTAAGTAGTTCTTTTGGAATGTAGTATACTTCCTCATGAGTTATACCTCATACCTCACCTCTAGGGGCCTGCTGCAAGGAGTCTAGTTATAGGTAAAAAACCAAAGAGGATTGGGGCGCCTGGGTGGCTCAGTCAGTTATAAGCAACTGACTTTGGCTCAGGTCATGATTTCACACCTTGTGAGTTCTAGCCCAGTGTCAGGCTTGTGCTGACAGCTCAGAGCCTGGAGCTTGCTTCGAATTCTGTGTCTCCCTCTCTCTCTGCCCCTCCCCCACTCATGCTGTCTCTCTCTCTCTCTCTCAAAAAAAAAAAAAATTGGAAAAAAAAAACAACCAAAGATGGTTTGTGGGAGTGGGTCATGAGGAGAATCAGCGTTGCTTGTATGGCAAGTACAATAGAGGAGGCCATTACAGTTTCCTCAGGCAGTGCAGGGTTAATCCTCTCAGGATAGGGTGGGGTACAGTGACTGGAGAGGCTGCTGCTACCCCTAGAGGTAGGGAAGCCACTGCTACTGGGATGGGGAGGCCATTTCTACTGAGTGTGGTGAGACTCTCCACTGGGATTAAGGAGGCTGCTTCTACTTAAGGGGGATAGAGAGGCCGCTTTCGCTGCCAAAGAAGACTCATCAGAATTTAGGAGCTCCATGTCACTAGCCTCATCAGAATCTTCCCACATAGCTTTATTCCAACTTACAGGAACCCATTGTTTCCCCATGAGGTGTCCTTCTTTTAACAGTAAACACCCTGTGAGAGTTGAAGTTCAAATTGTATGGTAATTCGGCCAGATCTAGGATGAGATTCTGTCTTTGATTTTCAGCAATCTCAGTCCTGCAACTATAGAAGATAGGGATATCTTTCAGGGCACCCATAGAAGCTTTCAGGTTTTTATGCTTAAGCCGAGAATTCCAGTCTCTGAGTTCATCCTTTTCTTTCACTATTTGTCCAGCTAATTAGGAGCCACAGCCATCTCAATATTTGTTAGTTTTCCAAAAATGTTCAAAAGTATCATATGCACAGTCTCCCAACTCCTTGCTTCTTTTCTTTAATATTTATTTATTTTTGACAGAGAGAGAGAGAGAGAGAGACAGAGCACAAATGGGAGGAGGGGCAGAGAGAGAGGGAGACACAGAATATGAAGCAGGCTCCAGGCTCCACACTGTCAGCGCAGAGCCTGACGCAGGGCTTGAGCTCACAGACTGCAAGATCATGACTTGAGCTGAAATCTGTCGCTCAACCCACTGAGCCACCCAGGTACCCCATCTCCTTCTTACAAATGATTAATTAGAAGTATCCAGAGAGATATTTTGTATATCTCTATTGCCAGATCATATCATGGACTATCAGTGCCATCTTTACTTCTGGAAATAGAATCATTAGTGTCTCTAAATATAATCAGGTTAGAGATGCAATTCTGGAAAGCCTAGAACCAATCCAGAAAAATCATCCTTAAAATCTTGTTCTAGTCTGGGGTGCCTGGGTGGCTCAGTAGATTGATCATCCAACTTCAGCTCAGGTCATGATCTTAAAGGTTCATGAGTTCGAGCCCTGCCTCAGGGTCTCTGCTCTCAGCACAGAGCCTGCCTCAGATCCTCTGTCTCCCTCTCTTTGCCCCACTCCAGCTTGTGCTTGCTCTCTCTCTCTCTCTCTCTCTCTCTCTCCCCCCCCTCTCAAAAATAAAAATAAACATTAAATTTTTTTTAAAATTTTTGTTCTAGTCTGTATTCTTCAGAGAAGCAGAACCAATAGGATGCAAGATACACACACACACACACACACACACACACACACACAAAGAGATCATAGGAATTGGTTTATGTTGTTACAGAGGCTAAGAAGTGCCACAGTCTGCATTTGGTAAGCTTGGAGTTCATAGCATAATTCCAGCTGAATCTAAAGGCCTGAGAATCAGAATTGCTAATGGTGTAAGTTCTAGTCCAAGTCCTTTTTCTTTTTCAGTCAGGCCTCCAGTGGATTGGATGAGGCCCATTCACATTAGGTAGAGCAATTGGCTGTTCTCAGGCTACCAATCCAAATACTAATTTCATCCAGAAACACCCTCACAGATACACCCAAAGTAATTGTTGGCCAAATATCTAAGTACCCTGTGGCCCAGTCAGTACATAAAATTAACCGTTGTGCCCCTTCTCTCTTACTCATTCATTTATATTAGTATGAATGCATAGATTCTTGTTTTTTCAATAGGTTTTATATATATCACACTCATTATTTTGGTGCTCAAATTGTCTCAGATTTGGTTTGTGACGGCCACTTTAAACTGGTATCTTTGTCACTTGACATGCTTGCATTTTTCTTTTAGAGACTTTTTTTTTCTGGAATAACTATTACAGGCTCACTTTATACTTTCTATCCCCAGCCCTGAAATTTAGCTGTTTCTATAAGAAGGCCTGGTTTCTTTCACCAAAAGATGGTGTTTTTGGAATTGAAGATCTTGGTATTTAATGTGCTTATTGTTACTGGGTGGGGGGGCGGGTATTGTTGCTAGATCCACTCAGCAGAGAGAGCTAGGAAAAATATCTGTATATGTATATACATACACATATAATGTAATTTGCTTTTAAATCTGCCTATGTATGTGTATATGTGTGTGTTTTAAAAAATGAGTTTACCCCAACACACCAATACTCTCAATTCCTATCTAGCATCTAACACTGACCTAAGAATTTTCAAACACTCTACCTTTCTATATTTGTAAATCCCTTCTCTAGAATAAAAATATTTACTTACATGTTCATTTTCATCTGTATTTAACCAGTGTTCCCACCATACCAGCCATGTTCTCAAGACACCAGCCTCACTGCTGCTTTTTCAGCTTTTCCATCACTTCTTTGGCCCTTGAGCATGCTGCCACCTCCATATCTCATGGTCACACTTCCACTTCCAAGGGGAGGGAACAGAAGGAGCTTCAACAACTTCTTAGTATTATATTTTTAAATATAGTAAGCATTTGGAATATATAGGTTAATATTCACAGACTCAGCTATCCATAAGAATTCCCCCAAGGTCTTTGTAAGAGTAGATAATTCTACTGAGGCACGAATTTACATTAAACATGCAGGGCTGTGTTTAAGAGAAAGTCATTTACTGTGGGAGCTTTAAATACATCCACAAATTCTTTGCTACTCTTCCCATCAACAGGTGGAATGTAATTCTTCTTCCCATGAATAAGGGCTAGCCTTAATAACTTGCCTTTAACAAATAGAATATGGCAGAAATGATACCACATTTTATCCAAGGCCAGATCCTATAAGGTGATCTGTCTCTTTTCCTCTTGGGATGCTTTCTTTTGGAAGCATGCTATGAGAAAACCCAGGCCATATGGAGAGTCCATGTGTAGGTGTTCTGACCAATATCCCAGCTGAAGTCTCAGATTATATGATTACCAGATTATATGATAATTCTGGTCCCCAGCCAGTCTGTAACCACCTAAGATAACCTGAGCACAAACTGCCTCGCTGAGCCCTATCAACCCCCAGACTCATGAGAGAGAATAATAATGAAATATTTGTGTTTCCTTTAGGCTGCTGAATTTTGGATGGTTCATTACACAACAGTAGACAATCAGAACATTTATCTAATGACTGTATCTATTCACTTGTCTAGAATCTGATCTCAACACAGATTTGCCATTTATATTTATTTTTATTTTATTTTACTTTATTTTATTATTTTTTAAGTTTATTTATTTTGAGAGAGAGAAAGAGAGTGCATGGACAGGGGAGGGGCAGAGAGAGAGGGAGAGAAAGAATCCCAAGTAGGCTCTGTGCTGTCAGCGCAGAGCCTGACATGAGACTCGAACTCATGAACCATGAGATACTGACCTGAGCCAAAATCAAGAGTCAGATGCTTAACTGACTGAGCCACCCAGGCACCCTGCCATTTATATTTTTGTATAGGAATTTATTTAATTCTTATAACACTATATCAAGTAAACATTAAAATCCCCATTTTTTAGAGTTGAAAAGTAATATGTTATCATGGAAACTTGAGAAATTAAGTCTTGGACAATTTTAAAGGGTCTGCTGAACTCATTTTTGTTTTCGTTTCTGTTCTCTTCAGGATCTAAAACCTTGATTACCTCAAAGACCTTTTCAGTCATTCCCTTTGACTTTTATACAGCATTTAAAATCACACAGCATCACTTTCTTTAAGAAATTTTCCTTTTCTCTAGCTTCCATAACATTATAATGGCCACTTTTTTCATCCACTTCTCCAACAATTTCTTCTCTGCCTTCTTGATTCTTCTTTCTGCCCCTAGTTTCCCAGGGTGACATTTCCCGAAGTGCAATCTGAAGTATTCTCCTCTCTTTACAGCCTTTCCCAGAAATTTATCGTTTCTAGACAGATAAATTTCCCTATCTGTATTTATAACCCTGGTGTTTTTTTCTGTATTTGTATTTTCCAGCAAATCATTTCCTCTTGAAAACCTCAATGTCATCCCAAAATACAATTAGCATCAGAACCACACTTTCAACTTTCTCATCAAGTATGTCTTTTGACATACTTATTCCAGTCTTCAGCATCATTATTTTCTTAATATATCAAACGTTTAAACTTTATAGTCCTTTGATTAATCCATTTTCTTTTTCCTTTTTTATAGTGAGTCGTGAAGTCCTGATTCTTTTCATCCTTTCTGTCATGTTTGACATCACCTCTATCTGAGCATTTGCCTGCTTACTGGTTGCTAGGCTTCCAACCTCTCTCTTCCCTAAGCTGTCCTACTTGTTACTATGAGCTCATATCACTAAAATGTTTTCATATTAAATCCTGATTGAAAACTTCCAAATGCATCTCATTATTTAGGACATAAAGATTCTCCAGAACTTGACCACAACTGTTTTACTAATTTGTCTCATCTTCACCTCTCAAAGGTAATTCCTGCCATCAGTTGGATGGGTATGTTCACTGTCCCTTAAAATTTCTTGCACATGCTTACCTCTTTAACTTTGTTTCCTTTGCTTCCTAGAGTTCTCTCATTTTTTCTATTTGTTCAACTCTATTTGTTCAACTCTCATTGCATTCTTATCAGCCCAAGTGGTGATAAAATGGCTCTAGAGAAAAATAGAACAGTATTAAAGGGAGATATGTATGTGTGAGAGGTGGGAAGTATTATTTTATATACAGTGGTCAGAGGATCCCTCTGTCATAGAGGAGATCTGGAAGAAATGAAGAGAGATCCACAGACATATCTGAGAGAAGACTATTCCAGGCAGAGGAATCAGCAAATGCAAAAGCCCTGCCTGCAGCAGAATATGCTCTGTGCAGTCAGGAAACAAAGAAGACGACAGGGCTAGAGTAGAATGAGCAAAGGGAAGGATTTGGAGATGAGGTCAGGGAGGTTGTGCGGCTCTTCCAGAATGGTGATGGTTTTGCTAAGGATTGTGGCCTGACTCTGTGTAAGAAAATCATTGGACTAGAGGATTTGGATATAATGTCATCTGGTTTATGTGTTAGATCAAAACTTTGATTATCATGGTGTCCCTTCTCTGGAAATACCAGGAATTTGGCATTTCTCTATAAAATCAAGAAAACCTCCCAAGAAAACCTCCTTCCTTTTAACAAAATTCACTTACCCCATGGATTATTTTACTGTAAGTGTAAATCATAGTATGTTCAATATTTGGAGATTTCAAAAATTTGTGTGCTTGTTTCTTAATTTTGTTATGCCTTTTTTCTTTGTTTTTGATGTTTTATAACATAATTTTATTCTCCAAAGTAATACATAGTTTAAAAGACAAATATTGGTACAAGTTTATTTAAAAAATGATGTTCCTTTCCTCTGCCTTCCCTACCTCTGACTCCTGCTCTCCAATCTAACTTTTTATGTTGTTGTTGAGAAGTTTGATATTTGATTTCTAAACTGTTATTAAATTCTGGTGTTTAGTTAGCATGAAGTGAGGGACTCTATTCATACTCTCTGCTAATCCCACTCTCGGACATTCCCTGTTTTCATGGATATCTTGTGCCTCTAATTTCTGACCCTTTCTAGGTTTTGTAGCATAAATTATTTTGCTCCTATTTGGCATTGCTTTCTGTTGGCACTTAAGTTTTAACTTATCTCCTCTGTTAAATTACAGACCACTCAATTATCTATTCTCCACCTTCCAAAATTATATTTAAATCTCCTGTTTTCTTTATTTTTCCACTTGTTTTTCTTGTGCGATTTATACTTCTTAGAAATTTCTTTGTATTGATTTGTGGACCTTGCAGGGATTAATATGCCATATTTAACAAGAAGTTAAGGATTTCAGAATTTTAAGATGGAAACCTATCTTTCCACCTTAGTTTAAAGAACTCCAATTTCCATATACAGTCTACTATAAAGCAAATTCCCTAACAGTGCAAAGTAACATCTGCTAATATAAAAGTACTTAAAGATAGGAACTGAATTCATGAATATCAAATCAGCACATCTTAGGGTCTCACTAGGCATCAAGAGGATATAAAAGACCATATGATATGGTCTTTTCTTTTGGGGCACTTACCATCTTGTTGGAATGATAAAGCATACACACTAGCATATGAGAGCGTTAAAGAGTTTATTAGAGATATAAAAAAATACTAGAAATGGAATTGAATAAAAAATTAGATTAATTAAGTGGAGTAGATAAGGTAGGTGCTTCTGAGAAGAATGAGAATGTATGAGTAAAGGCATGAAGTTTAAACATAAAAATGACCTGAAAATAAAATATATTTGCAACACTGACAGTTTCCTACCTATTTTGTCCACATAAAGTGGACAGAAATCCATTTGGGGAGGATTTTTAAAGTAGTAGCAATAATAAATTTCAAAGAAATGTTAGTGACCTTAATTATTTACAGTCATTTTAGGCCTTAAAATAGGTTTTTTCTTCAGACAGATTTTTGAGTTTTTCTGTTTTAGCTACATGATTCAAAGTGGAGATCAGCCCCTGTGTCTGGCAAAGCTAGACTTAATTGGATTAGCAAATGCAAGTCTAGAATTTTAAATACCAAATTTGTGCACATTCTTGGCATTCTAACCCCATTGGAGGCATTTCGGAATGCTTCGAAGTCTCCAAAGGGTCCAGACTAACCAATCTACCCACTCAGGCAAAAATGTCAACCTAAAGAGACTACATTTTTATTTTAAAATGTTTTCCAGTTTCTCAGTGTACCACTGCAGTTTATCTCCTTGCTCGTGAGCCTAAGTGTATCAGAGAATATACTGCGTATTCTTTTTTCTGTCTCCCTGGATAGTTGCTAGGCCTTCATGTACCCACATGCCATTTTCCCCATTTGGTAAGTGAATGCTGAATACAATTACTGTATTCAGACATGTGAGTTCTCATCCAAATGTAGTCTTCAGTGAGAGAATATTATCCCTTTCTCCCCTCACTGCCCTCATCTTTACAATCCTGGGAGTTTAACTAACTTGCCTTTATGAAGTTATGATTGTAACCAGTCATAAGCATGTTTCAATTGCGGTAGTCTTAGTTAAAAACAACCACCTTTCAAGACATACATGTTTCCCTAAAAAAACAAATATGTTCTATAACTAGATTTTTGAATGTGAAAAGTATTTTCACCTCAGAATTTAATTTTCCACCCCAGAAAAATATTCTCATTTTAGATATCCTGAAATTTATGGATAAATTGTTGTTAGTTGTTGTATTCTATGTTTGGTGAGTGGAGTTTTATGAAGAGACAATGAACATCAAAACTCCAGCCTAATCTTTAGCAGTTCTTTTGCACATATCTTCCCCTTGTACTCTAACTTGACTTTAAAATAGTGGCTAGATCTAAGCCAAGACTAAATAACACATGTATCATTTTGCCTTTGCATTCTTACTTTCACACACTTTCTCAGTTTTATGTTACTCTGGATTTGAAGACCAGTCTCTCTGCACGGTTTACAAATAGAGCAATAGACAAGGGAAAGAAGGAAGGAGGGCAGGTAAGAGGGGTGGGAAAGAGGTAGGAAGGAAATCTCTCAAGTCATATTTTTCATTGTAGTTTTCTTAAAGATGGTTATGTAGGAGGGGCTAAATTTTAGAACTTGGAGCCTTTTCTACCTTCTATCTGGTTCATTCCTTCATTTTTCTGGAGTCATCAATAAGTATTTCCTCTTGCCTTACCTAAAGCGCATCTATTTCTATGTAGGTGCTAGAAGCATAGCTTCTCCTCTGAAATGGGCTTTTAAAATCTTGTCTTGAATAAAGGCCGCCCTCTTCCTGCAAGTGAATTTTCTATCAGCTGTCAAGAAAACTGAAGTCTATTGATATCCTTAGACTTTAAGATTCCTTCGCTTCTTTTGAACATCTTTGGAAGTAACCTGGACACCCCTTATAAACTTATGTCAGAGTAAAAGACGCTTGGTCCATGGTTCATGAGATATCATGTAGCCATGTATGCCTTCAACATTTCAAGATGACCCATCATAAATATTGCCTTTTGTAGCAGAAAAAAAATATGTTGGGAAACTTGGTAACTTCAAGGACGTTGCTTTGTGTTTGAAGTATTATGTATTATCACCATAGTAGTTAACATTTAATAAACATATACTTGGGCTATGCACTGGTCTATTTCCATGCCCTACAAAGATCATGTAAGTAATTGTATTTGTTTCATGCTATAAGAAGTCACCACAAATTGAGTGGCTTAAAACTCACCTATATTCTCATATAAAGGCCAGAAGTTGAAAACCAAAGAATCTACAGTGCCATATTCTCTTCAAAGGCTCTAAGGGGGAATATCTGTCCTTGCCTCTTCCAGCTTCCTGTGGCTCAAGCATTTCTTGGCTTGTAAATAATTACAATCTGCACCTTCATCTTCACATGGCCTTCTCTTCTCCCTGTGTGTCTCTCATGAGGGCACTGTCATTGAACTTAGCACCTACTCAGAAAATCCTGAATCATGCCTCAATATCCTTGACTTAATTACATCTCCAAAGACCCTTTTTCCAAATGAGGTCACATTCACAGGTTCTAGAGGTTAGAACACAGACATATGGGGACTACCCATACCCACTACTGTCATTAAATCTTTTTTTAATAAGTGAAGAAACCAAGGTTCAGAAAATCCACACAACTTGGTCAAAGTTAGGTAAACAGTTTGTCTGGATTAATCTCTCACCAAAATCTGTGCTACTTTTATTACGTCTCTCTTATGTGAAGCTCTGGATTGCATGTATATCTTGAACAGAGATGGAAATTTATAAACACAGTGAATCTTACTCTCTTTTCCTATTAGCCTGTGCTCTTATCATCCTAGTGCCCCTCCAAGTAAACCTACCTTTACCAGGCGATATACCAGTGGAACTCTTTTTGAGAATATGCCTCAAGCATAGTTATACCATTTATCCTAAGTTAAAACACTAATAAAGAACATCAATTCCCCAGCATACCAATCACTACTATAAGTGACATTTATATCATTCTCTTTCATATCAGCAAAAGAAGCAGGTGACTTAAGTCATGCATTTGGGCTATCAGCAGGACCCCGTTTTCTAAAGATGAATGTAAATAGCACATTTAAAAACATGATTTTTATGGCATGTTTTAATCTTAGTGGTTGTTTGCCACCAAAATTCAGAAGACACTCTTTACTTAGAACACATGACATGTTGACCTAAACCTGATGGTCTGAGCTCATAACCTTTCTGAAGATTTTGATTTTAGCCTCAGCTGCTATTTTTTCTGACCTCTCCACAGAGTTATTTCAAAATAGCATATATTTTGTTTCATTCTTTGACCCAAGAATGGCAAATTTTCATCGTTTTTTCATATTGTAGGTTTATTATTTCCTAATTCATTTCAACTCTTTTCCTCAACAGTTGCACCAACGTGCATTTTTACAGAGAATTTCATAGTCCTTTTTTTAATGAAAATTAATTCAGCGTTTTATGCTTTTGATTGTTATAACATTACTCCCATTTTATAGCTGGGGAAGTTGGTTCGGAGGCAAACGATTTCATAAATTATAAGGCCAGTTCTCGTCAGAGACTTGCTGGCTATTGCTCTCAGGACCACAGCTGACTTTCTCATGTCAAGTGTAACCTATATAAAAATAGACTCTGATTTTATAACTTATGGTCTTTCCTATCTTTGCACTTGTCACTTACCTTAGCATCTGCTTAGCCCTTGAGGAGTTCCTCTGTAGTATATTAATTTGACGATTACTTATTTCATGATTTTATGTCTTTTTGAGGTTCTTTATCTAGACTGTAGGCTGAGAATCTTTTCTGCTTTGAATTCCTTTCCTTATCCCCCAAGATGCTTAGGTTATTATTTTATTCACACTTGAAACCCAGAATGTTTGCTGATAATAGTGTCTGGAAAGGGAAGTGCATCATTTTCAGGCACATGAAGCAAATGTCACTCATTCCTACTACTTTAGTCTGGGTTGCTTACCATAGCATTGTATGTATTAAATATCATGGACTCGGGTCAGGCAACCTGGGTTCAATTCCAGCTCTACTGTGTACCTTGGTCAAATTACTTATTCTCTGTGTCCCTTAGTTTTCCAGTCTATGAAACAGAGATGATAATAGTACTTGGTCCTGATTTGTAATGATTAAGTGAGTTAATACTAAAATGAGAATCATGCCTAGTGACCACTAAATATATATTTATTAAAGAAGTAATTTTTCCCCAACATTGCTGCCACTGTCGTGTGTTGTGTTTCTTCCCCTAATCTTGTTCCCCACCAATTCACTTGTGAGTGCAGAGTGACCCTTCTAAAGTACAAATAGAATACTCTACTTCTCTGTTTAATTGTCTAAATAGAGTTTCACCTTCCAGCTATCATGGAATAAATTGTACCAAGCTAGACTTTTTGCCATAAAAGTCTCTAAGACTGGACAAAACATATCAGGCAACTATTTTTCAGGCAATGCACAATATCCAGCTTAGGCCTGTGATCCTCGAGGAGGGAAGGTCACAAAGTGTGCCCCATGATTGCCCAGTTCTGGATTACTGAAGCAGTTAGAAAATGATAAGTGGCGCATCATTGAGAAAGGGAGCTGTCCCAGAAATCTATGTGATGGACCACCTTAAGTCCATGACTGAGGAGTCCATGAGCTGTATATTCTCAGGGCAAATAACCCACAGCTTAATAGCTACCAGCTGCTATAAGTGTGAGAGCTGAACAAAGATTGGAGGTGAAGCAATACCTACCGACATTGAAGTTGGAGGTTGAGTCCCGCTAAGTTAGAGGGGCTGACAAAATACCTTGGGCTTTCCGCAGCTCTTCACTAATAAGGCATAAAATCAAACCTATACAGATTCTAAGGGATTAGGCAGCAAATTAACTTGTTGCCAAAAAGAAAGTGAGGAAGATAGAAACATAAAAATGTAATATATAGTCAAGAAAAAGTCAGTAGAAACAGTTGATTTTCTGCAAGGTAATTCAATGGGAAAATGACGGTATTTTCAACAAATGATGCTAAAACAATTATAATCTGATCTTCATATACAAAACAATAGGTTCAACTCTGACTTCCCACTATATACAAAATTAAATCAAAATTGATGTTATACCTAAATGTAAAGATGAACACTATAAATCTTTTAGAAACAAACATAGGAAAACAGAAAGACAAGGAACCATAAAAGAAGATATTGATGAATTGAACTTCCTCAAAAATTCAAACCAATTGCTTTTCAAAGGAGAAACTCAACAAAGTGAAATGGCAAGCGGCATACTAAAAGAAAATACTCATGACACATATAACTGACAAAGTACTTGGATATAAAGAACTCTTACCACTTAATGATAAAACAATCAACCCAATTTTTTAAAATGGCAAATTCAGTAAACACATTTTATAAAAGACAAAATACAAATAGCCAATAATCATGTAAAAAGGATGTTCAATATTACTGGTCATTATTAGAAATACAAACTAAGATCATAATGAAATACCATTTCACAATTATAGAATGTCTAAAATTAAGTGAATTGGTAATATAAAATATTGGCAAGGATATGGAGAAACAAGAATTTTCATACATTATGGTGAGATATAAAATGGCATAACCACTTTTAAGAATAGTCTGCCATTTTCTCTAAAGTTGAACATACTTATCAAATGACCTAGGAAGTCTTTTCTGTGATATTTCCTGAAAAGAAATGAAAACTCATGTCCAAAAAAGACTTGTACATATGTCTTCATAGCCACTTTATTTATAGTGGCCAAACAACCCAAATAATATTATAAAATATAATAAAATCAGTACTAGCAAGCAATTAAAAGAAACAAACTATTAATACATACAACATAGAGAAATTTCACAGATATGTTGAGTAAAGAAACCAAGAGTTCATATGGAAAAATCTATTTATATGAAACTGTAGAATAAGTAAAACCAAATCATAAAAGTGACTAAAAGCAGAGCAATTTTTACCCAAGTCAGAAGGTGGGGGAGCAAGAGAGGAGATGATTATAAAGGGATGCTAGCAAACTTACCCAGGAGATGAAAATGTTCTATATTTTGACTGGAGTGTGGGTTACACATGTATACATTTGTCAGAATTCTTTTGACCTTAAATGTATGCATTTTATTGGATGTAAATTCAATTCAGTTCATTTGAAAAAAATTTAGATCCTTCATATGCCAACTTCACCTCACTCTGCAGCCTAATCTCAAACTGTTTCATCTTGAACTTTAAGTTTTCTCTATTTTAGGTACTTTTCATCTTCAAGTTTTTACACAAACAGTCCCCACTACTTGATAATCTTTCCACTTCTTTTTCATCTTGAGGGAAGTGTTTCCTTCTTAACCTCAGACTGGTTAAATGCTCTTCCCATCTGTTTCCAAAGCACTCTAGCATAATGCTCAATAGAGAATATATTTTGTACATTGTTATTACATGTTACTGTTTTTGCTTGTCTGTCTTTTCTGTTAAATGGTAACTTCCCTGAATATAAGAACTGTGTCTGCTTAGTTTGCCACCATACCTATCACAGCCTTGGCTTATAGTTGGCACTTATTACATATTTGTTGAATGAGTAAATGAATGAAACAATAAACGAACAAATGAGCTCACATAAACCTCCTAAAATCTTTAGGTAGATTCTCAGTGATTTTAACATTCTGTTTTCTAAGTAGAATTAATTGAGGGCTTCCCCTTCTGAGTGTTAGTTTTGGGATGGCACCACACATTTTATTATAGGTGTTTTTTTCTAAATTGTATTTCTCAGAAGCCATCGTTTTTGTAAGAGCAGTGAGTCACAGAAATGCAATTCTTGGCTGTGCCTTCCCCCACCATCCCGCCCCCCCCCCAGCTAGCCAGATCAAACATTCCATATTAACCATGTTTTTGATTGTCTACAGGATTTCTGTCTGATTTAGATTGTCTATCAAGATATTTTATAGTCTTCCACTCTGAAAAGTATAGCATATTTTTCCCTTCTTATAATGTTCTCTACCTTTTTGCAAATGCTTTTGAAAAATAGGTGCCTTATTTATATATTGGAAATATATATGTATATTCATATATACATATAGCCTAATAATATAGATTCTTATCTACTCCTGCATGGTTTTTTGTGTCTTTTATTCTATTTTGACATGGAGTTTCAAAGCTTTTAGGAAAAACTATGCTACTCTTCATTCAATTCAAAGTATCAGTGAGAATATTAGGGTCTCCTTCTCAAACAGTTTAAAGTCTGGTAGGAACTTATAAATAAACAAACCATTGTCTACTCTATGGCAAAATAAAGTCATGTACAGGTACTAGGGGTTGGAATCTGCAACTCTGTGTACATTATATCTAGTTGTTAAACACTCTTCTAAGATAGGCATTAATAGTCCCACTTTACAAATAAAGATAATGAATCACAGGATGTAGTGTTTTCAAGATCACATAACTAATAAGTTGCAGAACCAAAATCAGGCCTGTCAGAATTTTAAGCCTATGTCTTTGTATGTGTGCAACATTGCTCTCCTAAGTGTAGGGAAGGAAGAAAATTAAGAAGTCAAGAATTAACCACAGTTTTCCAGCTAAGTAGACTGGGTATCAAGTGGTGCCATCCATAATCTGAAACCAGGTATGCAGGTAGAGGGACCTGTTTGGAGGAGAACATGGTATTTGGAGATATATGAAGATTAGTGTTTGATGATGTTGAGACAGAGATGCCTGTAGGCCATTATATTTAGCTACTGCTGGCAGTGGAAATGAGACTTTTGAGAACAACCTGTAGGCTTGGATTGGAGATGAAGGTGCGAACACCATAGTACCTATGTAGTGGTTGAAACTTTGGGTATATATTGAATCACCCAGGAGGAGTATGCAGATTGAGAAGAGGCTTAAGTGTCTAACTTTGATTTATTGACTTTTTGATTCCTCTTATATATATCTTATATAAAAACCTCCTACATGTATCACAAGGCATCCAAAAGATATGATATAAACATTATCGATATAAGCTCCTCCAGTTTGCTACTTCTGTTTCTGTTCTCTTGGAAGCTATTTATCACTTAACAATTGGTAAAAACTTTTCTTTCTTGAACATGTTATGCTTAAACCCATTTCCTTTAATGCTAAAGAATGAAAGTGGACCTCAGGAAGACTGGAACTTAGAATTAGAAAACTGTAGGGAGAGCCCAGAATGACCTCACTCCATTTTCTATCGCTTGCTGTATGTCTGGTTCATCTTCTCTCTGTTCCTCTTTGCTCCTTCTGTTCTCTCTCTCTGCAACTAAAGCTGACTGAAAAAATATGACCTCCCAGAGTAGAATATGGTTACTAAGCATTTTCCTAGTCTTGAGTTCCTCTTGGTTTTCCTTTTTCCACATTGCACATGTATTATTTTTAATCCTTACAACAACACTTCAAGATTGAAATTATTCTTTCTGCATTACATATGAGGAAACTGAAGCTGCATTGTGGCCTGCTGGGTCACTATCATCTGCTGGTGAGTCAAAGATGAAAAGATAAGGCCTCCGTTTTCATGGACTTCATAGCCCAACATTGAAGCAGATATTTATCAGCCTAGGTATAGGCATAAATACTTATTACAAAATTCTGTGAGGAGTGCTATAATAGATCTGTAAGCACAGAATTGTGTTAATACAATGTGTAATACCTGGAGGAGCAGGGAGAGCATTGTATAAAAGACATTTGAACCAAACTTGGAAGAATGTGTAGCTCTCTAGGAGGTACAAAAGGGGGAAATGACATTTTAGGTTATAGAGGCATAAGGGTATTTATTATAAACAGGGAAGGCAGTGCTGTCCATGTTTCTCTTTGAACCAATGCCTTGCCTTCTGAGTTGGCAGACAAAGCTCAGGTGTGCTTTATGTGAGGTTGGCTAGAGCCTGCTGAAATGGTTCAAAATAATCAGATTTCCAGTAAGCTAGAGAAGTGGACACCTGAGACCAATTTTTTTTTTTTTTTTATAAAAACTAAGTCTCTCTCCGGGTGCCTGGGTGACTCAGTTGGTTAAAGCTCTGACTCTTGATTTCAGTTCAGCTCATGATCTTGTGGTTCGTGAGTTCGAACCCCACAGCCTGCTTGGGATTCTCTCTTTCACTCTCTCACTGCTCACTCTCTCTCTGCCCCTACCCTGCTCACATTCTCTCTCTCAAAAGAAATAAACGTAAAAAGAATTAAGTCTCTCTCTTGCTTCTGTAGTTTTCTCTGTCTCTTTTTCCCTTCCCTACTCCCCTACCCCAACCACAATATAGATTGGCACAGACAGCAATGTGGGATTTGGTAGTAATTGCTATTAGTTTTGAATAATGAATACATACCAAGACTTGGGCATTACAAAAGCTGTTTGTGTTGTACATTTTACTTTTTTTTTAGGCTATCCCCAGGTATATTTGTGTTTTCTCCATCTTACAGCTTATATCATCCTGCTCTGTATAGAACTTTTGGAATATCCCACCAAATAAGATGACTCTGGATCCTGTACAGACTTATTTGGCAAGGTATGGGTTACAGCCTTGCATATGTCTCCTCAGAAATAAGGCTGAATGCTAGGTACTGTCTATACACAAAGCGGCTGAAGACTGTCTGTAGCTTGCTATGAAAGAAGAAAAGTTCTGATGATTTTTTACTACTTAATGAGGTGCATTTTCCCATAGCTAAGTATACCCTCAGAGATGTTTAAATAAAAATTTTTCCTTAAGCCATAAAAAATCTTAATAAGCAAGAAAGGTTTATTGTATAAAACATATTTAAGTTTCAGTAGAACTGTGCCTGAACTTTTATTTATAAACTCATTCTATTCCTGAAGTTCTGAAGAAGGTGGATGGGTGTTTCTACAGAACTCTTTTCCAGCTTAGCATTTGTCAGTAGGACAATTCAACTTGTATGTCTTTTTTGCATGCCATTGTTATCAGAAATAGCCTTATTTTTATGAACCATAGGTCTTGCTGGTTCAGGACATAAAAATATTGCCTATACTAAACTACCTCATTTTGTCTAATATAACTATAAATTGACTAGTCCAGAAGGACTCAGGTAAAGGTAAGCACAAATTTATTTAAGTATGTTGCCCCACTGGCCTTCACCACTAATGGGGATGGCATACAATGATGGCATATAACTTTTGTAAACATTTTTTGTCCAAGTAATTATATGGGCATGTAATAAAAAGTGAAAAAATATAACCTATTTGATAAGGTGAGAGTATGTCTTCTTCACCATTACCGCCAGCCATATGGCCCCATCTCCAGAGGCATTTACATATCCAGACTTTCTCTGTCCTTCTAGAGATATTATGTACATGTGTGTGAGTGTGTACATGCCCATCGCTTTAATTTTACACAAATGGTAGCACACAATACACCTGTTTCGCATCTTGCTTTTTCATTTAACACATCTTGTAGTTGTTGCGTATCAGTTCATGTAGATATGTCTCATTCTATTTAATTGCTGCTTAGGATTCCATTATTTCATTTCACTGTAATTTACTTACCAGATCACTATTAGTGGAAATTCACGTTATCTCCAGTTTTTTGCTAATGTAGACAAGGCTGCATGAATCTACTTTGAATATGTATGGGAATATTTGTCAGATAAACTTCTGGGAGCAGAATTTTTGCTGGGTTAAATATGGGGAGTGGAGGTAAAGGCATTTTTTGAGTAAAAGCTCAGAAATGATCAGAGATTTTGTGTCTTAGCTTAGCTCTATGTCTATCTCCCTTAGTTCTGTCTCTTTCCTAGGGATTCCTTAGCTGAGACTACAGTACATCTCATTCTACTTTATTAACAGTACTCTGAATTCTTTTGTCTTTTTATCCTGTCTATTCCATCAACTATCAAATCTGGATCAATCAAAACATCTGCCTTCTTCACTATATACTTAGACTGCCAACAGTTTGGGGGAGACACATGTAATTTGGCTCTATTACAAACTTATGTTTCCTAAGATCATTTAGAGACTCCATACTATTCAAAAATCCTTTTACTTACACCTAACTGATTGTCCCCCTATTTCCAACATTGGCCATTCCACTGGCTGATCTGTATTTATAACTTTCTATCTTTATTTATCTGTATTTATAACTTTCTATAACTTGTACCACCATGGGAAATGGATTGGTTTACTACTTCTTACAGAAACAGAGCTCATTAGCTAAGAACCCCCTTAATATCTCTTTTAACCCTCAAAATCTCTACGTGAAATTCTCTGATGATCTCAAAACAAGAGTTTCCCTTTAGCTAACCAGTACTAATCTTGCCATATATTCCTAATCCCACTGCCTCTCAACTGATTTGTTTACTCCATAGTATAAATACATTTTTAAAAATAAAAATCCACTCTTTACCCTTTTTTCTCCTCCAGTGATTGCTTCCCATTTCTTCCCAAATAGCATTCTTAAGAGAGTAGGCCAGAGAATAGATATTACTACCATGTCTAATTTCCTGTCTGCTTGCCCATTCACTAAAGAATGCTTTCTACCACAACACTGTGGTCTCCAGACAATGTCAAATTTCCAAGACTTTTGAGCAGTCTTGGGCATCATTATACTTGAATATTCTCCCACATTTGACACCTTATATGTTCCGAACCCCAACCCCTCCAACAAAATTTCTGTTGTTTTCATTATAGTTTCTCTTCAAAATTTCTGTTGTTTTCATTGTAACTTCTCTTCTTGTTTTCCTTTCCTTTTTAAAAGTAAACTATCTAGTTTCTTTCTAACTGTATGTCTTTAGGTCCTATGTTCCCTAAGATTAAGTTCTTAGCACGTTTTTCTTCTCTTTTTTTTTTGTTTGTTTGTTCCATTATTACAGCATGAAGTCTAAATTCTTCACTCTAATTTCTTTTTTTTAAATTGTATTTGACACACAATGTTACATTAGTTTCAGGTGTACAGCATAGTGATTTGACAACTCTATACATTATGCTATTCTAACAAGTGTAGCTACTACTGTCACCATACAACACCACAACATTACAGTATCATTAACTATATTCACTATACTGTACTTTCATCCTCCAGACTTACTCATTTCATAACTGGAAGCTTGTACCTCTCACTCTCCTCTGTCCATTTTACCCATCCCTCCAACCCCACATCTGGCAACCACCAGTTTGTTCTCTGTATTTATGGGTCTGTTTCTGCTTTTTTTTTGTTTGGTTTGTCTTTTAGATTCTACATATAAGTGAAATCATATGTTATTTGTCTTTCTCTGTCTGATTTATTTTACTGATTTATTTTACTCCAGCATAATGCCCTCTAAGTTAATCAATGTCACAAATGCATGATCTCATTCTTTTTTATGGCTGAGTAATATTCCATTATATGTATATACCACACCTTTATCCATGCATCTATTGATGGACACATAGATTGCTTCCATATCTTGACTATTGCAAATAATGTTGCAATAACCAAAGGGATGCATATATATTTTCAAATGAATGTTTTCATTTTCTTTGGGTAAATACCAATGATGGTCCTTTATTTTAAAAATTTTGTCCCTTACTTTGTGACTTCCTGACTCAATCATCTTCATTTGCCTTGAGCCAATGGCTAAGATGATGATGGCAATTATAACAAAGAGGAGGAGGAAGAGTTAACCTGAGCAATGGCATGTTTCAAGGTATAGGGTTTCTTCTTTTCTTTTGTGGTTGTTGTTACAAAGAATGTGAATTTTGGAAACACCAAACATATTCATTAGTAAAGATAGAGAAAAGTCGTTGCTTCTGTATCCCAAAGTATGAAGGAAACATGTGGTCACCAGATGTGATGAAATAGAACTCCAGGTTCTCACTGTTTTCAACTTTTTTAACCCGTTTTTTATCCCAAACCACCAGGTCCCTTTTCCATGTTACTCCCACCTAGAATACACCCATACCATTTCCAAGGTGATGTTTTTAGACTCATGGCTAGATCTTTTTTTTTTTTTTTTTCATCTCAGCCATTTGAAGCAGAACTCCAGTTTACAAAAGTTGTAAAGTATTCGGGAGTGATGATAGCATCAGTTATTATTTGTCTATTCAGCTTTCTCAAAGTTGAAGAAAATAAGCAAAGTTTTATGAAAATATGTATTATTTTCACCATCCACTGCTTGACTTTCCTCCATTTAGTCATTCTGGAGCTCCAGGCCCAGTTCAAGCTACTTTCCTGCTAGTCCTGTGTGTATCTCCAGCTTTGGTCTCACATGCTGTCTATCAGTGCCCAGCTCTACTGTTCCCTTTGCCAGATGCAGCCAGTTTTACAAATGAAATTATACATTTGAACCAGATGAGTTTGGCTTGGTGATTGGCCCTGTGCACAGCCTACAATTTGGGTCAGACTTATGAAAAGTTTGGTGAATTTGGCACCATCTTTGAGGAAGTGTGGACTGTCTTAAAACTCCAAAGAGAAACCTTTAGGATCTCAGACATTCCATCTTTTGTGGGCTTCCAGAAAAGGCCACCCTCAGCTGGCATGAGAGAGAGGGCTTATTTTCAAACTATTCAAGTCATGTTGTGACTAGAAGTTGAAGTCTGGTGCAAAACCATGAAAACTGAAGAGATAATTTGCAGTGATCCTGGAATAAGCAGCTTCACTCTACTGTATAGTGACTTGGTGTAGATGGTCCAGGAATATATTTCTACTGCTGAAGCATAATTTTATGAAAGAGTTTCTTTAGGCTATTTGTATTCCTTAGAATAAATATCATTTCTAAAATGTGAGAAAAAATAGGGCCAAATTAGTTTAGGGAAAACAATGACCTGATTCCTTGTATCAATTACAATAGATTTATAAGTTCCTAGGTGTGGGATACCTCTGTGCTATTTCTTCTTGTTGGCTTCAGTAGGAATGAGACTTAAATTAGGATCCCAGTGCTAAGGCCTGAGAATTTTTTCCATCTCAGATTTTTAAAGAATCATAAAGCAGCTTGAAAGAAAGCCTCACTCACTCACCCTTAAACCTCCACTGAAAAATAAATAATTGAAGCCATAGCTGAGCATGATTAATGAAGACACATTATAATAATTTATTATACTGTTTTTGGAGGGCTGTTTTTCCTCCATTTTTTCTCATCTGTCTCTTATATCACCTCTACTACCACTCTGGAGACTGAGCAAAATGCAGATGTTAAGAACATAAAGATATCAAAAAGTTAGTTTTGGCTGAGTTAGCAGTGACCACATTACAGATCTCAAATTTTCCCTCCTTTCATGTGGCTTTTTTGTAGGTTGGACAATAAATTTACCAGTATGAAGTTACTTCATATATGATCCAAACATGCCGCACTGGATAAAAGGGAGTAACTGTGAATAGGTCTGCAGGGAGCTTCTAGATCAGGCTCAAGTATGGATGGAGGGACCCAAGAACTCAGATGAAACTTTTCAAATCTGACAAATTTTAAATCTGCTTAATACATTTGTAAAATTCTTAAATAACAGAAAGCCTTTCTTGTGCCTAATTACCACATACATTTTTATACAGGAAGTCATATAAAGTAATTATAATTTGTTAATGCTTGGTGCTATTCACCTCACTATATCTCTACCTTTTGGTTGAGGTATTGCCTTTTGAACATTAAAGAACCTTCTAATTGCACCACCTATCCCTTGCATTTATAAAGGCCTGTATTTAAAAGTGTTAAATTTCATACAGATGATCTAAATTCATCCTAAAACACTGTGCTAAACTGGTGTGTTTCTTATTTAAATTGTTAAAGCTCTTGTCTAGCCAATAAGGGCTTCTGAATTTTTATCTCAAAAGAGTATATTTAGAGCAATGATTCTCAACTTTGGCTTCACATTAGAATCATCTGAGGAGCTTTAAAAACTTCTGATGCCCAGGCTGTACCCCAGGCCACTTAAGTCAGAATTTTAGGACATGGTACCTAGACGTCAGTCCTTTTCCTGGCTCCCTAGATGATTCCAACGTGTAGCCAAGATTGAGACCACTGATTTAGAAAGGTAGCATTTTGTGATGAAAAGAGCAAAGGCCTTGGAATCAGCCAGTCCCTTGGTAATATTCCATTTTCAGCACTTCATTCATTCATTCAAAAATATTTGAGCATCTAATAAAAGATAAAATGCCTAACATACCTTCAGTATATGGGTAGAAGTTATTACAATAATGATAATATCTATTAATAAAAGTATTTTATGAATGGCATTATATACATGTAGAAAACAAGTATATTAGTATAATAAGGTTGCATTTTAAGTGCCTTGCTATGCTTCACAGTTAAATTCTGAATGCTGTATTCATAAGGATGACAAAGCCAAATAGATATATCTCACTCACCTTTGAGCACTTTTATCACCGTTTGGTTCCTTTAAAATGATTATTTTAATTGTACTTTGGATCGTATACATATTATCTTTATCAGTGCATGAAAAAATTTCTTCTTTGGTCCATGCTAAACTCTAAGCTTCTTGAAAACGGACAGTATTTTCTTTCTTAGGCTGGCATCTTCTCTAAGCATAGTGAATCACTCTCCATGATGCTAGCATGCAACCTGTTTTCTGAAACCGATGTTATAAATAGTTTGCGTTGTATTAGGTTGGCCATATTTGGGAAGCGATTAAAGATAGGATATCAGATGAATTATAAATTGCACATCCACATGGATCTGTGTGTGTGTGTGTGCATGCATATTTGCCTTTGTGTGTGTCTTTGTGTGTGTGTGTGAGTACATGAGTATATGTGAGTGTGTTTTCAGAAAGAGATTTTATATTAAAGGAAACTGTGCTTAGCTTAGTTTGTTCCTTGGCTCATGGTCCCTTGTAGTAGGCATTTTCCTGAGAGTTGTCAGAAGATTGATCTTGTGGGTGGTCTGCCATACTGAATTTGGGAACTAAGATCTCAGCTCCAAGGCCCTCATCCTCCATAATGCCAGCAGACGGTACAGTCCATCAACGCCTAATTACTTCCTAGTAGTTAGAACCCACAATCTTTTTTGGTTTGGTACCAGAATCAACTTCAGAAGATGTTGAAGAAAGAATGTCTGGAATTGGGAGCCTAAATATGTAGACTTTCCTTTGGGAAGTGATTGATCAGAAGAAGATGTGTTGTCCACAGTACTTACAAATGACAACTTTGAGAATGAAAGACTTTCTGGTCTCGTGGCAACTGTTGTTCACTAAAACTTTAGCCTGATTGTTTTTTGCCTTACCAATCTATTTTTAATAAGAACTTGAGGTAGAAACCCGTTAATTAAAAAGATGTAGTTCTTAAGTACCAATTGACTGTATGTTGAACCACACTGCCCCAGACTGTACTTGAAGCTAACACCTCCACAGAACTGACTCCATGACATGTTCTAAAGTAACCTAGGGGAAAACCTTAGGTAAGAATAGGGAGTGTTTCTGAAAATGGTCTTTTAAGACAGAGAAAATATTTTTTAAAGTGTGATGAAATACGAGAGCCTTTCTCCAATAAATTATAATCATGTAGAACATGATATAAAAATGCTAGGAACTATAAATAAGCTTAAATTATTTTATCCTCCTATTAACGGGAAATCAGTCTCGACAAATTTCACCTCCTAATTCATCATCACAACTCCCACAACACCGATAAAGACAAAAGCCATGTAAATCTACTTAGAAGGCAGAAGCAGAAAAATAGGGGTATGTAGATGATAACTTCCTCCTTATCTTAATGCCTGTAAGGAAACATGCTGGTTTCCTATAGAGGGACTGACTCTTCTAATATGGCCTATTTATTGTATTAAAATTCTGCTTAACAGAGTAATGTGACTAGGTATAAAATTGTGCTGAATTTATTTCACCATTGCCGCAAGAGAGTTCAGGCCTAATCAGTAGCAACCCTAAATATATATGAGCATCTTCTAGCAAAACTAAGTTAATTTTTGAAAGGAAAAAGGTACATTTAATCCTGATTTTTAAAGATAATTTAAAGAACAGAAATCCTTTAGGTCTAAAAAGTAATACTGATTGTCCTCAAATATTGTTAATACTCCATGTGTTACATGGAGTAGAGGATATTGCAAAAGGAAGAAAAGAGTCTGAAGTCTCCATTACCACACCTATCCATCAATACTTAGAATTTGAATGTATCAGAAATCCAAATAATTCTTCAGTCAATGGTTTCTGGTATTGTATCTTACCTGGAGAAAGAAGAGGCTAGCACTTGCTTCAGTAGCACATATACTAAAATCGGAACAATACAGAGATTAGCATGGCCCCTGCATGAGGCAAGAGCCTGTTGAAAGAACAACTTAATGCTACTATTTCCCATCCCCACCCAAATATCTCTCTGAAGACCCATCCCTTCTTCACAATGGTAATCAGACATCTCTGATGTACAAAGAATTTTGCATTCACATAACAGATTTCTCCTGGATTTCCACTACTATTAATCAGCTACTCCTGATTTGCTGTTGTCAGCCAAATATTGCATCATTAATCCATTTAGAGTAAAAACGTAATACATTTTGTAGTAAAATTGTGTTAGATCAAAAGATCCTGTCCTGTTCATCCCTGTGTTATGGGGAAACACCTGCATTTTAGAAGATCATTTTAAGTAAGTTTAAGAACACCAAGATAGACATACTGTAATACAAATATTTTTTGAAAACCGCAGGTGTTTAAAAATAAAACACCATTAATGCTATAACTAATGAACTACAAAGCAAAAGTGCAAGCCAATGGAAGCCACATCATTTTTTCTAAACAAGTTGGAATATTCAATTAGAAGAATATTGTAAATAGTGTTTTAAGGTGTTTTAAGATTGGTCTTGGGTCTTCCTCTAAACTTTATAATATATGTTTTGTGTACCATTACCTCTGTTCACCCTCACCTTTCCTCACATTTAGCATTGATTTAGATGATTTGGAATGGAAAGGTTTGCCTTTCTCTAAACAGATCTTTCTAGTACAGAAGTCTCACTGGACTCCCTTCCTAATTGGTAAGACATACTACATAATTCTCAGTATTCCCCACCAAGGACTTTACTAGCATCATTGATCCATTTGGCGTTAATCTTCCCTTTACTCTGCTTTGTGATCTAGGTTATGATGGGGCACTGCCTAAGAAAGCTGTAGCACTAGTGAGCTGGATCCTAATTTCTTCCATAAAATTCCTTTTTTCTAGTGAGGGTTTCAAGCTTAGCTTCTTACTATTTGTATGAAGGCAAAATATAGCTGACCCAAAGATATTCTAATAGCACATCATGGGAAGACCAACTAGCCAAAAACATCATTTGATGTTCATTTTGTTCCCTAGTTTAAGGAGAGAAAAGCAAATCACACCTTATATGTAATGCCATAAATGTGCTTTCTTTGGTCGACTATGAGGAGCAGCATTGGATTTTAACACGTTGATCTTTGACTTTTGGGGGTGAGACATTTTATAATCATCTGATCATCTGGTTTGCTTCCAGTGTAATCATTTAATTAAGGTATAAAAATGTAATGAAGGCAACATGGAAAGTATTAGTATTAATATGTAACATTTATTGAATGTCAGCATTGCCCTAGGAATTGCACAAAGCACAAGTTTACAGTGCCTGCCAGTTAGCTTAGCATACATCTGCCAATTTTGTAAGCAATTACAAATTTTTTATTGTTTTTTTATTTATAGTTTATTGTCAAATTGATTTCCATATAACACCAGTGCTCTTCCCCACAAGTGCCCCCCTCCATGACCATCACCCCCCTTCCCTTTTCCTCCTCCCTCTTCAGCCCTCAGTTTGTTCTCAGTATTCAAGAGTCTCTCATGATTTGCCTCCCTCCCTCTCCCTAACTCTTTTCCCCCTCTTCCACTTCCAATGGTCCCCTGTTAGGTTTCTCCTGTTAGACCTATGAGTGAAAACATATAGTATCTGTCCTTCTCTGTCTGACTTATTTCACTTAGCGTGACACCATCGAGGTCCATCCACTTTGCTACGAATGACCAGATTTCATTCTTTCTCATTACCATGTAGTATTCCATTGTATATATAAACCACATCTTCTTGATCCATTCATCAGTTGATGGACATTTAGGCTCTTTCCATGATTTGGCTATTGTTGAAAGTGCTGCTATGAACATTGGGGTACATGTGCCCCTATGCATCAACACTTCTGTAAAAGAAAGACCTAGAAAATGTCTTTGTAACCAAAAAGATTTGGCTAATCCCTTCACCCCAAATCCATTATATTTATCTATTTTAATAATAACTGCTTAGAAATACTACTTCCATTGTCTTAATAAGTGTGCCAAGGAGAACTGGAATAGCTAAATCTTTCTGTCAAATTATCAGTGGAGTGAGGGGCGAGGTGTGGATAAATAACCTAGCAAAAACTAATTCTAATCTTGAGAGCCAACTGAAGGAGAGACTGTGTCTCATCCCAATAAGTCTTTTAGCATAAGTCACTGTATGCTACTGTATATTCCCTAGCTGAAACACACTGTAAGTATCAGGTTGATTTTGAATTCTTCAGTGGTTTCACTGGCCACATGTTCATAAAGAGGGAAAGCCAGTAACTAATTCTTGCAAATACTTCCTGTGCTTTTAAAGTATCATCCTATCTCCCTTTTGCTATTTGTTACTAAATTAATCAAAAAGGAAAAAAAAAGGAGAATTAGGAGGGCAGAGAAGGCAGTCACGTATATGCTACCTGCTGTTCTTCACCACTCACTTTCCTTACTTTCCACTCCTACCACTCAGGGAAAACTGTTAAAGATCTCTTGCAACCTCTGATTACCAAATTGAAAGGCTTTTATGTAGTCTTTACTTGTTACTTTTACTTAGTCTTTGTTTTCATGCAGCATATTAAACAGTTGACATTCAGGTGATACTGTTGAACAGTCTCTTTTATTAATTTCTCTTTCCAAGGATTTGTGGCACTGTTTTCTTCCGGGGTCCTCTATCCATCTTCTTTTAATATCCTTTGCTATCTCCTTGTCTTTTTCCACCTGCTAAATGGAGGCATTTCTATAAATTCTATTCTTGGTATCTATTTGCTTTCTCTTTAAAGACTCCCTTAATTCTTGTGCTCACTCGATGAATTTAACTGGGAGATCTAGTCCACATCTCTGTGATCTCCCTCTTGTCCCTCTGCTCCAGCCACACTGGCCGTTTTGGCATTCCTTGTATTTGTCAATCTAACTCTCACCTCAGAGGTTTTGCATTTGATGCTCTCTTTATTTGGACTGCTCTTCCCCGAGTATCTGAATGGCTTTTTTCCTCATCTCCTTCAGCTCTATGCTCAAACATTACCTTACAAGTGAGGCTGTCCCATATCACCCTGTGTGAAATAGTAATTCCTATTCTCCACACTCACTTTCGTGTCTCATATTTCTCTATGCTATTTTAACACTATCAGACATTATATACATTTTTTTGTTTGCTTATTATCTGTCTCCCCACCCTCTAATATGTACCTTAAAAGGCTGGGATCTTTACCTGTTTTGTTCACTGCTATATTCTCAGTGCTTAGAATTGTACACAGTAGGCACTCAGAAAATATTTGTTGCATAAATGTAGGAGTTAGCAGCCTCATAAGAAAGTCAAAACTCTTCATAGGTCCAAAATTCCTATATATGGCTATCATTCATCTCCGCTTGGGATGACAGCAGATTGGGATGACCCAATCTTCTTGGGTCACCTTTCAGACTGTGGTATGAGGATTTGTGTGCAAGTGATTTATGAAGGCACTTCTCTAGAGATAGTGCTGGAAAAGAGAGACATTATTAGGCAGGAGATAGCCCTGAATCTAACTCCAGTGCTTTTGTCTGGAAAGCCCCTTACAAAGTGAGAAGACTTAGTCAGACATCAGTTTTATTACAATCTTGAGTTCAGCTGAATTAATTACTTTATATCATCAACAATTTGAATTGTTGGCCAAACACACTTTATTGAGAAAGTCAGTAATGTATGGAAACCCAAGAAAGATTTTAAAATTCCATGGTCTTGGCAGGTCATTTTACCAATAACCAAATGATATGCCACTACAAATCACAAAGGTTCTTATTTTGAATTTTCACTATATTCATATTGGACTCTTCTAAGACCAGAGTATGGTCTCCCCATTACTTTTTATGTCCATAGGCCCATAAATCCCATTAAATTAAAAAAAAAGTCTTCATAAAAATATTCTGTCAAAAGGCTTTCTGTTAACAAAACTAAGTTTTTTTATACTCCTGAAAATTTGTCATAAAAATCAGAACTCTCTGAAGTCTGGTTAATTCACAGAACATTAGCTTGCTTTCAAGAAAGCAAATATCACAGTGAGTTCAAAGTAAAATGTTTGGGCACAAGAGTATATAGCCATGTTAGAAAAGGCTTTATTTTAAAATACTTCCTCTGAGGAACATTTGTCTAGACATGTCTTCTTGCCTCATGTGAAATTAATAGCTTAAAAAGAACTCTCTGAATAGTTCCAAATGCAAACTTCAAAATTGTTGAATAACTTAATAAGGATACATTTCATTCCTGGTTCACCAAATATGGTTTTAACAATGCTTCCAACAGTCAAGATGGTTTCTATAATGGAGAATGCCACATTATTTAATAATAATGGCACCCTAAAAGGAGAATTGTAAATTCTTTTTAAGACATTACCTACACAGCCCATCTACTGAGTATTGGAAAAATAAGTTGATGAAAATGTTCTTTGAGATCATTAATGGGGTTGAAAAAGGTTTTCTAACTCAGAAAAAGTCCTAAATCAAAGAAAAAATCCGAGCCTCTCCTCTGTTAGCAAAGAGAACTGTTCACTTGAGCAAGACTTGGGGAAAATAGCATTTGGTCTTTATGAAGTGGGCACACATTTTGATGAAGAAAGTAGACTCACTGAGATTCTATATACAGTATCTGTGTGTCAGATACTCTTGCGTACTCTTGCTTCTTCTTCAGTCCTAAAAAAAAAAAAAAAAAAAAAAACCTTGTCAGATAGGTATAATTATGTGTAAATTACTGATAAGAAAACTTATAAGAGATTCAGAGACTTATGGCCAAGTTGGAATTTGAACCCAGGTCTTGTGACTCCATAGCCAATGTTCTTTCCCCTGAATCACACTGTCCCACGAGTCTATCCAATTACCTGAGACAGAAATGGTAGTCCGATCCCTTGGCCAAAAAATACCGTTAGCACTGTCACAGATTTCAGTACTCCACCCATACTCCTTCAGACTCTTCTCACAGAATCTTTTACATTTTCTCTGCCTGTTGCAGATCCTATGGCTGTGTAACAAATGACTCCACAACTCAGTGGCAGAAGATCAACCACATATTATGTTGATGGATTCGGCAGTTTGGGCATTTGAACCAGGCATAGCAGGGACAGAATGACCTCTGCCTATGATGTCTGGGGCATCAACCAGAAGGCTGAGGGATGGAATCCTTGGAAATCCACCTTATTCACATATCTGTGGTTGATGCTGGCCATGGTCTTAGATCTTAGTTGGAGCTATCAGCCAGACATCTCCATGTGGCCTGGGCTTCCTCATTACATGGTACTTCAGTTCGAAGAGCAAGACTAGCCCAAGAGGACTCAGAATCAGTTGGGTATAACACCTTTTTGAAGTTAGCCTTGAAATTCGCACAGTGTCACTTCTGCTGCATTGTGTTCATTAGTAGTGAGTCATTAGGGCAAGCCCATATTAAAGAGAGGAAGAATTAGGCTCCCTTTTGTGGGAAGAGTATTGGAGACTTTGGGAAAATTTTAAAGGTTTAGATTACCACAGTGCTCCACCCCTGGCTTCAGAGTGCTTTTGCTTGCAAGAGCTTGCCCTAGGACTCTCCCTGGAAGGACTGTCAAGCAAAGCCACTTTGCTCCCCAGTCAGAAGTACCTGCAAGTGGACCTGAGGAAACCCTTTTTCACACGGTGGAACAGAACTCACATTCTAATCCTGCAAATTAAAAAGAAACTTCCCTCCACAGAGCTTTGCCTAAAAACACACCCTTGCTTGGTGTCTTTTTTTTTCCCCTTATATTCTAGAACTTCCCTAATAAATTTTTGTACACAAATTTTTATGTCATGGTCCTTTCCCTGGGAACTCAACTATGACAGGGGTTGGATGCTCAACCAACTGAGCCACTCAGGTGTCCCTCAACACGTACTTTTATTAAGCTTTCTTCTCTAGTTAATTTCTTAAAGACATATTCTCTTTGTAGTAGAGCTTTAGATTTCTCTGAGCAATTAATTGGGCATTTTCCTAGTAATTATATTTACATACATTATTTGTGCATCAAAGCAGAGAAAAATATATTCAATAGAATTTCCTTTGAAAAGGCAATGAATATGACAATATGGATTATAGGTACTATCACAAAAGGCAGACATGAAATCATATGAAGCAAACAAGAACTTAGGGAAGAAACAGCAGGAAGAGGGAGAGAGAGCAGAAGGAAAAGGAAAAGAAAGAAAGAAAATATGAAGGGGAGAGTGAGGAGAGACAAGAAGGGAAAGGAGGGAAGCCAAAGGGAGGGTGGCAGTATATTTTTCAGTGTGATTTCTTCACAGTGATCTCAGAATTTTTCATTAAATCTAAAAATCATAACGTGGCTAATATATTTGGGTTTCCTGCAGAAGCAGATATGGAGAAAAATGTGGTGTTAAGTTTGTGCAAGATGCTAAATCTAATTGATGCTGGAATGAAAACAAAAGATTCACTAGATGTTTGTCAGATACTTGCAGAGGTCATTGGGAGGCCACGGGACATTCCAGGTTCTGAAACTGGGAGTTTGGTGCACTCCTTAAGGGTCAGGGAAGTCCCAAGTGACATCTGGGTTACATTTGTTTATTCCCCGTGACGGGATGAGAGCAAAATGCCTTATCATCACTGGAACTGCCACAGAGTAGCCTGCCATAATGGTAAACATTTTAGTCTACTTTATGAACATGGTTCTGGATGTGTCTTAGGATAGTTACCTTCAAATTTTTAATTTAGTGAAAACCTGTAGCAAGGCGCCTGGCCTGGGTGACTCAGTCAGTTGGGCATCTGACTTCGGCTCAGGTCATGAACTCACAGCTCATGAGTTCGAGCCCTGCATCAGGCTCTGTGCTGAGAGCTTGGAGCCTGGAGCCTGCTTCCTATTCTGTGTCTCCCTCTCTCTCTACCCCTCCCCGGCTCGTGCTCTGTCTATCTTTCTCAAAAATAAATAAACATTAAAAAATTCTTTAAAAAAAGAAAAGAAAAAAAAAACCTGTAGCAACTCACACTTAAAATAGCATTTGTGGTTCAATCAGTGAGATGTTTTCTCAAACTAAATTTTCTAGAATCTTCATTATTAAATGGCAGTGTTGTAGTATAGATTGAGAATATTCCCTACTTCTGTCCTTTCAGAAATACCTAGGAAGCAGGTTAAATCATGTTATTTTGCTCATTTTTTAATGAAATTTAAATTTCACTTGCCAGTGATCCCAAAACAAACCCCTGGATCCTATAAACCCTGAACTACCAATACTTCGTACTTCTAACAGTGTGGAATTAGAAGTTAGATTCAAAGACATTCATTCTGGTGATACCACACCTACCAGTCAAAGGGGCTGAAACTGAATGACACAGTCAAAGGGGCTGAACTGAATAAATTTTGGAAGAGATTATTTACAGAGGTCTAAGGAGGGCCAGGGCAACCAGTAAGGTATGACTGATGTACGCAAGAACTATTAGCAGCATGAAACCATTGTCACTACAAAGCCTAAAGAGGGAAAAAGAGAAAACATTTCTACTAACAGAGGCTAATGAGAACTGGGACTGTGAGAAAAGGGCCACCAGAGAGGAACTGTTACCTCAGGGGCACAACCACTACCTTAACTGCAGTAAGACAGGGAGAGAGCAAGAGGAATGACTATCAGAACCTTTCTCCAATTCCCTACTGGTTCTACTCATTGGCAGGACCTACAAGAAAGCCAGATAATAAGAGATCTTGGTTAACTACTCCATAGAGGTCAACTTCCCAGCCCAAAACAAGGCAGAAAAGCTAAGAAATTAGAGGAGGGAAGTGCTAGCAAATGGAAAATAACCACATAACAAGTTTAGAATATCATTAGAATGGACCATGTTGCTTTTTTCCAGTGCTATAGGAAGCTCTCATTTCTTTTAAACTTATGAACTATTTTTAACCCACTTGAGTTTGACCAGGTTGAAATGAACATGAAACCATAAGACAAAAATTGGGTAGAAATATATTGTTAGAGTAGAAAATCCTAAATTAACTTACAGACTTATAAGTTCCTAACTGACTTGGAGCCTCAGAAGTGGAAATAATATGTAAACAGAAATTGAATGCAGGAGAAAGTGGAAAGTGAAGGAGACTTTCTCTGCCTAAAACCTAAAACCTAGGCATCCAGTCAGATTCAGGAGGGACCTCAGAACATACCATCCATCTTCTTTGTTCTACATGAGACAGAGTGATCTGCACGTGTTGCACAACTAGAGCTATTGAATTTAAAGTTCTTGTGTCACACTTAGTAAAGGACTACTCTTATCTCGAAATGCAGACATGTGTAAGTTTAAAATTCCTACGTGAATGAAGGATTTGGAATACCTTATACAATAAGATACTGTTGGATCTACTAGATGTGTTATTTTAGGAAAACGCAGACATTTTATTACCAGAATCCTATTTCTTTCAGAAGAATGGTTACCTTTGGATGGGAGTAATAAATGTTTTTCTCTTATTTTTTAGCATAATATTTTTTAACTTCCTGCTGGTTTCTGAACTTTTAACTTTCTTATTTGAAAGCATAAAAAATAATTACTTTATCACCTCATTCCTGTACAGTTTAAATTATATAGAACATTACTAGAATGAGTATATAAATTTATCTGCCAAGCCAGGACACACATGAAAGTAAAAGGAGTTGCTAATATTGTTAAAATTCTATAATTTTTTGAAATATTTATTGACTGAAAATAAATTTTATACAATTGGCAGAAGTACAAAATGGCTTTAGTCCCAAACTAATTCCAGAATCAAAGTTCTAGTTGCAAAAAGTGAAAATAACATATCCATGCACATTAAAGCAAAAGTTTTAAAAACCTCTTTCTATTGAATGTCTGAATTTCAGAAATTACATGAGCAGAATAATTACTTTCAATTCAATTAATATACTTTAGTTTCTTAACCATATCCATCTCTATTACTGTGTCTCTGACTTTTTCTGAAGAGTATGTTTTAATATGGCCTTATTTTAAAAAACCCATAAAATTGTTTGAATATGTCTTCAAAACTGCATTTTTTGTATATTAAATTTGAAATTGTTAGGCTCATAAATTGACCCTTATCTGTATAGGAAGATTGCTTAAGTGCAAGTATTGATAACAATGCTTCATTAAGAAATAAAAAATCTAAAACAAATGCTAAACCTGAAGGGATGCTGGGACAGCCTCTGTCTCAGGTAAACTAAGACTTATGGTAACCCTAGTATTAGCTAGAAGGTATAATTCATCAAACTGATGATTATCTAAAATGACAAATACACAGATATTCTTTTCTCTTTGGCTATGTTCCTACTTTAAATCCATGTGTCAAATGAGAGTCATCCTTACTGTTATTATAATAATTGATCATTAGTATTTTATCAGATATGTTTGGGAAAAAATGAACAGCTCTACACAATATGTCCTCATAAAACAATGATGAGACACCACTATACACTATCAGAATGGCCAAAATCTGAAACACTGACAACACTAAATTCTGGTAAGGATGGGGAACAACAGAAGCTCTCATACTTTGCTGGTGGGAATGCAAAATGGGACAGCCACTTTGAAAGATTGTTTGGTGGTGTTTCACAAAATTAAAAATTCTTACTCTGTGATGCAGGAACTGCACTTCTTAGTATTTACCTAAAGGAGCTGAAAACTTGTGTCCACACGAAAGCCTGCATACAGATGTTTATAGTAGCTTTATTCATAATTGCCAAAACTTGGAAACAACTAAGATGTTCTTCAGTGAGGGAATGGATAAATACTAGGGTTACCATAAGTACATCCAGGGGCACCTGGGTAGTTCAGTCAATTGAGCGTCCAGCTTTAGCTCAGATCATGATCTCACGGTTTGTGGGTTCGAGCCCTGCATAAGGCTCTGTGCTGACAGCTCAGAGCCTGGAGCCTGCTTCAGATTCTGTCTCCCTCTCTTTCTGCCCCTGCCTGTACTCTATCTCTCTAAAATAAATAAACATTTTTAAAAAATTAAAAAATAAACTGTGGTACATCCAGACAATTAAATATTATCCAGAACTAAAAAGAAATGAGCTATCAAGCCATGCATGAAAAGACACAAAGGAACCTTAAATGCACATTAGTAAATGAAAGAAGCCAATCTGAAAAGGCTGTATACGGTATGATTCCAACTATATGACATTCTGGAAAAGGCTAAACTATGGACATAGTAAAAAGATCACTGGCTGCCAGGGGCAGGGGATTGGGAAGATGAATAGGCAGAGCAGAGAGATTTTTAGAGCTGTGAAAATACTCTATGTGGTATTATAATGATGGATATATGTCATTATACATTTGTACAAATCTATAGAATGTACAACATCATGAGTGAATTCTGAGGTAAACTATGGACTTTAGGTGATTAAGATATGTCAATGTAGATTCATGCTTGGAGGGGGAGAAGTACCATTCTGGTGAGTGATAATGGGGGAGACTGCATGTATGGGGGCAGGAAGTATATGAGAAATCTCAGTACCTCCCTCTCAATTGTTGTAGACCTAAAACTGCTCTTAAAAAATAAAGTCTTTTAAACATTTGAACAAACGATCAAGGAGCTTCAGGTATATATTCCCTGCTGAGTTTAGTGTCTGGAGACATTGTATTCTTAATCAGTGGAATTCTTTGACCTTGAAGAATAAGGAACTTAGGGCTCAATCACTATCCAGACTGCTACAGACTAATGTTCTCTAAATTTCTGTTTTTCTATCACCCAGTGGTAAATTGGGATTGTAATTGTCCATATCAGTATTTTTAGAGTGTAAGGTTTCTCAGATCATAGTAAAAAGAGGTAAATGTAAAATCAGTTAATGACAAATGAGGAGTTTAGACAGACCCTAAACATCTCCTGATAGATTTTGAAGACAACTTGTGTACTGCAGATTATTAGAATCTTTGACAACTGGACTCAGGTTAAATCATATATAGGATATGTTTATGTTCAGTTCTCCTACTTCTGCAAATATTTTCTTCAGATCTCAGGAATTTATATTCAGTTTACAGAATTTATATTCATCCCAGCATTTTTTGCTAATATCTTTTTCCATTTCTAACATTTCTCATGCTACCTAAGAACATAGTCATTAGTAGTTTGTTTAAGCAAATCCATTCAGAATTGCTCCTGTGTAGCAAATAATCATAAAGACCAAAGAAAAAGGATGCAAAAATCCCCAAAAAACAATTTCTTAAGTCACTTTCAGATTTAGTGCCTTGTTTTTTATTCTTTCTCTTGCCTAATATTCAATGTTTGATTTTTTGCTCTGGACACAGAAGCCAGTAGTAATTTTTATGATGAATGTAATAGGGAAAGAGAAGATATTCAGTTCTGATATTCAATAGAATATCAGTTCTTTTCATGCTTTACTACATAGTGCATAATGGTTGATAGTGTTGTTCACACCTTTATAATCTTACTGATTTCATGTATATATGTTTGAATAATTGCTGAGAAGGGAAAGTTAAAACCTGCAGCTAAAATTGTAGATTTGTTGAATTTCTGCTTTCACATTTATCATTTTTTTGCCTCATGAAATTTGAAGCTCTGTATGGGGTATGTACACATTTAGGATTACTACCTTTTCAAGGCCCCCCCTTTTTTTTTTTTTTTTTTTTGAGACAAGATGCAACTGTGCTTTATTATCATCAGTTGTGCTCATTTAATTATTTGCAAAGTTTTCTTTTTTTTTTTTTAAACTTTATAGTTTATTGTGAGGTTGGTTTCCATATAACACCCAGTGCTCTTCCCCACAAGTGACCTCCACCAAGACCATCACCCCCCTTTACCTTTTCCCTTTCCCCTCCCCCCCTCAGTTTGTTTTCAGGATTCAAGAGTCTCTCGTGTTTTTTCTCCCTCCCTCTCCCTAACTCTTTTTCCTCCTTCCCCTCCCCATGGTCCTCTGTTGGGTTTCTCCTGTTAGACCTATGAGTGCGAACATATGGTATCTGTCCTTCTCCGCCTGACTTATTTCGCTGAGCATGACACCCTCGAGGTCCATCCAC
>CM053572.1:119506269-119557252 GCA_028646485.1 Cryptoprocta ferox
GTTGATGGACATTTAGGCTCTTTCCATGATTTGGCTATTGTTGAAAGTGTCAAGGCCCCTTTTGAATTGACCCATTTATCATTGTGAAATATCTGTTTTTATCTCTGATGATATATCTTATTTAGTATCTATTTTGTCTAATGTTAATATAGCCACTTCAGCTTTCTTTCTACTCATTGTTCATGGCATCTATATATTCATCATTTTACTTTAAATCTGTGATCTTATGTTAGAAGTGGTTTACTTCTAGACAGATGGTGAAATCTTGCTTTTTTATCCAAACTGACAACCACTGCCCTGTGCTTGGAGTGTTTAGGCCATTTCATTTTAATGTAATTATCAGTGTTGTTGAGTTTAGAACTACCATCTTTCTTTGTTATTTTCCTTTTTTTCCCAATTTTTCCTCTTTTCCTGCCTTTTTAAAAATTGAAGTATTTTATAGATCTCAGTTTTATCTCTGCTAATGGCTTATTCATTTTTAGTGGCTTCTTTAGGTTTTACATTATGATTTTTTAATTTACCTACCACATTCTACCATAAAATTATATTATACCATGTATGTATAAGAATCTCACAGCAGTACATATCTATTCCCCACCCCACCCCCCGCCATCTCTTGGCTATTGTTATCTATTTTGCTTCTATATGTTATAAACCTCAGTAAGTTATTATTTTTGCCTGAAACAATTATCTTTTTAAAATAATTTTAAATGCTAAATGTAAATTTCTTACATTTATCCACATTTTTATTGTTTGTGGCATTTTTTCATTCCTTTGTGTAGATCCAGATTTCATTTGGTGTAATTTTCCTTTACATTTCCTTTAACATTTAAAGTAGTGTAAGTCCTCTGACAATGAATTTTCTGGTACTGCTTTTGCCTTTAGGTTTCAGAAAGTTTTTGTTTTTCATTTTAGAAGGATATTTTTGCATAGAATTCCCTGTGTACAAATTTTTTTGAACTCTTAAAAGAATCTTTTTATTTTATTTTAGCTTACATAGTTATAGCAAGCATCCTGCGGATCCTTATCTTTGTTCCTTTGTATGTACTCTTTGCTCCTTTTTAAGTCTTTTTTTCCCTTTAGTTGCTTTAAAATTTTCCATTTCAGTGCCTATTTTCAGCAGTTAGTGATTTGCTTTGGAATAGTTTTCTTTGTGTTTATGCTGCTTGGGACTTATTGAGATTCTTAGATCTATACGTGTATACTTTCATCAAATGTGGCAGATTTGGGGCCATTATTTTTTTAACATTCTTTAGCTCACTTTCCCCCCTCCTTCTGTAACTTATATTATAACTATGATAGACTCCACACATTATTACACAAGGCACTGAGGCTCCATCTATTTTATGCTTTTATTTTTAGTCTTTTTCTCTTTTAGGTACAGTATCTTTAATTTTTTTTATCAATTTCATTATGAATGAAAATCAACACTATTTTTTAAATGGTTACAGATTCCCTGTTCATGTCCTTTGTTTATATCTATTTAGATTGCTCATCTTTCCTTGTACATTTAAGAAATTAGTCCTTTGTCATCTATACTGAAGATATTTTATATTCATCCTTTATCCATTTGTTTTACTTGTAGAGTATGTTTGTATATTTCCATACAGAAGTCTACAAATTTTTTAACATGTATATTCAAATTTATTATTTTACTTTATGAGTTTTTTTGTTTCCCATTCTACATAGAAGGGCCTACCTCATTTCAAGAAATAAAATAGTCTCATTTATTTTCTCATATTTTGGGGTTTTTAAATTTTGAAGCTCAAAATTTTTATTTATCTAGAATTTAGATTTGAGAACTGAAGTAGCAAGGCTTTTTCCTAGATACATAGCTAGTTTCTCTAACACTACTTACTGGATAATCCATCTCTCTTTTTTTTTTAAGTTTACTTATTTTGGGAGAACCAGAGACAGCACGAGTGGGGAGGGGCAGACAGAAAGGGAGACGGAGAATCCTAAGCAGGGTCCACACTGTCAGTTCCGGAGCCCAACATGGGGCTCGAAGCCACAAAACTGTGGGATTATGACCTGAGCCCAAACCAAGAGTCAGACGTCTCACTGATGGAACCACCCAGGCATCCTTATAGTCCATCTTTTTATCCACTGATATACTCATCACCCACATCAGGGTTAGGTTTCCCTGTGAGTGAGATGCTAAACATAAAAGTGGCATACACAAGAGAAAAGTATATTTTTCTCTTGCAGTGGAGGCCAGTAGTCTGGGGTTTATATAGTGGCTCCTATCCATTAAATCCTCAGAGACACACACTATCTCACTGATCTACTATCTCTAAAATGTGGGGCTTTTGGGTCCAAATCAAATGTGAGTCAAAATGTGGTGCTGTTTGATTCACATAGGTTTCATTTGTATGCTAAGCAACAGAATGAAGAATAGGATTAAGAAGAAAACAAAAAAAGGGTGAGAGATAAATTCTTTTAAGGCAGTTTCCCAAAGGCTGTTATATAGCACTTCAGCTTAAATTTCATTAGCTAAAATTTAGTCTCATTAGCTAAAATACATAGTGTTACGTACTTGTAAAAGATACTGGAAAAAGTATTCTTCATTTTGAGTATGTATGTGTCCACCTAAAAATGATTGAACTATGGGAAAAGTCAACAAAAGACCGTTAGGAGTAAACAGGTGGTCTCTGCCAAACTCCCCAATATGGTGCCATCAATCCCAATAAATTCTTTATATATAGATTCTTGCATTTTGCTCATCCTCACTGAGTTTTTCCTATGCCAGTGCTATTCTGTTGTAATTAACATATACTTAGTCTTTATATCAGGTAAGATTAGGCCATTATCCTTTTTCCCCCCAGATTTTTCAGATTTTTGGTATGAGTTGAACAATCCATAGTAAAGTAAAATTTTTATATACAGCATTTTTATTTAAGAGAGATAGTCAGTGCTTTGAAAACTGCCTTAATAAACTTCATAAGAGATATTTGAGTCACTGCAGGGCACCAAGACATCAGAAAAGAAGGTCCCCACTGTATAACACAGAAGATTGTGGACTTGGAGGGAAAATTCAATCTGAGAGGGACTGCATAGAATGTATGTCCATTGGTAGGATATGAAATCCTTCTTCTGCATGCTATTCTTCTGATTTTAGTTTAAGTCTGCCAAATATACAAATTCTTGAAGAGATCCTTTCAGTTGTAGAAACTAGAGGAGCTGATCGTCAAAGTGAGATCAGTGAGCTGCAGGAAAAAAAAATTACTCAAAGGGCCCCAAAGCAAAAAGGTCATGGGATATAGATCCCAGAGATTTACAGAACTCTTATGAAGGTTTAGGACTTTCTTAGATTATGAAATTAAAGGATTGAGGAAATCCTAAGAATGTCTCACAAGTTGAGGAAACTCCAACTGACATCTGGGTTTTTAATCATTTTGTTAAATCACCCACCCCTACCCCGTGTACAAAATATAAAAAATCTCAAGTCATTTAGTAGTATTTACTCCGCATATATTAAATTTATAGATTAATTTAATGTGAATTGACATCTTCACAATATCAAGACTTTTCTTTCTTTTTTTAAACATTTTTTAATGTTTACTTATTTTTGAGAGACAGAGAGAGAGAGAGAGAGAGAGAGAGACAGAGTGCAAGCAGGGGAGGGGCAGAGAGAGAAGAGACACAGAATCGGAAGCAGGCTACAGGCTCTGAGCTGTCAACACAGAGCCCGACGTGGGGCTCAAACTCACAAGCTGAATTCAGACACTTAACCAACTGAGCCACCCAGGCGCCCAAGACTTTTCTTTCTTAAACAAGACATGTATTTTTACTAATTGAAGAAGAAAGTTGAAGCATTTTAATTTTCTTCTTATAGAATAAATTTATTACTGGTTATTTTCTTTCTGCAGTTGCAGTTGTAAAAGGCATATTTCCATTATTTTTTGTAATTGTTTAAATATAGAGAACTATTAATTTTCAGATCAATTTTATAAATAACAACTTTTCCTAAATTATATAGTATTAAACTCCGCCACAGCACAACAAATGGGTTCAAGAATTTCAACTGCATACAATATGAGATCATATTATTGTGAGGTTAATGAGGCAGGTCTGTTTGGTAGCCAGCTGGGAGTTCTAATGTCCACTTGTAAAATCCAAATCTATCCCAAGTCCTGATGGCAATTGCTAGTCTCACTTAAAAATCAACGAAGAGGGGGCGCCTGGGTGGCTTCGTGGGTTGAGTATCCGACTTCATCTCAGGTCATGATCTCACAGTTTGTGGATTCAAACCCCAAATCAGGCTCTGTGCTGACAGCTCAGAGCCTGGAGCCTGCTTCAGAATCTGTCTCCCTCTCTCTCTGCCCCTCCTCCACTTACACTCTCTCTCTCAAAAATAAATAACCATTAAAAAAATTTTTTATTAGAAAAAAAAGCCAGTGAGGAAAGTTCTGAACCTGGTGGTTGGCTGGAATTTACAGCATAGCAGCAGTGATTCCAAATCTCCATTATTTGGTACCTCTTGTGTTAGCCAGATCTGGGAATATTGGCCCACAAGAATTATGAGGACATAGGGACTCATATTGTTTCCCTGTATCTTTAGACATGTTTCCTGCCGTATATATGGTTTCCTGCCATATACCTGCCTGCCTCTCCACTTTATGCCACACCCCCCACCATAAGATGAGAACTTTAGTCTACCCCCACGTGAGAATGAGAATTAGAAATCGTTGCCAACCACACAATATCTGAATTTGGATGATTCTAGGTTAGCTAATGACACAGTCTTTGCTGCAATTGGAGTCATTACCTGATTGAATTTATTATAATTAAAAGTTCTCTGTCATTCTCAACATCCATCTGTGTGCTGCACAGGCCAGCTAGTCAAGTTGAGAGATGTGGTGGGCACTAATCTCTACAATCCTTCAGGAATGCAGTATCGCTTTGGGTTTACCATTTTCATAGATAGAGGCAGGCCTAATGGCTTACATTTGACCTTTTCTACCTTAATAGCTCCATACCATGGGTCAAGGAACCACAATGATGCATCTGCCAGGGGTTGAGTAATGTTCTTCCCATTATGCATTCCAGAACTTGGGAAATAACCACAAAGTGAATACAGGGACCCACTGGGTTCACTATACAGTAGACCTGAGCCAAAACTCTGTGGGTCATCTAACAGAAACACAGTGATGTTTTGGGTCTTCAGAAATAATGTCAGTTCAGAGCCAGTGTGGCCAGAGTAATAGGGCTGCTTCTATGGACAAAAATAGTTTGATGAAATTTAGGTATTCAGGGTCCACAGCTTTACTAGAATCTGCCCAATTGTCCCATAATAATTTTCAGAATCCCATTTCTTCCCAATCAGCATCTTAACGTTAACAAGTGAGACTCTATAAGTGAGAAAGAATTTGTCTTGTAATTCAGCTATGTATTGATTGGATTGGACTTTGGATTTGGTTTTCAGAAATATCAGCCTTGCAACTACAAGACATAGGAGTTTCTTTGAGAGTAGTCATAGAAGCAGTACTTTGAGCTGGGAATTTAAAGCCATCCTTTCATAATTTTCTTTCCCTAAATTAGAAGCAATCAACCGACTCTATTATACTTATTTTCACTAACCTTATCTGTAGCAGAAAATAGTTTGCAACCCAAAACCTTGCCTTCTTTAGGCACATTATTACAGGTAACAATTTGAGTAACTGTTTTGCCACTGTATGCCATCAACAACCGTGTTGCCTTTACCATTGGAAATAGTCATTAATGTCTTTAAATCTAACTAGATCCGATAATAAAAAAAAAAAAAAACCCAGAATCAATTTAGGAACTCTTGTTTGAGATCATGTTCCTTAGGAACTGCTTTTAATATTAAGTTCTGTATCATTCGGGGTTCAGTCTGAGAAGCAGAACCACTAGGACTATGTGGCTGTGTGTCGGTGTCTGTGTGTTAAGAGAGAGGTAATACAGCTAGTCCAATTTTAGTTTTTCTTGAGACTTCTTCATTGATCCAAGTGTTACTTAAAAGTTTTTTGTTTCGGGGCGCCTGGGTGGCTCAGTCGGTTAAGCGTCTGGCTTCGGCTCAGGTCATGATCTCACAGTTTGTGGGTTCAAGCCCCGCATCAGGCTCTGTGCTGACAGCTATCTCAGAGCCTGGAGCCTGCTTCAGATTCTGTATCTCCCTCTCTCTCTCTGACCCTCCCCTGTTCTTGCTGTCTCTCTCTGTCTCTCAAAAATAAATAAAAAACATTAAAAAATTAAAAAAAAAAGTTTGTTGTTTAATCCTAAAATATTTTGGGTGATATACAGCTATCTTTCTTTATAGCTATCTTATCTTGTTATTGATTTCTAGTTTAATTCCACTGTGGTCTGAAAGTACTTTGCATGATTTCTGTTTTTTAAGATTTCTTTTATGTCCCAGAATTTGGTCTCTCCTGATGAATGTTCCATATGAACTTGAGAAGACTATATATTCTTCTGTTGTTGGATGGGAGATTCTATAAATGTCATTTAAATCCAGTTGATTGATTGTTCTCTTCCTGTCAACTCTGTCCTTACTGATTTTCCTCCTGCTTGATGTATCAATTACTGAAAGAGGGGTGTTAAAATTTCTAGCTATAATAGTGTATTTGTCTGTTTCTCCTTAGCAGTCTATCAGTTTTTGCCTTGTGTATTTGTATGCTCTATTGTTAAGTACAAACAGGCTAAAGATTATGTCTTGTTGGAGAATTAACCCCTTGCTTGCTTTGTCTCTTCAGACTGTTTTTTTTTTTCTTGCCTATTAGCGTAACTTGTGCTTTTTGTTGTTGTTGAAAGCTGGACATGGTGTATCAGAGATAGAAACTGAGGTAAATATGCTGTATAGTGTGAGGTTTTATATTAATCCGGTTAGGAATTGGGTTTTGTCTAATGTTTGTTCTACCTGTGGATGCCAGAGCCTTCAATTTCGTCTAGTGTCCTTGCTTTTGTCTCTCCTGCTATCTTTGGGTTTCCCTAAGAATCCCTTTTACAAATAGAGTCTGCTTCTTGCAGCTCTTTCATCTGCAATTCACTGTTACGATACTGGAGCCCTGTCAATGTGGCAGTAATCTAGGGGTAACTTTCTATAATATTGTGATTAAATCTGGTTTTTCGTAGGTTTACATCCCTGGGGCTGTGATCTTCACAAGTGTTTCTTAGCTTTTTCCCCTCTTAGATGAGTCTGGAAGTCTAGAGGGGGCTGGAGATGCATAATTGCCCTTCCTTCACCTGAAATAAGGCTCTCTTTTGAAGAATGGGCCTTTGTTATGGAGAATGCTCTGAGTTTGTCTCCAAATGGTTACTTTTCACCTCCCACTGCCAGAAACACTGGGGAATTTTTATTGTTTTCACTGGTGGGGGTACCAGAGGTAAAAGCCATGAAAGTGCAAGTTCATCTTAGACTGTAGCCCCCAGGAATTTTTCATTCATGCTAGTCCCCACTCAGGAGCCAGCAGTTCCTCAAACTGCTGTGTTTTGACCTTAGCAGCTTCTGTTCCAGGTAAATCAATATCAGCTGTGGACCTCTGTGTTTGCCTGTCTCTGCAGACATACTGCAGAGTGTGTTTTAGTAGTTTGTCCTTTATCTTCCTTCTCTGATAGGCCAAAGGAGAGTCATTGATTTGCAGCTTGCTCAACTGTGTGTGGTTGTTTTTTTTTTTTTTTTTTTTTTTAAGGACAGGAGTGTGATGACTTTTAAATTCTACAGGTTGAAACTAAAACTGGAAGTTGGATTCTTTTTGTTTAATATTTTAAGTCCAATCTTTTCAGTAGACTATGTCTCAGTACAGATCATTTTCTATGAAATTATCCTAGAACAGGATACTGCATTTGTAAATGGCAAGTTCAGTTCTTTCATTTTATCTTTGAAGTTTTTTTTCTATTCCATCATTTCTGTATACTAGCTCAAGGACACCAATTCATCTATACATGATTTGTCTCTGTTGTCTATCATTATAGCTCCTCTTTACTTCCTTTTATCATTTTGTCTATTTTAACTGAGTTCTGCAACATTTTCTAGAGCTCTTCCTCAGCTTGCTCTTTTGTTGTTCTCATTCATTAATTGCTGTTTATAAATAATTGGTCTTAATATAATTTTATTTTCCCCTCCTGTTCATTATCCACTCTCATTTTTACCTTATTTTGTTGCCATCCTTTCACCATGGATTTCTTCTTTCAAAAATTTCATCTTTGGAAATTCTGGGTGGTTCAGTTGGTTGAGCATCCAACTCTTGATTTCAGCTAATGTCATGATCCCAGGGTTGTGGGATCAAGCCCTGTGCTGGGCTCCGTGCTCAGCATTGAGCCTGCTTAAGATTCTCTCTCCTTCTCCCTGTGCCCCCTCCTTTGCTTGTGCATGCTCGCTCTCTCTCTCTAAATAATAATAATAATCTTTCCTCTAATTTTATTTAATGCATAAAGATTTTTTTATTATTGATGTCTTCATCCAGAGTGAATTATTTTCCTGGGTTGCAAAATATGTGCTTACATTTTTTAAAATTTTGTTTTGTTTTTCTGTATTGTTTTGGTGTAGTGGCTCTTTTTCACTTTGCCATCTCTTTTCCCAAATATATGGATAATTTCTCCCTGCCAGCGTTCTCCTTTATCTGGTCTTTTTCATAATCTCACTGAATATTTGACTGAATTCTATTATTTGGCTTTTTAGTTACCTAGAAGAGGGCAGTGGTGTGATGGAGGTGAGAAAGAAGAGCTTGTGCCCTGATTCCATTCACATATTTTGTCTTTAACCTTTTTCTTTGGAAGTTTGTTAAACATCTCTCCTCAGATTTTACTCTTGTTTCTTTGAGGGGAACCTCCAGATCCATGAGGGTACTGGATTATTACCCCATTTTTAGAGTGAGTCCTTTAGTTTACCTTCATTAAGTCTTTGGCTCTATGAAAACACCACCACTTAGCTCACCATTCCCCAGCCATCTTTTGTTCCCCACCCGCAGTTGTGGTTACGTTGGGGAAATACTCAAAATTCAGAAGTTCTTCCAACAATCAATGTGATGCTTTTTAGCTACTATGGAAAAGTATCCAGTGGTTTGAGGAATGGTATTTTCCTTTTATTCTCATCTTTTATTTTGCCAAACTTTTATTTATTATAGACAATTAGTTCTGGATAATTCTTCCTGAAGTATTTCTCTCATGTTGCTGTAAGCCAGAAAAAACAAACTGTGACTTTTTTTTACTTATTTCAGCTTCTCATTCACCTGCCTTTCAGTCCTCTCCCCTCAGCCATCAAGAGACTTTTTAGGAATCTGTCCACTCACTTTCTTCCCCATGGTACAGCTGCTGCTTATTCTCTCTCTCTCTCTCTCTCTCTCTCTCTCTCTCTCTGTCTCTCTCTCTCTCTCTTTGTGTGTGTGTATGTGTGTGTGTGTTGTATTTGGAGGAGGAGGTGGTAGGTAGGGAAATCTTACATTCTTCTTAAAATCTTCATTATCCAAAGATACTCTGTATAATTGCATACCTTTTCTTGTTAGAGGACTGTTTCATTTTTCTTTGTTCGTGTTACTTATATTCATTAATATAATTCCATTTAGGGTGGAAGCTTCTATAATACTATATTTACTCTATGTTTCCTTATAAGTCCTTTACTACAGTTCAATATCTGGTATTTATCAAGCAACCTGGGTTTCTTAGAAGAGAATTGCTAGGAAAATGAGCATAATGAACATACTCTTTAAAGTGAGTTATCTTCCAGGGTGGAAATTTGGATAGTTGGAAAAAGAGGCTGTGTAATTGAAATTTATTGAAGTACTGAAGGTTTTGAATGGAGTTTAGTCATTACTATCAATTTTTCTGTGACTAAATTTCTATTAGTCTCATTGATTGTGCTGAGTTAATTATAAAGACACAAATGAGAGGTCTGAGGGTCAGATAGAGAATAAAGGGAGGACTGTGTAATTTACACATCTGATAGACACCACACTCTCCTTCCATTCCCTAACTCCATGTCCAGATATATGAAAGCTGACCTTGGTCTCTGAAATGATAACTTACCAAAAAGACATTTAATCTTGGAGATGAGGAATCTCTAAAACAGATGTAGTGATACTGAATCCAGGCAAAACTATGAGATAAGGGAAGTTTATTGTCTGAATCTCTTAATCCTTTATTTCCTGGATCACAGGCTTCTTAAAATCCTTATATCCTATCATTATCCACCCCCCGCCCCCTGCCGTCTCAAATTCTTTTTTCACTCTGAGGAATAAATAACTGGTGAGGGACCTCACCCAGGGAGTAGTTGCATATAACTAGGATTAAATACTTAAGTAAAAGAGTTAAATTGTGTAATATAGGACTTTAGGATTCAGCAAGCTTATAAAAAATGATTTTTTTTCATGCTGAGGCCTCTTGAGCCCCTGAAATCATATTACTTAGCTAATGCGTAATTCTATTTGTATAAGGAAAACCCCCAATGGTAATTAATTTCTTTTCAAGTTTTTCATTCTGCTGAAATTGGACACAGCTTTTTTTATTCATTCTGCAAATACCAGTTTATTGATAATTCTTTAACACAGTAGTGGAGAAGCCAGACTATTTTACAACAATTTTATCATTTTACTGGTTTTGGTCTCCAGGTTATATGAGCCCTTACATGCACTACTACTTTTAAGACCTTATACATTAAAATCTTTAAAATGTGTCTAAGAAATATAGCCTGTGAGTTTTTTTGATTGAACATTTGCCAAGACCAGATAGAACATATCGAATCCTCCATGCCTCAGCTATGAAGCCTTTCTCATTTTCTCACAGATCTTTAACTTGTGACATTGGCTCAGATTTCAGCAATGCTGTGGTGTATAGCTTGTTCTCAGGATAAGCTCTGTCCCTGAGTGATTTCAGGTAATCTGCTGATAATATTTTTATGAAAGAGGACTCTCTTTGGTTCTCCCAGCTTCCAAGGAGATCTCTAGAATCCCTTTAACTTGTTTCTACAGAAAGGGCTCAAATGTTGCCTTGATTTCTGATTTAAACTCCTTGTCACTAGGCTACTCTGCATATATTTAAAACTCTCTAGTTCAAGATAGGGAAAATTTATATATCCCTGTGCCAAGTACTATCAAGTCAAGAACTATGAAGAAGACAAAAAAGTAGACTTCTTCCTACTTTTGACAATTGCTCGTGTTTCTTCATACTCCTGTAAGCATGATAGATCTTTGATGATAGTGGGGATGGTGGTAGACCACCATAGCAGGAGAAGGCTAAACTAAATATAAACTGAATGTAAACTAAACCAAATGTAAACTGTGTCAGAGGGTCATAAGTGCTGTGCAGAAAAGTGAAATAGAGAAGTAAATCGAGAATGCTAGGATGGAGGGGGGATTACATTTAATGTAAGGTAGCCGGGGAAGGCCTTATTGAGAAGGTGACATTTGAACAAAATGTGAAGATTTGGGACTGAACCATGCAGATATTTGGAGGAAGAGTGTACCAGGAAGAGTAGCAGCAATTGCAAACACTGTTTAGGGCTGAAAGTGTTTGAAGTTTGTTTTAGGCATGGCAGAGTTTGGTGTCAGCAGAATGGATAAAAGAGGGGGAAGTGATGCCAGAAAATTAAGAGGATGGATAGGTAGATTTTATAAGCCATTTTAAGGATTTAACTTTCTCTAATTTGAGTGAAATGGACTATTAGATATTCTGAATAGAAGTCTGACATGGTCTAATTTATGTGTTTTAAAGGTTCACTTTAGTTTCTGTATAGGAACTTATTTATAGAAACTAAAGAGGGTAAAGGAGGAAGCAGTATATCCAGTGTAATGTTCTGGGCAAGAGATGGTTAGGGCTCAGACTGTGAATGTAGTATTAAAACAGTGAGGGGCACCTGGGTTAGTTAGTTAAGTCAGTCAGTTAAGCATCCAACTTGATTTCAGCTCAGGTCATGATCTCACAGTTCATTAAGTTTGAGCCCCACTGTCAGTGCAGAGCTGGCTTGGGATTCTCTTTCCCTTTCTCTCTCTGCCCCTCCCCTGCTCACATGCTCGCTCTCTCTCTCTCTCGCTCGCTCACTCTCTCTCTCATAAATAAATATATTTAAAAATTAAAAAACACCTTTAAAACAGTGAGAAGTGATAGGATTCCAGATAGAAATTGAAGGAGAGTTAATAAGATTTGTTGGAGGGCAAAATGCTGGTCATGAGAAAGAAAGAAGTTAGGGATATCTCCAAAATTTTTGAACTGCAACTGGTGAGAAGCAAGTAACTGAGATGGGAAAGACTGTGGCAGGAACAGAAATTGTGGGGCAGGAAGCTCAGGTGCTCAGTTAGGATATACCTAGTAGAAACTTGAACTTCAGTTCATTAAATTGAAATTCAAAAAAGTCCAAATAAAAACCTGGCTGTTATCAGCATATAAATAGTATATAAAGAGAAGAGATCCAAGTACTCCAGGCAGCATTACCCATGCTTCTTTATCCTCCACCTTCTTGTTGTTTTTGGCCAGTGGGAGTCATTTGCAGGAGAGCAGAGAAGAGAAAAGCAAGGTCATGGGTTGGGGAGATCCCCTGGCTCATGTCCATGTCAGGCAGCCCCTCTGCTCTTCTAAAACGTTTCACCAGGCTCTGATCACCGCTTCTTCCCTTGCTCTCTAGGCCTAGGAATGATGGAGTGACAAATATTTCTCACTGTTACCAGTCCTGGGTGCTTTACCACCTCTCATTGGTTCCCTTGACCCTATCCACTCCATTTAACTTCTTTATGTTACGCTTCCGAGTATGCCGTCTGTTTTCTGCCAGGACCCTAGTGATATAATAGTATATGTGGTAAAAATCGATTGGAGGTTGTAGCACTTGAACCCTGAGGCCCAATCTATCGTCAGTGATTATTGTAATCATATATAATTATTAAAATTATTTTTATTATTATTTTATTTGCTTTATTTTATTCTTACAATCAAATTGATTAGAAGCATATTATAAGGAATAAATTGTTGAATGGCCTTAGAAAAGTCATGTCACTTTTCTGAACTTCAGTTTCTAGATGAGTTAAATAGACATGGTAACTACTGTCTCTCCTTTAGAAGTGGTGAAATAGTGAGTTTGTACCTCCTTCACGCTCTTGGAAGAGAGTTCTTGGAGGAGAATAAAAGCTGATTGCTTTCCATTAACTAATTTCCCTGATACATAAAACCCACAAACACTAGGTAGAGTTGGAAGAGACAGCTAGGGTTGGGGGAAGCCTGTCAGAACCTGCAAGGACAAAATGCATGTCATTTCAAGATGTGTTCAATAATTGTTTTGTGTATCAGAATAGATTCTTTTGGTGAAAGATGTGTAACTAAGGCAGAAAACAATCTAAAGAATTTGGAATGACAATCTAAATATTGACAGTTAGCAGCATGTTTCCTCCAGGTCTCCTTGCCTAAAGCTACATCCAGGGATGACACGGAGTCACTCAGCCGTGTAGTTTGGCAGCTGAGCACCTCTGCATCTCTGGCCATCAGCACCCAGAGTATAATTCTTAAATCTACAAACTGTCTCGTGCAACATTTTTCCCCCTCCTCCTCAAATAATATCCAATTACTGAGTGCTGTGCTGGGAGAACCTGGGGAAATGCTAGGAGGAAACACAGCTGAGAGCCACTGTGGTTTGACAACTCTCCAGCTACTTTGAAAATATTTTGGCAAAAACAAGATTTTAAGTAAAACTGTTTCCTTTGGTAACATACCCAAAACTGCAGGTTTTACATTTTCATTACTATGATTTGGGCCAAAAAGGGGAAAAGAAAAGAAAAAGAAAAAAAGGGGGGAAAGTTTTTCTAGAGGGTGGAAGATATAATCTAAGGAAAAGAGAGAACACTTTGCATGAGAAGCCGGAATGAGGGCAAGGAGGAAACATATGGAGACGTGTTTAACATTCTCTCCTTACTTCTTTTCTCTACTGAGAAATTTCCCCCCTGTCAAAGCACAGCATTCTCTTTTGCCCTCAGATGACCTGGAAGGGATTCTTTGGGGATGACCAGGCTAGGATTTGTGTTACTGCTTATTATCGGATGACAGGTAGTCAACTGGGGAAGGCAAAACCACATGTGTCCATCCCACACTGCAGCAGATATGGGAGGGGATGAAATGGAATGATTTTCATCTGCACCCACTAGTTGGTTTTTAGTTGGGATATGCTTATCTTTTCTTGCTTCGTTTGGGATATGCTTATCTTTTCTTGCTTCATTTTCTTCCTGGTCACAACCACACATGAAATCCCTCAGTACTTGAAAATACCAGGCCCTCTCCTATCTCATAACTTTTGTAAATGCTATTTCCTCTACCCAGAATGCTCTATCCCCAACCTGCAGCACTATTTTTCAGAGAATCCTCCCCTTACTCTCCAGATGATGTTAGCTTCTAGTGTTTCCTTTGTGGCTGTCTGTTTCCATATTCCGCTATCATCTGTAACTTCTATGAGGGCTTGTCCATCGTCATACCCCCAGGGTCTAGCATATTGTGGATGTTTAAAAGTATCAACCATTTGTCTGAACCTGTCTACCTTTACTGTCTATTTCTTACTGTACTCCTTTCCTAATAACCTACTCTTCCTTTGTTTTTATTTCCCCTTATATTTCTCTTTCCCTTTTTTTCTAATATGCTGTCTCCTCCTCTATAGTTTAAGGCCCAGTGTAAAGGATGTAAAGTAGAAAACATACTCTTTTTTTTTGTTTTTTTTAAATTTTTTTACATTTATTTATTTTTGAGAGACAGAGCACAAGTGGGGGAAGGGGCAGAGAGAGAAGGAGACACAGAATCTGAAGCAGGCTCCAGGCTCTGAGCTGTCAGCACAGCGCCCAGTGTGGGGCTCGAACTCACAAACCGTGAGATCATGACCTGAGCCAAAGTCTGACGCTTAATCAACTGAGCCATCCAGCTGCCCCAGAAAACATACTCTTAACTATAGACTATTAAAGCCAAAATGTGCTTCACAGATTATTTAACCCTACACCTCCATTTGTATCATTATGCTGTTTTCCAGTCACACAGCTAGTTGGGAACAGAGTTTATATTAGAATTGTGTAATCTTGACTGTATTTAGTCTTCCTTTCATTGTTACCATGCTATATAAAGTGTAGGTGGGGATGGAGGACCCCAAAAGTACTACTGACTTCTCTACCACACAAATTTCCTATAATCCAACAGTTGAAGTCTTATTGGAGAGGGGGAAGAAATGCTTCCTAGATCCTTCCTAAATAGTTGCTGTTCTAAGAATAAAACTTAGAGTCAAAATCTGGCCTAAACTTCCCTCAAATTCAAGAAGATCCATCTATCTTGGAACTAAGGGGAAGAGTCAAGTTCAATGTTCAGTCCCTAAAATAAATGCTCATGTGAAAATGGACCCAAAGGTCTTAAGACAGTGTTAAAGAGAGAGGGGACGGGGGGGAAATACTGGTACTCATCAACAATGAGGATAACAATAGCTAACTGACATTTGTTTAGTACCATTTATCTGGCACTGTTCTAGGAACCTGTCCTAAATGAAATATATTCATTTATTCCACCTAAAACACTGTGAGTTAAGTTCCATTATCTCCACTTTATAGATGAGGAATCTGTGGCATAAAAATGTGGAATAATGTATTCAATGTCTTTAACTAGTTAAATGGAAAGCTAAGATTTGAATCTCAACAGCATACTGCAAAGCCAAAACTCTGTGGAACACCTTGGATAAAGCTTCTAGCCCAAACACAAAGAGTTAAGACTTTGCTCTCCAGACCAAATGTTTAACAACCTCTATGAAAGATCTCACTCAATATAACTAAGCTCCACAGGACCTGAGATAATTTAGAGTCAAAACCTTGGGAATGGTGAGTCCTTTCACAGTTATGTATCTAACTAGGCTGGTGTGTTCCAGAACTAATTCTGAGATTTTGTGTTGTCTATCTGGCCTCTTCCAATAACTTTCACTGGTTCCTGTTCAGTTAATTCAGGCAATAATACTTGAGTTATATCATCTCACAAGCTAAAGAACCTCTCAAGGACATGGTCTTAACAGAAGTGAAGGGCAAGAGGTTCCTCAGAAAAGGGTTTTGTTTCTGCTTCACCATGGCAATAAAATCTGTGCTACATAGCCTTGCACAATCAGGGCCCTGCCCTTTGCTTGCCATGGTCTCCAGCCATTCTCTCTGTTGTTCCCTATGCTCCAACCATTGAGATCCATCCTCAGCCCCTGAACTCACCAACTTTGTCCTCCAGGGCCTGTGTTCTTGTTCGTTCTTTTACTTACAACACGTTTCCCATATATCTTCCCATGACTGGATCCTTGCTGTCATTCAGGTCTTAGTTCATCCATCACTGCTCAGTAAACTCTTACCTGTCTACCCTTTCTTTGTTCCATTCAGAATGACTGTAATGATTTTAGGTTGGAAAAAAATTAAATAGATCTCCTACACAACTTGCTTCAATAATACCACTTCCTAGTATCCTGACAAGGTAAATTATTTATTAAGTAAAAGTGAACAAATAAGAATATAGAGCACCAGCCCAAAAATAAATCTGGTGATAGTATAATTAATGTAAAGAATTCTATCTGATGTACTTGAATAATAGGACCAGTTGTTTACTTTTGCCACTCTGTTTCAAACAATAATATCAAAAAATAAAATCACATGAAAGATGTATTTTTTTCTCTATTCACTGAGTGCTGAATGTCTGAATGTCTGTGTTCCTCCCAAATTCATGTGTTGAAATCCTAACTCCTATAGATGATATTAGGAGGTAGGGATGTGGGAGATGCTTAAGAGTGTGGAGCCCTCATGAATAAGATTAGTGCCTTAGAAAAGAAGTTCTAGAAAGACCTCTAACCCCTTCCGCCATGTTAAAACATAGCAAAAAGATGCCAGCTATGAACCAGGAAGAGAACTGTCACCCAACCATGCAAATACCTTGATCTTGAACTTCCCAGCCTCCAGAACTATGAAAAATAAATTTCTGTTGTTTATAAGTCACCCAGTAAGTGGTATTTTGTTATACCAGCCTAAATAGGCTAAGACTCTGAGAATAGATCAATGCACCTGGCCCTTTAAGAGAAATAATCAGCTAATTGAGAAACAAGTTAAGAAACAGGAGTAGGAGTGGAGAAGAAGAAAGTGTAGATAGAATATCTCCTTTTTAACCTACTGCAAAGTTTAATCTGGAAATAATTTCTATTAATCCTGACTGTCATGGAGCAATCACTGTCTAACCATCAGTGTAAAGGAGCATACATACATCTAGCTTGGGCCAATGAACCAATTATCAATTTCTGATCATGCGGTCAAAAGCCACAAATGATGCAGTGCTTGGTTGAATTTTCCTTGAGGTAGTGAAGTCTTTCATGATGATATTTCATGAGGTAGCTTTATCTAAATTCCACCTGCTCCTCATGTAAACCTTTTTCTGCAAAACTCAGAATTGCTGTTCATCAAGCAAATATTTGTTATAAATTTTGGACAATAAATTAATAGAGCTACAACTTTTAGACAGCAAAAGGTATATTAAACTATTAAATAGTTGCACTTTTAAATATGGAATAAAAGATACATTAGATTTATTCAAAGAGGACTTTGCTGACAGTTAACAAATTTATCAAGATTAGCTTACATTTCAGGACAATTATTAATCAACCTGGAGACTATATTCTGCCGTAAACACTATATTCAGATTTATTTTTTAAATTAACTGCACGGTGTGAGAGACCTTTTTAGGATCCAATCACAAAGCAGTCTGGGATATATAAAAACCAGCTTAGGTGATCTTGGTTTATGGCAGGGTTCCTCAGTCTCAGCAGTACTGCATTTGGGGTTGATAATTCTTTGTTGTGGGGGACTCACTGGTGTACTGCTGAATGTTTAACAGCAACTTTGGTGTCTACTCACTAGATGCCAGAGGTACCTCCTTTCCCAGTTTTTTACAAACAAAAACTTTTCCAGACATTGCCAAATGTTCTCTGGAGGAAAAATATGCCCCTTATTTATAGAGTAGGTAAAGAAGCCTTCCACATATCCAACATTTAGGACCATAAACCTCAGGAAACTGTACCTAAGAACCTGACCTCTCAACTACTTCTAAAAGCAGACTCGTGTCCACTGACGGTTTGTTGAAGCTAAGCAGTGGTAAACATATACAAACACCATATAAGGTTTAAATTATATCAGGTCTTTAGAGAACACATGTATCCTGATTTTGACTCTACTTGGCGCTTTATTACCTTCGTTTATTTCATTCCAACCTCCTTGTCAAAGGGTTTCTAAAAGGATGAGACCTTGGTTTACGATCACATTTTGCAGTTAAAATTGCTCTAAAGTTATTTGTAACTCTATGACATTAGAGATCTCACCATCAAGTTGCCTAAGGCATATTTTTAAGGCTGAGTAAGGTTTAAGTCCTTTAGCCAATCTTACTGTTTTCATTGTTTCAACTCTTCCAACCCAACTGTGTGTTCAGAATATATAAGGACAAATAATAGTTAAATGATCATTTTCTAAGCAATTCACATTACTCAATATTAATTCATTTTAAAAATGGTTAGAATCAAAATAAGGCCAATCTCAAAATATAGTGATAGCCTCAGAATAAATTTATTGATTTATCATGAGATATCATGAGGCTCTGTTCATTTATGAGTGTGTCAAAAATTTCTTCTTTACATTTATATATTTATCTTTGAAAGTATGTTCCACAGGGTATCAATCCTCTCATTCCTTAGGGATTCCAAACATGGCCCCATCAGACCATCTGCCAGTCTTGGTCACCACAAATAATTAACCCCACCATGAAGTATTTAAAATATGTAAAGGTTAAAAGATCATAAAAATGAGACCATATGTCCAAACATACCACGTGTGCTTTGGCAAGGGAAATGTACATGTTAAGACAAATCTTAGCAAGCCTGCCAGAGAATTAGATCAAAACCAGGACAAAAAGATTCTTTTCATATAAGCTAGGTATTTCCCTAGCACTTATCCTGAGGTTAGCCAAGATGAAGAAAATCAATATACCCATATATCTGCCTGGCAAAGCCAGAAAGATCCTTAATGGCTGAGAAGATAAAAGGCCTAGAACCCTGTGTTTGGGGAGATAAACTGCCCTGATCCAAATCCTGTCTCCACAACTAATTCTGTCATCTTAATATGTTGACAAAATACTTAACATCCCTGATCCTCAATTTCCTCATCTATAAAATGGAAATGATTATATATTTCTTGTGGAATGTTTTGAGGAATAAACAAGATAAACTCAAAGTGTTTAGAATTTTTTTCCATCACACAATAAGGGTTACTGTTCTTATTAATAAAATAAATGTACATCCAGTCTCCTCAGGACTGCTAACATTTTGGTACCCACTCTTAGTTATTTTAGATAATGTTCCAAAGAAACACTGTATGTGTAAGGATGCATCCAGTTTTGCTAGGTGGCTCCACCACCAAAGCCAGATTGAGGAGGAGCATATATAGTCAGAATCTAGTTGTGCACAAGCCTTTGTGTTCCCTGAGTGGGTCATCTGCACTGGTATGGGGTTCATCTCACTCATGGGAAATAGCCAAAGGAGTCTTCTTGAAGATCACCTGAAGATAGAAAAAACTGCAGATGTTAGAGTGACTAGGAAGTGGCTTCAACCCATGCATTATACATATTCAATTAGTGAGAACAGCCTGTACCCTGTTTATGCTGTTTGAATGAGTGGACTGTGAAACTGTCAAAACCTAGGAAGAAATTCCTTTTAGATAGCCAATAGTTGGGCTTATTCATTTCACATTCCCCGTCCTTTAGAACTTATTATTTAATGTTTATGACACCACTATGCATCAAATTATTAAATTAAAAATTATTAAAATAAAAATTAAAAAATTGTTAAGATAAGTTTTGACTCTAATAGATATCTAAGTAAATGAGAATTAGTTTATATAATCCTGAAGCCAGGGGGAAGGGCAGTGGGGTGTAGTTTCTCATGCTTTTAAAAAAAATTTTTTTATTTATTTTTGAGAGAGAGAGACAGAGAGTGAGTGGGGAAGGGGCAGAGAGAGAGGGAGACACAGAATCCAAAGCATACTCTAGACTCTGAGCTGTCAGCAGAGCTCCTGACACAGGGCTCAAACCCACAAACCGCGAGATCATGACCTGAGCCAAAGTCAGATGCTTAACCGACTGAGCCACCCAGGGGTCCCTAGTTTCCCATGCTTTTAAGGCCTTTTAGAACTTAAAAAATAATGAAATATTCCAGACATACAAAAAATGTATAAAGAATAATAAAGCAAACTTTTGCTGAGGCTATAGGTCTTCAGGAGTTCCAGCATTAATCTGAGGTCTCACTTCCTATCTGCATCTTGCTAGCTCCCCTCCCCACCTGTAATACCCAAGCCTCAGGGCCTAGAGATTGTCAATGCCCAGAGCAGCTAAAGATTTGGTTATCAGTTTCCCACTTTACTTTCTCTGAGCCATAAATGTAAAAAGATATGTAAAATATTTCATTCAGCACTCTACATATTTTTAGTGGGAATTTTTTTCAGGTTATCTAGCCCCTTCATTATTTTTTAATCAGAATGTATTCATTATTATGAATTTGAGATTTTTTAAATTTCATTTTATGTATATATTTGCTTTTGTAAGATACAAAGGAAGACTTAAAATATTAAGGTATGAATGACAATAAAGACAAAATGACCATGAACAGAATTGGTATGCTATATAAATTATTGTAAGAACACACAGTTTTCCATGGTAGATAGTATTTTTTGTATTTGAATTTTTCAGTATTCCAAAATAACTAAAGGAAAATCAGTCATTTTGTTGTTACTCAGTGAATGTGAACTCTAAACTTAAACTATCCTCTCCCTTTCTAAAGGTCTTCTAGGATACTTTCCCAATTTATAAATTCCCCATGCTAGTGTAAATTATCCTTGGAGAATGGAATGTGAGTGCTAGCGAATTCACTTAGCTGTCTCCATCTCACCTGAAAGTCTGTTGAGTTAATGAGGAAATTCAATCTGTGTGTGTGTGTGTGTGTGTGTGTGTGTGTGTGTGTGTGTGTGTGTGATCAAGCCTCAGAATTCCAACACTTTTCTTACCCCGGTATAATGATTATGCAGTAAATAAGTGCTGAACTGGTAGTTTTAACTTGCTGGGATTCAGGTGAGCCCTGGGGTACCATCAGGTGGTAAATCTTGCAATGGTAACCATCTTCCATAAGAACACTGACTTACACTCCTCTGTGTGTGCTTCTGGCCAACTAAAGCCTGATACCTCCTGCCAAATTTCTCCCTGGAGGACCTGAACTCCAGCTCTGACACCATTGGTGGTCCCATTCAGACCTTCTTGGCCCCTCTGCATGGGAATGGGAGGAAGGAAGGTGTTCTATTCAGTTTTAAGATGAGGAAACTGAGCCTCATTGAGGTTAATTTTTATGAATTTAAATAATAAACAGTGGAACCAAACTGACTCCAGAGCTCATAGTATTTCACTATACTGCTTTGCAAATATAAAAATACCATTTTGTAAAAAGTTGGCAGCCAGCAGTGCAGTAACTGACTTTAGGGGTATTTTAAGTGGCTGGGGTTACGCTGGCTGCTTGTGGGAAGCCTAATTTGTTTGGAACATGGCCTGGCACATAGAAACTGTTATATAAGTGTTAGCCATTTGCCATTGCCACAGGCATGGGCTCCGAGCAGCTTAGGTGTCACAAGCACGTCATAACTATCATGGGGACACTGCTATTTCCTGGATCCAGACTTAGGAAGGGGACAATTCCCTTAAAGCACAAGCAATTGTAAGCCAGTGAAAATTTCTGCAAACTGGAGTAATATTTCTATAATGCTCATTAAAGCCACAATAGTGTCAAGAAAGAAACTATTTATGTAATCCCGTCTGTATAAACAAGATTAGAACTTTGTAGTGCTCGTTAACTTTGTTGTTCATCTTTAGCCCTTTTACAGGCTTCCTTATCTCTCTATACATAAAGATACCAAATTATAAGAAGCTTGTGAATTCAGACTAAGACCTATTGATTCAATCTGTGTCATTTGGATAAAGGCTTGATAGAAGTATCCCTCTCGAATGTCTATTAAGAAGGGATCTTCTTAGGAAAATAACAATATAAACAATGTTAAAGGAAAATTATTTAAATTATCCAAGGTAACACACATTTTTAAATATCTTAAACTTTTCCAAAAACAACACAATGATTATATCTAATCCTGAGATCTCGTTCTTAAACCAGATCCACAAATAATTTCTGCTGGAAAACTCTTCCTATTAGCCTATCTTCTTTCAGTTTTCAACTTATTAAGATCCTAGAGGCTGCTGTCTCCCAAATATATTTTTCATACCCAACCTAAGAGTTTTTAATAGAATTTAAACTCCCTTTCTTATTAAGCCACGAGTTAAGCCGTGGTCTTAAATCTACTTTAACTAGCAATAAAGATGACTTTTGATTAAAAAAACATTTTTAATAAATAAATAAATTCTCTTATTATCTCTACTTTTCTCTCTCTTTCTGATACAATGATTTTATAATGACCATTACAGATTTTTAAATATTTTAAGACCCACAATCTCAGGAATATGTGTCATAGAAAACTTGTATTTTTGGGGGGCACCTGATGGCTCAGTCGGTTGGGCATCTGACTTCTGTTTAGGTCATGATCTCATGGTTTGTGAGTTCGAGCCCCACATCAGGCTCTGTGCTGACAGCTCAAGCCTGGTGGAGCCTGCTTCGGATTCTGTGTCTCCCCCGCTCTCTTCCCCTCCCATGATCATGTTCTGTCTCTCTGTCTCTCAATGATAAATAAACATTAAAAATTAAAAAAAAAAAAGAACTTGTATTTTTTTAAATTTTAGTTACAACATTTATAAAATGGGTGAATAAATTAAGAGTTATTTATTTTGATTCTACGATGTGCTTATAAATTACTTCATGTTTAGGAAATTCATGCTATTAAAGCCTTAGAAAATTAGATGGCTATTTTTTTGGCAGTCCTGAATTTGAATGTTTGTAAATAAACCTTTTATACAAATGAGAATTTCAAATATTTCTGTTTAAAGAAAAATATACATATATATTTATTTATATATATGTATGTGTATATAATCACACACACACACACACACACACACACATACACAAGTTTATAAGAAGTTTGGCCAAGTACTAAGAAACTTGAATATCTCTGTCATTTCGAGTTTAAATTTTTCTGGTCTTACTATGTGGATATTTCTAAGAGTTCAGACTTAAACACTTTCTATATGAAGAGAAATATTCTATAGTATCAGTCATAAGTCCACTCTGGTCTTTAAAAATATCCAACAAGCCTCAAATGAGGCTTCATTTTATCTATTGAAATGAATTTAAATAAATTCATTGTTTCTTCAGCATGCCTTCCATGTTCTTCTTTTGAGACATTCCTCCACTCCCATCCCTAATCCTCTTTGTTCATTGAAGTAGCATGGGGTCCAAAGAGCATCTGCCATTTTCTTACATGATCCCACAATCTTGGCACATGGCCCAAGCTTGCCCAGTCAGTGTCCTTCCCGGGGAAGAATGTCCTTTCCTCTATGACCATGTGAGAACAGAAGCTATTGCCAGCCGCTGTGTCCCTGAATGTATAGAAGATCTCCTGTCTTTTAAAGGATAGCACAAACTGGTATTCAGAAAGAAGTCAAGGTGTGTGAAAGAGTGAAAGGAGAGTGGCAGAGAAGGTGAGAGACAGAGGGAGAGACAGAAAACTGAAAAAGAGAGACTCCAGTAGAGAGAAGAGGAGAGGGAGAAAGGAGTAACTTCTGATACTACTCATAACTTCTGATAACTACTGATACAATTGAGATTGTATCAGTGTGATTGTCATATGTGTTGCTTTGGGTCTTGTTCCTTCCCTGGCTTCTGCCTTCCAAGGCTTGGTCTTTAAGCCTTTGCTTCTATCTGTAAGACACTTTGTTATCTTTTCAATGTTCTCCTCTGCCCTTCAAGTGGACTATCCTTGCAGCCAAAAGATTTCTAATAGAAAGAGCTACCCCAAAGTCTGGCCCTGCATTTAGATAGTACACAATTTGATAATGTGGAGAATTATTTGGACTGTACATTAAATTTTAACTATTCACCAAATATTACATCAGTGTTATAAGGAAGGAGGAGAAAAAAATCACCTGGCAGGTATTATGATTATAGAAACTATTATTTCAAAGATAAGTACCTGAAGGTAGGATTGATCTGAGACTGACAAATCAGGCCCAACTAGAACAGGTAAATGGGGAGACTGGTCCAACGTAATCCTCTTAGAGAAATTTAGACTATGTAAGGGTGTGAAGGAAACTCAGAGTCCAGTTACTCAAGTTTTATTCTACCTTCATCACTCCTGGTGTACTATAGCACCCTTGCGACAACTAATCATAACACACTTAGTGACTCACAATGACACAAATTTATTATATTCAGGCATGGAAGAGTCTAAAATGGGTCAGCAGGGATCTGGGGAAGTATCTGTTTCCTATCCTTTTCCAGTTTCTAGAGGCTGCCCACATTCTTTGGCTCATGCTTCATATTGTTCCAGCTCTGCTTCCATCATTACATTTTTTTCTCTATGACTCTCTTGTTGGCCTCTTATAAGAACCCTTATGATTACATTGGGCCCACCTGATAATATAAGATAAACTCCCATATTAAAACTCAAACTTAATCCATCTACAAAGTCCCTTGTGCCATATAAGGTAGCATATCAGGTTCTGGGCATTAGGATGTAGACATCTTTGGGAGGACATTGTTAGCCTACCATACCTGGTACTGTTTCTTACAAAAGAGTGCCAAACTGTAGATCAGGAATTGGTGACTTGATACATTATCTCAAATTTGTCTGGAGAGGTCACCAGCCCTGATGGGGGCACTATGCATGCATCTCAATATGGGTTTCTTGTGGGACAAAACTTAGGACCCGGCATATACCATCCATTTTTTTTCCTATGGCTATAGAGAAGATGAACACTTGTTAGAAACTTCAGAAATGCTGAGATGTCAGTTGTGATGTAGAAATTGTTCTTCACACAGCAGGAACAGATCCAGCTCTAGGGACCCAGTTGCTCAGAGTCCTTAGGGTAGGACATTCTGCTTACGAACAAACTGGCCAGGGTGCTTATCTAGATTAATAGATCTCTGAAAATCTAGAAACATGAGACAGAGACAGATTCCATGCTGCTGATAACCAACATTCCCACTATTCTGAAATCTATGCAACTACTGCTCTGCTATCAGCACAAGTGAGCATGTAGTGTGAGTCCTGATGTACAGAATGCTAGGGACATTTCTGGAAACCGCCTGGCCCACCACTTGCAAAGCAGTCCATAGAGTCCCAATAGCAGGAATCCCTTACTACCTGTAGTATAAAGGGAAGTGGATCTAGGACCACCCAGTAAAAGTTGGAACCACTGAGATTCTATCATGGAGAAGTTGAAACTATGAAGGAAACACCACTGTTGCAGTGGGTGGGGCAGGGGAGGAGGAATACTCCGGCTTCTCCCTTCTTCCTGTCTACTAATCTACTACCAAGCTCAGCAGAAAGCTAGTTGCCAAGGAAACTTGAAAAAAAAAAGTTTGCTAGAATACCCACTCTCTTTCACCCTTCCCCAATACAGGAAGAGCAGGGAAAGGGCAAGCAAGGGATCAACCCAATAGCTAACTAACTTTGAGAAATATTGGGATAAACAAAGAACAATTGATTTCTTAACTATAGGATTTTCCATATGCACTATGATTTTCCATGGAAAGGATATAGTATGTGGTTGAAAATGGAACTCCTTTATGCCATGTGCTGTGCGTATGTAGTCTTAATCTCTTTGAGGACTATCCTTTGAGAAACTTTATCTTCAGCCAGACTAACCCAGGAAAGTAGGATCTTGTGGAAAGGCCCTGAGTGGGCTGCAAGAGTAAATTAGTTCTTAATAGAACACCATCTATCCTCTTCTTGGGGAAGGCAGTGAAGAAAATTCCAAGTACAAAAAGAGATAAAATCCTTGTGGCTTTTTCTCTGCTTCCCATAGTGGCCATGTTAGAATGTGTGTTTTACTAATACTTGTATCCAAGACCCTGGCATTCTGGACTTTGAAAATTCAAACTAGAATTGAACAGTCAAGAAAAATAAACCCTCTTCCAGGGCACCATTTGGGGGAAATCTAGCTTCTTATGGTCACTTTACATTTGTTTTCAGCTGATACAATCCAAGATGTTTTGCTAAGACTGATCCACCTGCCAGACATTTAGCAGTCTGGAGACATTCTCAAGTAGTAGAAGAGGTAATAAAAATAAAAGGGCATGCAAAACATGATGTTTTTCTGCATGCTTCTCTTACCATAGACACTTAAAAAAACAAAAATAAAGAGTAATTACTGAAAGCTATCACAGCACAATTTGCTGAGTCACTGAATTAAGGTTTTTTTTTAATAGACCTGTTTATTTCTAGAGAACTGTTGATTTTTAATAGAGATGTTACTATTTGAGTCCAAATGAGGTTTTTTTTGTCCACTTACATATCCAAAGCTAAGGCTGTGTCAAATAGCAGTTACTATATGTCAGACACAAAGAAATTGTAAGAAAAACAAAATTTAAGGGAACTCCGAGCTTTATCAGAGCTCCTTAGTTGAAGAATTCATGTGCTGAAAATATTACAAAAGAATTTTAAACTTGGGATCAAGACAGATTTCACGCTGGCCCCCCCTCTTAGTAGCTGTGTGAACTGGAATGGTCACTGATTATTTCTGATCTCTAATTCTCTCATGGGGAGAGAGAATTAGATCTCTAATTCTCTCATGGGGAGAGAGAATTAGAGATCAGAAGGTGAAGGTGAAATGCATGCCCTGTATTCCTTAGGTCATAGTTGGGAGACAAAATGAGATCATGTCTGGGATAATGCTTCTAAATTATCAACTGCTTTTCTGAAGAAGAGGATGGCCAAAGAAGCATGTACACTTTCTCTGAAATTATGCCAGTGGCCTTAACATGCTAAGATACCTAAAAAATGAAATCAGCCTTCTTCCCTGTCCTCAGAGACTTAAGCTTTCTACAAGTTACTCATAAAATTAGCACTTCACTGGAAATGAAATCTGATTTAAGGAATATCAGCATTGAGAAACCTCTTGGAGGCCAGGGATGTTTCTTCTTTCATAATACTATGAATAATATTCACACGGTTTTAGAAATTACTTCAATATGCCACATCTCTAGACTGCAGGTTTTTTCTTCTGATTTTCCTAGAAATTATCTTCCCCACATCCCTGCTATGAATTGCTCTCTACTGCCTAAGCCACAGTAGTGGTAGTAACCATCAAGTTAATTGCTTTTCCTTCACATAGAATGCTCTGAGCCCTCTGAGTACCTGCATTTCATTTAGAAACGTGACAATAGGTCACACATAAAAGAGGGAATTTTTCCATATCTGAATTGTGTAATAACCTCAGAATTAACTTCAGAAACCATCTTGTGTAATGGTTTGCAAGATTTTTTATTAGCACAAGCCTCTCATAAAATGAAATCTTGGGTAGAGTGCCATATATAAAATAGATTTGACTGAAACTGCCTTGGATAAAGATGGAGTGAGCTCTAACATATTGCTCAGTCTTTTTGTTGCATTGTGGATACTAAGGTTCCATTAAACCATTTGAAAACCACGCTATATAGATCAATCTCCCCTTCCTTCCAGGGTTCCAGTCTCTTCTACAATAACCATCAAATGTTTGTTCAACCTTTCAACATTGCCAGTGATGTCCATCCTCCCAAGGTAAGCCATATTTTTAGACAGCTTTGTTTGTTTAGAAATAGAAAGTTTATTCTTGTTTTGTTGGTTTCCTTGTAACTTCTATTTGTTGAACCTAGAACAAAACTGGATTATACTGCATTCCATGTATTTGAGTCAATGATCATATTTCTCTGAAAACATTTTTTTACAAACTAAACATTCTGATTTTTTTCAACTTTCTCATGTGAGAATATGTGGTCCTAATTTCTGTTCAAATCACTTTCCTTTGGGTTTCCTTCAGTTTCTCAATGTCAGCTTTAACTTGTGTGCCTAGAACTATGAGCAGTAACTCCTATCTTTAATGCAACCATCAACTCTCTCATTCTGAACATTTTACTTCTGTTAATATATATGGCCTGATTTAATTTTGGAGGAGACTCATGGAGCTTAGTCAACTAAATCCCTGATACCATTCCTGAATATGTTACTATAGAATGGTATCTCTCGCACCTTAAACTTATAAAAATGTTTTCATGGCTTCACATGATCATTTTCTTTTTCTGTGGCCTATGAAGCCAACTGCATGGTTCTGTTAGAAAGATTTCTGTGTTCTTATCATTTATAGGCTCTAGTTTGTAGGATTTGGTAAATAAATGACTGTATTACTTGTTCGGATTTTATTTGTCAATCACAGGGAAACCATCTTCTTAATTTTGTGTAGATATTTATTGATATAAATTCTGTTGCAAAAAAGTTGGTCATTATTTTAGATCAGAAATATCTAATCATGACTACTCATTTATATCTGACATAAAGAACTTTTCTACTATAGAATATTTGAGGTTTGAAGAGGGCTGACAGTAAACCTGAAAAGAGGAAACCTGCTAAGTTGATTTTGTTATTCTTCAATGGTCCCGAGTCTGTAATTTCAAAAGTGTACCCTCAAAGCAAGGGTTTCAGATGAATTTTTAAGCAGCAGAAGATCAGTCTGAATTTTCATTTTTCCCTAGGAATTTTTTCAACTTTGTGGGCTTTAGCCAGATATTTTGCCTTCCTTGAACATATTTTCATGTGGTTTTATAATATTTATTCAACATTATTTTCCATTAGTTCTCTATTTTTAATTGTTGGTAACCATTTCAGTGTGTAGCTATTACATGGTGCAGAACTGATTTATCCACATTAATGTCTGAGGAGACCATGACCCATTTTATTTGCTGCATGGTTAGCCCCGGTATTCATGGCAGGTTTTCTGAATATTTCTGATGAAGTCTTTAAGCACATGTAATTCTGAAAACACATTCCCATTTAGTAAGACTTATGCAGGATGGTAAGCCCAACATGGCAAAAGGTTTCTAAAAAATTCCATAAACATTAAGCATATTTATGTCATAGCATTAAGTTTGGTCAATTTGAAACTTACTGTATTGTAGTATAAGAGGCATTTTGTTTGCTTGTGTTTACTTTCCCAGGAGTAAATGCGTTTTGGTTAACCACAATGGCAAACTTAGTCAAGACATTTATGTCAACAAATCCTACTGCTTAACAAAGTCACATTCTTAGTTTCTAGGACAGCCGACTGGATTCTAAGTAATAAGGTGTTTATAAGGCATGCTGTAAATCTGGGACTATAAACATGTCTACTTTTCTGTTAAACCTGCTGCTGTACATGAGGTACAATAAACTCTCTTTTCAGGTTTATGGTGGCCAGTGTGTTGGCTTACCAATCCTGATTGCTGTTGATTCTGCTGTTCCCAAAGCCTCCTGCCAGGCTCTTGACCCAAGTCACGCTCCTGGTGATGTCATGATGCCGCTAAGAATTTGCTCATTCACTGTACCTGCAGGGATGCCCCAAGAGTCACATACCTTCTCTCTTAGTCACACACTAGTTGGAGAATAACATTGTGAAAGAAGCAGATCTCTCCCTCTCCTGATTTCAAAGCTGTCACATTTTTAGGTCTTTCATAATGAGCTTATAGATATAGTAAGATGATTATTATTTTTACAGAAATTATTTTTAACATGGATTTTTCTCGAGTTAACAATACTACTTTTGTTGTTTTGACAAGAAACAAGACTTTCTCTGCATTTATAAGTAAAATTTATTCCAATTCAACACATATGCATGAAACACAGTGCCTGCTATTTGAGATTATCATCATAGTTACTAATGCCAAATATAGGTAGGAAAAGAAGAGAAACTGGTAGTAGATCTGGGTATTTAAGTTACATAATGTCAAATATATCTATTTGGAAAAATCTGAGAACCTAAGTTCTTCACTTTTCACTCAAATACTATTTATATAGATATATCTTGTGTCTTGCCTTACTTTACACTTTGATTCCCTGACCCAAATTGCTCATAGAATAGTGTTCCAGAGATCCTGTTAGATCAAATATTAAAAACAAAAATAAGCAATACCTCAACAAAACATTTCTTAAAATCAGCTGGCTTTGAGCTCAGTCCTAAGCATATAGCCCTTGTATTTCTACATTTTCTGTTTCTCAGATGAATACTACTAAGCTAACATGAGTGTTTTGACCAGGCATGAACAATGACCCAATACAAATGACTAAACACCACGAGTTAATTTCTCATGGACTGTGATAGACTTGGAGCTTATCCTCTATCTTTGATATGTCAGAATATTTCCTCTGACATTTCATTTAGTAAAAGAGTTTTCTTGGTAGAAGACTCTCTTCTGCTACCTTCAGGAAGAAACTCCATCAGTAACTAAACTCTTTAACCAAAGATTTAGAGACTACTTCTGGAAAGTTCTTTGAGTTACTTTGTCCACAATTATACCTACATATTTGACATTCAAATTTGACAATTAACATGAAGTAGGCAAAAATCATTTTCTTAAACAGGTTTTCAAATTTCAGTGATACATAGATACTTTGCAAAAGAAAAAAAGTCCTTGTGGATCCGCATGTTAAATTATTTTTACCATGATGTTAATTAAATCTATTGATTTTATACTATAAAACCTAACCACCTCTCATGTTCCCCTGGCACCTCAGTCCAGCTACGCACCTGGGCCCACGGTCACCTACCCCTGCTGCGTGGGGCCTTGGGGCTGGCCCTGCCGAAAGCATGGTGCTGCTGGACCAGAGCTCCCTGTGGAACATTTTCCAGAGTGTTAATAAAGATGGGAACGGGGTGATATTGGACAACAAGCTTCAGCAAGCACTGTCTAACAGCACGTGCACTCCAGTGACTGTCAGGTCAATCATGTCTATATTTGACTGACAAAACAGGACTGGCGTGAACTTAAGTGAGTTCACTGGTGTCTGGAAGTACATCACAGACTGGCAGAACATCTTTCACACTTATCACAGGGACAACTTTGGGATGATTGATAAGAACAAGCTCAAGCAAGCCCTCTCAGTGTATGAGCTCTCTGACCAGTTTCACAACATCCTCATTCGCAAGTTTGACAGATAAGAATGGGAGCAGATCATGTTTGATGACTTCATCCAGGGCTGCATCACCTTGCAGAATGCTAGATCAGTGAAATTGAAGTTTCTGTGGCCTGCTAAGTACAACAATCATGATTTCCCTACTGACATTGACAGATATATTCAGGCATTACCATTCGGATCAGGATGGCTGGATTCAGGTGTCATATGAACAGTATCTGTTTATGGCCTTCAGCATCTTATAACACTAGCCTTTGCAAATAGCAACGTGACTTATGGAAGGAAGACTAAAAATGCCAAATCTCCCTTTAAAGAACAGGACACAAATGCAGCTAGATACTGTTCTTCCTTTGCATTTTATATAATTAACATTTGAGGACTTGACTGTACATATGTGCATAAGCTAATTAAGGTTTTTGCAAATGTAACAATAGTTATAATCATTATTCACATACAAACATGTGATTTGAAACTGTTCAGTTGTCCCATGAGGTAAGATATAATAATGTTTCAGGTATCCTGAATGCAAAAAGTTCATCATGTGCATTTCTAGATAGCTCCAGTTCTATAGTAGAAGTACTTTTATTAGCCAATAGGAATTTTAAAATAATATGGAACTTGCACAGAGGCTTTTATGTGACTTACATTTTTAAAACAGGGTCTATTGTATTTGAATAAGCAACATAAACAATAAAGCAAATGTGCCTCTTGTCCTGCCCCCCCAAAAGAACCTAAACAAATGTCAAAGCACAAATAAGTCATGACATCCATAAAATTCAATATTAATTTAACATGTCATATAGTTGTTTTAATGATACAAAATTACTATTTGCACTATGCATATGATCAACTTTTTTAATATCACTGCACTATAAGCTTCATTAAGTCAGACCCATGTCTGGGTTTTCTCACCATTTTGAAATCTTAGAAAACATTTGGGGATAAAATGAGTTAATGATCATTGGTAATACGGGCAACTTTTAACACATTGAGCAAAACGGGGGCACCTGGGTGGCTGAGTTGGTTAAGCATCCAACTCTTAATATCAGCTCATAGTTCATGAGATCGAGCCACATGTCAGGCTCTGTGCTGGAGCCGAGCCTGCTTGGGATTCTCTCTCTTGCTCTCTCATGCCCCCCCACTTCTCTCTCAATAAATAAATAAACTTTAAAAAATCCCCCAACAAACAAAACTCCAGGACCATGTGGCTTCATGGGTGAATTCTACCAAACATTTAAAGAAATAGTACCTATTCTCCTTAAACTATTCCAAAACATAGAAAAAGAAGTAAAATTTCCAACTTCATTATGAGGTCTGCATTACCCTGAAATCAAACCAGGCAAAGACCCTACCGAAAGAAAGAAAGAAAGAAAGAGAGAGAGAGAGAGAGAGAGAGAGAGGGAGGGAGGGAGGAAGGAAGGGAGGGAGAGAGAGAGAGAGAGAGAGAGAGAAAGAAAGAAAAAGAAAGAAAGAAAGAAAGAAAAGAAAAGAAAAAAGAAAAGAAAGAAGAAAAGAGAAAAAGAAAAACCCAGAAAACTACAGGCCAATAAAATATTAGATAACCGGATTCAATAATACATTTAAGGGATTATTTACCACAATCAATTGGGGTTTATTCCAGGGATGCAAGTGTGGTTCAATATTTCCAAATCAATCAATGTGATACATGTGATACAATGTGATACAACCAGGAATAAATTTAATGAGGAAGGGGAAAGACCTATTATCTGGAAACTATCAGACATTGATGAAAGAAATTGAAGATGATACAAACAAATGGAAAGATATACCTTGCTCATGTTAAAATGTCCATATTACCTGAATCAATCTGTAGATTCAATGCAATCCCTATCAAAATACCAATAGCATTTCACAGAAGTAAAACAAAGAAATCTAATTTGAATGGAACCACAAAAGACCCTGAAAAGCCAAAAAATCTTCTAAAAATTTTTATTTATTTAAGTAATCTCTACATCCAACATCAGGCTCAAACTCAAGACTCCAAGATCAAGAGTCTCATGCCCTTCCATCCAAGCAAGCAGACACCCTGCCAAAGCAGTCTTGAGAGAAAATAACAAAGCAGGTTTCAAGATACACTACAAAGTTGTACTAATCAAAACAGTACAGTACCAGCACAAAAATAGATACATAGATCTACAGAACAGGATAGACAGCCCAGAAACAAACCCATGCTTTTATTGTCAGTTAATTTATGACAAAAGAGGCATGAATGTACAATAGGGGAAAGTTTCTTCATTAAATAGTGCTAGGAAAACTGTAAGGCTACATGCAAAAGAATGAAACTGGACCACTTTCTTTACACACAAAATAAAACAAAAAATGGATTAAAGTCCTAAATGTGAAACCTGAAATCATAAAACTCCTAAAAGAAAACATGATACACCATATTAATAAAAGGATAAGATCCACATGATCATTTCAATATGCTTTTCAGAAAAAGCATTTGACATAGTACAACATCCATTCATGATAACCCTCAAAAAAGTAGGGTTAGAGAAACATACCCCAACATTTTAAGGCCATGTATGAACAAACCACAGCTCATATCATCCTCAATGGGGAAAAACTGGGAGCTTTAACTCTACAGTCAGGAACAAGACAGAGATGTCCACTCTCATCATTGTTATTTAACATAGTACTGGAAGTCCTAACCACAGCAATTAGACAACAAAAAGAAATAAAAGGCATCTAAATCAGCAAACAAGTCAAACTTTCACTCTTTGCAGATAACATGATGCTCCATATAGAAAACCCAAAAGGCTCTGCCAAAAATCTGCTAGAACTGATACACAAATTCAGTAAAGTCACAGGATACACAATGTACAGAAATCTGCTGCATGTCCATAAATCAAAATGAAGCAGCAGAAAGAGAAATTAAAGAATCAATCTCATTTACAATTGCACCAAAAACAATAACATACATAGGAATAAACCTAACCAAAGAGGTGAAAGACCTATACTTTGAAAACTATAAAATGCTGATGAAAGAAACTGAAGAAGACACAAATAAATGGAAAAACATTCCATTATCTAATCCATGCTCATGGATTAGAAGGACAAATATTGTTATAAAATGGCCATACTACTCAAAATAATCTACACATTGAATGCAATCCCTCTGAAAATACCAACAACATTTTTCACAGAAGTAGAACAAGCAATCCTAAAATTACTATGAAACCATAAAAAACCCCAAATAGCCAAGGCAACCTTGAAGAAAACCAAAGCTGGATGCATCACAATTTCAGACTTCAAGGTATATTACAAGGTTGTCGTGGTCAAAACAGTATGGTACTGGCACATATATCAATAGAACAGAATAGAAAGCCCAGAAATGAATCCATAAATAAATGGCCAATTAATCTTTGACAAAGCAGGAAAAAATATCTAATGGGAAAAAGTCTCTTCAACAAATGGTATCTGGAAAACTGGATTGCTACATGCAAAAGAATGAAACTGGTCCACTTTCTTATACCATACACAAAAACAAATTCAAAATGGACTAAAGGCCTAAATGTGAACCATGAAAATGCTAGAAAAGAACACAGGCAGTAACTTCATGGATATTGGGTGAAGCAACTTTTTTCTAGATATGTCTGCTGAGGAAAGGGAAACAAAAACAAAAATAAAAATCTTCATCAAAATAAAAAACTTCTGCGCATCAGGGGAAACAATCAACAAAACTAAAAGGCAACCTATGAAATGGGAGAAGATATTTCCAAATGACATATCTGATAAAGGGTTAGTTTCCAAAATAAGTAAAGAACTGATCAAACTCAACATTCAAAAAATAAATTATCCAGGTAAGAAATGGGCAGAAGACATGAATAGACATTTTCCAAAGAAGATACCCAGGTGACTAACAGACAAATGAGAAGATGTTCATCATCACTTTCCATCTGGGAAATACAAATCAATACAATAATGAGATATCACCTCACCCCAGTCAGAACGGCTAAAATGAACAAATAGGTGCTGGCAAGGATATGGAGAAAGGGGAATCCACTTGCACTGTTGGTGGGAATGCAAACTTGTGCAGCCACTCTGGAAAACAGTATGAAGGATGCTCAAAAAGTTAAACATAGAACTACTCTATAATCCAGCAAGTGCACTACGAGGTATTTACACAAAGAATACAAAAATACTAATTCAAAGGGATACATGTACACTGATGTTTATAGCAGCATTATCTACAACATCCAAATTATGGAGACAGCCCAAATATCCATCAATGAATGAATGGATAAAGATGTTCTTTTTCTATGACCAAATAAACTAAACATATGAGAAGACTGGTAATCTAGGCCCTAATATCTCTCCTATTGGATACTCATTTTGATTTGCATTAATAAAACCAGTTAGAGATGACATTACACTTCACTTTTTTTCACCCTAATATAGCCAGACCTTTCTTTCACATATTGCAATTTTTACCAACCATCCCAACATACAGAAAAGAGTTCTTCTAAAACTTCGGTCATTATGTTTTCTTCTAATGCAGATTCTATTAATGGAAATTAAAACCAACAAAGCAAAAACTAAACAAAAATCTAAAATACTTCCTCATTAAAAACACCTCACCTGAACCTTCTATATCATTTGTGGACATATCTAAATGTTGCCCCTTTAAGCTGTCAATTATTTTCAAGGCAAGTAAGATTTCTGATGATAACAAGCACTACAGTGGAGTTGTTTGCTTCTTCATGTCGACCTTTTCCATCACTGTAGCCTTGCTAAGGGTTGTGGCGATGTATCATGTGGCCTCTGATGTAATACTCTTGGGCCAACACAATCTTTGTTCTTCTCCAAAAGGTTATGTTGTAAACACTCAGCATCCGCACATATTGCTAAAACAGGGTCCCTAGCTTTGAGAGAAGTATTTTTTTTTTAGCATACATTCTGGACAACTCTGTACTGCATTCTTTCCATAAGAAAGAGTGAAGAATATGCAGAAACACAATGAGGCCAGATTAACTACTGCATATTTTATTCAGTAACTCATGGCTCTCCAAGAGAACATAGATGCAGAGGTTTCCACCTTCAGTTTTGTAATATCACCTTACACCTGCCCCACTCCCAGAGGATTTCTTTTCCTTTCAGCGGATACTGGTTTCCTGCCCAAATTTTTTAACTTAAATTTATTTACTAGAAATCTAACTTTTTTTAACTAGAGAATACTAATCATATCTCTGTTTCTTCTAAGTGGTGTGAGATAACTATTTCACTGCACTGTCTTGCAGTTTTGCTCTCAAAGTTTATTAGAATATTTGCCTCCACCCTAATGCCTCTAGGCCACCTGTTTTGTTTGTTTGTTTGTTTTCCTGTTATATTTTGTTTTCTCTTCCCTCCATGTCAATGTTATTTGTCACTGCAGGTTGCCCAAATTGTCCTTGACTTTATAAAAGCCCTCTTTTTGCAACCTCTATGTTTTTACTTTCAGTGTATCCCTGGGTTAGAAATCAGATTACTTGCCTTTTTAAAATTCTACATGAAATAAAAATTCACTGTGACTGCATATCAGAAGGTCTCTTCAGTAGAGATGAGAGCCAGAGTTTGTACTCCTGGAAGCATAGCTCATGAGTCTTTTCCCTTCTTTTCAGATACTTTTTTGTTAGTAATAGATAGAGAGGAAAGATGACTGACAAGTGAGTCACTATAATAATAGAATTAGTAAGAAAGCAGGATATGGAAAACTACCAGCCCCAGCACTAGTTATGTGGTCATGTCATAGACCTTCGTGAATGTCCAAGTAGATTCTGTTTATATCCTCTCTTGGCGAATGCCGATGAGGTATGAATTGGAAGCCACACTAAAAAGCTCTGTAAGCTAGCTGCAGCCCTCTAAGAACAACAGAATGGACAGAGATTTCATTCTTAAGATTTATATTGCCAAGAATTCCTCTTGAACTGTAAATATGTCTGGAGGTGATATCACGTTTAGCTAATCAGCTGTCAATATCTAACTATGAAATCACTTCTCTGATTAGGTACCATACAAAGCCCTGACAGGACACAAGGCTGGTAAATTCTGAGAGAGGGGAGTGGTGCGTGACAGCCAGCATGAGGACTCTGATGCCTGGAAATGGAAAGATGAAGAGGGAGAAATCCAACAAAGAGAAAGGGAAAATAAAGCATTGTGCAACTTAACTTCCCTCATGATTTTCCTAGAAATAACTCTGGATCTATAGATCCTTGTTTCATGATCCCATTCTAAAATTATATAGAAAAAAAGTCATGTGCAATCCTTATAAATCTTATTAAAAACAAAATTATCTCCCTTTTCAGCATTTTCCCGAGTCTTTACAAGTTTATGAAACTCATCCAAATATAGCTTCAAACCAAAAATATCTCAAAACATAGATTTCCCAAGGGAACTTGGTACCTTTTTGAAAGGGTGCCGAGGTAAAGCTGTACTTCATATATGATATATGAAGTATATTTTTGTACTTGTTTAAATAAATAGAAAAAATTTGCTTAGCAGAGACTGACCAGATACTCCCCAAATCTGTTTATTCTTCCTAGGCACATAGCTAAATTACATTCGCCGAATCTTTAACATTCTAGACTATATAACTAATTCTTACTCATGGAATGAATAGAAATGAAAAAAATAGAATGTAACTTCTCCATATTTGTTTTTTCTTATTTCTATCTGTTGGCTGGATCACACTAAGGCAACCTAAAGAAGTCACAAGTTGAAAGTAATATAACCAAGGAATGGGGAGAACAAAGCCCCACTACTGACCCTCATTGGGTTATAAGTGAGAAATAAACCTTTGTTGGGTCAAATACTAACATTTAGGGCTTATTTCAGGAGTTAGTATTATTTAATCCTGACTCACAAAGCTGTTTTAAAAAAAGAGAAAACAGGTGCATCCAACTTTGGCTCAGGTCATGATCTTGCGATCCATGAATTCGAGCCCCTCATCAGGCTCTGTGCTGACAGTTCAAAGCCTGGAGCCTGCTTTGGATTCCATGTCTCCCTCTGTCCTTTCCCCGCTCACACTCTATCTGTCTGTCTCTCTCAAAAATAAAGGAACATTTAAAAAAAGAGAGAGAAAACATACATCATATTTGGGTAAAACATCGGACTCCCCTCATTCGTGGCTAGTTGGGCCAAAATCACAATGTGTGATGGGCCTATTTAGTAAACTCTAATTTCTCAACCTTCAGTATCAATACTCTCAAACAGCACTCCAGGGACCGAGCCAGGGAAAAGACTAGGATTCACACTGTACAATGAAAGATCTGTCTATTGTGGGTAACACAGGAAGAGCATTAGTCATAAGAATCAGGCTTCAAGTGGAGATGCATTTGTCTCGAATTGTGGTCATACCACTTATTAATTATTTTATCCTGGGCATGTTGTTTAGCACCTCTGTGCCTTGGTTTTCTCTGTAAAATGGGAGATAAATAGTACTAATGGTACTAATGGTACCATTTACCGACCTTGAATAGGGAAGGTTAATTTAGTGATATATGCCAAGAGCTTAGAATAGTGCATGGCACAGAGAAAATACTATATGAATGTTTGCTACTAGTATTAATTAGCTGAATGGCCCTGAGAATGTATATATTTCTGAATCTTAATTTTTGTATCTTAAAAGGAAAGCTAGTAAAACCTCTCTGTAAATGATAAAGGCGGAGGTAATACTATAGTACTTTGGTAGATTGTTAATTAATGACCCCCAATGACTTACACTTTTGGTATCTACATCCTGATGTAGTTGCCTCCATTGACTCTGGGTTTGGCCATGTGACTTCCTTTGCCTAATGAGATATCAGCAGATGTGACACAAACAAAGGCAAAATAAGCATTTTTATTTCATGGCTTGTTCTATAGATTCAACACAACCCCAGTGAAAATTCCAGCAAATTATTTTGTGGATATCAATAAACTGATTGTAAAGTTTGTATGGAGAGGCAAAAGACTCAGAATAGCCAAATACAGTATTGAAGGAAGAGAACAAAGAGGACTTATCCCACCCCATTTCAAGACTTATTACTACAGCAAACGAGACTGTGTGGTATTGGTGAAAGAATAGACAAATGGATCAATGGAACATAACAGAGAGACCAGAAATAGACCCACATAAATATAGTCAACTGATCTTTGACAAAGGAGCAAAGGTAATGCAGTGGAACAGAAATACCTTTACAAATGGTGCTAGAACAACTGGACATCCACATACAAAAAAAAAAAAAAGAATCTAGACATAGATCTTATACCTTTCACAAAAATTCAAAGTGGATCATAGACCTAAATGCAAACTGTAAAATTATAAAACTCCTAGAAGATAACATAGGAGAAAACCTAGAAGACCTTGCATACTGTAATAACTTCTTAGAAGCGACATCAAGGGCATGATCCATGAAAGAAATAATTGATGAAAACTGGACTTCATTAAAATTAAAAGCTTCTGATCTGTGAAATATATTATAAGAGAATGTAAAGACAAGCCACAGTCTGGGAGAAAATATTTCCAAAACACATGTCTGATAAAGGATTGGTATCCAAAATATACAAAGAACTCTAAAAGCTCAACAAGAAAATTAACAACTCAATTTAAAAATGGGGGAAAGATCTGACCAGACATCTATCTCATTCAAGAAGATATTTTCATGATAAATAAGCATATGCTAAGATGTTCAACATCATATGTCATTAGAGAATTGAAAATTACAACAACAATAAGGTACCACTACACACCAAAATTCAAAACACTAACAACACCAAATGGGGGCTAGGATGTGGAGCAACAGGAATTTTCATTCTTTGGTAGTAGAAATATAAAATGGTACAGCCACTTTGGAAGACAATTTGTCCATTTCTTGCAAAACTAAACATACTCCTACCATGGGATCCTACAGTTGTGCTCCTTGGTATTTACCTATGTGAGTTGAAAATTTACAAACCACACAGAAACCTATACATGAATGTTTATAGCAGCTTCGTTCATAATTTTCAAAACTTAGAAGCAACCACGATATACCTCAGTAGGTGAATAAATAAGCAAACTGGTGAATCCAAACAATGTAATATCATTCAGTGCTGAAAAGAAACGAGCTATTAAGCCATGAAAAGACACTGAATAAATTAACTGGATATTAATAAACAAAAGAAGCCAATCTGAAAAAAACTACAATTGTATGATACCAACTCTATGACATTCTGGAAAAGGCTAAACTATAGAGACAGTGAAAGGATAGGTAGTTGTGAAGGGTTGGCAGTGAAACTACTCTGTATGAAACTATAATGGTGGATACATGTCATTATACATTTGTGCACACCCACAGAATGTACAACACCAAGAGCAAACTCTAATGTACACTGTGGACTTGGGGTGATGAAATGTCAATATAAGTTTATCAACTATAACAAATTTACTAGTTTGATGTAGAGTTTTGATGGTGAGGGAGGCTCTGAATCCATAAGGGTAGGGAGTGTATGGAAATCTCTGTATCTTCTGCTCAATTTTGCTGTGAACCTAAAACTGCTTCAAAAAATAATCTATTAAAAAATACCAAGGATAATTTATAAGACATCTGTTATTGAGCCTCTAGTAAATGGCAAGAACTATAGCAGACAGAAAAGAAGGAAGGGAATTACAGATTCAAAATGAAATAGATAGTTTATATCCTAAACACTCATACTCTAGTTGGAAAGACAAAAGACAGTAAAAATAAACCAAGTAGCTAGCCCAGTTGCACCTCTACTCCCAACCCCCATGAAGACCTGTCTCTGGATATGTGACATTTATTTGCAACATATAACTTAGAATTTTGTTCAGTCACCTCTAAAACACAGAAAATTACTAAGAGAAATACAACCAAAATCTTATACAACAGGTTGAGAACTCAAAAGACTATAGAGGCCAGTTTCAGAAGTGAGTAAAGGGAAGCAATATATAATATAGTAGAGACTTGCAGACAGGTGTGCAGGTAGACAGAACTGGGGTCAAACTGGAGCATGCTTGCCTGCCTAAAAGAATTCACATTCATATTAAAAGCCAAACAAACAAACAAAATTTTAAAATAAAATAGCTCATGTCTCATTGCACAATTAATTATGGACCTTATTTTCCCTAAGTATAGGCTTTAAGTATCTCTCAGTCTAAGGCATTTTGATAAACAGATCCCTGCTGCTAAAGAATTTAGAAATTCATGAAGGATTTCAACACTTTAACATACATTATACATAATATTTATAGTGAGTTTTAGTTATCTACTTCTATATATCAACCAAAATAACAATTAAAATAATGCTAATAATAGAAAAACCTAAGAATTAAAAAAAAAAACAACTCATAGTCCTGCTCAACAAAAGTGCCAAATGTGATCTCTGTCCTCAGTGGTATTCCTTAAAGACTAGGCCACCAATCAATTAAGCAATACCTAATGACTGAATATTTACTTGTTTGGGAAAGAATTATATAGAGTCAATAAAACACATAAGAACCAAAACATTAAATGACTTGCATTGAAAAATGAGTTATTTCACAGGCAAGATGAGTCTAAGGACACATGATGATTAAATGTAATGAGGTATGTTGGGTGAGATCTTGGAACAGAAAAAAGATACTGAGTAAAAACAAAGGGAATCAAGTATGGACTTCAGTTAACAACAATGTATCAACAAGGTATAACAAATATACCTATATCATATCAATATATTATCGATCGTAAAACTTGGTGCGAAATATGTGGGAACTCTGTGTACGATGTTGGCAATTTTTTAGTAAATCTAAAACTGCTCTAAAAAATAAAGTTTTAAATTAAAAAGTGAATTAATGACTAATATAGGGATAAATCCAGGCCTCTTGATTCCAGGCTTCCTTGCTTTTCCCACAGGCCAGCATTTGTAATCTGTTCATGTCATGGAGGCCTTTGGTATTCTGAGAAATATAAAAGATAGTGAATTACAAAGGAAATAAATGCTATTGAAGTACAGTAATCAAATAGTAAAAAAACACAAATTTGTGATGTGTGGATATGTATATTGTCATTAAGATAACAAATACAAGATCTAGTGATAGGTCTCTTATGTACTATAATTTTGAAATGCGAGGGATATAAATGGTAGTTCAAAATACCTGCACTTACTAAAATTATGGTATGGAAATATTTTTTATTTATATTGATACAAAGTCATAAGTACTAATACTCCTATGGTTTGTTTCCTACATTCATAATTTAAGGAAAAGTTAAATTTCAGTTAGATGTGGAAAATAGCTATAAATTTTTCCCATCCGTGTTCATAGGCCACACATAACCTCCATTGTCTCCTACATTCTATGCACGGTTGAACAGTTAAGAATCTGTGGACTATGAAAGTACTTACATTTGCAGCCTCTCTAAAAATAGTAACAACTGAGGTTCTATGAAATCAGTAGTCTTCCCAGTCATGGATTTATGTCTCTTTGAATACTGAAAGAAATTTTTAGAAAAATGCTGTATTGCAATGACTCTCTCCTTTGCCCTACACATCCTTACCTTTGTTCATCTTATTCTTGTCCTTGGTCTGATGTCTTTAGTACCTTTATGAAAAATTTGGAGATGAATCTGAATTTTGATTTTTTTTTTTGTTATTCACAATATGAATCTAAAACTTCCTCTAGTTTGTTTATATTTTCTTCCTGTCCTAACTGGGTAATAAGTTCCACATGCTTAACTAAGTGGTTTATATAGGAATGCTTTCTTTAACTTGTCCATAATCTTCCCACCCACCATTTTCTCTGAGAAATGGTGAAAAACAGCCCACATTCAAATCAAGTTTCTAAAGATTTACCTGTATAAATACTATTCATTTGTGGTTGGTTTCCACTTTATCAGTCATGGATACTTAAATATCCCTCTGAGATGTGGCTTTCTAAATTTCTCTGTTGCCCCATCCCCCTCTCACCAAGTTACTAGGAAGAGAAATCCCATGGCATCCAAGCTATGCCATCCAAAAAATGCATATTGCCTAGAAATGGCTGGTGACTTAGCAGCTTGGCAGTGCCAAGTAAAATTTTGTAGGTAAACACTTCGAAGTATTCCCCTGATAGCTTTCTTCGTCTTTACACAAACTTACCTGTTGATGGTATCTGTCAGTGCCTCCTTCCCAGTAGAGCAGTGTTGGCCCCACAAATCAGAATTTCTATTTGCTGAGAATGGAGCCTGGAAATAATTCAACCATGAGTAATCTGAAAACATTTACCTGCCTAAACCAATCTTCCTTTCCACGTGCCAGCTAGGATGTTGCCAAGCTTGGAGACATCTCAAACAATGTGTTTTGTTTCTGAAAAACATAATTAATCTACAGTGATTGAAGTCTGACAAGATATCCTCCAGCTATCCTTTATTTTGTTTTGTTAAGAGCCACTTTGCATAAGCAATTTAATATTATAAAGTCTGAAAAAGACTAAGTGAATTTAAGGGAACTGGTTGACTCGATTTTATTTGATTTTGACCAGATACTTTGAATTAATTACTAGTTCTTACCAATACTGTCATGTTAAAATATAAATAATGTGGATTTATAAGAGGAGAGATTATTTGATTTTATTTTTCTACTCAAGCAGAAATATGCCTGGGCTTGCTGAGCACTTAGAAAAACTTGCTGTTTAGCTGTCTTTGTCCTGAAATATGAAAACAATATATATCCCTGAATGGATTTTTTACTTTTCTATGATTCATTTCTGGGGCCTTAGTAAAAGAATGCCACCTTAATAAAATCAAGCCCTCCTTTTTTCTCCTTGGCAAGCTTTATGCCATTGACAAAAGCATCCCTCTGCATTTGGTGTCAGTCAGACTAAAGACAGTCCTTCCAGACTTCCCACACCTCTTGGGGTTCTGGGGGTTCTGGGGTCTCTGGCCAGGAGTCAGGCCACAGTAGGTGTGAATGTTTGATACTGATTATTTTCCTCTTGTTTCCAAGAAGGAAAACAAAAGCTATTAACAATAAACCTTTTTCATTCAAACTGTGCTTTATGGCTTACAATTATCTTAAAGCTGTGAGTCTTTGTCTTTTTGACCTAAATAATAAAATTTTGTGGGAACTTCCATAGAAATGCCCACTTTTAAATGTGCCAGCCTAATGACATTAAACATATCACCTCTCTAGGATTATGTTCAGTCCATTAAAAATAGATATTTTAATGCCAAAAAAATATATAAGGAAGGGCATCAATTAAGAATAAAGAACAGTTGTTTTAATAAGTGGTATGAAAAATCTATTATCTATCCTTTTTTGGTTTGTTTTGATTTTGTTTGTTTTTTTTAGTTTCACCACTGTCTAGTCCAGATTTCAGGAATTATTGCTTTGGAGTATAATTTGGGTAAGATAAAATATCAGGAAATAGTGTGGGAGCCAGGGACAGCCATAAAAACATGCCCCCTCACATCTCTTACTTAGGAGTATGACAGGAAAGATCAAGCTGTGGCCCTTGAGACCCACACCCAGCTCTACTTCCCACTGGCCATTCCCTGGCCATGATTCATATAGTAGGCATGATATGGCAGGCCCATTCCATCAAGATGTAGGGCTCCTCTGATGAGTGACTGGCTGAAGGACTCCCCATAGGCTGGCAGAAACTTTCTTAGAACTGAGCTGTACTTTGAGACTCTTCCTACACAATCCCTCCTTCCTTCCTTCTCTCCTTCACAGGGAGGAACCATACCTACATCACAGTCTTCTTCTCTTGTAGATATTAACCCATCTCTTACAGGTTGCATCTCATCTAGATGACTGTTTTGTAGACAACCCAAACGAACACAAAGCCCTTTCCCATCCACTACTTCATTCACCTGTGCCTCACACCACCACTGGAAGAATTGAAGGATAGCTATAGTAAACAAGAGACAAGCATAAGTCAACTTCCATGTGAATGCTAGAACTGGAAGCTAGTCATTTTGATTCTCTAGATTGGCTTTCTCTCAGTTTCCATTATTTTTTTATTTTTTTTTCCCCCTTAAGAGAAGAAAGGAGAGGAGAGCAGAGGGGAGAGAGAAAAAGGAAGAGAGAGAAAGGGAAGAAAGGAGGGAGGAAAGGTGGAAGAAGAAAAAAATATCTCTTGATAAGCAGAGATCCTGTCTTATGTGCCTTTGTCCAGAACCCATACTCAATAAATGTTTATTGAACTCAAGATATCTCCCCTGTAAGAGGTAAAGCCATCCAGAAGGCACTTGCACTTGCAGAATAGGCATCCCAGTGCAATCTTGCACTTGAAGAATATGACTTTTAAACCCTTCTTTGACTTTGGTAATGGGAGCAAGTTTCATTCTGTCTTAGATTTTTAGGGACAATAAAGTAGTAATGTTCAATTAACAATCAGGAAGGAAGATAATTAATAATCAGATCGCAGCTCACTCCCTCGCCCACTCTGCTGTTTACTCTCTGCCTTTCTCTCCATATTTCATATTTACAAAACTTTTTATCATAAACCAAGGTCCCAGTGCTAGGATTTTATTACTCAAGAGTCCAAGGTCCTCTACTATGTTTTGGTGGAACTCATCCAAGTGTCTCTTTTTAGTGGAGGATTAGATGTAGAATTGATCCCTTCAGTATCTGAGGGAATCCAGTAAAATCAAACTCCACATTCTTTGGGTAGTTCTATAGGAATCCCCAAGTGTACTCCTGCCTACTTGCATTTCTTAAAATTAATTTATCTACCTATTTATACTGTTGCTGAGACACCCATTTCTCCTCTTTCCTCCCCTGGGTTCTAAAGCAAGCAGAGTGATTCAGGTATAGTTACACTTTCTCTTCATTTAGTCTTTTGGTTACTGTGATGAACCATTTTCATCACATTTTTTGAAAAATTAATTTTCTTTTTGATTCAGAAAACTTCTAGATTCCATTAAATCAGTCAGTCTCTGAATCACAGAGTCAGAATTTTAGAGCTAAGGTGGATTATAGAATTATCCAGTCCAATCCTTTTATGTTATATATTCATTTAGGCTTTTGAGAAATACATATGCAGCATTGTGTACATGGCAGCCCTGAGGTCACATTCTTTTGGGAAAAGGAAATACATAAACAAGTACTAAACAGGGTAATTCAAGTGCAAAAGACACCCAGAAGAAGGGAGATTGATGGGAGAGCCAACATAGAAAAGAACACCTAGAAAGATTAAAGTATTTGATGCTGGGTGTTTGTTCTTCCTATTCCATGTCAGGCTGTGCTCCAAATGTTTTATGTCTAAGAACCCCTTCATGCTTCACACAACCCTGTGAGGTTGAAACTATTGTTATCTCTATTTTAGAGATGAAAAAACCAAGTCCTGTAGAGGTTCAGTCACATTCCTGAATAACACATCAGTAAATGGCAGAGTAAGGAGCGCATTATCCAGTTCCCATCCTCTTAACCGCTGTGCAGCCTGCCACTCTGACTTCACCAAATTTCCCAAGCTAAACACTAAGAAGCCAAGATTGAATCTAGTTGTTCTTATTACCAGACTAGCATGAAATTCTAACTCATAAGACCCCAGAGTGTCTATTTTTCTTAGTGGTCTGTCAGAGGCTGATGACTCTCAAGTAACTTCTTAAAAAAAAGGTAAGACATTCCCTAGAATAGCAACTCTGGGGTCCTTGTTTAGAAGTGCCCGGGCTTTGGATAGGGGAATATGACAAATATAAGACTGAACTTCCATTAAACAAAAAAGTACTGTGAGCAAAAGCCTGGTGTGTTTGGGTGAATAGTGAGTTTCTACCACATACAAGGTATAATAATAATCAGGTTTTCAAAATACTCGGCCAGACTCCACTGGTCTCTCTAAGATAGAAATGCACAGACAGATAAAAGACTGTTCAGGTTTTATTTTAATCTTTGCCTCCCTGTTTGTGGTCTTAGAGGCCGTAGTATTGAAAGCAAATGATATTTCTACCTCCTCCTTCCCAAGACAGGAATTTGCATTTTAATTTTGGAACACTAAGGAAAAAATCAAATGAAATGCTTTATTTACTTTTTTGAGACCTTTTTTTTTCTTCTTTCCAGGAAAAAACCCTATTGCTTTACTGAGTTGTAGACTAAATACCATACATCCAAGGCAGAACTGGTAATGGGAGTTATAGAAAATGTGTTTGTGCTTCACCCAGGAGGAAGGAGCCCAGTTTCAAGGGGCTCCAGCATGGAATAGATTTGTATCAGAGCATCAGGGTTAGTTTACCTTCAACTGAATTTCAAATCAGGGAATTTATATGTAAACAGGAAATATACTTTAGTAAAGAAGTGCTGAGAGTTCTACTCTGTTAAGGAAAGTTATTTTTGTGCATTTTTGTCATCTTATTAGCAGTTTTGAAGCCGTCTAAACTGTGAAAATGACAACTTAGCTACCAGTGTATAATTCTTTGAGTTTGTCTACCAAGCCTACCCTCTGCTCATCTAAGTAGGGTGGCCATACAATTTATCATCCATACTAGACACTTAGACAGCAAAAGTATTAATTACATTGGGGCACTATATAGACTAAGACTGAACCAGCAAACTGTCATGAATGCTCAGCCTAATCATGAGCAAAATTCCCTTTTCAAGCAAAGAAACTGTAACAGCATGTTGTCTTGTAGGCAGAACATGATGGTAAGTATGAAGTCATATTAATGAATGGTCAGTAAGAGAGTTTCCCACTTGGAACTACATTTGAACACAGAAATTTAGAGCTGGAAGGTCCAATGTTATCAAATAGTTCACCTAAATGAAGAAGTAAAAAGAAAATGGAAAGACACATAGGTTTTTACAAAGTAGGAAAAGAATCTAGGCCTCCTGACTCAGCTATATTGATCTGTCTTTTGGATAGTTTCTGAAGCTCAGCTGTCAACTGAGTGGCTAAGGTCCCAATGGAAGGACCCAATAGGGTCAGTCACTTCCCCTTCTAGCATCAGTGCCCTCCCCACCCTCCCATGAAGCATCCTCTATGTTTTCTACCGGCTCCAACAATAACACGTTTAGCTCTTCTTGCTCTAGTACTAGTAGATAATAACACTAGTAGGTAATAGCACCAATCATTTAAGGAGCGCCCTTGGAAGTGAACAGGCTTGTTCTCATTAATTAGCACATTCATTAATCATTTATGTGGAAAACCATTTACCGCTCATTATCACTTAGCAGTAAACTGAGGTCTAAGAATAATGACATATAGGAGGACAGGTCAGTTTTGATGGGAGGTGAAAAGGTCTTTAGGGAATCTGATTCTGTAAATAACAGCAAGTGATAGAAGACATTCAACACTGTGCCTGGGATAGTGGTGGTGGGCCACGTGAAGGTTTTGCATGTTGAAGAAAGGATAGCTGAAGTGACTGAGATGACATGAGAGGAGAAGGTTCAGGAGACAAATTTTGCATGGTGTCTACCCTAGCAAGGGGATATGTTAAGGCTTCTTCAAAGTTAATTAAAAGCATGAGCTCATACATTGAGCAGGTGTGGGATGCCCAGAGCACCCGAGTGTTTTCTCTGCCTTTGATTATGCACGGAAACTTAGGAATCAAAGACCAGGAATTAATTATCCCCTCGAAGGCAGGTTCCACTGCATGTCTCTCTCTAACTCTAGTATTTCCCCGCAAGTCAAAGTGAGTTGGCAGGAAGAGAGAGATGAATTAATTCCAAATACAGAATTAATTTTTTTCTTATCACTCATGAGTAGCTCATTCTGTTTTATACAGTGAGGCCAGGAGAATTGGAATGGATGCCTCTTGCAAATCTAAGAGAAAAAAAAATGAAATTCTGGCATTATTTGAAATGAAGAAACAATTCTTTCTAGGGGATCAGTATATCTGTGGCTGTATCTTTGCTGCATGAAACCAATGTTTAGATGAAGATGGAAAAATTGAATCAGTCATTCAGAACTTTAGTCACAGCCTAATCTTATTACCTATTGTGTATTTGGGATTTTACAAATGACGAATATTTCAGTTTTTACCAAGATGTTGAATGCCATGGAAGATTGATAGCTCTGCAATGAGATCATAAAATATTTCTCAAGTCTTTTACTCTAGATCTTCCAGAGTGCCACTTAAGAAGTCCCCTTTTAGGGTGCCTGGGTGGCTCAGTCGGTTATGCATCCAACTTTGGCTCAGATCATGATCTCACTGTTTGTGGGTTCAAGCCCTGTGCTGACAGCTCAGAGCCTGGAACCTGCTTCAGATTCTGTGTCTCCCCCTCTCTCTGCCCCTCCCCTGCTCACACTCTGTCTCTCTCTCAAAAATAAATGAAACATTTAAAAATGGTTTTAAAAAGAAGTTCCCTTTTATTGGGTGGTACTCAATAAGTATGCATTAAGTATTAATCTGTTGCACTTGGTCTAAACTAAGATATTTTGGGTACATACATTTGGGAACAAAAAGCATTAGTACAGTGCTTTTCACACTCTGATATTTTCTATTTATTAATGCTGTTCTTGTCTATAAAACTGATCTCTTAACCTAGTATGTAATGACCCACGGTTTGAAACATGGTATTCTAGGAAGCTATGAATCAGATTCCTGAGATAGGGTTTGTGTTTTAATGCTGATTTCCCATGGACATTCTGCATATACTTTCTTGCACATGGTTATCTCTGCTGTGAAGTAGGAAAACTAGAGTAATATGTAAACAACGCCAAAACTAAGGCCTAGTAAATTCTAGTAAAAGAAGCCAAGCCAATTAATTTAAAAGTAGAGAATCAGTTTCTGCCTGAATGAACTTTTCAAATCTGTCGAAATGGCCAATACTATAAACTTTGTTCTCCTACATATCTCTCTGGAATTAATAAAATGACTGAGGAGAACTCCAAATGATTTTTTTAAAGATGGAAGAAATGAAGTTGAATTAATTTTAAATTTATGACTATTGTCAATACTGTTTTTAAAGTATAAATTTCAGTCACTGGAAAAAGTCACCATTTCTTTGACTCTTCTTCAAAAGTAATTTACATTCAATTCATTTGATGACCCTGTTTCATGCTTGAGTTTGGGCTATCTGTATTAAGGTCATTAACAAAGAACAAGGAGTCTGGTTATGCACACGTCAATTTTAGTATCTTTTAAGAAATTGGATTAAATTAAAATATCCATTATTTGAGTTTCAATGTAAGATACATCACACATTCAAGAATGGCTCACCCAATGAAATATATCTGTTGAGCCACTCACTGTTCATGAGCTAAGCACATGGACTCACATTTTTACTGAGCACTTACTAATTGACAGACACTAGAGTAGGCACTCAGAGCTGAATGTAGGCCATTCTAAGGCGTTCATCCAGCTGCACAGAAAGCCTATCTAATGTCCCTTTCTGTGATAGGTCTGTCTTAAGTGACTACCTGTCCCACACCCTAATTTTGAGAGCAGTATTTAGCCAGGATACACCTGGTATAAGTATCAATAGCAGTACCTGGGTTTGTTGAGGTTTATTCAGCTTGGAGCTCTGGTAAGTCATTAATTGGAAATTAAAATGTATAGTTTCTATAATATATTGTATTTAATTATACACTTAGCCATAGTGAACAAGGTGCTTAAAATTTACAATTGATTTAGATTATTTAACTATAATTTTTTGTAATGAATTGGCCTGTTACCTTTCTCTTTAAGATATCAAAATGTTGTTGAGGGCAAGAGTCATGCCTTATACTTCTTTGTAAGCTCAGAGCCTCAGGATGTTTGGCACAAAGCAAGTGCGCAATACTTAGTTAGACTGATGGTAGCTAAGGAGATTTATTTCTTGGAATATACTTTGCTACAGGCTTCTTCCTATTAAGGGTGAACTTGCAGCCCTTTCCCCTCACTGAGCCCTTCTGCCTCTTGTATTTGTGTTCTAGATGCTACCCCTTAATGTATCATATTTTTCTGAGATAATAATGTCCCAGTTGTACAAACTGAAAGTGGATCCCCATTTAGAAAACATGGATGTCAAAACATGTCCTATGTTAGTTATTC
>CM053572.1:119557752-119597750 GCA_028646485.1 Cryptoprocta ferox
AGATTGAAAACCTGGAAAGCAGGTAGGACATTATTTCCACTGTATAATAGCAAAGTGAGAAAGGCCAAAACTGTGGAATTTAACAGAGAGGACACAGAAATATTCCACTGAATTTTTTCATAGCTTTAGCGAGATGAAATTGACATACAAACTTCCCATATTGAAAATGTACAATTTGAGGGGCACCTGGGTGGCTCAGTTGGTTAAGCATCTGCCTTCTCCTCAGGTCATGGATCTCGCTGTTTGTGAGTTCAAGCCCTGTATCAGCCTCTGTGCTGACAACTCAGAACCTGGAGCCTGCTTCAGATTCTATATCTCCCTTGCTCTCTCTGCCTTTCCCCCACTCACACTCTTTCTCTCTCTCAAAAATAAATAAACACTAAAAATTTTTTGAAAGAAAGAAAATGTAAAATTTGATGTTTTTACCTATATACCTGTGAGACCATTGCCATCATCAAGATAATGAACATATCCATCACTCCCAAAAGTTTCCTTGTTCCTTTTGGAATCACTCCTTTCCACCTCTCCCCACATCCCCAGGGAAACACTGATATACCTACCTTCTGTCATAACAGTCCATTTTAAATTAATTTTTCTATATGGTATGAGGTAAGGATGGAGGTTAGTAAATTGGTTGGTTTTTGCACGTGTTTATCTAACACCATTTATTGAAAATATTATTCTTTTCCTATGAATTGCCTCAACAACTTTGCTAAATATTAATTGATCGTGCATGTGTGGGTTTCTTTCTGAATTCTCTTTTCTGTTCCACTGATCTGTCTATGGGCCAGTAACACTGTCTGGAGTAACTAGCATTGTCATAAAATCTGGTAATGGAAAGTCCTCCACCTTTGTTCTTTTCAAAGTTGTGTGGTTATACTAAGTACTTTGTCTATAAATTTTGAAATCAGATTCTCAATTTCTACAAATAAGACTACTGGGGATCTAACTGACATTGTTTTTAATGCATATGTCAGTTTGGGGATAAATAAACATTATAACAGTATCAAGTTTCTCAATCCATGAGCACAATACATTTCTTACCCACTCAGAAATGTATTTTAGTTTTCAGTGCACAGCTCTTGCACATTTTTTGTCAAATTTATCCCTTTATATTTTTGTATGTTATGATATTAGAAATGGTATTTTTATTTCAATATCTGATTGCACATTGCTAGTATATAGAAATAAAATTGATTTTTGGATATTGACCTTGTATCAAGCAATCCTGCTAAACATACTTAATAGTTTAAAATTAATTTATATAGATTCCATAGGATTTTCTTCATAGATAATCATGTCATTTGCAAATAAAGTTTTATTTCTTCCTCTCCAATTTGAATGACTTTATTTTTCTTGCTTTATTGAATGGCTAGAAACTCCAATTCAATGTTGAATAGAAGCAGTAAAGTGGACTTTGTCTTTCACCAGTGTGATATTAGCTGTAGATTTTTCATAGATGCTCTTCATCAGATTAAGGAAGTTTCCTTTTCTTGCAGTAGGAATGCTGAGAATTTTTATCAGGAATAGATATGGGATGTTATCTAATGCTTTTTCTGCAACTATTGAGAAGATCATATGGTCTTTTAATATGGTGACTTATAGAGATTGATGTTCAAATATTAAGTAAACTTTGCATTCCAAGGATAAACTTCACTTGGTTGTGAGATATTATCTTTTTACTATATTGTTGGATTTTATTTGCTAACTTTTGTTAAGAATTTTTGTATCTGTGGTCTGTAGTTTTTTTTTCTTATAATGTCTTTTATATTGCCATACAGGTAATGATAGGTTCATAGAATGAGCTGGGAAGTGTTCCTCCTTCAATTTCCTGGAAGAGACTTGCTACCATGTCTTTATTAGATGCTTGGTAGAATTTTGCAGTAAAGCCATCTGGGCTTGGAGTTTCCTTGTGGGAAAGTTTTTAATTGTAAATTAAATTTATTTAATAGACAGGGCTATTGAAGTTATGTATTTTTTCCTGATTGAACCTTAGTAGTTCGTGTCTTTAAAAGAACGTTTTTGGGGGCACCTGAGCGGCTCAGTCAGTTGAGCATTGGACTCTTGATGTTGGCTCAGGTCATGATCTCACAGTTCGTGAGGTCAAGCCCCACATCTGTCAGTGTGGAGCCTGCTTAGGATTCTCCCTCTCCCTTTCTCTGCCTCTCCCCTGCTTGCTCACGCTCTCTCTCTCTCTCTCTCTCTCTCTCTCTCTCAAAATAAATATATAAACTTTTTTACAAAAGAGAACATTTGTCATTTCATCTAAATTGTCATATCATTGGCATAGAGCTATCAATGCCAATCCCTGATTATCAGGTCCTTTATAGGGCCTGAAGTGATATCATCTCTCTCATACTTAATATTGGTAATTTGTGTTTTCTCTTTTTTTCCTCTGATCAGTCTAGATAGAGGTTTATCATTTTTATTAATCTTCACAAAAAAACAAGCTGTGGATTTCATTTATTTTTAAATTTTATTTATTTATGTGCTTATCTGTATCAATTCCTTTCTTCTGTTTACTTTGAATTTAATTTGCTCTTTTTCCAGTCTCTTAAGGTGGAGAGGTCATTGCTTTGAGAGATTTCTTCTTCTCTAATGCAGGTATTTTAGTGCTATAAATTTTCCTCTAAATACTCATTTACCTCCATAAATTTTGGTATCATGTTTTCTTTTTGATTCAGTTCAAATTAACTTTCTAATTTCATTTTTGATTTATTATTTGACCCATGGGTTATTTAGAAGAATGTTTGTTTTTAATTATTAGGGAATTTCAGGTCTCTTTCTGTTATTCATATCTAATTCTATTTTGTTCAAAGAACATACCTTCTATGTTGGATTGAATCTTTGTAAATTTTTTGAGGCTCATTTTATGTCCCAGAATGTAGTTATCTTGGTAATGTTCCAGATATACTTGATACCTGAAAAGAATGTTTATTTTTTATTGTTGGGTGGAATGTTCTACAAATGCCTAATGGGCAAGTGACTTGACATTAAATCTTCTACTAGTGTCTGTCTACTTGGACTATCTATTATGAGAGAGAGTGCTGAAATCTTTACTCTAATTGTTGGTTTTTCCATTTCTCTTTGAATTCTATCAGCTTTTGCTTCATATATTTTAAAGCTCTGTTAGTAACTAAGAATGTTTAAAACTGTTGTCTCTTGATGAATTGACCACTTTTAATAGCTTTATTGGGATGTAATTAATATACCACAAAATTCACACTATTGTACAATTCAGTGATTTTTAGAAGGGTTTAGATGGTCTTGCAACCATCCTTACTATCTAACTTCAGAGCATTTTAATCACCCCAACAATAGGCCACATCCTCATTAGCAATAACTCCCTACTTTATGTCTCTATTGATTGGCCTATTTCAAATATTTCCTACAAATGGATCATATAGAATGTGGTCTTTTGTTACTGTTTTTTTTTTTCATTTAGCATAATGCTTTCATGTTCATCCATGTTGTAGAAAGTATCCAAACTTATTTTTTTTATATGGACAGATAACAATCTGTGGATATACTGCATTTTGTTTATCCATCCATCAGCTAATGAATATTTAAACAGTTTTCATTTTTACCTATTATTAATCTCCTATAAATATTCATGTATAAGTTTTTGTGTGTATATATGTTTTTATTTCACTTGAGTTTATATGTAGAAGTAAAATTGACAGTTAACAACATTTTGAGGAACTTCCAGATGTTTTCCAAAGTGCCTGCACCATTGTACAGCTACCAGCATCATATGAGATTCCACTTTCTATACATTCTCAGGAACACTTGTCACCGTCTTTCTTGAGAATGTTAGCCATCCTAGAGAAAGTGAAAAGGTATTTCATTGTGGTTTTGATTTACATTTCCCTGTAACTCCCTATAATTAGTTATCCCACTGATTACTAATGTTGAGCATTGTTTCATGTGCATATTGGCTATTTGTATATCTTTTCAGGAAATATGTCTATTCAAGTCCTTTTTAATTTGATTAATCTTACTGCTGAGATGTCAGAGTTCTTTATAATGGATACAAGTTCCTTAACAGATATATAATTTCAAAATATTTCTTCTATTCTATAGGTTGTCTTTTCACTTACTTAGTAGAGTCTTTTGAAGCACAAAGGTTTACCATTCTGATGAAGTCCAATTTAAATAGTTTTTGTTGCTTGTGCTTTTGTTGTCATATTTAAAAAGCCATTGCCTAATCCTAAGTCACAAATACTTACTTTAATGCTTTATTCTAAGACTTTTATAATTTTAGCTTTTCCACTTAGGTCTGTTGTCCATTTTTGAGTTAACTTTTCTGTATACTATGGGAAAGGGTTCCAATTTATTGTTGTGCATGTGGATATCCAGTTTTCCCAGTACTATTTCTTGAAAAATTATTTCTCTCTATGGACTAGTCTTGGCAGTATATCTATATTTATGCCACGACTACACTGTCTTGATTACTGTAGCTTTGTATTAAGTTTAAAAATTGGGAATTATGAGTCCTCCCACATTCTTTTCCTTCTGTGAAATTTTTTGGTGATTCTAGGACCTTTGAATTTTCATATGAATTTTAGGATCATCATACCAATTTCTGCAAAAAAAAACAAAAACAAAAAATCTGGGGTTTTGATAGACATTGCATTCAGTATGTGAACATGTAGACCATTGGGAGAATATTGCCATCTTAACAAAATTAGGTCCTCCAGTGCGCGAACATGGGATTTCTTTCCATTTACTTAGATTTTCTTTAGATTTAACAATGTTTTGTATTTTCAGTGATCAACTCTTGCACTTCTTTTGTTGAATTTATTTCCTAAGTATTTTTTATGCCCTGATAAATGAAATGGTTTCGTAACTTCATTTTTAAGTTGTTCATTGCTAGTGTATAGAGATACAATAGATTTTTATTGATTTTGTACCCTGTAAGTTTGCTAAACTCATTTATTACTTTTAGTATTTCTTTTTATTTAGGGTTTTCTATATACAAGATTATGTTACCTACATATATAGATTGTTTTACTTCTTCTTTTCCTTATGGATGACTTTTATCTCCTTTTCTGTGCTGGTTTCCATGGCTAGAAATTCCAATGCATTGTTGAATAGAAGAGTCAACAGCAAAACTCCTTATTTTATTTTCTGACCAAAGAGGAAAACATTGAGGATTTCATCACTAAGTATGGTGTTAACTGTATGTTTTTTCTAGATGCCCTTTCTCAGATTGAGGAAATTCTTTTCTGTTCCTACTTTGGTAAATGTTTTATAGTGAAAGGAAGTTGGAGTTTGTTTCTGTATCTATTGGGATGTTCATGTGGTTTTTGTACATTATTAAACATTTGTATTATGTTGATTGATTTTCAGATGTTAAATCAATCTTGCATTCTTGGCTCATTCCCACTTGGTCATGGTTGGTAATTCTTTTTATATTCTGTTGGATCTGGTCTGCTATTATTTTGTTGAGGACTATGGCCATGAGGTATATTGCTACATTATTTTACTTACTTTTGATGTCTTTGCCTAGTGTTGCTATCAGGGAATACTGGCCTCTTATATTGGGGGGAGAGTTTAAGAAAGATTCATAGTAAATGAATCTTTTTAAAAATAGTTTGGCAGAATTCACCAGTGAAATCATCTGAGCCTGGATTCTCTTTGCAGAAAGTTTTAAAGAACTCATTCAGTCTTCATTGTTGTAAGTCTATTCAGACTTTCTCTTTTTTCATGAGTCAGTTTCTATGGTTGTTTTCTTTTTTTTTTTTTTTTTTTTTTTTTTGGTAATTTTTTTTCATCTAGCTTATCTAACTTGCTGGCAAACAGTTATTCATAGCATTTTCTTGCATTTGTTTTTATTTCTCTGAGGTTAGTAGTGATGACCCTTCTTTTATTCTTGATGTTAATAATTTGAGTCTTCTCTTTATTTGTGGCAAGTCTAGTTAGATATTTGTCCATTTTGTTGATCTTTTCAAAGACTCAACTTTTAGTTTTATTAATTTTGTTGTTGTTGCCCTTCGATGCTGCACCTTATTTTTGTCCTAATATTTTTATTTCCTGCCTTTCATTTGGTTTGGATACTTTTTCAAGTTTCTTAGGGCAAAAGGCTAAGTTATTTATTTGGGATCATTTGTATTTTAATGCAGACATTTACACCTATAAATTTCCTTCTGAGCACTGCTTTAGCCTCATATCATATGTTTTTGTTTTCATTTACCTCAAAGTATTTTCTAATTTTCTATTTGATTTTTTCTTTGACCTATTTGTTATCTAGTAGTTTGTTGATTGCTCCATATTTGTGAGTTTCCCAAACTTCTTTGTTATTCATTTATGATTTAATCCGTATGTCCAAAGAACATATTTTGTATGATTTCAGTCCTTTTAAATGTATTGAGGCTTGTTTTATGCCCTAACATGTGGTCTCTTCTGGCAAATTCTCCATGTACATTTGAGGAAAATCTATATTCTTCTGTAGTTGCATAGAGCACTCTATAGATCCAGTTGAACTGTATTGTTCAACTCTTCTAATCTTCTGATTGATCTGCTGCCTAGTTGTCATTGAAAGTGGGATATTAAAGTCTCCAACTATTTTGTGGAATTGTATATTTCTCCTTTGAATTCTTTCATTTTTTCCTTCATGTATTTTGTGTCTACTGATAGCTGAATATATATTTATAATTACATCTTCATGATATATTGACCTTTTTATCATTATTGAATATCCTTCCTTACCTCTAGTAACTATTTTGGTCTTAAAGTCTATTTTGCTGATATTAGGTTAGCCACTCTAGCTCTCTTTCAGTCATGATTTACATGGGTATATCTTTATCCATTCTTTTATTTTCCACATTTTTGTGGCTTTGAATTTAACATATGTCTCTTATAATAGCTACATAGTTGGATATGTATTTTTATCCACTCTGCCAATTTTTGCCTTTGATTGGAGTGTGTAGTCCATTTATGTTTAATCTGATAACTGATCAGCTTGTTTTAAATCTGCCATTTTGCTCTTGTTTTCTGTATGTCTATGTATTTTCTGTTCTGCAGTTCCTGCATTACTGCCTTAGTTTGTGTCAAATATATATTTTCTAGTGTACCAATTTAATTCCCCTATTGTTTCTTTTACTATATTTTTGAGTTATTTTATTTGTGGTTTCCTAGAAGTTTAAAATTCTCATCTTAATTTAAAGCATTCTATTTCAGATTAATACCAAGTTAATCTCAGTGGTGTATAAAAACTTTGCTCTAATAGACCTCTGGCACCTCCTCTCTTCACTGTGCTATTATTGCCAATCAAATAACATTTTTATAAGTTCATTAATACAGTTTTTTAACTATTGCTTTATGTAGTAGTCAAATCAGAGAAGAAAAGAATTATAAACAAAAGTACATTCATACCATTTTTTTACATTTACTTAATTAATTACCTTTATTTGTGCTCTTTATATTTTCATGTGCATTTGACTCTCTGTGTAGTGTTATTTCATTCAAGACTGAAAGACTAGTTCTCCTAATAGGGCAGATCTTCTAGTGATTAATTCTATCGGTTTTTGATTATCTGCCAGTGTCTTAATTTCTCCTTCATTTTTGAAGGATAATTTTATTGGATATAGAATTCTTTGTTGACTTTGTTGGCCATCTCTTTCTTTTATCACTTTCAATATGTTATCCCACTGCCTTTTGGACTCCATGGTTTCTGGTTAGAAATCAGCTATTAATCTTATTGAAGACTCTGAACATAAAGAGTTATTTTGCTCTTGCTGCTTTCAAGATATCTCACTGTCTTTATCTTTTGATAGTTTTAATCTAAGGTATCTAGGTATGGATCTTGTTGAGTTTACCCTAGTTAAAGTTCACTGAGTTTCTTGAATGTGTAAATTAATGGGGTCATCCTGATCTCGGACTTCCAGCCTCCAGAATTATGAAAAATAAAGTCCTATTGTCTAAGCCACCCAGTCTATGGCATCTTGTTATAACAACCTGAAATGAATAAGACCGTGTCCTTCTGCACTAGTGGAAGAGAGAGCTAGTATGCTTAGCCAATAATAACACCCTTACAATTAGTCAGCCAAGTGCTGATGTGGAGTCCATAAACCTATACATACAAAATAGACCTTTGCTTAAGAATTCCAGCCCATTTTGAAGTTCACAGAAAAGTGGGGATTTTAGTGTCTTCTCTTTCGTGTTCAATTTCAAACTCCACCATGCCCCCTACCCACCAAGAGCCACTCAATGCTCTTGTTCCTTTAGTCTCTATTTTCAAAGCTTACCTTTTTCCATGTTTTTTCTCCTTTCCTAACCATTAGAAGATTTTTAAGAAAAATCCTTCTTTAAACCCTCTTTTCTATCTAATACCTTTGCTATTCTCCTAGCCTCTGCTATGGATTATATGTGATTCACTAGCAAGCAAATATGATATTGCCTTGTACCTCTTAGGAAAGTGGATATATACCACTCCCCAGAAAAGGGGTGGAAAATAGTGGGATATGTGTGATGCAAGGGGCAAGGGAAGCCAGTCCTGCCACACCTCTTTTATAGAGTGCCTTGAAGAAACAAGTTCCACAGAGAGGGGGACTCTGAATATCTGCAGAAGGTCCCTCTCAAGTTTTCAGCATAATGCCAATGAGCATGTGTGTGAGAGAAAGTTGCACAAAGTCAAGGAAAGGACTACTTGAAATGAGCAGTGGATAAAGACCCCTAAAAATTCTCAGAAATTAAGTCGAGGAAAATAAAGTATGCAGTATAATATTTGATACAGTAGGGATTAAATCTAGTTCTCTTGGCCCTAGCATTCACTTCTTATTCTTTCCTTTACAGTATAGCTTGGGAAATTTTTTTCTAAAGAATGTAGATTATTTTTACACATGCTCCCATTCCCAATCTGTACCCTGTGCACTTCTAGTCCTTGTTAAGAAGAAAATATTCAAATGCTCAGCTTTTTTTAAATTAATCTTTAGGTCTCTCATTTAAAAGTAAACATTTCAGCTCTGCCACTGGTATCTGTTTCTTCCCCCCCACCCCCACCGCCACCTTTTGCAGAGTTATCTGTTTCTTTTAGCCCTGGTCGGCCATTACCCACTGGGGTTGCTTTTGAGATGGTAAAACATACTTCAAATTTTCCAAGGACTCACATGTTAACATATGGAATTTTTTTTGGAGAACATCTTTACCACCTCCTCTTTTCTTAGAACAAACAGTTCTAAATTATCTGTTACTCTGCAAAATCTCATGAACTTCAACAAATGCAAACATATTCAGTTTATGGCAAGACCTAATTCCATTATTTTCTTTTTGCATTTTTTCCTCACAGGGAAATTTTCTCCCCTGACAGTTTCTAAGATGTGAGGGACACTTAGTTCCTTGCTCAAAAAACAAATAAGGCAAAATCATATTTTACAAGGAGTAATCTTTAGGTCAGCAGCTGACCTCTAGGACTCTGGTTAATTTATTTTTAAAAGGGCTCAGAGATCAAATGACTACAATCATATGAAAGCCTGAATGGAGCTATTTTTTTTTTCAATTCCAGAAGTTGAGATATTTTAGATTATTCTTTTTCCTTAGTCTCCAGAATGCCATGCTCTCCTGTTTCATGAATGTAGCTGTCTTTTAACACTCTGATAGCAACACTTCAATAACCAGCCTCAGAGCAGGAATCTTCTTGGTCTTTCCTAGAGACTGGATTCAAGGCAGTCTGCTTTGCAAACTTTTACAGCATTTAGAGCATTTGATGGAAATAAAAAATATCAATTACCAATAAGAAATAACAAGAAGAAAGCTTTTAAAAACAATTGTTGAATACCTGAAACTAATACTACACTATATGGTAACTAACTGAAATTTAAACAAAAAGTTTAAGGTGTGCCTTGGTGGCTCAGTCCGTTAAGCATCCAACATCAGCTCAGGTCATGATCTCATGGCTCAGCTCATAGTCCAAGCCCTGCATGGGTCTCTGTGCTGACAGCTCAGAGCCTGGAGCCCGTTTTAGATTCTGTGTCTCCCTCTCTCTCTGTCCCTCTCCCACTCATTCTCTCTCTCTCTCTCTCTCTCTCTCTCTCTCTCTCTCTCTCAAATAAACATTAAAAAAATTTTAAATACAAACTTTTAAAAATTAAAATGCACTTTGTAAGTACTATTCTGAAGTCTAAGATACTTTTCCTTACACTTTAGATAAATGTAGACATGTCTTATTTTTACTCAACAAACTCTGTCTTACCTCAAAATGCCCCCATTCTACTGTAACATCTTTGAATACTGGGATTTTTTTTTTCTGCTTATCTTTGTATTTCTGCAGCAAAAAAAGAAAAGTGTTAGTAAGGACTCAGTAGACACTTTTGAGTTGAATTAATGAAACAGAACTCATTGTATGGACTAGTGGATCTGCCTTTGCTAAAAAGAGAAACTTTGAGGAGGATTTTGGAAGATTTGTTTATGTTTATCTGGGAAAAGAGAGATGTGTCTTTTACTGTGCCTGACCATTCTCATATATACCAGAAGTCCTGTGAAGTATGATTTGAGAGTAATCCCTATTCCGTAAAACATCCTTCACTGACACTTGAAAGCCTGCTATTTAAAATTCATTTTTCCTTCAACTTGCAAAAGTACATCTGAAAAAAAAAAAAACCTATGCTTATCATATTTAATGGTAGGAAACTAGATGCTTTCCCACTAAGATCAGGCAGAAGGCAAGGATGTCCACTCTCACTACTTATATTTAACATCATACTGAAAGCCCTATCTGACATACTAACTCAAGAAAGAAAGTAAAATGTATGCATATTGAGAAGAAAGAACTAAAACTGTGTTTGTTCACAGATGGCACAGCTATCTATGTAGAAAATCCCAAAGAATAAACAAAAAATTCCTGGAACTAATAAACAATTATAACCAGATTGCAAGATACCAGGTTAATTTACAAAAGCCGGTTGCTTTCCTATACACTAGCAATGAACAATTTGGAATTTGAAATGTAAAACAATACTATTCACAATTAGCACCCCCCAAAAATGAAATGCTTAGGTATAAATCTAACAAAATATGTTTAAGGTCTATATGAGGAAAAGTACCAAAACAATAAAAGAAATCAAAGATCTAAAAAAATGTTAGTCCATATTCATAGATAGAAAGACTCAGAATTATTAAGATATCAGTTCTTACCCACTTGATATGTAGATTAAATGCATCCAAAATCCCAGCAAGTTATTTTGTGGATATGGACTGATTCTAAAGTTTATATAGAAAGGCTGGAGCACCCAGGTGGCTCAGTTGGTTAAGCATCCAACTTCAGGTCATGATCTCAAGGTTCCTGAGATCAAGCCCCGAGTCTCACCTCTGCATTGACAGTGCCTTTCTCTCTGCCCCTCCCCAGCTCACTCATGTGCATGCATTCTGTCTCTCCCTCTCTCTCTCTCTCTCTCAAAATAAATAAATAAACATTTACAAAGAAAATAAAAGAAAGGCAAAAGATCCAGAATAGTCAACACAATTGACTGTGTTCAGTTAGGGGACTAATACTACCCAACTTCGAGAATTATCGTAAAGCTACAGTAATTGAGATATTGTGGTATTGTCAAAAGAATAGATACATGGATTAATGGAACAGAACTGGAGCCCAGAAATAGACCCACACCGATAAAGTCAATTGATTTTTCACAAAGGAGCAAAGGCAATTCAGTAGCAAAAGGACAGTTGCTTCAACAATGATGTGAGAATGACTGGACATCCACATTCAAGAAAAGGAATCTAGATACAGAACTTACACCCTTCTCAAAAATTAACTCAAAGTGGATCATAGCCCTAAATGCAATATAAAAAACTATAAAACTACTAGAAGAGAACGTAAGAGAAAATCTAAGTTACTTTAGGTTTATCGATGACTTCTTATATACAGCACCAAAAGCACCATCCATGAAAGAAAAAAATTAAGTGTAATTTTATTAAAACCAAAAGCTTCTGTTCTGCAAAGGACACTGGAGAGAATGAGAAGACAAGCCATAGAGTAGGAGAAAATGTTTGCAAAATACAAATATTTACAGAATACCTGAACAGAAACCTTACCAGAGAAAACATACAGCTGACAACTACGCATATGAAAAGATGTTCAACATCATATATCATTAGGGAATTACATATTTTAAAAATGAGATACCACTACACCCAATTAGAATTACTAAAATGCAAAATTCTTTACAATACCAAGTGCTGGTGAGGATATGGAACAAGAGGAACTCTTACTCATTGGTGTTAGGAATACAGTTTGGCAGTTTTGTATAAAGTGAAACACAGTCTTACCATATAACCCAGAAATTTCACTTCTTAAGACTTACCCAAATGAGTTGAAATCTCATGTCCATCCAAAAACCTGCTGTAAAAATTATTTATAGCAGCTTTATTCATAGTTGCAAACACTTGAAAGTAACCAAGGTTAATGGTGAATGGATAAACTGTGGTGTGTCTTACAATGGGATATTATTCAGCAATAAAATGAAATTCACTATCAAACCACAAAAAGACATGATGGCATCTTTATATACTTATTGCTAAATAAAAGAAACCAGTCTGAGAAGACTACATATTGTTTGATTCCAGCTATGAGACATTGGAAAAGGCAAAATTATGAAGACAGTAAAAGGATCAGAGGTTGCCAGAGGTTTGAGGGAAGGGAAGGATGAATAAGTGGAGCACAGGAGAATTTTGGAGTAGTGAAACTCTTCTGTATGATGCTATAACAGTAAGTGTAACACAACTTACACATTTCTCAAAACTCATAGAAACTCTACAAAACAAAGAGTGAACCCTAATGTAAACTATGTACTTTAGTTAATAATAATATGTCAATATTTGTTCATCAGTTGTAACAAATGTACCACACTAATGCCAGTTGTTAATAATAGGGGAAACTGGGGTGGGGGTAAGGAGAAGAGATACACAGAAACTACAATTTTTCTGTAAGTCTAAAAAATAAACCCTAAAAAATAAAGTCTATTACTTAAAATTTTTTAATTCATTTTATTGGATAATTCAGAGGCATTTTAAAATAATCTTCACTTATAATGTGAAATTCCTCTGGATAATAATTAACTAATGTTTGTATGTGAATGGGTGGATCACATTAATATTCTACTCGGGAGTCCCTCTCAGGGTAGAATGAAAGTTCCAGGTTCCGTGAGACTGGGGCTTTCTGAAAGGGAAAGTAGGATTCAGAGAAAACCACTCAGTGAAATGTCACTTTCACATTCTGATTATGAGCCTTCACAATCCATGTCTCTGTGCTAGAAACATTTTCTCACTTCCATGTCTGAGTAGGGTAACAGAGAATTTTTCTGGTACTTGAAATTAATGAAAATCCTACTATCTTGGTTCTTAGTGGCAGCAAAACGGCTTCAGTATGCATTAACAGTATGTATTACCTAAGTTTGCATCTCATTTGGGCAAATTACTTCAACCTCTCTCTAAAATAAAGATGATAACTGTCACTTCAGATCAAAGGGTTATTGTGACAATTAATGAGGTAATACGGGTACTTACTGAGGTCTCAATAGAATATTAACAACTGTTGCTGTTACTGTTGCTATTTCTTGCCATTAGAATACTTTCTGATGATATGCAGATAAAAATGCAGATTTCAGTATGTCTAGCCTGAGTTAGAGGGCTGACCGAGGGTTGTAGGAGTGTGAAGGGCTAGAGATGGGAGAGATATCTGGATGAAAAAGAAACATTTTTAATGACAGCTGTAAATAAAGCATCATGTACTTTGTTATCCCAAGAATCCTCTTGGAATCCTTAGGAATTATCCTTTTTTATAGATGGAGAAACTAAAGACTCAGGATAGGTAATAGCTCCATGGTACCACTAGTATTGTACTGGGAGTGCTGGGGTCAAACTCAGAAATTTTCTACTTATCATGTGAACTTTTCTGTATGGCATATGATGCCACCATGAGTTGAGAGATTAGACTTATTAGTTATTTGGGCTACTTGAGACTGCTCCAGCCATGTAGTCTTACTGGGCCTTTCTCGGGGTCAGTGCTTGATAAATATTAAATTTGTTGAACATAATTTAGGGATGCCTGGGTGGCTCAGTTGAGTAAGCATCAGACTTCGGCTCAGGTCATGATCTCATGGTTTGTGGGCTTGAATTCTGCATCAGGCTCTGTGCTGACAGCTCAGAGCCTGGAGCCTGTTTCAGATTCTGTGTCTCCCTCTCTCTCTGCCCCTTCCCCGCTTGTGCTCTGTCTTTCTCTCCCTCAAATATAAATTAAAAAAAAATTTTTTTAAAGAATAAATTAGTTGAACATATTTTAAATGTTTTTGTTTTTGTTTTGAAAGAGAGATACAGGGTGTGAGCAGGAGAGGGGCAGAGAGAGATGGAAACAGAATCTGAAGCAGGCTCCAGGCTCTGAGCTGTCAGCACAGAGCCCAAGAACCATGAGATCTTGACCTGAGCCGAAGTCGGCCCCTTAACCGACTGAGCTACTCAGGAGCCTCAGTTGAACATATTTTTATACAAATAGGAAAATGAATGAGTGGGTGAATTAGGAAAATCAAAATATACTAAATTGCATAGTATTGAATATAAATCAAAAGTGATTCTATTTTGTACCATGGATGTGCTGCTCAAAGGCTGCAGAACTTCTGGGGGTGCCTGAATGGCTCAGCTCATGAGTTTGAGCCGCACGTCGAGCTCTGTGCTGACAGCTCCGAGCCTGGAGCCTGCTTTGGATTCTGTGTTTCCCTCTCTTTCTGCCCCTCCCCTACTTGTACTCTGTATCTCTCTCCCTCAAAAATAAAAATCAACATTAAAAAAAAATTTTAAGTTGAAGAACTTCTGGGAATATGGCAGTATTGTAAATGATCTAAGGACACTCCCCATATGAACCTGATAGCTTTGTAAAGAGAAAATTTCTTTTGAAATAGGAATGATTACCTCATTTATCAGTAGGTTTTTATTTCTCTGGGTTGAATTTTTTTCTAAAATCGGCACCCCTAGAGAGGATTGAGTAAACAGTCTTAAAGGCTCACTTGAAGGTTACTTCATGAAATGAGCACAGGTCAGAGCTGGGTCACCAAGGTTGCTTAGTTTTTCTAAAGAACTTTGCTCCCACCTTATCTGAGTCTACACATTGGTCAGCTGACCAGTTCTACTTTTTTTCCAACTAAGTCTGTTCTAAGCTTCTGTTCACATCTTTCTTTTCTGTTCTTATAGGAAGATGAATGTGTTACTTCATATCTGAATCTCATTTGAATTTGTGTTTCTGATTAGAACTATTAATGAAAGGCAGTCCTGCTGCTGAAGGTGTTTTAATTAAATTTTAATAGGCACTTATAAAGCCTACTATGTGCTGTATAACAGACGGAGATGGAAAAAAAAAAAAACAGTTCCTGTCCTCAATAAACTCGTAGTCTAATAAGAAGGATTGTTAGATAATTACCATTTAAAGATTATTTCTGTTTTTATTATTAATAATAACATCCACATTGTTCTCCAAAAATATAGGAAAGCCTTTATATATAAAATTCCATAGAGAAGTAAGGGAATACGCAAGATGTAAAGGGGTTGGTATAAAATTTGTGATTAGTATCACTAGGATAAAATTAACATTTATTGAGTATCAACCATGTGCCAGACCCTATGCCCACTAAATTCTTAAAACTATTCTTTGAAACAGGTATTTTCACCCCCATTCAACATATGGAATAAAGTACCATTGCTAGTCAGAGGCAACATGAGGCATTCAAACCCAGTCCTACTAACTCTAGGACAGTTTTCCTCCCATAGTACAAACCATTTTCTGAATACCTCTATGCCCCAGGCTCTGGAATAGGCAGTTTCATATCTAGATGGTTCATGTGATATGCGTGGATTTGAGCAAGCGCTAATGCTTTGGGGGAAGTGATAGATGATAGCCTTACTTCAAACATCAGTTGATATGCATGGGAAGTGTTTCTGGAGTCCTGTAGAGTTGTCTTTTGTTTTGTGTTTTACTGGAAGATAAAGTCAAATTTGGGGCAGGTGCCTAAGGGAACAGAGCAAGCTAGGACAATGGAGGAGAAGAAACAGCCTCCTTTCATCTATTCATCCCTCCCCACTTCCACCTTGAGCCTGATTGGTTGCTTTTCAGCCCCTACATAAGAAGAATTAGGATAGAAGTGAAAGTCCAGCTAAGAGTCAGGGCATAAACAGTGTTGATGTGGGGCTCAGATTGAATTGGGACCAAATTGAATCCAGAATGGAGCATGCCCCCTACCACATACTCTCTGCTACTCTGCAGAGAAAGAGGGAGCAGTGCTCTCCCAGTGGATTAACTTCCTGAAGTTGCTGTAACAAATTACCACAAACTCAGTGGCTTAAAACAACAGAAATTTATTCTCTCATTGTTCTGAAAACCTGAAATTTGTGATTAGTATCACTAGGATAAAATTAAGGTGTTGGCAGAATACATTTTTTTTCATTTACTTATTTTGAAAGAGAGAGGTTGGGGAGGCGATGAGTGGGGGTGAGGTAGAGAGAGAGAGAGAGAGAGAGAGAGAGAGAATCTCAAGCAGGCTCTGTGGGAGTCTGACTTGGGGTTCACTCTTACAAACCATGAGATAGATCATGACCTGACCTGAAATCAAGTCAGACACTTAACTTGCTTAACTGACTGAGCCACCCAGGCGCCCCTTCCACTCTGGAAGTTCTAAGGAAGGATCTGTTCCTTGCTTCTTCCAACTGCAGGTGGTTGCTGGCATTCATTAGTTTGTGTCTGTATCACTCCAGTCTTCAAGGCCAGCATCTTCAAATCTCTCTCTGTCTCCATCTTCACATCATCTTCTCTTCTTTGTCAAATCTGCATCTATCATAAAGGTATACATGATTATCTTAAAGGTCCACCCAGATAATCTAAAATAATTTCCCATCTCAATCAACCTGATCGTCTTAATCAAATCTGCAAAGAGCCTGTTTCCAGATAAAATAATGGTCCCAGGTTCCAGGAATTAGGATGTGGATATCTTTGGGGGCCATTTTTTAGCCTACCACAGCCAGAATCCCTGTCTTCCAAGGCAGTGGGTAAGAGCCTCCCTTAGGGCCCACAAGCCATGGACTTCCCAGGGGACGCACACAATGAGGAGCCAGCTGTGCTGCGACCCTGGAAAACTGAATGTGACCCAAGGAAACCTCGGCTGAGTGGGTGAGTAGGTGGTAGCCTTCAGGAGCAGGTATGAACTAAGAGCCATGGCTATTTGGAAATTGTTCTTCATGTGATTACATAGACTCTTGCAGCCTGATAGAGGCTGAGACATTTGGATGAGCTATAACCAGTATTTGATGAAGCAAAATACAAAAAGGTATGATCATAAAGCAGCTTTATTTTCATCAGTGCTTTCCTTCAGACTAGCTCAATGGGTTAGTAGCTAGTAGTTCTTTCCCAACCTGGGATAGGACTCAGGCAGGGTTTGTAATTTTCTGAACCCTTTTAAATATTAAAAGTCCTCTGGTAAATCTCAATCCAGTAATTAAAAGCCCAGTCCAGTATTATAGTCACAATTTTATACTTTATTTAAAGCTAAAGCTTCTTCCTTCCTCTGGTTCAGTGCTACTTCCAGCCCACATGCCTACAGTGGGGAAAGAGGGCATGACCCACCTCTCTATTTCCCAGCCCTGCACTTTCCTTCTCCCCCACCCACCCTAACCCCTCCACAGTAGTCAGTTGTGGAGGTGGGGATAACTTTAAAAAAAAGTTTTTACTGACTAGAAGAGATATGATCTGATATTGGTGCCCTCTGGTTATTGCAGATTCCCAGTACAGATTCTTTTTCTCATGGGCAGTTTTCCTCTGGGTTTCTCTAAGATTCTCCCACTAGGAACATCAAATGGTAATTCATAAGACACTGGCAATCTAATTGACTGCTAGGGAGCTAACCCTTAGGCCTAGAAACCCAGCAATCACCACACACATATGCAGGCACCACACACAAGTTGATTGCCTCATCACTGGCTCTACTGGATAAAATCCAGTTAACCTGGCTCTTGGCTAACTCTCTCCCATGGGGTTGCAATTACATCTAAGGTAAGCTCTCATGTGATCTGCCTGTGCAGTTCCCAAAAAAGGTAGTTTACCCCAATGCAGCCTGCATTTCCTCTTCTCTACCACTTCAAGCTTCTAGAAGCCAAGAAGTTTACAACTTTGGGACAAAAACTCCACTAAGAAAAAATATCTTTGCAGTTATTGAGGTAATTTTCCATAAAATCCTTTTCCCCATTTTTCTTCCTCCTGTTCACTTGGTATTTGAAACCATAAAGAATATAGCATGTAATTTTGACTTTCTAGGACTTGTACTAACTTATGGCCTTCTCCCAATTGATCTAGAGCATGTTAGACTGAATTCACTGAACCCCAAGTACCTTTCCACCCTCTTCCTCAATGTGAAGATTTTTCCATTGCCTGAAAGGCCATATCTTCCCTCTCCAACAAGCACAGAACTTTGGCTCTAACAGATGTAACACCGGTGTAATAAAATACATACTCTTTAGCCAGCTAAAGAGTGAGGACTCTGGGACCCAGCTCCAAATCCCTGTCTGTCTCCCTACCCTGGTAAGATTGAACTGTCCAACCTAGAAACTTTAAATCAGATTCTATTTGTTCCCTAAAGCTTATACCAGTTGGCCTAAGAGGCCCCTCTTTCTTATTTCCTTTTCTTCCGAGTAGCAACAACACATGAGGAAAAAAGTCAAGTCTAGTTAGAGGCTAGATGCCCTTTGAGGCACTCTTGACAGAAAAACCCTTCAGTAACTTCAGAAACCGTGGTTCTCAGGCCATAAGACCATTTTGTTAAAAAAAAAAAAAAAGTCTTCTTTTTGGAGTGCCTGGGTGGCTCAGTCAGTTAAGCATCCAACTTCGGCTCAGGTCGTGATCTCACAGTTTGTGGGTTTGAGCCCCACGTTGAGCTCTGTGCTGACAGCTCAGAGCCTGGAGCCTGCTTGAGATTCTGTGTCTTCCTCTTTCTCTCTGCCTATCCCCCACTCATGCTCTGTTTCTCTCTGTCTCAATAATAAATAAACATAAAAAAATGTTAAATAAGAAAAAAAGAAATGTGTTCTTTTTAGCCTTTTCTATTTTACCTTTTCTAAAATGTTTCTTTCAATTCTAATTTAGTCTCATCACTGCAGAGGCAGATTGAAATATTCTGACTTATATGCTAGACAAAGTATTCAGGTTTCTTATCAGCAAAAATGAGCAGAGAAGTTATTTTTCTAAATACATATATGTCTTGTAAGAAAGGAGGACTTTTCTTCACTATTAGGTAATATTTTAAAGCTTAATCATCTATATAACAATGTACATCATATAATACATATTTGTCGACTATTTAGGGATCCATATAGATTTCCAAAATATGTCATTTCCCTGGAAGACAAGTAACATATGGTGGAATTTAATAGTTATATGGCTTTTATGGAAAGGAATTCATTGTTTTGCAGTGGAATTTTAATGTATGATAAATGAGATTTGAAATAAGACTGGAGTTTTTTTAAATGAATCCTAGATAAGGAATGAAGAAACAGCAGTTAAGAAATTCAAAAATTCAGATTCAATTTTTATTTATACTTGTAAAATAACCACTTGTTATGTTAGACTTCTACGATTAAGTTGGGAATTATAAAACTATAAATCAAAATACATTGGAAACTCAAACTGTGTTTTAGTAAAATTAATTAAAGACTGCTATAAAATAGAAATACTTCCAATTTTGCAGACATACATTTATAATTGATGAGAAGTAAAAGCATGATTGTCAGTAATAAATCTTTTTATAGTATGTTCTACTTGGAGGATAATAGCCAAAATTGCTTTTAGCTAATGTAAATAGCATGAGTTTTACTTTTAGAGACAGAAAGACATAGGTTCAAATTCTAAGTTTGCCACTTTTAAATGTAACCTTGAGCAATTTACTTGGCTTGTCTGAAACCCGTTTCCTTACCAGTAAGGGAAATAGTAATAATATTCTACTGGTTGTAAACATTAAATGAATTATCTGACCTCCAATAAAGCTTTGGAGAGCCAGTAAGACAGCAAATAATTAAAGAAACAAAATCTCAGAAAAGAAAGAAACCTGCAGAAGTAAGCTCAGTATGGGGGTCTCTTTTCCCCAACAGTGTCTGCTGGTTCTGGAAGAGGGTACTGAGGAGGCTAGAAGTGAGCAGAACTTTCCACTGACTCACATGAGAATAATTGAAGTTGAAAGTCAGTTTTCAGCAGGGATTCTGAAAGGCGGCTTCTTAGGAATAATGGTGAATCAAAAGAAAACCAGCCCTCACGGGGACTGAAACCTAGCTTCAAATCACATTAATCCACAAATAAGAAAAGAGAGAAAAGGAGCACACACAGGTGGGACTAAGTAACAGTACAATGGTATTAAATTCAAGTATATCCATAATTAGATTAAGTAAAAATAGACTAACTACTCCAATTAAAAGACAAAGATTGACAGAGTGGCATACAATATCTGTATATTCTGCATACTGTGAGCCAAACCTAACATAAGGAAATCTAAAGTCTAGAAGTAAAAGTATGGGGGAAAAAAATGTACCACTCAAATACTAAATATGGTGGTTTTAAAATAGGCCCTTGAATTCTTTGATAATACTTCCTTCAAAGGTAGTGCCAATCCCTGTCTTCTTGAGAATGGGTTGCATTTAATGACTCACCTCTAATGAATAGAATGTGGCAGAAATGAAAGTGTGCAACTTAGCATAGATCATAAAATGTATTATGGCTTCCTCCTTGACCTCTCTCCCTCAGACTGCTTGCTCTGTGGGAAGCTAGCTTCCAAATCATGAGGACACTCAGACAGCCTTTTGGAGAAGTCCATGTGATGAGGAATCAAGGATTCCTGCCAACAGCCAATATGCAACTGAGGCCTGGAGCCAAAAGGCATGTGAGTGAGCCATCTTGGAAATGGACTGTCCCCATTCCAGCTTTCAGCCCCATTCAAATCTCATGAAGTTGTAGCCCCACCTGACATCTTGATTGCAACCTTGTGAAAGACTAGGCTGCATCTATATCCCTGACTCCCTTAAACTATCAGAAACAATATTTTTTGTTTTAAGCTACTGAATTTTGGGGATACTTTGTTAGTCAGGAATCAGTAACTAAATCACTAACTGAAAGGAAACTGGTAGAGCTACATTAATACGAGAAAAAAGTATATAATTTAAGGCAAAAATGAGAAACATTACGGAAAACGGATATAATTTAACAGATAATATAATAATCATAAATTTGTATCACCTAATAATATATCCTAAAAACATATAAAGTAAATATTGGTGGGATTATAAGAAATAAGAGACAAATGCACATTCATGCTGAAACATTTTTTAGTATAATTTATTGTCAAGTTAGCTAACATACAGTGTATTCAGTGTGCTCTTGGCTTCAGGAGTAGATTCCTGTGATTTATCGCTTACATACAACACCCAGTGCTCATCCCAACAAGCACCCTCCTCAATGCCCATCACCCATTTTCCCTGCCCCCATATCCCCCATCAACCCTTAGTTTGTTCTTTATATTTAAGAGTTGCTTACAGTTTGCCTCCCTCTCTGTAACTATTTGCTTTTTCCTTTCCCTTCCCCCATGGTCTTCTGTCAAGTTTCTCAAATTCCACATATGAATGAAAACATATGATATCTGTCTTTCTCTGACTGACTTATTTCACTTATCATGCTGGAACATTTAAAAATATACCTCTATGTAACTGATAAAACAAGCAGACAAAAAAATGATATAAAATATTTGAACAACCCAGCTAAAAATGTATGTAATTGAATACCCAACCACTGCAAGCCACACATTCTTTTCAAATACACATGGAAAATTTTCAGAATTGCTGAACCATAAAGCAACTCAACAGATTTCAAAAGAATGAGTGACATCACACAGAATATATGAGATGACCACAGATCGACGTATAGTAAAAAGATAACTAGAAAATTTCCATATATTTGGAAAATACAAAATATGCTTCTAAACAACCTCTGGATCAAAGAAGAGATCACAATGGAAATTAGAAAATATTTTTAACATAATGATAATGAAAATGTGTGTGAAATTCAACTAAAGTCGTGCTTTGGAGGAAAATATATATATTAAGTGCATATATTAGAAAGAATAATGGCAAAAATCAATGATCTAAGGACCATATCAAGAAGTTAGTAAAATAATAGCAACTTAAATGACTCAAAAATAGAAAAAAGAACTTATGAAGGAAGGAGCAGAAAGGATCAACAAAGTAAAAATTGATTCTTTGAAAAGACATTAAATTCATAAACTCTGGACAAAGAAAAAAGTTAGTAACACCAGGATTTAAAAAGGTGATACAAACTACTGATCCTATCCATATTTAAAATATAATAGGAGGATATTATTTATAACTTTAGATTGGAATTCTGTAATCTCTCCACAATGATAGAGTTATCTTCTCATTTTTTCAATCTTATATTAACCTTCATTTTCAGAATAGTTTTCTAAACTTTTCTACAAATTGCTGGTTCCATTTTCTTCTGTTTTAAATCTTCTTCTTATGGTCATCACTGAAAATGTTACCTCATTGGATTTTCTGTACTGTTAACCTACCCATTTTATTTTGCTCAGGTTGTTTAATAGAGAATATCCTACCTAGATCATTACACTCATGGGGGAAAGGCCACTTGATTTTTAAAATCTTTCTATTTGATACAAATCAAGTTGAGACCTCTTCACATGCTATTTCTATTCCTTTCTACTGCAAAATATTTTTTCGTGATTCTCAGATTATTTTAATGTTTTTGTAATTTGGTCATCTTTGAGATTTTAAGATTTTAAACTCACCCAGAGTATCATATATAAACAAAGAGGATCTTGCTGGGACCAAGCCAAGGCCAGGCCTTATATAAACAAATGCCCCCAATATCTCTTCCTCATCCTTTCTCCTTGCTCCTCTATACACACATGCCATTTGGTGCTCATACTTCTCTCCACCCAGATCCGGAGCTGGAAGGTAAGTTGGAAGGCAGAAGAGGCAATGCTTAAAAGAACTAACTGACTTTGAAATCAGTAATATCTAGGTCATATTTAGGCTCCACCATTTACTGGCTGGTGTAGAACTTTGGACAAACTAATCTACTGAGAGGTTTTCTCAGTTTTCTAACCAGTAAAATTGAGATGATAACAATAATGTCCTTACAAATTTGTTGTGATGAAGAAATAAAATTATGTATGAAAGTAGTTATAACAGCACCTGACCCATAGTTAATGCTCAGTAAACAGAAGCTAATAATAATCATCATCCCAGCTCCCCATTCCAGTTGAATTACAAAGATGCATACAGCCAAGGGCCAGAGGCAAATAGAAGTAGCTAGAAGTCTAGCTACTCAAAGTCAAAGGCCATAACTAAGACCTTATCATCCACCTTAAATTATGTCAAAATTTAAGGTAAAAAACTAGCCCCTCAAGCTTGCATGTAGTAAATATAAAATGATGATACCAATATCTCAAAGGAAGCATTTAAATCAATAGTCAATTGAAAATCTCTCTCAAGTAGACTTTATGAGGGTAAAAATGCCAAACACCTGTTAACACAGGTCACAGTTGTACCTTTAAGTTAGAATAGCTTTTTAGATGTATGTTGAACATCACACTCAGATTTTTTCTTGGTTCACTCCAAAGATCCTCAACCATCTCACACAGATTATCTTGCCCTTTTCTATGGAAATAATCTATTCTACTTTTTAAAGTATTTTTAGATCAAAAGATTAAAGCCTTCAAATCAAGAGGTAAGAATAGAGGGAACTAGCTGAAATTGTTGATTATACAGGACATGTGTGTGTGTGTGTGTGTGTGTGTGTGTGTGTAGCTGATACCACTCTTGCAAGAGTAGAGGAGTGGTATGTGTGACTACTCAAACACCTCCATAGCAGGGAGAGAACTATATGTTTCTCTTCTTTGGAAGAAGCCACACATTCTGGAGATGGGGGGGGGGGCGGACTTGTGGTAATCTATTGTCTTGAGTGAAAGAATAGTTTAAGTGTCATCATTTAGATTGCTGAAAGTATCTGTCATTCACTTAGTAATTTAACAATTACTTATGTCATGCTCTGTTCCAGTCATGGCTATAGCCCTGGGCTACAGAAACAAAGTAGACAAGCACTGACCTCAAATAGCTCATAGTCTAGCTGGGAGAGCAACAAATAAGCAGATGACTAAAAGAGAGTGTGACAACACTGGCCAAAAAAAAAAAAAAAAAAGTGGAGTCATGGAAGTGCTTGAAAGAGCAGAGTTTTGAAAGATGAGTGGGAGGTAGCTATATGAAACATTAAAGAAAAGATAAACTACACAAGAAACCGGTACAAAGCAAGACAAAGCTGACATATGCTGGGACCTGCAAAGAGTTTTACATAGCTATAGTGTGAGGTGTGATGAAAGATTTTTACCTCCCAAATGCCTAACATGTATCCACCCACTCCATCTCCAATGCTTATCCTTTTGGTCAGTTATTATCATCTCTTGCCTACACTACTGCAGAGGCCTCCCACCTTGTCTTCCTACATTCATTTCTCCTCACTTAACAATCCAATCCCCACATTGAAGCTGAAATAATTTTTTAAATATACAAATTAAATACCCAGTCACACATTTTTGTGGGACTTGAATACTCTTCCTTCATGGCATTTGTCATAGTTTGTAATTGAGTTTAATTTTATAATTATTATTTAATTATATCTTATCCTTCTATTGGAGTGTATGGAAATGGAAAACCATAAGCCCTAAGCCCTATGTGTTTTATAAAGCCTTGGTTAAAACTGTGACTAAAACCTTAAATTGTAAGTTAAAACATTATTTAATAAGAAGCTTTGATAAGGAATAAAACCTTTAGAGGCAGAAACCTCTCTGACCTTGGCCATAGCAACTTCTTACTAGACACTTCTCTGGAGGTGAGGGAAACAAAAGCAAAATGAACTACTGGGAATTCTTCAAGATAAAAAGCTTTAGCACAGCGAAGGAAACAATCAGCAAAACTAAAGGACAACCTACAGAATGGGAGAAGATATTTTCAAGTGACATATCTGATAAAGGGTTAGTATCCAAAATCTATAAAGAAGTTATCACACTCAACACCCCAAAAATAAATAATCTAGTTATCAAGTGGGCAGAAGACATGAATATACATTTTTCCAAAGAAGACATCCAGATGTCCAACAGACATATTGAAAAGATGCTCAACATCACTTATCATCAGGGAAATACAAATCAAAATCACAATGAGATACCACCTCAGACTTGTCAGAATGGCTAAAATTAACACAGGAAACAACAGTTGTTGGTGAGGATGCGGAGAAAGAGGAACCCTCTTGTACTGTCAGAAACACAAACTGATTCAGACACTCTGGAGAACAGTATGGAGGTTCCTCAAAAAGTTGAAAATAGAACTACCCTATAATTCAGCAGTTGCACTACTATGTATTTACCTACAGGACATAAAAATACTGATTCAAAGAGGCGGGCACATGCACTCTGATATTTATAGCATTATCTATAATAGCCAGGTTATGGAAAGAACCCAAATGGCCATTAAATGATGAAAGGATAATGGAATTTTATTCAGCCATCAAAAAATGAAATCTTGCCCCTTGCAATGAGGGGGATGGAGCTAGAGCACATTATGCTGAGCAAAATAAGTCAGAGAAAGACAAATACCATATGATTTCACTCATATGTGGAATTTAAGAAATCAAATATAGGGTAAGGAGACAGGGGAATGCAGGGGAAGGAAAAAAACAAAAACAGAGGGAAGCAAATCATAAGAGACTTTTAACTATAGAGAACAAACTGAGGGTTGATGGAGGGAGATGGGTGGGGGATGGGCTAAATGGGTGATAAGTATTAAAGAGGGCACTTGTGATGAGCACTGGATATTATATGTAAGTGATGAATCACTAAGTTCTACACCTGAAACCAACATTGCCATATATGTTAACTAACTAGAATTTAAAGAAACATATTTTAATTTAAAAAAATACAACCATTAAGACAGGTTTCTTGAAAAAGTAATTGAACTAGTTATTATTCCTTGTTACTATACAAGATAGGGAAATAAAAGTCAGAGGATATTCGCATTTCTTTGACCATAAAACACAAATACCAGAGAACCAACCAGGCGAGATGTTGTTCTTATTAAAGTTAAATATGTACATATCTGTACTGTCATATTTTGTCATCATGAAATTGTTTCTTTTTTTTCTTTTTTTCTGATAATAAGATTTCTCATGATATACTTCTATGAACTATATTTTTCCACAGAACATAAAAAAGCTGTGATTATTGCAAAACTTAATACTTTTACATTTTTTATATAATAGTTAGACTATGTCTAATAGGAAATTGAATTTAGTCTCTTAAGTGGTAATAACCCCATCAGCATCTTGACAATTAACTTACTGTCTGTGGGCTAACTTATGTTATTCTTAACTCCATCACTATTTAAGTTGGATATATAAGTGATATGTATTCATTTGCTAGTTAGAAAACAGTAAGGCCCTTTTGTCTTTGCTTCATACAAGTTTGTTTGAGAGAAGTAAATTGTGATTATTCTAAATAATTCAATTTTAAAGTAAATTTTTAATTGAAATAAAATGCATAGAAAATTTCCCAAGTTATAAATCCATCACTAGATGAAACTTTACAAAATGAACACATTCCGTGTAATGAGCATCCAGGTCAAGAAACAGAATATTATCAATGACTTAGGAGCTGCCCTTTTGTCCCCTTCTAGGAACTGCCTCCCTAAAGGGAAGTACTTCCAATGACGTAGATAAATTTTTCCTGTTTTAAACTTCATATAAATGACACCATACAGTGTATAGCCATCTCAGTCTTGCTTTTTTGCTCTACATTGTATGTGCGAGATTCATCCACATTCTTGCATATAGCTGTGGCTCATTTATTCTCATTTTTATATAGCGTTCCATTGTATGATGGCAAATAAAAACAAAACTGGACTTAGATGGAGAAACACTTTATCCAAAAAGATTACTGCAATTGAAGCTACTCTCTGATCTCAGAAATCTACAAGTACCTCAAAATCAAACAGAAAAAGGTTTTTTTTTAATATATATATGGAAGGATAAGGACTAGCAGGAACTTTGTGGGAGAAGCAGGCACAGGTGGGCAGGAGCAATTGGCAATATCAAGGTGCTTCAGCAAGAAATATTTTTCTCTGTGATTGGCCAATTTTCAGAATGAGCTGTTAAGGAGACGGATGTTCTGCACCTTAATGCTAAATTTAGTGCTTGTTTAAACTTGGGAGTGAGCCAAAGTTTAGGGGCTACAGGGAGGAGAGAAACATAAGTGAAGTCTGGTCTCACTAAAGCAGAAAGCAAGAACACTTGGCCAATGACTGTTTCAAAGTTTGAGAGGATACTGCCAAACAGATTGCCAAAGTGGTTATAACAAATTAGACTTCCACTGACAATGTGTTAGAATTCAAATTGCTTCTTATCTTCACCAAAATCGGATATTGTCCTTTTTTTCATTTTAGAAATTCTGGTAAGTGTGAAGTATATTTCATTGTCCTTTTAGATTTCATCTACCTGATAACTGATGAAGTTGAGTGCCTTTCTTCTGTTCTAAAATATGCATCTTAAAGCTATAAACTTTTTTTTCAAGCACTTTTAGCCGTATCCCACAAGTTTTGCTATCTTCATCATCAATCAGTTCTAAATATCTTCTAATTTCTATTGTGCTCTCTTCTTTGACCCATGTGTCAGATTCATTTTCAAACAGGAAAAGTCTAGTTTCTTCAGTAATACTACAATGAGAAGTGAGGGGACTACCTGATTTTGCTTGCCATAGTGTCCTCAGTATCTAACAAAGTACATGGGACATAGTAGGCACTTAATAAATATTTGTTGAATGAATGGTTTAGCTAGTTAATTAATTAATTAAAAGTGAGAAGGCTGAAGAGTCATGTAAAAGCCAGATCAAGAAAGGCATTATGTGACATGCTAAGGAGCTTGGATTTTCACCTAAGAAAGATGAAGACACATTAAAGGGTTCCATCAAGGTAATGATATGATCTGATTCATACTCTAGACAGATTAGTTTGATAGTAGTGTAGAGGATCAATTAGAGGTAATAAATTAAAATGAATGAGATTTGTGTATCCATCATTAAATATTTATTGACTGTCTAATGTGTGCTAGGCCCTGCTCAAACATTAAGAAGGAGAGCAGTGAACAAGAGCAAAACTCCTACCGTACAGGGTTTGCTTTCTAATGAGAGACACTAAATAAAATTTATTTTGAAAACATCTAGGGACTAATAGTTCACAATAGTAAAATATACTATGTCTGGGAAATAATGTTTAAAATGAAAAATATTAAATAAATAGAATTGATCCTATTTACTTGTTATTCTTTCACTAAAATGAAATGAGAAACCTAGCAATAAATGACATTTTTCTAAATTAGATACAGTTAGCTCTCCTTTACTTCTCTTTGTTTTGCTGGAACATTTTTCATAGTTTCTACATTTGTTCTCTGAAACTTGGCAGCCTCTTTATTATACAGACGATCTTTGTGCCCTCATTTTACTCAGCCCTTTGCTATATTTCTTTTAACATTTTTCATTAGCTATTCACTGCTAGCTCTTAATTCCAAATGGGGCAATTAAACCAAACAGATGTAAACAGATCCCTAAATTTGGTGAGATTAACCCACTTTTGCACAGTAGATGACTATATAGTTATACCTGTTCTACAGGTGGGATTTTTTTTTTAATACCAAGAAAACTCCTAAGACCTTTCCTAGTGTGCCTCAGTGGCCAGATGGGACCTAATGGACTAAAAGAATGGGCAGCTTTCTTAAAGAAACCAGTTTCTTCCGTATACTCACATAATCATTTATCAAATCTGTAACAGAGGCGAAATCCAGATAAGGCATGTTTCCCCCATAAATATTTAAAACACCTGTTTACAAAACACCACCTTACCCCATCTCTCAGTTTCATGTCTCATCTTATTCTACCTTATTTGAAAACACATTCCTTTTTCTTAATTTCCAGATAAACCTTTATTATAATTAATAGCATATTATAGTTGTGTGTTATAATGTTATGAATTCAAGGCTTTCAGTATTTTCTGAGGAGATAACCAGGAGTATGTTCACAGTTTCCCTACTCTGAAAAAGTTGACTATGTTGTCATCAGCATCAGATTTCAGTTAGTCTCCTACAGCACATAACTTGGTATTAGATGTACAAAGACAAATGAGAAAAAACCTGACTACCATGAGATTATAGTCTAAGTGGAAGAGACAGACAAACACAAAATTTTTAAAAATGGAATGAATTATCTTTTATGTGTAGAGTACAATGAATGCAGAAAGGAAGGAATACCTTGATGCAGGAAAGGGGGAATTTCCAAAGAATACTTCGTGGAAGAGCTACTTGAGCTAATTTATGAAGGATAAGTGGAAATTCAGTAGGAGTTCTTTGAGCTAATAGCCTCTCCTCTGCAAAGATTTTAGATTTCCCCAAATTGATCCGCAAAATGGGCATATAAGTTTGGAAATGGTACATGCATCTCAATTATAATGTCCGGAGCTAATGTGTGACTCCTTCCCCAAATTCTGGATAGTTTTTTGCTCCACTTGAACTCCATTCTATTTTGTGATTAAGAATGAAGGATAAATGCCTTATCTATAACTCATTACAAGAGAGCCAGTTTTAACTTGGCCAAGTGCCCACTGATGTAGTGAAGGCAAAAGACATTTGGCTTCAGGATTTAATGATCTATGAGGGCCAGCAGTAAATAACTTTAATTTTATGTCACAGTGAAACTTTGTGGAATACAAGCTCTATTGTTTTCAGAAAATTGACTCACTGAGAAATTCATAACACTCACCAAATTCCACAGTCTCCACAACTTCTTTCACTTCCTGCCCAAATAGAAGAGGAGGGCACATCGAGCCAAATCTTAGTGCAACTCGAACACACATTGAATCATTTTTACCTGCCCAACTTCTATTAAAAATAAAATATTTCGATGATTTAATTTCTTAGTGCAAACTTGGCCTGGTCTTGAAGCAGCATTTGCACACCGCTATTATTGAACCCATCCTTAGGAGTTCCTTAATTTTTGGTAATTGAAATTGGATGTTAGGGAGGATAAACTAAAACTACCATGTGGCCTGTCTGCTCTCTCGTCTGCATTTCTCCACCTGAAAGTGACTACTTAAAGAATATTGTGATGACAATGGCTGGAATGCTGTTTACACCCTCAACCAGAGTCGTTTTAGAGATAGAACAGTAGTAAGTGAATCACATGTTTATCTTTTAGAGAGAATATATAAAAAGGAACAGAAAAAAGAAAAGAAGTGCTGTTACCTAGAAAAGTTTCTGCTGAGGAATGCCTAGTGATGTTATCATTGTGATACCATTTAACAAGTGGTTTGAAAACACCTAATACTGCAGGCAGCATTGTAGAAGACCAACTATAATTATCTGCAATTGATTCTGGGCGATTATCTGGCTTTCGGTTGTCCTGGTTCCTGGCTTTTCTTCTTTATCTTTCCAAATCCTGCTCAGAGGCCATCTATTTTGCTCAGTAGTACCTTTCTAAGGGAGCTGGCAGGAATTAGTGGAGATGAAACTTACATTGTTCTATGCATATATATTTGTATATTTTAATTCATGGAAGATTTTTGAAGGAGAGAGCTCCAGAATAACTATAAAGTGAGATTTGAAGATCTTGGAGTGTTTAATAACACATCCTGTATTTATCTCCTAGCAATTATGAGTGCACTGATTTAACTACCTTTATTTTAAGCACCTTTATTAGATCCTCCAAGCAAATTCCATATAGACTTTTTCTAAGTGCTAAGGGTTAACCAATGCTGAATAGTTGGTCACTGCTGCAGCCTATATTTTGCTCCTCCTCAATGTCATCTCTATTGGATTCTTCCAAAATCAAGCTTCCCACTTGAGGGCATACATAGCGCAAACTGACAAGTACAAGCACAAAATGCAGTGCTATAAAATTAATTTTTTCAGTGTGGTCACCTAGGTGTTTTACTTGTTTTCTAGCCTCTTTGATAGCCTTTGTTACCTGGATTCTTGGCTGGATTCCTTTTCCCAGTGACAAACAGTGTGTGGCTTTGTTTCTCCATAATCTTCATAATCAACACCTATTTGTAATGGCAAAGTACACTCACCAACACTCTTGTGTGGAGCACTTTACTTACTTTCCAGAAATCAAAGAAGAGGTAAACACATGTCCTGCCGGATCCCATATTCGGAGCTTATTGGTGACCCAAAGAGAGAACACACTGTGACTTTCTTTTCAAAGTGTCAACACCTTATACATATCAGAATAGGATTTTATCCCTATGTCCAATCCAATATAAAATTATCTCCTGGAAGGGAGATATTATTCTTCCAGATGGATTGGAAACTGAATAGGATAAGCTGTGACTGCCTTTACACCACTAGACCTGATATTGCCTCCTTTTTCTATCATTCAGAATCATGACCAAATTCAGTTAATGTAACTGGGATTATTGAAAACAGGGTAAAATAAGGGGTGCCTGGCTGGCTCAGTTGAAATAGCATGAGACTCTTGATCTCGGGTTCATGAATTCGAGTACCACATTGGCTGTAGAGATTACTAAAAAAAATAATAAATAAACTTTTAAAAAAAGTATGAAAACAAGGAAAAAAAGTTTTCACAATCTTACTTGAAGTGAAATTTCAGTGTGAATGTTCAGCCATATGAAATGGTTCTGAATTTTCCAATTTGACATTAATATAGACTTATGCCAGTATTTTACTTTTTTTTCTTCCCAAATCTCCTATTATTAACAAAGCAAAGAAAAACATGAGATTCTTATCAGTATATGTTGTCATGTGTTGAAGGGTCCTATGGTCTGAATTGTTTCCTCTCAAATTTCATTTGTTGAATCCCTAATCCCCATTGTGACTGTATTTGGAGATCAGGCCTTTAAAGGGGTAATTAAGGTTACATGAGGTTATAAGGCTGGGGCTAATCCAATATGACTGGTGTCCTTGTAAGAGAGATACCAAGGATGCATACACACAGAGGCAAGGCTATGTGAGAAGGCAAAAAGGTGCTGCCTGCAAGCCAAGAAGAGAGGCCTCAGAAGAAAACAAACATGTTAACACCTTGATCTTGGACTTCCTTCTCAAAAACTGTGAGAAAATAAATTTCTGTTGTTTAAGACACTCAGCCTGTGGTATTTTGTTATGGCAACCCCAAAAGACTTCATGGAGAAAAGTGAGGAAGTCAAGCCTTTAAGATTTTAACCAAATTTATCTTTTGTGGAATCTGTGGATTTAATTGGGTTGATTTGGACAAAAACTGATTTGGTCATTTTATTAAAATAACAATATCATAGCACCAATAAGACAGCACAACTTTGTGTTCTCCAAGAGTTCAAATAAAAAAGTACCTGATTATTGGGGTAATGTTTTAAAAATTTTTTTTTGTTTGTTTTCTTAGGGAGAAAGAGAGGGGAGGGAGGGTTAGAGGGAGAGAGAAAATCTTAAGCAGGTTCTACACTCAGCATGGAGCCTGACTTGGGGCTCGATCCCATGATTCTGGGATTATAACCTGCGCCAAAATGAAGAGTCAGGTGCTCAATCAACTGAGCCACCCAGGTGCTCAGTTATTGTTAAAATAACAATATCATAGCATCAATAAGACAGCACAACTTTGTGTTTTCCAAGAGTTCAATAAAAAAATTACCTGCTTGTGGGGTGCCTGGGTGGCTCAGTTGGTTAAGTGTCTGACTTCAGCTCAGGTCATGATCTCGCAGTTTGTGAGTTCAAGCCCTGCATCAGGCTCTGTGTTGACAGCTCAGAGTCTGGAGTCTGTTTCTGATTTTGTGTCTCCCTCTCTCTCTGCCCCTCTCCTGCTCACACCTTGTCTCTCTCTCTCAAAAATAAATAAACATTAAAAAATTTTTTTCTCAATTACCTGCTTACTGGGGTAATTCTTGATGCATTCAGCACTGTTCTAGGAACCTGGTGGAATGTTGGGCATGATGATTTCAACTAGGAACATCTAAAGAAAGAAATTTACTAATATCCTAACTGTGGTTGTATTATGTTGACTGTTTGTTCCATGGGCTATAGTTTTCTCCTGCCTATCCATATCTCCCAAATTTTTTTCAGTGTACTAGTATTTCCATTTTATAATGAAAAACTAAAACATAATTGACTTGAGAACATTACATGTATGTGTGTATATGTAATTTTAAATACATAATGTTTCAACTAATTACATTTTTCGTATTTTATATATTTATATTTTATATATAGATAGAAACATTATGTTGTAATGGCATCCACAGTTTATCTAGAAGGTCAGGAATATTTAATTTGGGAAGGCTTATGAGAGAAGAAAAAAGCAATTGTGGAAGCAATGGCATGAGAAAAGACGTGGAAGAAACAGAACAGGACATGCTTTAACAAAGGTGCAGTTTTTTGTGCCACTAATGTGGTGAGATACCTGTATTATGTAAATTAAGGCTGGATAGACTAGAAACTGATGACTAAAAATCCTAAGTGGCATGTTAAGGAATATGGACTTTATTCAGCAGCAGTGGAATGCATAAATGATAACATGGGTGGTGGTGTGAAGGCTTAGAGCAAAGAGACTAGATCTTGGGAGACAGGTTAGGAAGCTATGAAATAGTCCTTGAGAAAGATGCTATAGGTCTTGAGGAAAATAGCAGAGGGGATAGAAAAAAGAGGATGTAAAAAAAATGACATTGTATAAGGGTAATGGGCAGGACTTAGGGATAGATTGGACATGATGAAGAAAGAAAAGTACAAATCATGATATGGCAAAGTTCCCAGTTTGAAAGATTGTAAGAATAGTAGCTCTATAATCCAGTGTAGAGGACCTGGAGGAAGAACAGTAAGTTTTGGTTTGGACAAATGATGAATTAATGTTTATCTCTATGGAAATGTCCAAATGATATTGAAAACACAGAGAGGAAGCTTAGGAGCAAACCAGAACCAAGAGAACGCTTCTTCTTTCTAGGAGTGAAAGTCTAAACGTATAAGAAAGAACCAAGGAGGAGCCTTTGAGAAGCCCCCCAGTTATGGGGCTGGATGTAGAGGAAAACAAGCAGCCATGGAGGGGATAAAAAACAGAATGCAGCTAGAAGGAAGAAGGTTCAAGAGATTATGATGACACAGAAGGTGTTGATTGATAAAGGCTTGTTGTATGCCTACCATAGCATGAACATACTTGCTGCTTTGGCCTGACAGAAAAAACAGGCTTTAGTAACCAGGGAAATCATTTTACTCCCAGAATCAACAATGGGATGGTGCCTTGTTGTCTAGGATAAGATAGGGGTGACTATTCATCTTAAGACCCTTCCTTCCTGCTTCTTGACCTGTAACTTGGCCTCCCTCAGTTCTCTTATCTTCAACTCATATGGAGCATACTCCAGTGACGAGGAAACTGCATCTCCCTTCTGCAGGCACCTCCTCCTATTTCTATCTCTTATCAGCTGTAATACTATCCAAGGCTGTGTTTCCAGATAGCAGTGGGCTTGGACATTCTCTAAGACCAGAGGTTATCCAAACAGCCAATGAGCAAAGAGTAATCCCTCACAGTTAATAATAATGAAAAGCATTAACAGCTAAAATTGAGACTTCCCTGACCATTCCAGAACACAACTGTGTTGATTGATCTCACTTTAAATTCATGACTGCTAACATCCAATGGGCAATCCTACCACACATGCCTAGTTTATTCCTGTTCTTCTAAATTACTTTAGAAGTAAAAAGTAATTTAGTAAGTAAGTATTTACTTATTTAGTAAGTAAAATTACTTTAGAAAAAAAAACACATTTTTTTCTTCTACCTGCAATTCTCCTAACCCCCACTTTCCCATCATTCTCAATGATGACATTTATAGAGACAGTAGAAACAGTCACCATCAGCTTTCCACTATCAAATATTAAATTATAACTGCATTCAGCACCCAAACTCTACATTTCTTTAGCTACATTGAATTTGTATAATTTCTGTATCAAAACTCAGTCCCTTCTCCTTGATCTTAAACCCTCTGTTATTATCCCCCTCTCTACTGAAGCACTGCAATCAGCACAGAAGCATGTTCTGTTGTTGACTTTTCAGTCTCTGCCCCCCTCCCTCCCCAGTGAGAATTCTCTAAACATTTAGGTTCTTCCAACAACTCTCTTTGAGCCACCCTCCTCTTTCTTCCTGAAAGCCCTCTTGTTCCTGCAAAGCCATATCCTACTTGGTTTTATTTGACACAGTACAAATGAAGGCACAATTGTGAATTTAGTCCTTGCTTAAACCAATTATTCTGTCATTAGCTTACGGACACAATGTACTTCCTAAATCTTGGCCAACCCTCTAGATAATGCTATCAGGTGATGGAGAAGGACACATAATGTCAATTCTTTATTTGTTAACAACAGTTTGGAACTTATTAACTAAAACTAGGTCTATATTAAAACGAGTGAAGCTTGGGAAAGATGCAAAGAGATTGTTGAAAATATGAGAAAATTACACGTGAAGAATAAAGTTAAAGTACTAAACCTATTTGGCTGAAAAACAAGTAGGAGAATTATTCAGAAGACATGAATCCTGATTATCAATTCCATTAATCACAAAGGTAAAAATAGCCTTTAATAAAGCATAAGAAGCTTTGCTTATTAATTAGTTATGATGGAAATGCATTACCAAATACATTTTAGAATCTCTTTCACTAGAGGAGACATTTTCATGTAAAATATAACTGCCTCATTTAGGAAGGATTGAATAGAATAGAACGGCTATTCTTAAATTCAGTGGAAAGTAATAAATTACCTCCACCAGACTCTCTTTTACTGAAATGACTCTTCTACTAATTCTGAAATGTTTTGTGCTGCCATGTCATGGTTATTTTTTCTTTAGTCAAATAAAAATTTATGTTTCCCCAAACTGTGATGAAGAGTTTCAGAAACCTAGTACCAGAAATGTAATAAAAGTATTTCCACTTTGCAAACCTCTCCATGTTCTTGAGCAAAACCTTCTGTAAATGGTGTAGCATGTACCACAAAGCCCGCTTGGGTATTTTTTTGTTTTGTTTTGTTTTGTTTTGTTTTGCCTCTTTTGTTTCTGTCTCTTTTCTTTTATTAGACAGTGTGGTAAACGCCATCAAGATATAACACTTTTTAACATTTAAAAAAAACTATGCATGATCTTCAGATTGATAACCAGCCAAGAAGTTAAGTCAGTAATCAAAAAACTACCAACAAACAAAAGTCCACGGCCAGATGGCTTCACAAGTGACATTTAAGAAGAGCTAATAACTATTCTTTTCAAATATTCCAAAAAAATAGAAAAATAGAGAAAATGTTCTAAAAAATAGAAAAGGAAAGAAAACTTCCAAACTCATTCTATGAGTCCAGCATTACCCTGATACCAAAACTGGATAAAGACACGACTAAAAAGAGAACTACAGGCCAATATCCCTGATGAACATAGATACAAAAATCCTCAGCAAAATACTAACAAACTGGACCCAATAATACATTTAAAAAAATTATTCACCATGATCAAGTGGGATTTATTCCTGGGTTGCAAGCGTGCCTCAGTATTTTCAAATCAATCAGTGTGATACATCACATCAAAAAGAGAAAGGATAAGGACCATTTGGTCACTTAAATAGATGCAGAAAAAAGCATTTGACAAAATACAACATCCATTCATGATGAAAATCCTCGTCAAAGTAGGCTTAGAGGGAACATACCTCAACATAATAAAGGCCATATATATGAAAAATCCACAGCTCATATCATCCTCAGTGGGGAAAAACTGAGAGATTTTCCTCTGCAATCAGAAACAGAACAGGTATGTCCACTCTCACCTACTGTCATCTAACATAGTACTGGAAGTCCTAACCACAGCAATCAGACAACAAAAGAAACAAAATGCATCCAAACTAGCAAGGAAGAAGTCAAACTTTCACTATTCCCAGACAACATAATACTCTATATAGAAAAATCTGAAAGGTTCCACCAAAAAAAAAAAAAAAAAAAAAAAAAACTTCTAAAACTGATACGCAAATTCAGTAAACTTGCAGGATACAAGAGTATAAGAGTTTGGGTTATAGCTAGAGACTAGGCCATGGTTATTCTAGGAGTCAAAATATGAATAGATTATAGGAGGGGGTGAGGATGGGGTGTTAGAGAAGGCTCTCGGTTAGGGAGCTGGGGGTAGAAGATTAGCCATAGATTAAAACAGAGTAGGTAGGATAACCTACTACCTAGGAGAAGGTAGTGTCACAGAAGATGGAAAGAATTGGTTTGAGAAAAATGTGTCAAGAGGGCTTGTTTCTTCATGAACAAATAACAATATTATCCTGCCTCTTTCCCATTGCTAGGACTGCTGCACACATTGCCCCCACCAGTGCTGCATCTCCCAGGGGACTTTCATACCCTTGTACCCAACATTCTATGTTTACATGACGTTGTATGTGATAGTAGAAAGCATTACTATCACCTCTTCTGATTAGTTTGACAGACAGTCTTCCCTGGTAAATGTTATCACAAGCCCTATGGAGTGATAGATATGTAAGACTTCATGGCTCTCCCCTTCCTCTCTACTTTGGCTAGTTAGTTCTTGACATTTGCATGCCAAGCAGCAGTATCCATTGTAGCAGTAGCGGCCAGAAAATGCACAAGTTAAAGGAAAACAAAATCAACTTTAGAAAGAAGCAGTCACTTGATATAAATAAAAAGTGTACTCAAAGTCTATTTTTCACTGTTGATTTGCACCAAATGGGCATTTTCAGGTACAATTCTCTCTGGGCTGCTATATTCCAGTCCTGTTGTTACCCTTAAAAATGTGCACATTTGCAAGTTGCAGCAGAACCATCAAATCTAATTCTCCCTGGGGCCCAACAATACACTTCTTTTTCATCTTTTATTTTGATCATGGAGGTGTTTTCACAGAGTTTATACTCAATGGTAAATTACATTCCGATTCTTTGAGTCAGAGCAACATTTTAACATGCACATCAATCAACATCAGAGTTGATGTTTTGCTACCAGTTTTGCCTGGAGATGGGAGACTTTTAGAGATTAATTTAAAACATCTCAAAACCACATAACCATGGGACAATGAAGACTATTAATGATTAAAAAGTGGTTTTCTTGGCTTTGAAGAATTCTCACCCAAAAGATGAGAGCCACTTGCTATTTTCACTCCACAAGAAGAAACAGGCCTAAGCACAAAGATTTACGTTAGAAAGAGGGAAGTACTGATAGTGAAAACTGATATATGGTGTACAGTAGAAGTGGTTCCAAAAGCTAGGTGCAGTCACTATGGAAAACAGTATGGAGGTTCCTCAAAAAGTTAAAAATAGAACTACCTTACCATCCAGCAATCGCACTACTAGGTATTTACCCAAGGAATACAAGAACACTAATTCAAAGGGATATGTGCACCCTGATGTTTACAGCAGCATTATTTACAATAGCCAAATTATGGGTACAGCCCATGTTGTCATCAAGTGATGAATGGGTAAAGAATATACGGTGTGTGTATATACAGTAGAATATTACTCAGCCATAAAAAATGAATGAAATCTGGCCATCTGCAATGACATGGATGGAATTAGAGAGTATCATGCTAAGTGAAATAAGTCAGGCAGAAAAAGCAAATACCATATGATTTCATTCATATGTGGAAACAAAACAAGCAAAGTATAAAAAAAAGAGAAACAAGAAACAGACTCTTAATTATAGAGAACAAACTGATGATTACCAGAGGGGACGTGGGTAGGGGAATTAGGTGAAATAGGTGATGGGGATTAAGGAGAGCACTTGCAATGAGCATCGTGTACTGTACACCTGAAACTAATGTTACACTGTGTGTTAACTAACTGGGATTTAAATGAAAACTTAAGAACAACCTAGATGTAGAATCTTCATCTAGGAAGATGTTAGAAATTGAACAGATTTGCACCAGTCTGGGAAAGTTTGGCATATTAGAGTAATGGCAGTGGAATGTGTATGGAAATGATATGACATTTCCAGGCCAGGCTCATGAAATCCTTCCACGTCTTCCAGTAAATGAAAAGGATTTCAAGATCTCCATGAAAGTTGAGGCCACAAGATAGAAAAAGACTGAAGCTTGAATGAATATATGGAAAGTGACCAGACCAGAACATCTGTCTGAATTCTATGGCTTTAGTAATAAATTTTAATTATATTAAGCCATGAGATTTTCAGTTTTGTTGTTGTTGTTGTTGTTGCAGCTAATATACACTTGCCCTAACTAATCCACTGAAATTGTTATTTTTTTAAGCTTTCTTTGTTGGTGTTATGTATGCCTAGTCTGAGTTAGAAGGTGTATTACTTTTCTGTAGATGCTGTAAGAGATTACCACAAACTTAGTGGCCTAAAACAGTACAAATTTATTATCTTATAGTTTTGCAGGTCAGAAGTTCAACCTGGGTCTCACTAGGCTAAAATTAAGGTGTTGACACAACTCTGTTCCTTTATGGAGGCTCTAGAGGAGAATCTGTTTTCTTACCTTTTGCAGCTTCTAGAAACAGCCCACATTCCTTGGCTGGTTGCCCCCTTCCATCTTCAAAGCCAATAATTACAGTCAAGACTTTTCCACATCATATGATTCTGACACTGGATTTCTGCCTTCCTCATGCAGATATAAGATCCCTTATGATTACAGTGGGCTCACCTGGATAATCCTAGATAATCTCCCTATTTTAAGGTCAGCTGATTAGCAACCTCAAATCCTTCTGAATCCATAATTCCCCCTTGCCATGTAACCCAACAGGTTTCAGGTATAAGGATATAGATACTAATGGAGGACAGGGGGGCATTATTCTCTCTACCACTGAAGAGTGCCTAAAACATTGCTTATTAAGGTGAAATTTAGCCTTAAATTAAGCATGAACTTCTTCACCCAGATCTTAGTCATATTCTGATATCTCTCA